>JAMPIQ010000002.1:6330743-7530743 GCA_024699855.1 Aphelenchoides besseyi | reverse complement strand
GTCGTGGACTTCGGCACGATCCCGATGGATTGATTGGTGGCAAAAGCCAAAAGGATTTGCTGGAAATTAATGTGCGGTTGTTTCAAGTGCAAAGCTATGCAGACCTCAACTGTCGTGTTATATTTTTTGGCAATTTCAACGATCACCGAATCGTTGACAAGCGCCGGTTCTTGACGGCCCAATGACGAATAGGCCTTCAAAAGGAAAATGAACTAAACGATTCTAAATTACTCACTTGAAAGAAAATCCCGTGTTTTTTGCAATACTCCTTGATATCTCTTCGTTGGAAGTGTGGATGATACTAAAAAACAGATTTGTGGGCATCAGCAAACAAAAACAAACTTCGACTTGGTTGACGGCTGGAACAATCGTTTGATAAGCCGGGAGTTCTTCCATGTGACGAACCTCGTAATTGGAAACACCAATTGAACGAATGATGCCTTTTTCTGCAGCTTCGAATCATTCAATCAAACTCACAAACAACCTACGATGCTCCTTCTCCAACGCCAACCAACAGTCACGACGGTTTTCGGCGTTCTTCTCGTCTTCGTTTTCCCGCTCGTCTGATTTGGGATAGTGAATTAGAACGAGGTCCAAGTAACTGAGAAAATAAGATGAAATTGCCAAGATTAAAGATATTACTCGGTCTTCAAGTTCTTCAATGACTCTTGCACTTGTTCAGGAATCTTTTCCGAGTTTCCTTCAGCTGCCGGCCACAATTTCGTTGTTATGTAAATGTCTTCGCGTTTCAGATTGTACTTCGGAAGCAACTTCTGAAATCCACAGCTTCAACACGCACACAACGAATACAAACCTCAAAAGCGTTGCCCAATTCCGGCTCGTTCTTGTAATACTAAAACAAAATTGAACAAAAAGAGACGATTGAAAAACCTTTGCCGTGTCGAAATGCCGATCTTAAAAACATTTGCACAAGAAAGAAAACCAATGACTTACAACCAGCTTCGAGCGCAGCATTGACTGCTTTATCAATTGTTTCTTGACCAGTGATTTTGTACGTTCCAAATCCAACCAACGGGATTTCATGTCCGCTGTTCAGTTTAACTCGGGGACCACCTTTGGTGCTCATTTTTGATTGTCGACAACTGAAAACTAATAGGATATGAACAACCTTTCGATCAACAAAAATAAACGAGAAGCAACACGCCGCGACTGTTTTTGCTTCGGCGAGCTGCCCAAGGTCAAGCAACGGCCGGAAACGGCGTTTATAAGTTCGGTTTGGTCGGCGAGTCGTAGGTTCAATACTTTGGTGTTTGTTCCGCTTTCCAATAATTGCAATCATTTCCATCTATTTAGACAGCACACCGCAAACATCTGACTTCTTTGATAAACTACAAGATAGATGAAGAAATCTTCGTATAATAATAGAGCATAAGAACTCTTACTGTTAGTTCATAGATACAATAAACATCGATTCTATTGAACCAGCGATCTTATTGAACTTGACCGTTAGATCAAACCGTCGACTGTGGGTTTTCATTTTTTTCGACTTCATTTGCAAATTCGTGGTCTTGTACGTGTGTAGCTGTTCCACATCATAACTCATCAATGAAGCGATCAAACTCAGTTGTTTTGGGTGTTTATTGTCTGAAGGATGCAACTTCCAATCTTATTGACAAGAAAATAGAAAATTTCAGTTGATATTTGATTTTATAATAGTGAAGTATTTCGTATAAAATTACTGTCAATGTCCGGAATATGATGCACTACTTTCATTTACAAAAAGAGAGAATAACGTCGACTAACATGAAATACAGAAATTCCACATGGTTTTAATGAACATCGCTTGACACGTTAGAAAGAGGGGGTTTCGAATGTTAATGATGATTTTGAGTCGGATTCGAATCGAAGAAATCAATCAAATTGGATTGTTGGGAAACGGCTGATGGTGCTTGTGGTTGACTTGGACTGTAGATCTGCGATGGCTGAGCATTTGGCGGATTTGGAGTTCCCAACAGATTCAGAAGATCAAAATCCAAGTTTTGCATCGGGACCGGCTGTTGAATTTCGTATTCTGATGGCGTTCGATAGACTTGTTGTATTGGTTGTTGAATTGGCTGCGAAATTGGTGGCATCGATTGTTGAATCCCTTGCGAAGAATAATGATGTTGTTGAGGCATCATAGGTTGAGTATTCGAATGCATAACAACCGGTTGCGACATGACCATCGATTGTGGAATCGAAGCTTGCGGCGGAACTGCTTGTGAAGTACGACTTTGCTGAATTTGATACTCCTGTTGTTGAAAACGTTGCATTGCTGCTTGACGTTGTTGAACGAGCATATCCTTAAAGTCATGAAATTTCAGCCGAAGTTCAAGTTGCAAACTCACATGTTTTTGTTGACGAACAGCCTCAAGCTTCTGAAGAATTTGCTGTTGACGGAGACGTTGTTCTTCTTCCAAACGTGCACGTCGTTGATTTTCGTGTTCTTCGCGAAGTGCATTCAACGCTTGACGAGTCTCTTGAATGTGTGCCAAACGATCTTGAAGACCCTCGAAGTGTTCTAAAAAACTGATCATATTTCAAATTCGACAGTAATCAAACTGACCGCGTTGAGAATCCAAATTTGCCATTCGCGACAAGACTTCTTCGTGTTTTGCAGTCAAACGAGCGAACAGCGAGTGAATTGCCGAATCGTTAACGATCGGACGTCCTCGAAGTAAATTCGATCGCATGCGATTGTTCATCGTGTCGACCTGAAATTTAAAAATTGAATCAACGAGAGCGTTTTATGTGCTACTTGATCTCGCAGTTCATCACAAAAAGCAACGGTTTGTTCCATTTCATTGGTTGGAAGTTGTTTCGGAGTCAACGACAAATCGGCGAGATGTTGATCGATCGTAAAACTTTTCGTCGACGCTTCAAACCCAAATCCATTACTTGCCGCAATTCCATTTGGAGTTGCTGAGGCCGAGGCTTGCAATGACTGGTTGCCATTCAGCTGTGACGGATGATTGGCTAAAGCTGCATAATCACTCGCCGTCGGGCCTCCGGACGAGAACGACATTTCGCTTGGCGGTGGAGCCGAAGCTTTGAATTCGATGTTGCTTGCAAGCGTAGCATTCGACGTTGCTTCACGTGCCGCTTGACGTTGTTCCCAGTATTGTTTGTCCAAATAACGTGAAAGCGCTGGATCGATTTCATCATCATCTTCTTCAATCGCATTTTGACCAGCATCACGATAGATGAATGCGTATTCGGAAGTCGACGGAGCGGATTCAATTTTTGACATTTCATTGAAACTGTTCGAGTAGTTGGACGAACCAAAATCATCACGACGATACAAACTGCTGGAGCCACGTTGACGTTCCTTGGCTTCTGCTTCACTTTGACTGATAGCCAACGCAAGTTGAAGTTCTTCTTGTTCTTGTAGTTCGCGTTGACGAGCTTCTTCTTCCGCCTTCGAGTTCGGCGCACCATTTTGTTGTTGTTGACCAGCAGTCTGAAAACAAGATCGTTAAAGTTGAGAATGAAAAGTACGAGAAGTTTAAAGAATCACACCCCATAAGTCAATTTACGACGGGAAGAAAGTTGAGGAGTGGGATCGAAAACCGCCGATACGAAACGATTCAACCAATTTTGTCCGCCTCTTTGTGCACCATTTGCATTCGATCTTTGAGATTGAACAGAGAATGGACGTCGATGTCCGTAAGACATTTTCGTAAACTGAGAAAATCAGACAACTGGCTTTCAAGAACTGATCGACCAAAATGAGACGGAAAGTGGTTTTGATGGAGACTATTTCAAACCTCTCAAGAACCTCCCACCCATTTGAACAAAACTAATCGACTACCTTTTCAACTGTTTGTTTCACTTTATCTCTGTCGTATTTGCTGAAACAAGTCTCACACACGCGAACTTTCTTTTCGATTCCAAATTGCGGCAAAATCATTTGACGACTCGAACATCGATCACAGAAAATCTGACCGCAACTGCGACAATGATGTTTTCTTGTAAACATTCCGAACTCCACTCGACAACTAAAATCTTTTCTTTTGTCGGAAAACTTTCCGAAAACAAACCGGAAACAGTTGTCGCCTTCAGCCCAATCGGGGGCTGAATCGGCCATAAACATTGCGTCTGCTTCTTTCAATTTCGGGAATTCATAGCCGTACATTTGCATGAAACTCAACGTGTCACAGACGATCTTGTACTCGGGATACTTTTCGAAAGCTGAGGCCCAACATTGAATCAGTTCGAGTACTTTGTTTTTGACTTTGTCCGGCGCGTTCTCAATCACCAAATTCTTCATGTCCTCCATGAACTCCTTTGTTGCAATTTCATTGTGAAACTATAAACAAAAACGTAATGACACCAATCGTAGCAACTGCTCACCTTTTTCCCACAATTCTTAACACACGCTTCGAGGACGAGAAGTGCGTGATGTGCGGTATGTGGATTCTCGGAATGAAATCGCTTTTGAATTGACTGCAGAGCTGTTTTAACACTAAATCAAAATTAGTTGCTTCGATTGTTGTCAACTCACTTCACTTCACCACCACGAATTGCATCAACACACTCCAAAATTTGCTCCCAATTCGGCTCGACAAGGGTTTGATCAGTGGCACTTTCTGAACAATTGGAATCATCAGTCGACTCTCTGAAACATACCAAGAAGCCGGTCGAAACGCCGTGACATGTCGACACCTGAGGTTGCGGATAAACTTTGAAACCACGTGGTGAAAACGTAAAGTCAAGAGGCTGAAAGATTGAAATCAATAGAAAGATTTTGGAAGTGCGCGAAAGTTGAACACACGATCGAATGGACGAGATACCATCGGAGAAACGATGAAAAATTTTCGAGTAGAAAAATCTCTCAATTTCATTCGTTGACGAAAAAGATCGAACGAACTGCTGAGTTTCTTCACATCGTCCAGCTTAGTCACGCTCGTCGTTAGAACTGCAATGTGCGCCCACCCACGTGCGAGTCGTCTCGTCGGTTTGTCGTCGAGTGAATTGTTCTGCTCATCCATCGACAGAACATTTGACTACCAATGATAGTTGGTTTGATTGCCAACAATTTCCTGCTTCAGGTACCTTTCAATCAATCCATTGATTTGAATGACCGAACAATGTATGTGCCAATGGAGAGACCCATGGTCTGCACATTTTGTTATGTTCAATCACGATTTTATGCACAAGATGTTTGTCAGAATAGTCACCAAGTTCTCTTGGATTCTGTTTCCAATTCGTTAGTTTCAAAAACCAAAAACGTCTACAAACTCCGATGTTTCGATTTGGTTCTTTAATCGTAACAGTAATATTTATTATTAGCAAAACAACTTTTTAAAACACAAAGAAACGATTTAAACTCTTAGATATGAGGAGTGGAAGTAGAGGGAACGCTGTTGTTAAGTTCATCCGCAAATCGAACTCGACGAACACGCGGTGCATCTTCTGTTTCGACGATCTTTCGTTTTCGACTCTCCGAGCTTTCCATTGACAAAATTTCCATCGAACTCTTCACCAACTTGTCATAATCGTCGAGTATTTCTTCGAGCATTTTACTTGGATCCATGAAATATTTTTGACCCTGGAATTGAAATCCCACTTCATGTACAAGAGAATGTAGCTTACGCGCATGCCCTGGCAAATTTTTTGAAAATTGACCTGCTTCTCACACATGATACACTTGTTCTTTGCTTCTTCTGAAAAACTGTTCAATAAGGACTTCAACGAATTGTTTTCACTTACGGCCAACGAAACATTTTGAACAAACGATGTGACCACAGTTTCCGACGTAGTACTTGATCGCCTTGTCAACTGGTAATCGACCACAAGCGTTGCAATGAACGAAATAGGTTCCCATTTCAAAAGCACTGGATCGCAATCTGATCGAACAAAATCAACGATTACGCTTTCACAATCGGGACCTATTTACATTGAGAACATTTTGTTTATGTCAAGTGGTACACCGCAATTCTTCAAATTCTGTTTTAGTTGTACGTCCACCGACTATCACGGAAAACTCTTCTGACTTCTGATGCGTATCTTCAAGGCGAATTTATTCAAATCTAACAACTAAAAACAACAGATTTACTCATACAGCAAGTTCCTAAGTTTGTTTCCGTACTTTCGATGTGAACTCGGAAGCAAAGTTAACAGTTTGTCGGAAGTGCACCATCGATAATCGTGAATCTGATCGCCGTTCAGTTTCAACTCATCTTCCACGGTGTTCAAATGTGCAGAGAAGAGGAACAACTGAAAGTCAATGATAAAGTAATGAAAACATAGAACTCACATAACTTCCATAAGCATCCAATTTCTTAGCTAACGGTTTTGGATATCGATATTTGTAGACACTAACCGGGGCATTTCCATCGACTTGTGCATTGGAGTTGCCGTCAAATGTTTCGCTCAGACATCGTTCCACGGTCTTAAAATGAATTCATTTGGGATAAAGACATCCGAACTCACTTGCCGTAGAGTTTCTTTTTCGTTTGCTAACTGTGGTAAAATCCACGGTGAAATTGCCTCACCAAATCGTTGCTTTACCAACAGAACCAATTTTCTATCGAGATGCTGACGAATTGAACGAACATCAGATACTTGAATCTGAGAGAAATCTCCCAGTTTGTATTGTTGACTGACGGCCTCTTGGTTTCGTATCCAATCTTCTTCCAACTGCTGTGCCGTGATCCCGATCTGTTCATCCAATTGGCTAAGATCCTTTCCTTCCTCTTCTAGTTTCCGTCTTTTCTCCAACAATCTAAAGAACAAAAATGGCAAAAGCGAAAGAAAAAGAGCTTACTCGCCATCTTTGATCAATCTCAGTTCGAACTCTGATTTCAACGATTTCTCATGTTCTTCTTGGAGTGCGCATTCGTGATACAAACGTTCGACTTCGCTCATTTTCGGAGCAACTACCGGCGGCCGAATGACCGCAACTCCAACGGCCACATCCCAACGAGTTGAGATCTGAGCCAATTGACTGCGAACCAGTGAAGTTAATGGACGGCAAAGAGAGTTTGAAATGATCATTTCACTCAAAAACTCTATCAAAAAGATCCAGAAGCTAAATAGACTTGTTGAATGTTAACTGAATTGTCAAGCAATTGATTTTGACTGTTGAGTTTAAATGTTGAAAGATACGACTGGGACGTTTGATTCGTTCACAAACTTCGTGGATCGATACTAAAGGATAATCAAGCGGCTTTTGTTTATCAACGTAACCGGCGTAACAGTCATCTTCGATGTCCTTGAGATCGTTCGATTGGCCAACACAATAAATGCGATTCGATTTTAAGTTCGAATCTCGAAACGAATTGCACCATCGATGGGCCTCTTAAGCGCAAGAAAGCGATGAGTATGATTGTTTGTTTTGATGTGAATTTGTTGATCTCGCGTTCGATCTGAGCGTGTATTGTGCTTATTGATTGTAAATCTCCATGAATTCTTAGATTTGGCCCTTGCACTCATTTTGATTCGTCAAGCGATGATGGACAGCGGCATCGATGGTCTTTTCGGTTGGTCATCAAGAAACAGAGGCTGAATCCGTGAGATAATTGCAGGGAAATTTACCGACGATTCGCTTGTTGACTTGAGTGTGGACTCCAGCAGCATGCTGGAAATGATGTTGGAGGCGGAGAGTCCACAATCGAACATGTCCTTTGACGAGCCGATTACACCGCTTCTTCAAAAGCATCATCGGTGTGTTGAACGAGCGAAAATCTCGTATACTCGACAATTCGGACAGTACGGAGTGAATCCCGGTCAATTCTCGGAGCCGTCGGGAATCGCGGCAACAATCAACAACGACATTGCAATCACTGATACCAACAATCATCGCGTTCAAATTTACAACAAAGAAGGTCAATTTCTGTTTCAGTTTGGAGAGCGCGGTAAACGCGACGGCCAATTGTACTACCCGCATCGGTAATACGAAACTGAAAATGCATAGATTCAAACGAGTTGTTTCAGGATCACAGTCAGTCCAGTGACCGGCGAGTTCATCATCACGGAACGTTCACCGTCGAATCAAATTCAAATCTTCTGCGCGGACGGACGTTTTGTTCGTAAATTTGGTGCGGCGATCCTTCAGCATCCGCGAAGTATTTGTGTTGATTATCAAAACTTTGTGATTGTCGTTGAGTGCAAGGTGATTTCGCTATTGCGTTTACATGATTAGTTGATTGTTCAGGTCAAACGTATTGTCATTTTTGACGCTAAAGGGAACGTCTTTTCGAATTTCTACTGTGTTGGTCAACTTCAATTCCCGAACTGTGTTTGTGCCAACGATCGAAACCAACTTTTCATTTCGGATAATCGTGAACACTGCATTAAGGTGAGAGCTTGCATCGACTGAAACTGAATCGTTTTGGCCTTCAGGTCTTCAGTTATCACGGTGAATTCTTCCGTCAGATCGGTTGTCCGGGAATCACAAACTTTCCAGTTGGTGTTGCAATCGATGGATTCGGTAATTTGGTTGTTTGTGACAATCACAATTACTTTCATGTCACTGTGTTCGATCAAGTGAGTTCAACAGACCCACTTCGCATAATCACAAGTTTGTTTAGGAAGGCAATTTTATTAAAGCATACGAAAGTACCGCGAAGCATTTGCCATGTTTTGATTCAGTGATTATGCACGCCGGCTATGTTGCAATTGCTTCCAAAGACTATCGGGTTTACATCTACCAATACGAGGCGATGGACAACAAGGCTCCCAATTTGTTTGATATTAATATTCCGCAAACCAATTTATTCTCGTCATTTACTACTTAAGTCTCATACCTATGTCTATTTCAATTATTTTCATTTTCGCAATGTCTCCAAATAATCAAATGCTAATAAAATGCTGCTAATAAGACTCGCATTCCAACTGATCCATTGAACTAATCCGCATTGTTACCACACCGTGCACTCAACAAATCGGCAGTTATCGCAAATTTCTTTTAAACTGCAAACCGGAAGCTGCCTTTTGATTCCCCGACCGACCTTTCAAAGCGACGGAAATCGTTGGGAACGGCGTTTTCTTAGCGTTGACATTTCCGGTGCCGTTGAGGATCGTAGTCTTTTAGCGCGCTCTTCTGTTTGCCATTGACGTGCGTGTCGACGTGTCCGCAGTGTTTGTTCTAAGAAGGTGGTACTCCGTCTTCTTCTATCTACCGACTCCGTTTGCTCGTTAGAAATTCTCTTATTCGAAATACTAAATCAGTTCGTACGAAAAATAACCCCAATCTAAGTTGTTCGTAGCCGGAGCTTTGCGTTCCAAACACCATTCCGAAGTTACCACAATTCATTCCTGTGGTCTGTTCGCTTTCTAGTGATCGTGTGGTCGTCTGATCGGCTGCAACGTCACGAACTCCCCGACAAACAGCCGTTTCTTTGGAAAACCGTGGAAATTCTTTTGAGTCGCCCACCGCTTTTGGCGGTTTTTTGTCTGACTTTCAACTTTGTGGCCGCCTCCACTTCCTTGGCATTTTTGCCGAAACAAAAAACGCGCAAAACCTCTCGTGTATAAAAACCGCAGTTTGCTTTCGTACAGTTTTGTTTGACTTAAACGCGGAAGTTCAGCGTGTGGGCGTCAGATATCGAGAGGCATCAGACATGAACGAGCAATCGAAACGAAAAGTCACGATCTTTAGTGTTGGGGCTCAAAATAGTGATTTCTATTTTGCCGATCATACAACACGTTAGCAATACAATTATCGTATAAGTGGGTTTTTGTTCTGCAGATTAGAACTCGTGGTTTAACGGTTTTCGCAAATTTCGTATAGTCACTCGGTTTTGTTGGTGGAATGATCGGAGATCGGATTTTGCAACTTCGACTGACGAGCAGTTGGCGTTCGCTCGAGCGTGGGAGAAAGAAGGGCGGGGACCGACATCACGAGTGGTTTTTGTCCAACTCTTCCGAACGGCACCACCATTGAAGCGTGATTTCAACGGAACTTCTTTTACTTTTTGACGCCTTCCGGCATTTGGCATCTGTTTTGTCTATACAAGCAATTTTCTCGTTTCTTCAATTGGTATTCTAGACTGCGCATTCCGTTTTCATCGTCATCTCTGTTCAACTCCTCCGCACCAGTTGTCGTCCGTTAGAGTGCGCAATTTCGAAAAGAAAATGTTTTGCAATTTCGCTTTTTTCCTTCTTCCCAAGCTTTCGATTCGCTTCCGGGCCAATTTTCACTCCAAAACTGCTAATTGTCGTCTTGGGTTGTGTGAGAAAGTGGGCGGTTAAGAAACGGGATGACGCGATCGAGACACAAGGTTGATGGCACCTGCAAAAGGTGCTCTGGGTCAAAGTGCTCCTCCGTCTTTTGAATTCCAAAACGTCGGCTATTCAGAAAAAAATTTGTTTCGCCACTTGGCACTCGTTTGCACGTCCTCAACTTTAACAGCCTCTTTAGTCCGCTAATTTGCAGTTTGATTTGAACAACTCCAGGGACCTTTTTCGGCTCGAATAGACGGCTAATTACCTCAACTTCATATGTCGACAATCGTATACCAGGAATTCATTTGTCAACATGTATGTGTGGGTTGAGAGATCTTACCGTAATTCTGTTGGCTGAGAAAGTACGTAATGTACGACGGTAGTGATAGTGTCATGAGATGCGTTCAACCATCTGCTGAATTCACGGATGTCAGACAGGACGGTCAATCAATCGCGCACACAATTTTCTTTACGAGAATTGGAATGTAACGGCTATCTTTACGAAAATGAGACTCCGTCAGTGTCACGTGTAAGAACATACGCGGGTTTCATTTACAAATTCGTTTTTTAATCTTTTTTCTTTCGACCTGAAATTGCTGTTGAGTTCGAAATTCTTGGAAATCGCGAACGTGTGCGCAACTAATTTCAACGATCTTTGCTTTCTACGTCAACGAACATCCCAATGGGACATGTTGAATTTCGAATGACACGCCAATTGTTCATTTGACCTTGGGAGTCTTGTGTTCCTTGGTTAATGGCAGAATTTGCTCTTCATGAGCCACTCCTTGGTTGTGAAATTAAGAAGTGGGGGTGGAAAGAGTTTGTTATCATGATTAAGACCTCACGAATTGTGAATCGTTTCAAGAAGTATGTGAGTATTGATTGAAAGGGTAGTGTTTCCATTTGGTTTTGCTTTCTGCTTCAACACCATTTCCCATTAACTCGAACCGGAAATCCGTTTTCTCAGCTACCGAATCTCATAACATTGTAATCCGCTGTTCAAGAGCTCTGTGCTTTTACGTTAATTTGCCTCATTATATTTGAAAACTGTTTTTTTTTGTTGTTGTAGACCATAAGATGTTATAAAATTGGCTTGTTCTTTCTCCCGGCTCCCACGTAATTCGTTTGCTCAAGTCGAAAGAAGTAAATCGAGTTTGTGGGGGCTTAACATGATTGAGCGCGACGAAGAGACGATTACGTGCTGGTTATCTTATTTCCCACAATTCCAAGGAAATAGACGCACAATGATTTTTTCATATTTTCCGCTTTTGACTCTCCACTTCTGATCACCGACAGCGGGTCTTTCGAACGCCCGAGAGGAGAAAATATTTTGCACTTCCGGTCGATTTTTTGCGTGCGCCCAGAAAAAAACTGACACGAGTGGTTTCTCTTTCTCGCGTCGATTTCAACCATCCGCGTCTTTTTTCTCTGCGATTGTTCCACGGTCGATCGTTCGCGTGTTTTCGACTGCTCACCAATGGCATTTCAGCGATTGGCAATCAATCAGGAAATACTTCTTTATTCACGTTTATTGCGCAATTCGCGAGTTTGTTCGTAGTTCTGAATTCCGATTGTAGCTCAACAGAACGAATCTCGTTGGTGAGATGGTCGAGGCGGAACGTTCCCTGATTATGAGACCCACGTCTTCTTCTATTCTGCTGCTCGATGAACTACCCCACGATCTGAGCGTTGACCAACTGGCCGAGTTGATCAAATGGAGTCTAGATTCCAAATCAAAGTTGTTGCTCGTGGACTGTCGAACGGCAAGCGATGTTTATCCGGTAAGTGTTTTTGCGTTGAAGAAACTCGTGATGCTAAAAGAACGACGGCGCTCGCATTCCACAGCAATCGCCGTTGGATTGCAGAAACTATGAGCGCAGTCGACTGACTAATAGTTTCGTTTCGTTGAAAAATTTTTGACCGTTCGGGATGCCGAAAAATTTTGTTTATTCTCGTTAATTGAACGTGAATTATAAAAAATTGATCGAGCAGTTTGATTTTAATAAAACAGTTTCTTTTAGGTGTTCCCAAATGCTGTTCGGATTCGGATTTCACCGATGCTTTTGCGTCGTGTGCAGAACGGAAGTTTGCCGCTGGGCAAAGTTTATCCGCAATTCGATGAGCCTCATGACCTTGTTGTTATGATTACAGACAGTAGTCCCGATTCATTGGCAAGAATAATCGGTCACACGTTGGAAGATAAACGCGTTCATTTTGCAAAATTCCAAGGTGAGTAGTTTTGCGGTTTTTGTTTACCGACTTTGAACCTATTTCAGGAAATTTGGCCATGGAATTCGCAAAGAAATATCCCGAGTTTCTGTCGGAAGGTCAAGAGAACGAAGCGCCAATCCTTGCAAACGGGTTAAACTTCGACCTCCTGAATGATGGCGAGCAATTCGAATGCAAACCGAGACATGCGGTCGAGTTTCCGGCGCTGATTTTGCAAGACGTTTACTTAGGAAACAACGCAACGGCTAAAGACCAAGAGACGTTAAAGAAGTGAGTTCGATTATTTATTTGTCATATCAATGTAGTTTGTTTTAGACTCAATATTCACTATGTCATAAATGTTACGCAAAACTTGCCCAACTACTTTGACAACGATCCCGATATGAACTATTTACGGATTCCGGTCGACGACAATTGTCACGCGTACACATTACCGGATTATTTTCCAAGTAAGTGGTTTTTAACCGGAAATTGTTGAGCAATACACAATTTTATCACAAAATTTATTTTTTCATGAATTATGACGTCTTGCAAATCGATTAGTCAATAGAAAAATGAAATGATAAGAACGATAGTATTTTTGGTTGAATGACGTAAAAGTCGAACACTTTCTCAATCGCAGTTATTTTCAGTTGCCATCGAGTTTATCGATAAAGCACGGTCAGAGAACGCTGCCGTTCTCGTTCATTGTTTGGCCGGAATCAGCCGTTCGGTAACCGTCTGTTTGGCGTATTTGATCTACGATCAGCGATCGACTCTGGATCGGGCGTTCGATCTGTTGCATAAACAAAACACTTCAATTGCCCCTAATTTCCAGTTCATGACCGAATTGAAACATTGGGAACAAGAAGTTCTTCGGACGGAAACTGAAACCGATTCAGGCAACGGAACATCTCAAGCATCTTCGACTTGTTCATCGGCTTGAAGCAACCCCTCATTGTCACAACTGGTCATCTTTTTTGTCACATCAATATCGTTTCTACCATTAGATTTTTATGTTCATTTTATTCACGGGTCTATCGATACAAAAATAATCGATTAACTTTCTTAGATTTACGGATTTGTATTTATAAAACCAGTGCTCTAGATATTCATTTTCAAGCTTATTCACTCATTTCAAATTTACAACGTTTGTTATTTCTCATTTCATTACGGTTCTTTCCGTTGGTCTGCAAATTCCCTTTCAAATTTTTAATGTCCTTTATATACTTTTTAACAGAAACTTCTCATGAGATTCCACTCAAATAAAGTTTTTGAATTCAGTTCAATAGTCCAGTTTAAATGAATGGTAACCGACACAAAACAAATAAAATGACTGTATACGTGCACTTTAAAGACCAAAAGTTTTTGAGGACTTAAATTCAAAGCGGAAGTTCTTAACAACTTTTAGCTCTTTTGGAGAACTCATTGCTTCAAAAACTTTTGCAAAGATACTCAACGGCAATTAGCAACCGACAAGTTTTGGCGTGTTCGAACTAGTTTATGTGAACGTTTATCGGCATTTTCCAAAAACTAAGACGATTTGTATTCAAAAAGCAAATTTAATGTCCGTTTTTGGGAGACACACGAGAGGATTACCCACTTCTACTTTACGAAACATAAACACGCGAATGAGCCGTCCGTTTTGATTCTTAAGTGGTCGACTTTCACTTCTCAACTACCAAAACCCATTCTCGATGTTTGTTCCATTGTCTTCAATTTCCTAAATGGATGGAAAGTGCTATTAAATTATGATACACGTGGTATCGGTTCGTAGTGTCAAACAAATTCAATTCATTAGTCCTAATCGTAAAAGCACAATTTCTTTCGATTGTTGAAGTACAATTAGTTTGGTGGCTTAATGGTTATTGAAGGTAGAAAAGAAACTATTTGCTCTGTTGATTCTTACGGTCAATAGATTTCGGTCGAACTGCGCGTTCTAAATTTCTGGTCTTCGATTCGTAAAAGTGACATGTGAGAATTTCAAATTCGTTCGCTTATTACCACGTTGTTTTTTATCCAAATTTTATTGTCCGTATAAACAAATTCGATTTACTACGTAGGAGACAAGACGACTACACGAGTTTCGTTGAACCAGTGGTTTTCGTTTTCATGTTTACAGGTGATATAACCGATCATTTTTAGATTGGTATTCGAATGCCATTAGCTTTGCAAATTCCAATCTTCTTAAATTAGTTATTTTTGTTCGTTTGAAATCAAAAACCAAGAAACTCTCAGCAATCTTCGACCCATTTCAATCATGTGGTCGTGGATGATTGCATTTTACTATTCATAAAACGGACACCTTTTAGACGGCTGTGTCTGTCACCGAACGGAACTTTAAACGTGTGCCGAAATACGGCAATTTTCCTGCAATTTACGGTATTTACAGAATGCGATTTCCGTTGTGTAACACTCGATTCCAAAATGCATTTTACCGCTTGGTTGTTTTTTATGATGTGAAACGAGAACGTTCAATTGATCTTTAGGAGAAAAACGAAAACTTTTCGTGTTCAGAAATTCAATGCCAAGTTTGCATTTTAAAATTCATAGTTTTGGAGCAGTTTTTCTCTACTGAAAACTGAGCCTTTTCGTTGATTGTTGTTATGTGATGCATTTGCGTGTCTAAGCAAATGAAAACAATCGAGTTTCTTCAGGTGTCAGTTTAAGTGAGTTTTTTAGTTTGCATCTCAACTTCTGGACATTTATTGCTGATAAATGTGAAATAATTGACTTATTTGTCAATTCAAATTCCTTATTGAATTTCGTTCACTAGAGCTGCCAACACGAAATCAAAACACGAGCCCATTAATTTGATTTGTTTATGAAATATCGATGTGTTTTTCTGTTATAAAAAATAGACTTCTGAAGTTTTCGGCATTTAATCTTCGTACTTGTGGCTGTTCGCTTCTGGAACGATAATCATGGGTTGAGTTTATACATTTCGGCCCACTCACTACGATTATACTCGAGAGTTCTATTGGCCGTGTAGACGTTTAGATCCATTTTTAGATCGTCGGAGCTCTCATTCAAAACATTTGACTTTCGACTAATCGAAATAACTTGAACTGATAATTTCGTAGTGTTCGTACAACGAACGGAACGTGCGAATTCTGCAAACAGCCGATGGGCATTCGGTCGACCGTACAAATTCGTGTGTCGATTTAATCTTTCGAAATACGCGGATTTGCTGATACGAAAAGCAGATGTCCATTCCGTGTTTTCAACGTCCTTTCTAATTTGCAGTTACATAAATCTTGTGCCAAATTAAACCAGGATTCTCGAGTTTGACTTTTCTGACTACTTTAGTGTCAACAACTTTTCTTGTTTGGAAATTATCTCGCTATCAAAGTTCACAGAACGGATTTGGCACTGTCACAGTGAGCTCATGACTTTCGGTTAATCAGCTCGAACACGAAACTGCGGTTTATTTTTAACTTTCGTTTAGAGTTGTCTGTTAAATCCGTTGAGTTAACGAGGATTTGCGTGTCGAAAAAACTATGCAATTGATTCACTCAGTTAAGGACAATAAACTACCAGCAGCACAAACTGATTCGCTTCTTTCTGTCGTCTCGATATGAATGGCAAATCTGAAGTCCAGAGATTATGGAAATGAATCTGCTCGAAATCGTTCGACCAATTCGCAATACGATGAAAGAATGCGATTTAGAAGACGAAGCCTTGGGCTTAGGCTATATACTTTTTGGGCTGATTGGGACTGGGATCGCGTTTTTTGGAATGTTAAGCAATGCGGCAATTGCGTATCTGTTCGTTGCTCGATTCAATTACCGACACTCACCGTTTTTCTTCATGGGCTTCGTGGCGTTTTTTGATTGCATTCTGAGTTTTGCTTATTTGCTGACTATGGTAAGTAGAATAAAAGTTATTCTAGTTACGCGTTCAGGCGTTTCCAATTTCTGCTCGTCAATTCCACTGGTCGAACACTTATTTGGCGTGGTTAACGAATGCACAAGCACTAATGCTTGTAGTTCAAGTTGTTAAATTAGCTTCCGTTTCTTGCTTAGTTGTTGCTTCGTATGAAAGATTCATGGTTACAAAGCATTGGACTAACAGCGGATTCGACTACTCAGTACGCTGGTTTCTACTGATTGCCGCCATCGCTTTGTCCGTTGTGCTCAAACTGTTCAATCCAACGGTAAGTATTCAGTTATTTAGTTTGAATACAATCAGTTTAGAATTACGTGGTTGTTGAGAGACGCGAATGTCACAGTTTGTTTACTCGATTTCTGGTTGAAAGATCGCCGAGCACCAATGGACTGCGAAGTTTGATGGACACACTGATCGTTGGATGTCCATTTATTACGTTGGTGTTTCTAAATCTGCAAATTGTCTTAAAAATACGAAAACAAAACGTTCAGGTAAGCAGTAAAGTTTAATTTCAAGTCGACAGCTTGTTTTAGGATCTACGCTCATTGATCACACAATTGACCCTCGGACGAGACCTAATGGAAATACGCCGTGAGAATTTACGTTCTGCTACCCGATCTCTTCTGTTCATTATTACCACGTATTTGCTTTCCAACTTTTTAGCATTAATGATCACAATCGTTGAGTATTTTTATCCCGGTTTGTTGTTGTTTTCATTGGAAATAGTCGTGACTGTTGGTTTAGGTTATTACGAAGTTCAATTTCCGCAGTTGTGTCGTTTCTTTGTTGATCTTTCGAACTTGCTAACAGTCTTCGGAAACGCTCTTCGACCTCCGAGTCATCTGTTGAACTCGGAGGATTTGCGTACGGAAATGTTGGATCTTTTCTTTGGGAAATTTCCAACATTTAACACGGTAGTTTTATTCATTCTATCCATTTCATCGGTTCTTTTAGTCTCCCAAACACAAAGCCTTTGAAGAGTTACATCACGTTGAGAGTCCATGGTTCTCGGCTCTTTTAACCGCACGTGACGCTGAAAAGAATGTTGACGTAGTTTTGACTGAAGAAAGTCGAGAACCGCTGTTTCGTCGACGATCATTTCTCAGTTTACATCCACTTCTCAGCTTTGATCGTCAATCGCTAAGAAAACTAAGTAAGGCAACGATAGTTTAATGTTAAGTGTCGTAAATTTGATTCATAAAAATTTTTGCGGGTATTCACTTATACAATAAGCACAAGACCTGTTAAAGACAATAAATATAAAAGATAAGATCGAAATTTTATGAACACTAATTTCAGCTAATGAGTTGAAAATTCAAGCTTCAGTTATTCGTATCTTTCGTATTGTAGTCGAAGAAGCCTTTTCCAGTTTTTCTTCCCAAACAATTGTTTGCAACTAACGAGTTCAACGTGTGAGAGGTCTTTAATTCCATGACGCCGTAGCTCTGTGCTTCTGAAAAGCAAAAGATTACTAAACATCAATATGCAAAGGACAACCTTTGGTAGCATTAGCTATCGTGTCTAAACCAATCAAATCGCTTAGCGACAAAATACCCATTGGCAAATTCATTCCGACTTTCGTTGCAACATCAATGTCTTCGCTAAACATTCGACTATTAGGAAACCAATACAAAATTCAACCAACCATGAACAAACTTTTTCATCGACAACTGAAAGAATATAAGATTTTGATTGTCAACGTATTTGACTTACGACAGTGAGCCATATTGAGTAGAGGTAACATCAGTCGATTGAAGACAAATCCCGGTGAATCCTACGAATTTGAAGTTATATGTTTCATTTGCCCGATTACTCACTTTGCACAATATTGTCGTCTTTCCCAAACTCTCCGCAAAGCATTGCAGCCGATTAGATACACTCGGTAAAGTGAAATCCGCCTTCACTACTTCGACCAATTTTGTTGCGGCAACTGGACTCAGAAAATGCAGACCTCCGAGATACTGTGGATTATTTAGTTTTGCCCCAACATCTGACAACTTCAAGGATGAGGTATTTGTTGCTAAGACCATTCCGGGGCGTGCCGAATTTTCAACTTCTACCAAAAGATCTTGTTTTGTTGTTTTGTCTTCCACAATGGCTTCGATGAAAAGATCCGCACTTGCGACTGCAGATCGTAAATCGGTTGATGTGTGCAGTTTGGCCAATCGTTCGTTTAGCCAGTTTTGTGCTTTCTATGAATGCGAATGATCGTCTGATTGAAGTACAAAAACTCACCACTTGATCGTCGGCAAACAACTTCTTGGCTTTTTTCTGAGCAAACTGTTCCACCATTCGCCGGGCCTGAATCGCCTTCTCTTGAGTTCTGACCAACAGTGTGATTTTGTAACCGAACTGCAGAGCACACTAAACCCTATGAATCATTTCCAATCATTTTGCAGAATCGTAAAAAAAACTTCCGCGTTCATGAACCAAAACGTTTCCTTGTGGATCGTCCGATTCTTCGAACGTTGATAAAAATTCTCGTCTATTCGACAGAAAATCGCAACAATCGTGACGTTTTTGTCTGACAACTCAGGAGTTTTAATCATCTACGTAACGAAAAGTTGCATTTAAAATGAAAAGCTTATCGTACGAGCTACTGCACTTAAACCGGTTGGTCACTTAGAATGACTTTCGTAACTGAATTTCTAACCACAACATTTGGAGAGATGTAAACAACATCAAAACTGCCCGAAGTCTTAATCCAACAAACGTTTCCAATTAACAGCCAATTTACCTGTCCGATCCCGCTGCCCATTGTACCATTTGCTCCAGCGATTACCACGTGGTGGAATGGCAATCCGTTTTCCTTTTCTTCAATCTCCATTTCTTAGCTCGATCACAAAAACCTCGGACAACGAACGAAACCAATTAGAAGAAGTGGATAAGAATTAGAAGTGGCAAAAATATTACTCGACTCAGCAAACGGAATAAATGTCTTCATGAGTAGAAATGTTCTTTGCGTTTTGTTGAGGTTCCGCCTTCGATTTCTTATCAGTTCTCCATCGGACGTGTCTACGGTGAGCTTCCCTTTCGTAAAATGGTGTGATTAGCTGCTGTTCTTATAATCGAAAGAGCATTCCAGTTGTTTCCTTGACCGTTAAAAGGTCAACGAAATTGGAAAACGAAGTTTATTTACTGATCGTTCTTAGAAACGTCACTTCCGCATTCATATCTAAATCGACTGCAAATCGAAAGCATTCAATCATGCCAAGCATGTAACCAACGAATTCTTAATCTTACCAAGAACATTGGAATAAAACGAACTTTTATTAAGACATATTTACAAACAAATGACACAGATTTTGTTTTCTACCTGAGATTTGGAAGACGAGGACAAAAGATCAGCAAATGAAACTGCCGTCTGCGTTCGTCAGTTCAACTCTGCTGATGGTCAGTTGTGCTTCACCGAACTGTTCGAATTTGTCGTGGACAGCTACGAAAAGATATTTTTGGATGTCGGCATCCAATGATACGATTATCTTCTCCATACGACCGGTTGATTTTGGACCCAAAACCAATTCACAGGAACTCAAATCGACCGCATCTTCTTCGTCGGGACAAACATATAGACGAGCTCCAAATGCCGTTAGTTGAGCTTCGAAGCGTAGTTCAGCGGCTGATGAAATCTCGAAGTTTGCGGAACGCAAAATTACACGACGATTTTGACTATTCAATTCAGCCACCAGACCACGACTATTAATTTCAATTTGTGCATCCGTTGGCTGCAAACGTAAATTTTGATAACTACACAGTTGGCCCTCCATGAAGTTGCATTGAATCAATTTGCAAGCCAATTGAGTTGGCGTTTCCAACGAACAAAACCCGTCGTCACTTGTCGTCAATTTCTTCACAATCACAAATGATTCACCATGACTCTCGGCCAAAACTCGAATTCGAAACGGTTTTATGGACGTCAAATTGACGGCCAGTTCGCCTGCAGCCGTTCGTTGATGAACACAACGCTCGTTAGCGCAAATACTCAACGTGGCTTGTTCTGATGCCATGAAGTTCGCCATAAAACGACCACCATGAGCACAGGACACCAATTGAGAAACCAGTTCGGCTGATTCTCCGTCTTTTGAAAAGAGAGCAATTGCTGCGTTACCTTAAAATAGAGTTCAATGAGACTGCTAAATCTTCTATTTGCCTCGATATGCAGAATCAATGTGAGTTGTCGATGGTGAGATAAATCCGTACATAAAACCACTTTTGTCGCCATTCCAGTGACTACAGAGATCCAATTCGAAATCACAGTTTAGAGAATCTGTAAATGCAGAGACTACATTTGGAAACGGTTGGAGTTCGAAGTTTGCGGCACGAGCCAACGGACTCAACGTCGTTGTCGAGAGAGTTTCAGTGCAAAGAATTCCATTGAACTCTATATCGTCAATAGCGAGAATACCGGCTTTGTCGAAATGAATGACTTCAAACCAAAACTGTAAACAAATTATTTGTTTACGAGAAATTAACTGTACCGCAAAAGGGTTGCCATCTGGAGCGTCGATATCAATAGTCACAGGTCCCGGAGCTTCAGCTACGTCCAAGTAAACACAACTGTAGGGCACATTGTCGGTGCCGAAGCTACAGACTTGTGCTTGAATTCCTGCAGTCATCCAATAGCTAAAAACAACTTTGACTGTTGAATTAAAGCATGAAAATTACCGGAATGTAAGTGAAGAACTAGTTTGAGTGCAGGGAATGAAAACAGAACGTAAACGTGAGACAGGCAGCTGCGTCATTGGGTCCAGATATTGATAGAGAAATTGGCCGTTGGGTCTCGTTGGTAGTCCAACCAATTCATCCCAACGTCGAATATTGTCGCCCACCCTCCACGTGTCGGTATTCATCAACATGGAGGGTCGCGGTTTTTGGTTTAAAGACATGGCCGTAGACCACAAACACGATTCAATTCTTTCAACACAATTCAACTGAGCGGCCGTGTTGATCGATTGCCGACTAAGCGGTTTGTCGAGCAGAACATCACCAAATAGCTCGGGACTATCTAAAGAATAAGACCGTTAAATGATCCTACTAATCGTTTTTACCTTGTACTCCACACAATTCAGCTTTATAGTGAATGTCATTTATCATTCCAAATGCCCCAACACTTGGATCGCGCAACGAAAATATTCGAATTCCAATGCGAAACGGTTCACTCATTCGGTCAATTTCAACGCGACATAAACCATGAGATTTTAAAAAATGACAATCAATGTTCGGTCTACTGATAACCTAAAAACAAATGTCTCCTACTCAGCAATAGTCTTTTAAATACCTGTAGACGATTGTGATATTCGTTGACTTGTAGGAGCACGACTTCAACTCTTGCCGTGTTATACAGCCAGTACTGAAAAGTCAAGATACCCGCCGAGTTTTGGCATGCAATTGGTGCACTCAACAGAACTGACGATTGTGTTTGTTTTGTTGTATTTCCGGCCAATAAAAACAATGTTCCTGCAATCAAACTCTTAAGCAGCAATAGGACCATTGTTTACCTGGTGCCGGGCTTGCTTCGCCCGGTCGAATTTGAATAGGAAATGTTTTTCCATCTGTTTTGTTGAAGAGGTAGAAATCTGAAGTGTCAAGAAGATCGTCACTTGGAGCATTTGACCTAGGAATTGAATACATATTTCTTTCATCGTTCAAACTACTTACCATAAACACGGAGATTTGAGATTGCAATTCAAACTTAAAGCATCATGAACGTAACTGTTATAAGCGGATGCTGCAAAAGAGATTGATTAGTATAAGCCAATTGTTTTGTTTACCATCAACCAAAAAGGCACCGTCTTCGTTTGCCGGCTGAATACCGAGATAGTAGTCCAAATAGCTGAAAAGATTGCACAATGATAGCACTTCGACGTTGGGTTACCGAAGTTCTCTTTTGTACTGTTGCGCACAAGCGACGGTAATCTGAACGATCCCGAACAACAATAAAAATATCCGTAAATCACCGGATCTCAACAACATTTCAGCTCGTCATAAGTGGAAACGCGGCATTTCGACTGATAAGAAAAGATATCCGACTGTTGTTCAGCAGATTGACTGGTGCGTCTCATCAGTCGGTTCGTCTAATGGTCAGTGGATTTCACGTTCCAAATGTGCGTGTGGTTCCGTTGTTTTTCTCAACACGACGACGAAAGTGAACACGCTTGGCGTCGATGAAGAACCAAAATGAAATGCGCGTGGATTCAAAACCAGTTCGAGAGCTTCGAGATGCCCACTCACGGCTTAACGCGTTTAATAAACCGCAAAATCTGACCGCTCATCGAATCAACCACAAAACTGGAGAATCTTCTGCACTTCAGTGAATCTTCACACGTCAGAGTTGTCGTTCCAAGCAAATTAACTCGCTGCTTGTATTTGGAAGATCATCGTCGACCATGCGGTTTGTTTATTAAAGTCCAGATATTGCTGAGCAACAAAAACAAGAATAAAATTTGGTCGAATTAACAAAACACCGGAAAATAGAATCTGATGAGAAGCAAAGAATCGCTGCTTATTCTTTGTTCAATGACGATCGTGGACGTTTGCCGGTTTGTGCTAGAACTGCAGTTAGTGCAAGTAAACAGGAACATCAACTCACGACTATCACTCGGAAAAGTTCGATTCTTCGTTCGTTTCTTTTGTTTGTGCGATCGTTCCACTTCATCGTCCGAGAACTCGGACGCATCGCCATCCGAATTGTATACTCTGAAGAAGATGTGAATGTGAATGAACACAAATGCCTACTTTTCCAATTGATTTTGATAAACGGTTTTCGTGAGTTCGTGGTTATTTGGCGCATAGAACAGTCTCATTCCCTCTCGACAAACTTCTGCTTCAGATTGACTGTTGAATCGCAGAGCGTACATCGGTTCGCAAACAAGACCAAAGATTTCGAATATCGGACCGATGGGATTGCAATTCTCGTCGAATAGAATCGTTTCAAAGTCCAATGGCGGAACATTCAGATTCGGTTTGACTGTTGCTAAAACACGCAAATCCACCAACAGTTTTTGCCGTTAAACCCACCAATGAAGTCGATCAGATTGCAAACGACACCCAATTCTTTCAGATCGGAGCTCTTCAGCGTTTCGCTTTCGATTTTAACGCGTTCGATCGGCGGCAGTTCGTAGTATTCCGAATCAAATGGTCGACCATACAAGCGCGGATGATTATCGTCGTAGAAAGACCTGAAAATCAATTCAACTCGCAATCGAAAGTGAAAACTTACATGGCACTCTTCGGTCGGCAGTTGAGCTCAAACTCGAAATCCGAGTCATCGGTGCTCGAATCCGTGTCGTATAAGCAAGCAATAGCATTCAAAGAGCGCTAAAAGAAGTCAAAAGCTACAGACAAAGAAACAGTGCAAACTCACGTGTGTCGTGTAGGACGATTCTTTTGGGAAATCTAATTGATCGCCGTCGTTGTGAAGGAAAATCAAATCATCGTTGGGATCAGTTTCCACTACAGAATCAATTTCACTACTTTCGCCAACAGTCTCCATTTGTCGTCTAAACGAAATGTTACCCGTAAATGTCCAAAAACCGTCCGTCAGACAAACCACAGCGAAGGGAGTCACGCCAAGCCACGATTCAAATCGGTCGCATGTTTTCGTCATGCGGGGACACTTTTCGAAGTTAAACAATTAGGTAACAAACGCAGTAAAACTGAAGCAAACAGTCGACGTGCTGTGACAATAAAAACGACAATCGGAAATCTTTTTGGCAAAATAAAATGGCCGAGAAAGTTCGTTCCGAACGAACACCTTTTGATGAGCGAAGATAACTGTTTGTTACGCGAAGTCTTTTCCGGAAATGTTAATCATAAAAGTTAGTTGTTTTCCAATTAAGTTTGACGGCACTCACGAGTTGAACGTTTGCCAGCTGCTGTTCGAGTTCCGTCCTTCAGAAGATGCTCGACAGATGTGTTTGTTCTTGAGTCTTTTGAACGTGCCAAGAGCGATTTTCGTGTCAACGCTCAGACGTTTCAACTCATCAGTTTTTGTGCACACCAACCTTTCGATTGGCCACAACACTGAAGACTGAGCAATCAAAACGAAACCATTTTGGTCCTTCAAACTCCAATTAAACTAATTTTTTTGCTCTTTCGTTGGTTTTTGCAGCGTCCCGCTATTTTAAAGCAAACAAAATCGAGAACCCGTTTCAGCTCAAAACGTTCTTTCCGACTTCTGATTGACTTGAACGGTTAATTGGGTTTTGCGGTTACTTCGGACAACCGCTCTAACATTTCGTCGACCAATTTCACGTCTCTTTGATCCAAACTACAGCTAATCGAATTGGCGCGGTCGAGTGAGTTTCGTTTTCGGGTCGTCCGTTTTCTGCCCGTGGAACGTTCGGGCTGATCGTTCTGCTGGTCGTTCCCACTGTGTCGCACATTTCAAATCAAAATGGTAAACACGGACGGCGTTGTGAATCACGCATTCGAAAGTCTTTGAACTGAAATGTTTCCGTCTGTCCGAAAACTTTTCAATTGTTTTATTCGCCATTTCGTTGGTTTCGTTTTCGGTCTTAACGTGATTTCACTCTACGGATTGTTGTTATCAGTTCGAATACCATCATTTTTACCGTAATTTGGGCTTAATCTTTCTTGCATGCACTCAGCTAATGCATCAGTCGGGATTAGCATAATCGGGGCACATAAAAATCAACTCAAATGTCAACGAAAAACAACCCACTAGCAAAGCAATGGGTTGTGATTCCTAAGATCACCAGTCATTCCCCAGCACGGCCATCCAGTTTGGCGGAATCGTTGGCGGAGTTTGGCGGATTCTGTCGACTTCGTTTGTGCTCTCGGAAGCCGTGGAGGTTCTTTTTTCGAGTTCATAAATGTTGGATATTTGCGTGCAATTAACCGTGTTTGTTTCCTATCAATCGACCCATTAACCAAAAGTCAAACAACAGACAAGTTGATTCGTTTAACATCGAAAAATTTCCTTTCTCGGTAAGTCGCACGCCCGAAAAACAAGTTCAGTCGCTTTTGTACCTACCGGGTTCGGCAAATTTGTTGACGTCGCGAGTTTCTTTCAACGCAACAATCTCACCCACTTGTTGGAGGTCTTGCAAAATGACCGCAATAAGTGAGTGAACTTTTCGACTGAAAACACAAAAGAAGACCCGAACGACGGGAACTGTTTGTGATGCACGTGCAAATCTCGAAGCAATTTTCGCGATCGTTTTGACGATTCATTGACCTTGTTGTTTTGTTTGTAGTTGCGAAGTTTTTTTAAAGGTGCTACGAATTCAACATCTCCGCATTGAATAGCGGAAACAAACGTCACCGTCGAGTTACCGTAATTTCGACTTACAAAAACTTTCGACCCGCAGCGAATTCGTACAATCGCGCGAACACTTCGAACTCGTCGCGTAGAATCACAGAGTACGAAACAAAGACCATGAACTGTTCGACTCTTAACGCCGCTCAGTTTTTGATTTAGAACTTTTTTGCAACTTCGTGGTCCCGATTCGCCCGCAATCCCTCGAGAAATGACCTCGCTGTTTGTTGCAAAGTTTTGCACTTCAACACAAAAAAATTAGCGCGATCCGCATCGAGAGTCGTTGCTTTTGCAGAAAAGTCGATCGGACCCGTTGAATTGGTTTTTTGCAAATCAACAGTCCCTGTCGCTTTTATACATCATGACCCGTGAGATCTATTGTCGAAAAGCGATGACCGTCAAGCAACAGAACGCACACAAATTACATTTCGTTACCTCCGCTAATTGATCGTTGCTGATGTTTTGGGTTTACAACCGGTACGCTCGACAGGGTCGCAAAATTGATCAACATGTTTCATTGACACGAAAAATCGGAACGTTGAGCGAGAGTATTTGATCTTGAAAGGGCGCGTCTTACCCTTGGGAAGTCGAGTCATCGGTCGCAAATCACCGTGAAACACTTCGCGACGTTCGTTCCCAACTAATCGACTGCTCGCAAAAATGCCACAGGCGTCGAGCTGTCAAATCACTTAAAGTTCGTTTTTGCACGATGGGTCGACCGGCCCACTTCGACTTTGTCGGTTCAAAACATTGACGGCGCGAATCATTTCAACGTTCTTATCACTCGGTTGTCTCGCTGACCCCGTTGTTTTTAGTCTTTGATTCTACTACATCTGATGCTCAGCCAATCTAACGACAGAATTCCGCAAATGTTGGTCGTGAATTCCGCATCCTTCTTGACTATTTATTTATGCAAACGAACAGCAAAGAGAACGCGATTTTAAATTGAGAAATAGAATGTTGTTCACTTTGTCGACGGAACGCCCGTCGATGTTTTCGTTTATTTCTGCAGAATTTGAATTGACTTCAAACTTCGATCATGTCTCACTTCGGCCGTTCATTCACCTCTCTACCCAAAGGTCTTTCTCAAGAATAGACTCCGCGGTATGCAAATGCGTGTGGTTTGTCGTTACGTAGATGTTCGTATCGCGAGACTCGATTCGGGAATTTGCATCCAGCTCTTTGATTACGCGGAAGTATTTTCAACTTCTCACAAACTTGCAGTCGAAGAAGACCACAAGTCGACTACATTGCATTCAAATTTGTGAGTTCAATTGACAAACGAATTCTGCAACGTTAATTCGTGTACGTGAAGGCTGCTCGATAGAACTCGTCGATGACGTTTCCAGCACTCGTTCGAGTAATTTGATGCTCGTTTGGTCCAAAAAACACGATGATGTTAAACACAAAGCTGTTTGTCGCCATTTTGTGTTTCAAACACTCGACTTCTACCGTAGCGTCCGAATCAAGTCTATTTGGCGAGTAGGGAGTCGCGGAATCAACAAAGGATTGGGAATCCATCTTGCTAATTAGAAAACATTCAACGCCTTTTCCCATTGTGTTTCGCAAATTCAAAAGTCTGGAGTTTAATTTTTCGAATTCTCACGAAATGCCCACCGGGTAAAAGCAACTTAGCCGCCTCGGAGCCTCAACGAGGATTTTCGGCAAAAAGCGTGGAAGAACCGCTTTTCGTTCTTTTTTCTCCCGTCCACGTGGTCCAAACAACTGGTGGGTGAAATTGAAAAAACCACGAAGAAACGAAACGGAACGCTTTTCGAACGCATCACATTTTGAAGACTCGAAAGTCTGCAAAACTGTCGACTCCGACGATTCTCGTGCTTCTTAATGGGCCCAAATGTTTCAGTTGATTGCGAAAGAGAACTTCCGATTTGTTGATTTTTGCTCTCCACACAATTTCGCCATTTTGTATTGACGGAAATCCGCGAGTTTTTTCACTGCGTCCGTAGCAACTGAACTGTCCATTGAAACCCATGGATTATATCCAACCGGATGCCTATTTTTTTTCCGCTTCTCATTCCGAGCCCAACACACCTCCGACTACGGTCATTCACGTTGTTTAATCACCGCGAAGTGAACTTTAAATTGAGGTTCTTGGTCGATCTTGCAGACCGGTGGCTGTGATCTTTTGGAGCCAATTAGGCACTTTCGTTAATTAGTTTTGAATGAAGTCTTGTGCGTGTTTAGTTTTCTTATCCGTTAGCATTCGGACGATGAAATACGTTGAGTGCGATTTCGGAGATTCAATTTCAGTAATTGACGGAGACATTTGGCTCATCTTGTTTTGACGTGTCGCGGATTTCGAATCATTTTGGTCCATTCGGATAATCTCCGCATTCGGACATCCGAAAATCATTTCATCGGAATTTTTAATTAACGAAGCGAATTAGATGCCGATTGTTTCTCGTATCATTTGGCCCACGCGTTATTTCTGATGTTGTTTGCACTTGTGTCCAGCGATTCGCATCGTTAACGTGCAGTTCGCTCCGTCGGTTTCCAGTTGTCGAATAGAGCGGTTGTTTTGACATAAGAGTTCAAGTTTCTTGACCGTTGGTATGAAGTTTGTTTTTGATCTGCATTTAATTGCGTTTCTTGAATAATCGATTGACGTTATTTGTAATCACCGGAATTCCGCACCATCAGCTTTTATCGGATTGGTCTTTGCCAATGGGCCAAATGCACGGATTATTTTGCTTCTTGTAAGACTTCTTGTCGCTTTCTAATTCTCAACTTTCACGACATCCGTTTCGTTTCTGCGCACTTCTGAACGTTCTTCGCAGAAAACTTATGTTTGGAGCTCGTGGACTTGTATTGGCCAACGGATTTAAGTTCTAAGCACCTGATTAGCGAGCTCCAGAAGTCTACTGTTGATTTCATTTGCACGACACAATTCGCCGATTTTGTTTGAGTTCTTTGTGAATTCATCTTGACATTGAGATCTCAGAATGCGAGCGATTTGACTACGAACATTATCTGTGGACATTAACGGATCTCGTTTTACCATTAACTTGATTAAATCCACTCATTTCCGATTTCTTTGTCATTTCTCGGTTGATAATCCCGACTACGGTATTCGAAGAACACTCATCGTAGGCGGTCTCCGTTCACTTATCCACTTGTTTTTGATGTTCATTGATCGTTTTCGAATCATTTCCGCGGACATTTGGTTCCTTGAACACGCAAACTTTTCAGTACCGCCTTTCGGTAATTAGTTAAAACCATATGTGTTCTTGTGGGTCACGAATTGACGTGTTTTCGACGTTTCAAAAATGCGCGGGTGAACATTACATATTCAAAGAGACATTTGCGTAGAATTTGCTCTTTGAGCAATGACTACCTTACATAAATCTCACTTATTCTTTTGGCTCTCCAATTATCGTAATTTGTTTTCGGTCCGATGTTGACTTTTCAATCGATTGATTGGTGACGTTAAAGAGCCCGGCAATTCGCGATCGTCTGTTGATTGCCGCTTCAAACGCCCACATCCGAACGGTTGCTGAACAGTCGCGTTTTCTTCGTCTCAACCGTTTTTATTGTCCACTAAATCAAAGGTCTTATGGCGACCCGAAGTCACTTTTGTTGTTTGAACTGCGAGTATGCAAATTGACCATCTCCATGACATTCGTCTGTTTTTGACGTCGGGAAATACTCGGTGGGCGTTGGAGACGCGTTTTATCTCATCTTCGCTCCGGGAACGTTTCTGACGTTCGAGTTACGGGAATGGCGTAAATGCAAGATCTCGACTGTGTTCCTGAGCCTACGCACTTTTTGAACTGAAACGATAAACAGCTTCCCAGTCCTCGACTCTTATTCACTGCTTGCAGTTCCGATAAGAACAATCGATGCGTCGAATTGAAAATGTTAACCGGTTCGTTGGTTTTCGATGACGTGCCAACACGCTGCTTCAAAAACAAAATCGAATTGATCATATGAGTAAAAGGTGCTTAATTGAAAACGTTCACTCGCTTTATGAGCTCATTGCCACGATGCAAAAGAAGAAATCAAAGGTGTGGCTTGGGAGCACATTCGGCCACGTATCATTTCTTGAATCAGAAAAGAAGCTAATTATCGATTTCACTCGATTGCCGTTCCACAAAACCAAAAACACCGATTCGATTAATTGAACGTGATTCAACGATTTCAAATTGCTCAAATGCCTTTTCCCACTTTTTAATCGTTTAAGGTGTGGCTCAGTTTTGAAGAATACGGACGCTGAAATTGGAAACTTCGCCAAACGTTTCGCTCAAAATTATTTGCAACCCACAGCACGGAAGAACGATGATTGTGGGCCGCCTTGTACTTCTCACTTATTTCTCGATCTTATCAGCAAAACCCCGTGGTTCTGATGGGTGAGGCCAAACGTGTTGGAAGGCTTCGGGTCAAATGTTCTTTTTCGCTCTGAATTCTTAAATTGTGACTTGGTGGGTCGTTCAACGTTTTTCTCTCGACCGTTCTGAGCGTGCTCTGTGGCAATTCGAATGACAAACTTTTGACGGCCCGTTCCAACGACTCGTCATCATCTACTCTCTTCAACGGCATCCCGATTTTCAGGTCGCAAATGTTTCCTCTCGGCCGTTTTTGCGGTCTTCGACGGTCGTTGCGGATTTCCGTCGAGGCACCGGGGCGTCAAAACGTGAAAGACGGACGAGTTAAAAAAACACGAAGAGCGCAAAAGCAAGCGGGTCAACTGAAGAAGGTCGTCTTGTTCGGGTCTTGAATTCGGACAGGAATCGTTCATGGATTTCGAATCGACTACTTGGGCTTCTTGCACTTTTTGTGACGTGAGAAGCGAATTCGCCGCCGTTCTTCGCTCTTTATTGCGTGTCGAGTACAACTTGAAGACTTTACTCAAAGGAGCGGAAGTCGACCGTTTTTTGTTTCTCGATATCTTCCGGACCAACACACAAAATGAAAAGCTCATAATTGAAACTGGGAACTTTCCGTTGATTTCGAATTCTATGCGCAAACAACTTCGCCATTTGGGTTTTTCGGTTTTACGTTCTTTCTTCTCATCTCCACGAACTCCGACGCCTTTTCCAGTCGTTCGAAGGACAAAAAGTTTCGGATTTCGTTCGTCTATGCGATTCGAGATGCACAACACGCCGCAACCCGATTCTTCTTTTTCCTTTTTGCCAACAAATTTTGCGCGCTAATGCAAAAAAAACAACAAAAAAGTGGCCCGAAAGGCCAACGAAGTTTGGCGAAAATGAGCCGTTTGGCCATTGACGTCACGCCATCAACCCGCTCTTCCGGTTCGTTAAAACCTTTTTCCTTCAGCAAACGACCCACTTGTTCCAAAAACTCACGAGATTTGTCGTGTGGTAAAATGCGCGTAAATTTTTAATACGAAACTTGGCACGTCAACTACGCACTGCGTCCTTCTCAAATTTCCAATTTTACTCGACAGATGTTTTGTGTTCACACGCTTTCAATCTAATCGAATTCTGAGCCATTCAACTCACTGGTTTGTTTTGTTTCTTTGACCGTTTAAGTCGATGGATGATCATCGACTTCGAGTTCGAACATGTGGGGAGGATTTGCGTCAATGGTGCTCTGCATTCCAAGATGTCATAAACACTCATTCCGAGTCACTCTCGAAGATGAATCCGCTGAAATAAGAGTGCGGAGATTAGTGGCCTCTCTAAAAGTCCATTCAATGCTTAGAAGGCCCGGAAAACTTCGGAAGTCAACAAGTCGCATTCTGGTAATCAAACTCGACGCTCAGAAAGAGTCCATCGAATGAACCGCCCACTCCCGTACATTTTGCCAACATTTTCAATTTGCATTTTCTGATTTGTTTCTTTTCATTGCGCGCATATTCTTTCGAGTCTACAGTAATTCCTATGAGGCGAATATTTTGCTGTAAATGACCCTTGATTTTCAGATAATCAGAAAGGCACACGCGTCGCGTGAGCCGATCGTTCATAACGCTGTTGTTTGGTTCTATCGTTTCTTCTAATTAACTTTGATTGTTGCCAATTTCGAAGCCATCACACTGATCGTCTATCGCAATTCTGCAACGTGGTGCAGACTCGACGACGGGCAGCGCGACTGGGACCGGTGAAAAGGAAAGAGACAAATTGTCTCCAGTCATTTCGGCTTCAACTGTTCCATCAACCGTCGCACTGCCCGTCGAGTCGCCCGTCTTGCAACAACCAACTGACATTCTGTCGCGAATCGAACGTGGCGGACGACTATTGCGCAAAAGTGCGGCAATCGAAGATGAAGACCACGATATTCGCTTTTCCATTCAAGCAGCAGCCCAACCTACCACTGGATATCCGCTCAACTCTACAGCAACAGCAATCGCGCAATCAGCTCCAATACCAGCATCCGCTTACGCAGCTGCGGTGGTTCAATTGGCTCAAAATGTTGTAACGAATCAACAACACAATCAGACGGTTTCCGCACAGTCAATTTCTCCACTGGTCAATCAAGCTACCGATGTGCATCAAGCGTTAACTGCCGCATTGATTTCGAGTACTGTAAAACAAGAGCAACGTGATGATCTGCTGTCTTCGTTAGTTTCGTCAAATTCCGAATTGTTCGGTGGAAGTTGGAGAACCGTGCACCCGTTTGCTTCATTGGCTATGTTGCAAGGCGAAATGATGCCTACTGAAGAGCTACGAGTGGTGGATGAAAGGGGGAACACTCGAAATGTAAGTTCGAACGGATGCGCAACGACTGTTTTCATCTCAGCAATTGTCCATTGAGTCGACAGCAAGCAGCAGCAGTGTTGGTTTAGCTCCCGGTTCATTACTCAGTTTGTCGTCATCGCAAAGTTCAAATGGCGGAACAAATTCGACAGCTGCATCAGGAGAACAGATTCCGCGAAAACAAGACATTCAACATGACATACGACATAATAAAGGTCGTTTCGAATTGGTCAAAAAACGTGGTCGTTCAGGTAACTCAAGAAAGTTCAACTCATTAAACAAATTTCCAGACGTTTGGCGATATTTTGGTCAGGTCATAGACAAACAAACCGGAAGTCGATTGCCCTACGTTGCGTGTTACGCTTGCAGAGTAATTTGACAACCAGCAAATTGTTTTAAAGGTTTTAACCTTAAGGTTTTGTACACTGATACTGGAGGTGGGACCGGAAATATGACTCGACATCGTTGTTCTATGGGCAGCAGTTACCGTACTTCGTGTACTGGGTAGTTGATTTGATAAGGTCATAAATAAACGGTTTTTTAAGCTCTTCGTTGGATGCAATGGGCGATACTCAATCGTCGTCTTTCGATTCCGTTCAGGCCATCAATGGACCGACTTCACCATCAGATTCAACTGCACAGGTTTGTTCACTGTTTTTTGTAAAGGAGTGTGAAACCGACATTTGGTACTTAGTTGTGGAATGTTTTTTGGACTTTAGTTCGCAGGGAACCAATAATATTCAGCAAATGGTGGCATTTTGAAAAGTTTCGTGTGGCTGATTACTTTGCGCTAATTTGACCATTTCACGCATACAATTCTGTGCAGGAAATGGGCCCGCTTCTTTTGCTGTTCAGTTTTCCTTAATTCTTTTTCGTATTTTCAGGACCCTCAACAGCACAGTATCAGTGCGGCGGCGCGAGAAGCTTTTGCGCAGTCTGGCGGATTCCACGGTTCGTTGGGTTCCAGCGGCTACGGATCGACATCTACACAATCTCAGTCGTTCACTGAACCAGCAATTGAGTCATTAAACGATACGCATCGCGGTTTTCATCGCTCCGCATCGGCCGGAAATACGTCGTGCACAACTTCGGGACTTTTGCATCCAAATTCTGCGGTCACAGCCATTCAACCCGAATCATTGCATCGAAGTGGCTCTTCATTGGGAACTCCAAGCTTTTCAAACTTGTCAACAAACTTAGCAGTCACGCCCAACAATCGATCACGTACAACAACTCCAATTGCACTTCAACAACAACAACCAACTTTGCAATTAGGCCAAACGTTTAAGCCAACACCAACACGGCCCACTTCGCAGTCTCATGGTATTCGTCAAGTTCCACCAATAGTTTTAACTGGAACCGGCTACGTTTTCACTCCACTTGATCGGCAGCTTTTCGCTCAATCTGTTATTCAATTTTGCGCTCAAGATATGCACAACTACGATATGGTTGCGGTAATTGAAATAATCATTTTAGTTCATTGATCTTTTGATTTTAGGGCGAAGGTTTTAAGAATTTGATTGAAACGGTTTTGTTCATTGGAAGACGTTCACATGGCGACACACAAACGTCGAATAGTTTCGATCCGGTGCGCAATCTTATTCCCGATCCACAACAACTTCGTGAGGTTTGTTTTTGGCGAATGCGTGGGATGCTTTTGGTTGTGGCTTCTCGGTTTGTTTGCCGTGGAGTCCTTTGGTTACGCCCAAATATTCCGCCTTGGTCTCAGTTTCCAGTCGAGGGGGATTAGTTGGAAGGACTCTCGGGTTATTCGATACAAATTTCTGTGTTGCAGTTTAATTTGCTTTTACGTGGAAACATGAACACCGATTTGCTTATTCTCGTTGTTTAGGTTGTTATGTCTCAGGACAGCGCCGTGCGAAAAGCGACAATCAACGATTTGGTTTCGTTGAAAGATGTTGGAATCTCGCTTACGTGTCAAACCGTTTACTTCGCTGGTAGTTCGTACATTTGCGTTACAGCCAACTATCTTACCGAAGAATGGCAGCTAACGAAACGGAATTTAAAGTTCGTTTACATTTGAAATCACATTTTAATATGTTTCATGTTTAGAGTCGTTCAATGTCAAAATCCGAGTGTTTCCGATTACGTTAATGCGATTTGTGTCGCAATGAAAGAGAATCAAATTGATGATGCTCGAAAAGTTTTGTTGTCTTTTGATTCGGACTTTGATGATAGTCAGTCATTGACTGATTTGCCCAAAAACATTGTGGTTGTGAAGAACGTTGCTCGGGCTCTGAACAACGTGAGTTGATTGATGAACTCTGTTGATTCATTTGTGTGTTTAGATCTTGTTTGAATGCTTTGAAATTGATTCCGATCGAGAAACTACAAGCACATTGATCGATTTGTGCAAACGAATCCTCAGCGTGCTGTTGGGACGTCAGTTGTTAATCAAAGAAATGCCGTCGAATTTGTCGTCAATTCGATTGAGTGGTGACGACGCTCAGCCGTTGCCGGAAGATCATGCCGTGGGAATCTACTCGATTGTAAAGTTCGTAAAAGACCACCTAAGTCAAATTCAACGAGTGTTCGGAGAGTTGAACGAAACAACGATTTTGGAGGAGATCAGACGAACCGATTGGTCAAAAGCCAACGAGATCGAGTTGTTTCTGGACGCTTTCTACGAGACTGTCAAAGCATTCACGGTGCATCAAGAACCCGTATTCCATGGGGTGCGTTGAAATTTGGTTGTTTTCTATTAACACATTCACTTGTAGGCAGTCACTGAATGTTTCGCGTTGCTTCACGCCTTTTCGGAATCTAACGAAGCCGTTGAAGAGTTGTCACCAACAATTCACGATACGGATGAACAGGAACGATCAGAAGGAGTGCGCAGTGTTGAGTCCTCGAGTTGGGTTCGCTCAATGAGACAAGCGGCTGAGAAACGATTGAAAGATTGGGTTGATCGAAACCTCCGACCCGAACACTACATGGCCGCGTTGTTGAATCCGAAACTTCGACAGTTGCAAGTGATTTGCACGGATATTGAAAGGTCTGCTCCACCCGACAGTATTGTGTAGTGTTTTTGTTTTAGATTGCAAATTTATTCTCAAACACGTGAAGTTGCCGGTTTAATCAAAAATCGCAAAGAGCAATCGGCGGAATCGTCACGAGATGGCAAGCAAAATAAAACCAATGGTTAATATCCTTCTGAGGTTTTAGATGGCGAACCCTCACGTAAACGGCGCAACTTCTTAATTCAACTCGAGGACAGTGCAATGGAAGAAGACGAACTGGAATCCTATTTGCGGATGCCGTTATCACAAGTCAAGTTGGTTTTCTGTTGTGATACCGCTGAAAACACTTGAATTTTAGTTACAAAACAGTTCGCGAGTTTTGGTCTTCGTTTGGCGAAAGAAGTTTTCCAAAACTCTCGAAGTTCGCCCGCTTTCTGTTGGGTACTCAGTGTGCTGCAGGACCGTTACGATTGTACTCCCCATCTTCGCACATTGGTGCTGATGAGATCAACACATTCCTTAAATTGCGACCCGAAGTCTACGGCACGGTGAATCGTTTAAGTTGCGATTCTCAGCGCTTTCAACAAAATTCATAAATTTTTAATTTTTTCCTCACAGTCGTGCCATTTCGCCGTGGTCTCTAATACTTCACTTTGTTAGTCCAATTAGCCGTTTGAATCTTCTTGTATCCTCGTGACTATCTTCCTCATATCTTCTAACACACATAAATAGTGCATTCACAACGTCTAACATGTCTTCCTCACAAATTTCTCCCGGCGACAGACGTATCATTCCAAAAGTAACGTCATAAGACCAACGGGTCAACACCGATTTTCATTGTTTTGCCTCTTCGAAAGCGATAAAAACCCGTTGATAATTGTTCTTTAGCATTTTATTTATTCGTTTTTTCTTCTCTTTAGTGCATGTCCAAAGCATCCAGTCGATCTCATCTCTTTCCATTAGTTTCCCAAACTATGCAGTTTTATCCGGTTATGAAAAAACTAAAGAATCTATGTAAATGATCAATAAAAGTATATGACTATGATTGACAGACCTTTATTTTTTCAATGAGTCTGAGTTTCTAGACGACTTGAATTCAACTTAGTAGCAAACATGAGAGAAATCAAACTGTTCAATCGGACGGTTATCACATAAGCGACTTTAACAAATGCAATCGTCAAAGTAAAGTCCTTATCTAACTTGGCATAAATTCTTCTCTACTGCAATCAACAACTCAGACTCTTATTTGTACGAGATCAATATATTATCATTTAAAAAAGTGCCAATAAAATTCGCAAATCACTAAGATACGGTTATCATTATTAAATAGTGTACCCGAAGAAAAGATAAATGAAAATCATATTCAAAAACATGTTTGCAGTATTAAGCTGTTCCTTCAACGGGTTGACTTTTGCGCGTTACTCGTGCTGATGGACCATCTGCCCCTTCAACTTCTTTTTCTTCGCCGCTTTCCACTGCTGGAGTTGGAGTACGATCCTCTTCTTGGATTCGTCGAAGTCGAGGTACCGGTGGGGTATCGCGTTCTCTTTCCCGATCTTCAGCAATCTAAAGCAAGCTGTTGAATGAGATGATTGATCGGAACAAACGTTACCGCATCAATGGAATAGCGACGACGATTGGCAACGTAAAATTGTTGCACATGTCGATCGGTTTTGTTCGGAAGTTTGTCAGCAACGGCCTTAAAATCCAAACCATATTGGCGAAAAGCTGAACATAAAAACTGAGTTCACGAGCTCTTATTCGTAGTTAAATTACCGACAATACACGTCTCTTCTTCTTCCAATGTCCACGCAACTGGTTTACGGATTTCGTTTAGATCGGGCTCAGCAAAACAATCGTAGTGTTCGCTGAAAAAGATTGGAGAAATTTGAACAAAAGTCTTCAACTAACTCATCGGAATGATGTTCTTCCACTTTTTCGAAACCACCGGCTATCAACTGATCAGCAGCGATGGACGTAGAAAACGGTCGATATCTTCCAGTCAATCTAAGCATTTGATATCGAAAACGGATTAAAAATTAAACTCACTTGGCATAGAAATGACAACAATTGCAAAGTTCTCGCTTTTCGTCCAATGGACTTTTGTCTCCTGAGGTTTTGTGCAGCTCTTTGCGACAGTTCTCGCAATTTTTACGATAAACCACAGGAAACTCCGTAGTGTTACTAAAAGATAAATCTTTTAGAACAAGAAACACCACAACTTACTTAAGAAACTGAGGGCACAGATAACGTGTTGGTCCGTAGCAAAGTCGATGAATGATTTCACATCGTTTCTCAAACACTTGAGCTCCGGTTTTCTTACCGAGATCGGTAAACTAAAAAACGTATAGTAAAAAATAAAGAATATGTAACTTACATGTTTCTGAATCGCTACGACCTTCCTGCCCATAATCACTTTCTTAACCAAACTTTTAAGTTCCTCAGACGTCCAACGTAGAGAATCCAACACGGGCAGCTTTTCGAAGTCGATTAGCGCCTGTTCCAAGTTGTATCTACAATCGTAGATGTGCTTCAAGGCAATGTCCATCGGCACCTTTCGACAAACTCGCGCCAATTCACAAAAGTCGTCGAAGTCGTCTTTCCATTCTTTTGGCTTCCAGTGAGCTTTTTCCATCTTTTTTCCTTGATCATCAGCGGGATCGATGATTAGCTCCGGTATCATTGTTTGATACTGATTGCCGACTCTCGTGTGGTCTGCTACGGCGGACTTCATGAAGTCATCTCGTTTCCGAACTGATCGTCGAGTTGTTGGAACGCTCTCGACGTCTTTCAGAATCAATGGACCCGATGAACGAGTCTTTCGAACTGACGCCGGTGTCGATGCTCCACCATCGTCCAGTTCGGACGAAGAAGAAGCGCTTGCAGGTCGACTCTAAACAAACATTTCAACAAAACAAAATCGCCATTGAAACTCACATTGACCACCACTTCTGAGATGTTGGCCGTTTCTTCTGTTTCAGTCATTGAACTTCAAAGATAGGAAACAAAATTTACAGCGATGGCGATTCAAATTTAACCTAAAAGTGGAGGGATTCAACGGACGTTTTTTAAAAAATTTCGATTAAGTTTTTTGAGCAAAATCTTATTTTAGTTGCGAAAAATGCGAGAAAAAGCGAACGCAAAAAAACGAGTGGACGCCGCTCGAACTGCACGAGAAGCGAAGTTGAAGAGCGACACTCACGGATCGACCCAAATTCACAGCGCGCGAATTTGAAGGGATCGGTGACCCAACGTGAGTGCCGCTGATGCACGGCCCAGGAGGACTTGGTCGTAAAATGCGCTCTATCGGCATCAATAATCCCGAAGCTCTTTCTTGTTCTTCAACAGCTGGAATTGACTTGCAACTAAAATTTGGCCGTATCTACTATTCCATTAGTCCAGACGATTGCACTTACGAAGATTCGAATGCGAGTTGAAAAAGCCAATTTTTGTTGCTTACCTAACCTCAAATCTTCTCGAGTATTTGTGTTAATGAACAGATGAAACCCAAAAGCTTATTGAGACATTAAAGTTGCTGTTTTTGAACGGCAATTTCATTGCGAATATTGCAACGTTGAACTTCTTGTTCACTTGTTGATGTTATCTTTTCATTTGATTAATGAGAACGGTTATCGAATAAAAACTTCGACTACAATGTAAATTTATTATTGAAGTCATTTTTCTTAGTTTTCGACGGAAGAAGAGCGATCGAGAAGACCGACGGTCATGATTTGCTGAAGATGTTTTCTCATAAGAACCATGAGATTTGTATCAGTACGATTGAAATGTGCATTTATGTTCGATTTAGTATTGCCAAATAGTAATAAACCGATTGATCACTTAGTTGGCTTCACATGATAACTGTTAACATTAGTTATCCTTTAAAAGGCCACGAACGCTGCATCCCAATCAATGGACGATGCGAAGTAAGACCGAAGACGTGGATCTCCAAGAACTTTGTCGCTCAACGGCAATTCTCTTCGTTGTTGTCGATTACTCGTCATAATGTTGTGTTAATTTTACTGCAAAGAAAACTATTGGCTTTCGAATCATATGTTTGGAAACCGGTTTCATTTAGATCGCAGAATACAAATAACTACTGGAAGTGTTTAGAAGCCCATAATAAATGCGATGTCGAGTGTTCTTCGGTGACTTTTGACAGCTTGTCCACAAGCACATCCTGAAACTCGTGACCAATATCTCCGCACTGGTCAGTTGGTCATTCAACCAAAATGTGCAGACCACAACTAAGTACCTACTCGAAAGCAATTTTGCTTATGCATCGGATCGAATATGTGTGTAATCGTCCACGAAATAGTAAACTGTCAGCTCTGGAGTTTCTCAAATACTTGGTCAGTTTTTCAATTACAGCGTGTGTTTCTGACCAATAGTCTTCAGTTGATCTCACAAGACTTTCTTCGTGCTTCTCAGTTTTACCGAGTCTACCAGTTTGTAATCGTCGATTACTGTAGCGATGACAACAAATTCTCTGTATCAACAACAAATCACGTAGTAAATTTTCGACACTGTGCAGCGCCCTTCAAGTTAACCTTGGAAGATATACGAACTTGGAATCGACTACTGAATGTACAGTACGCAAATCTGTGCAAATACGAACGCAAATACGCGGAAGAGTTCTCGGCTGTCAGCAGAATTTTCACAGGTTCGCTTTTGACGTTTTATTTCAAGTTGACTTCATTTCAGGGCATATTTCACTGGATCTTTTTGACGATAGGGATAACGATATAAACCATGGTGGTATAATCAGGCAAATACAAAAGCAGTTGTACTATCTTAGATGTCATGCGAAGACATTGATTTTTTTATGGTATATGCATGAATTCGTTTTCATCGATTGTTGTTGTTTTTTCGACAACCTTGGTAAGTTTCTCGATGGTTCAACTTACATTTTGCTTAGATGAATTCAAGGAAGTGATTGCCCTGCACCAATTTAAAAGGATTCGAGCCGCAAACTTTTGCGAATACTCTCCACGATTCAACGGTAAGATTCTTGACGCAAAAGTACTCAAAAGCTTTCAGCGACCATTGACGACGACTTCTTTTGTGATTTTCCTACATCTCCTACTGTTGAGAAGCTGAATTTTGTTTGGTTGAATTTGGGCAAAAATCATGATCTCATTTCGAAAATAACTAAAATGATGCCGTTTTTCCCCAATTTGGTGGAATTGACGAGTTTTTTTCAAGTTAAGCGTTACACACATGAACGAGTGGGTTATCTTCTTGAGTACAATAAGGTTAATAAGATTTCAGTTTACTTTAAAAAAGCTGCTTGTTTGGATAAGAGAAGAATGCAAGAAAATTGACAAGCTGCAAGAGGCGAATGTATCGATTCCTCGTACGACACTTATCTACGAGTTCAGAATACACATACCGAAGACAAGAAAAGTAGAATTGTTTGTGAGGGCCGATTCAAGTTCGTTTCTAGGTCGTAGAGCATTTCGGCTACGAGATACTCACCACTACAAAGTTCAATACGCTGTGTTCTGCTGAGCACAGCATCCCAGAACCCAAAGACAGTACAAATTATGTGCTTATTAAGCAATATTGTGAGTTGGAACTACAGCGAATACAACCAAATTTTGACGCTACTTTACGATTCATAATCGAAATGGATCCACTTAAATGGGATGATGATGATAAATCGGATGATGAATCGACTGAAGATGAATCGGATCATGAATGGGACTGGAGATGAAAACGATTAGCGTACTTCATCTCCTACTTGTAAAGCTTTTCATTTACGGTCTACTGACAGACATTCTCGCAAACATAATTGTAACAGCTTCTTATACTGAGATAACTAAGTCAAAAAAAGTCTTTTGTAGATTGAAATTGCTTCAAAAGTGTTTCTTTCACGTTCGCAATAAACTTGTATAAAGCCGAGAGGTTACTTGAACATACGAAGAAATAGCTGATTACATAATTCGATTATTACGGATGCTCGAACTCAACCGCAACTCTTAAAGCTCTAATTATCGACACGCTCATTGGTACAATCTATTCTGACCATAATTGTTCAAACGTTTTTGAGACCATCTACAAATGAAATCACAAGAAACTCCTGTAAAAATTGCAAAATGACTTTAAAACCACTGAACAACAACTTATGCTCATGAGCTTCAATGTTCTGGAATCATCATCCATTGGTGCCTACAAAGTCATCTTTATGCTAGAATCCAAGTCCGCTATCGAATTCGTTTCTTTGCAGGCTTTCCCTTGCATTATGTTTCTATTTCACAGCACAAAACCTTCAGATTTTGATTGGAAACTACACATTTGGTTTTAGACAACTAAACTGTAAAAAGAAGCGGTTCGAATTTCTGTTAAGAGATAAACACTACTTGATGAGCACACAAACTCAGTCATTAGTATCCAAAGCAATCTTGATACACAAGTAATCTGGACGTTCATTTTGATGCACCATTCGACACAAAACGTTTGTTGGAATATTGTTTGAGCGACAATAATGATAATTGGAAAATGTTTGGCTGCACATTAAAGATATGTGATAGCTAACTTCAATGCTTAAGTAGAGATAAAGCACTGATCGAACATGTTACAAACAGAACCCTAGAGCTTAACAATCATGTTGGTCTCTTATTACAAATACAATGAACGGTTGCTCGGTTCTTATTTAGAATATCAACAAGCTGAATGGCCACAAATCATAATCCTCGTTCGGTTGAATGTGTGCGTACAACAGACTTTATTATGTCATGGATTCAACAAGAAGCAGTGGCATTCAATTGTAAACATGATCGCATGAAATCACAACTTTTGTTTACATCCGAAGCGAACAGCCTCCTCGTGGTTTCTATTCTACTGGATTGTATGCTCTTCTCTGTCGTTGCTCGTTTGCGTCGTGCCAATCAAGGAACCTACTCGCCGTCGAATCAGGAGATGAACGGTGCACGAGTGCCGGTAATCGAACACAGTTGTTGACATGAAATCGGCAGTTTTAGATGCAAACTCTACAGAAACCTTTGGAGAAGCAATAGCGTCTGATTTGATCGCTTATGATTCCATTTATCTTTACGGGTACCGAGAAGACTCGGCAGTCTACTCAACTAACCACTCACTTTGTTTCCACAGACTTTAAAGCTAAAGAACGCGAGGTATTTCGAATGTGTATTGAGATTCTAACTCCATCTTCTGCCATGGATATTTTTATGTTGTTTGTTCTGGTTGTCATAAAAAAACTTGATTATTAAATGATTTAGAAGTCTGCACGTTTATATTACCGGTGAGAATGGAATGATTGCGGATTATAGACAGAAAACAAGCTCATAAGACAACAAATTTAAGAAAAGACCGCAAATCCTATTGGACGAATTCCAAATGGCTATCGAGCAAAACCATCTGAGTGAGTAAAGAAATGAAGATGTCCGAGAGTTTAGATCCTTGAATAAGTACCCGACTGAATTGATTCGTGTTGTTGTTGATCAAGAGGAAGATGGTGTCTGTCCGAATGTTCCCAATAGAAAAGCGAATCGCCGTTACATTTCGAACGATCTTTTCCCCGCCCACATGTCCCGAGTTTTGTAGTTTGTGCGCGCAGAATGATCGGCTGCTGCGCGCTTGCGCTCAGTCATTTAGCGCGATGGATCCAAAACGGCTGTTCAAGATAACGCCGAAAAAGGCTGGCGACCCATTGCCAGATACGGTAAGTATGTTCACACTTCTTTTAATCTCTTATTTTGTTTTAGGCTTCAAATGAGTTAACCGACAAACGTACGACTGACGTTGTGGCGGAAGTCGACAAGGTTAGTTAAAAGTATCAACAATTAACCTCGCATTTGGGTTTTTTCTCATCAACAAAAAGTTCATGTCAAGCTGAGCGAATATTTGGTTGCGAAGATAAAGAGAAACGGAGCTTTGGAAGTTGCGGACATTACAGGAAGCATCAAACTCAACATCACGGAGGCCAAATACAATACCGTTGCAATACGCGCAAACAGTCGAGACGAATCAGGTGCACAAGTTCGAGTGCCTGCGCGCATCGACGAATTAGCGTGGCAAATGCATTCGGTTTTGCGCCTCAAAAACCCACGAAAACCGTTTGCCTTGCACACCGATATCGACGTTTTGAATTGGCGACTGCAATTGAAAGAAAAAGCATTGTTGCCGTTGACTTGTGAGTTTATAAGAAGAATTTTCTGAGACCACAAATCTTTCAGTGAGCGTTCGTTCAAACAACTCATCGAGTGGATGCAGGGTTAACATCGAGTATACATTGCAACTGCAGACTTGGTATTAAACGACGTCAAAATCACCGTGCGATTTCCGTTTCACTCACTTTTCGTTTAGAACTGCTACGGTTCCCGTCGTTTCAAAATGTGACGGCCAACACAACTACTCGCCACAGACGAAGGTTTTGATGTGGACGATTGCATTAGTTGATGACACGAACAAAACCGGCGCATTGGAGTTCAAAATTCCAAAGAGCAAATCGAATCGTTTCTCCTCCGTTCATGTTCCTTCTCTTCAAACAATTTTACTGTAAAATTAAAGTGAGTCGCTTTCGATTTGCGTTGGAATTTTATTGCATTTATAGGTTGACCGAGTGACTCCATTTGAATCGAATGAGCCGATACCTTTTTCGTCAAAAACCCAAATGGCAATCCAGAAGTACCACATCGTTTAAGCCGCTGGTTGTGGTCTAATGTCTTTCTCTTTATTGTTTGTTGATTGTTTATTGAAATAAATTGTTGATTATTACACGTAGAACGTGATATTTGAAGATCGAAGGTTTCGGCGTCGTATCGTGTGGAATTGCGGCCGGAGGCTTCGCTTGACCGTCTTGTGTTTCGATTTGTTCCAAAGTCAATTTCTGCAAGTCAGCGACACGTTGATCAAGTGGTTCATGGAACTCCTAAAAACGAAATGTCAACTTGAAACAAGTCAATCGCAAGCACCGGAAGATCTTTTGCGGTTTTGTTCAAACGTTTCAACGACTTCTGCTTTCAAACGAACTCTTTTCGTCCTACGCTCCGCAGATGATCGCAAAAGAAGTTGCGGCGAAAGCGCAAAACACGAAAAAACGAATAGACGTCGAATGACCTTAAAATTCAAATTCACGACGCCGTGCGAATGGCCGATTGATGTGGAAGCAACAAAAACCGTTGGGTCAGAAACAAAAGCAGCGTCCGCACGCAAAAAAGAATACGCGCAAAATAAGAAAATCTTCGCGTTCTGTGGACAAAAACGGGCGTCTGTGCTGCCTGCGCCTCTCACTCCCAACAACTCCGAACGTTTGAACTTCGAACGACACCGAAACTGGACCAAACAGCAGAATTGCGAAACGATCGACCGTCTCACGCAAACGCCAAATGCCGTTCGATCGTCGGGAACCTTATTCTACGGTCAAATCTCGTGATCGCAAACGATTCCCGACCACCACGTTTTACAACAAAATTCCCTTGAAAAACAGCTTTTGGTTCATACGAGAAAAAGTCCTGCTGAATATGATTAAACTCATTTTCCTCTGCGCCGTGCGAATCGCAGTCGAATCTACGCCTTAAACACCTGCTCACTCGCCAGTCGACTTCAACGCACAAGCGGCTCGATGGTCCACCGTTTGAGTTAAACGCAAATTCCCACCGATCAGACGCAACCAGAGGACCATAAACATTCCCCTTCGAATTACTTCTCAACAAATCGACAGTAAGAACGCGAGCTTTTGCGCCAGAAAAGAATTTTATGACTTAGAAGCGAAGAAGAAAGAAAACCTTTAGGATAAAACAAACGCGTAAAAGCTTCACGCCTTCGCACTATCAAAGACAACTGATGATGCAACGAGGATCAAGGAAAGATTCATAAATGAAGTTCCGGTTTTTGTATATTGTATTCTTCAGTTATAAGTAAATTCTCGATTTTTGAAGTTTGTGTAAATTGTAAAAGTTTTTCTATTGAGCCAAATAGTCAGTGTAACCCGTTTATTTAAGCAATAAATTGCGTTCAAAGAATCAAACCGAAAAGTCGTCGGGCAACGTGGGTAGTGGAAGCCAACTTTGTCTGAGGAATAGAATCAAAATGAGCAGATTTAAGGCCTCGAAGATGAACAATAGTAGGTAGTCGATTCTCGAGAATACACCTGAAATATTCATTCAATGCACAAATAACATATATTTGACTCCTACGATTCCACTCTTTTTCAACCTAAAATGAACTGTTACAGTGCTTACATGTCTTCATAATTACCGCGTTATAGCATTTCCTTTTTTGTTGTATCTTTCGGAATTCGATTTGTGTTTGAGCAATCTCTTGCACGCGGTTGAAAAGGGCGGCCAGATCGGGAAACTTCGGTCTAAAATCACAAGCATTGGTTTTCAATCGAATGGTTGAACTACGGTGTAACTGTCAATCCATCGAAATAGTCCATATTGTTCAAACCCGCTTGCCAATAGTCACTTTGATGTTTTGGAGCTTGTAGCAGAGCAATCGTGTAAGCGATATTTGATGGCATTTTGTGTGAATCGATTAATTTACGATTCAAACCCAACAATAAGGTACTGACAGCGACTGCACTTGCACAAAGCAGGATGATGGCTATAATAAAATAGCCCAGCAAGCTTACTGAGTCGCTACGTGGCAACGAATTTGAAATGAGATCGAGTAGGACAACCTAAATCACAACGATATAAAAGCAATAGAATAAGCCAACCAGCGCCAATAAGCTTCCAAGTCCTAACCCGACTTTTTCCGTTCTCGGACCGTTATTATCTGTTGGACCGAAGACTCCAAGAATTGAAAGGGAGGATATCAAGAAACAAGGTGCAACGACCACTGTCAAGTAGTACACAGCTCGTCTGCGCAGATGCATTATGTATAGAACTTCCACTCGATATTCTCCGTCCTAAGATACAATCAATTAATAATTTCATGACACATCGCTTTACCTCCATGAAGCTCATAGATCTCACGGTCACATTTATAATTTCCCACTCCGCGTTTCCTAAACTCCATAATTTATAGCCGTTCATTTATTATAACTCTAAACCTGTGAAGTAACTATCTTTTGGGGGTTGGGAAGCGTTCACGATTTGTTCATTCGTATTGAGTAAAGGAGAAGCCAATGCCACTGGACAAAACTGAGTGTCAAATGGAAAAAAGTCGATTTTAAGTCGACAAATGGTTGAGACAAATTGGGGTAAATTGATCCTAATCTAATTGAATACTGTCTAAAGAATGATGTATGATATACTTCTCCGGTATGTTGAACTCGAGCATCGAATCGTTCCGATCCAAGCATATCCTTAGTCTCCACGGAATTATAAATAAACAATTTGGGAATCCACAACGATGAAACTGGCACGACAAGTTGTTTGAGATTGTTTGTTTCGTCGGGATTCCAGCGCAACCTCGGATCAGAATACCTGAGGGACTTGTCGGCATTTCTTTCCACCCAACAATTTTCCGAACATATCATCCCATTTTTTGACTTTTATTTCATTCTCACGTTTCGTCATTGGTTTGAACGATCGATTTCTTCTTCCAGCTTTCCAACTGATCATCTTGAGCTCGATTTTGCGTTCAAGCCTTTTCATTTCGTACAAACCAATTGCTTTTCAATGCAACAAAACCCCTTTTTTAGTGGACAAAATACAAATTTGAAGAAATTTAAACGCAGTTCAACTTCTTATTAGATATGAACTGAATGATCGAGAAGTCTAGAGCGCTGCCTATTGAAAATCAAAAGCTCAAACCTGCCGGTTGACGATCAAATTTGAATGATCAAATGAGCGGAAATAAAGAGTTCGGGTGGAAAGGAAACCCGACAAGATTCTACCTTTGTATGTGGGATATCTCAAAAAGAAGTAAAATTAGCGATAAAACGTCAAAAGCTTACAACAAACGCGGCAGTCTGTTCACTCTCTCGAAGTTCTGTAAGTATTGACAGAACGATAGTCATCTGAATTGTGACCGGTTTTTGCTCATCAGCGTACGGGCGAACACGTTTATCGTATTTGGATAACAGACGATCCAATAGCTCTGACGGATTCGCTAAACTGTTCATTTATTGGTTCGATTACCGAAAACATACCATCGATTAATCGAACTGTTGAGAGCAGTAGAAAATATAGCAGCTGCATAACCGACTGCTAAAAACTTGTTGTGAGACTTTGAAACATTTGCATTGAGTGAGTTGGAGGTAATTCGATATACACGGTCATTGACGTTTACTTCTGAAATCTGAGAAAGACAAGTGATAAAAAACCAAAATCAACTCGACAACGATCAATTGGATTAGAAAAAGAATGCAAACGAGAATTGAAGTTAATTGTTGTAATCACCTTTTTGTGTTTATAACATCAAGTTCAAGAAAACAAGGACTTCGATATGTAAAAGACACTGATTAGTGACAAGTCGAAATTTGAAGCAAAACTGACGATTGCAAACTTGACAAGTGATACAAAGAGAGACGAAAGCAAATTCGAAATCTTTGTTAGTTGCAATAATCAAATGGTACTTAAAAAACAAACGTAAGTTCATAGTCAAAAGAACGTGCAGAATCTGAAGTGTTTTTGCCATTCGTTCAATCCAGTGTCTCTAGGCAATTTAAGGTCAAAACAAAACTAAAATGTTTATTCGGACTTCAAAGTTTCCTTCTTGAACTGACGAACTTTCTCTTCGAAAACAACAAAGAAACATTAACGTCGTAGGTCGCGACTTCACGTTTCCAGCTCAACACCCACGAAATTGACTCCGCCTCAACGGTTTCAAGGCCGAAAGTCGATGATATGAGAAGACGAAACTGCAAGTCCCGCTTGCATTCGAATACTCAACTGTCAACCAACTCCCAACACTCTTTTATGATGGTGAGAATTTTCGTGACCAAAGAGAAAATGTTGATGATTAGACTTGCACGTAAAACCAATGATGATAACCAATGCTTATGGATACGGTAATTAAATGATCATCAAAATCTTCTTCAAATAGAAATAATACTCAACACAATTTAAATGCCAAAAAGCTCGTTCTTTGACCACAGTTCGAATGGATGGAACGGCGTGTTCTTTGTGCAATACAACGTTTCAAAATTGAATTACGTAGGCAACAGTATTGCTTCTTTTATGCGTCTATAAACGGCTAATAAGTCTTGGGAATAGTGAAAAGCATTCGTCAATTAGAAACCTAGTTTCTGGTCTGATGAACTTGAAATGATTTCAGAGTCAACTTCCGGTTTTTTACTTCCCAGAACCATTAATGAATGTTCCCATCATCTATACAATGAACGCCATGTAAATTCGACTTTCTTTTGGTGTTTTCAATCGATTTCCATTGTCTATTTCTTTTTTGAATTCATTAATCTCGTTTATCAAAGGATATGTACAAACATAATGGCACAGAGGCATAAGAATTAGTTTAAACCAACGGTTCACGCATTGGTTGTGGAGGTGCGAAAGCGTACTGCAGAAAGAATAGTAAAGCAATCGAATTCAGAATCTCGAAGATGACCAATAGGGCGAAGTTAATTCTGCTAAAGACCGCGTACCACTCTTGTTCGATTAGCAACTTCATTTGTTTACGGTCAACTTTGCGTTTGATATGTCTTTGTTCTTCAGTCAAATAACAAATGGCTTTGTAGATTTTGGCGAGATCTTGAAATTGGAATCTGAAAACCAAAGAACTCGAAGATCGCAGGAATTTCTATCTTACCCGCTGTCTTCTTCGGGCTTCGTCGTTGGGTTTCCAATTGTTGTGGCACTTGTTTTTGTTTTCTCCACTCCATTTGTTAGAGTAACTGTAAGCGACGGTCGAAAGATGGAACGTCGTGAAACACGTGATTTCGTGAACTTCTTCGGCTGGAGACAAACGAGCCGGTAAGTGAACGAAGAAGGCACTCGACCTTTCTAAACAACTTATTTGATTTAACTAAACTCTTCTCGCCTACTTCGACAAGTTTTCGGGATACGGCCGATAGAACGAGCGACAAACCGACAGCGAACGCGCAAATCAAAATCACTGTCAAGATATACACTCCCAGCAATGGTAATGAGTTGGTTCGAGGTAGCGCGTCGGATAAGATGCCTGCAAATAAATATTGTCAATAATAAGAGACATCTTTTCGAACCTAAGATCACCGAGAGAGATAGTAAGCTCGATAAGCCCAATCCAGCTTTGTCATTTCGTGCTTCGTTGTCCGCAATTGTTGAGAAGATGCCCATGAGAGATAATGCGCTTATGAGCATAATTGGAATAACGATCACAGCGATGTAGAAGATTGCTCTAAAATCATGGAATAAGTTCGAATCCTTCAGATTCGGGGTATACTTTCTTCGAAAAAGAAATATGTATTGTATTTCGCTACGTATTTCGCCTTCTTCAGAAAAGCTCATGTGCCGAGCAGTAACGTTGATCAATTCCTATAATTGAAGTTGTTGATTATTTCATTAAAACAAACCCATTCAGCATTTCCGGCAAAATACGATTGATCGGGCAACGGTTGATGTGAAATGCATTCCATTTCCTGGATCGTAAGCAATGGAGATGCCAATGCTATAGCGCAATATTCATAATCAAATGGGAAGTTTTCAATTGATAGTCGCTTAAATTCGAAATTTTCTGTTTGAGTCATCAACTGCTTCTTCCTTACACAAATTGCTTCCAAATACTGGGGAACATTGATTTTGATCTCGCCCGTGTATTTAAGCCGAACATCGTTTTTGGCGTGCGGTAGCATATCCGTAGTCAACATTGAATTATAGACAAATATTCTTGGCTGCCACACATCCGCGAGTGGAGCGATCAATTCTTTCGTTCCATTCCATTCTCTTGGTCGCCATCTTAAAAGTCAATCTTGTATTGTTTAGTTCTTTCAATTACGTTAAACGTCTATCGATCCAACGTTGCGTGTGACTCACAACATAACAAGCAATCTGCTCATTTTCTCGAATGTCAATTAAGATACCAAGTACAATAGACATATGCACCTGGACAGCTCGATCGTCTTCAGCAAACGGTCGTATACGACGATCATAAGTTGAAAAAAGTTCGTCCATAAGCATTGAAGTGGCCGACATTCCTGTCGAATTCGATCTCGAATTCATGGCAAGAGAAGAACTTAAGAATACAAAGAAAAGAACGAGAAGGCAACGGAAGGACATCTGAAAACAGATAATCAAACAGCCAAAAGCCACTATTCATAAGACGAATTAACGTGACATCTCGAATGTCGCGTGCAAACTTTAAACTTCTGTCAAACGGAAGGTTGTAATTAAAAATGGAAAAGATTTTCTGATGAGAACTTGAGCATAAAAACACAAGTACATAGATAGTAGAGAGTACATCACATGACGTAAAGAATTCGTATTAATTTGACTAATTACCGTAATTCACAACGTTCACTTATCGTTAGCAACGTGAAATCTTTAGAGAAAACGAAGAGACAAGTGGATTAAAATAAACCGAAGATACAAATTTTTGAGAACAAAGTCAATGGTCTTGTGAAGGCACGTCAACGGAAAATATTCGAGTACCGGAAATCGAATGTCTCGACGTACACTCGACTTTGCAAAATTTGAAATAAGTGAACGGTAAGTCGAGGAAGAGAAAACATTTCCTATAGTCGTGATTTGTTGATCGCGAAAAGGAAATCGAATTGAGTGATTCAGGTTCTTTGGAAGTTTGAAAGGCGACCGTTCTGAAAAGCCTGTAAATGGCTTTTGTTGTCGAAAGCCAATGAGGACACGGCGGACAAAAGAGCCGAATGGAGGTTGACGAAGTTCCTTACGAGTAGTATGTTTCCCGTTCATTTCGCGGCTTTCTGCCGAACGGACGTTGACGGACAGTTGGACGTGCCAATCAATTCAGCACTCTAGGGAATTCACACGGTAAGGTCGATTTAATAATTTATGCCAAGATCCTTTCAGCGCTTTTTATCTCGAAAGAAAAAACGACTTTGAAGTAAATTGAATTTCTGTTTTGACGCGTGAACGAAATCGACTTCGAATTCGACTATCGACCGAAAGTCAACTTAAAAAGATTCGATGACAACGAGCTGCTGACATGAAGCCTATGTTAAACGATATCTAGAAGCTTTAAGCTGCAGAAAGGTGTGATTATCCTACGGTTGAGAGGAACCGCGAAGTTGACCGGAAATACGTCGAAATCCGCTCCCGAGTTTCCGGTTCAAAAGACGGAAAATCGAAGGAAGTCAAACCACAGGGGGCATTCATTTGCATAGATTTGAAACATTCAAAGTCGTTCGATTTAATGGCAAAGACGAAGATCGTTACAAAAAGCAGACTATGAAATTACATGTTGATTGTTCGGAAAACGGATTCTCTTTGTTCGAGACTCAACTGAAATATTCGAACATAAAAGCGAGCTGATTACTCGTAACTAACCGGAGGCGATTCGTAAGTCCCGCAATCTTTCGGGAAATCAGATGGTGGTTGTGGAATTTGTTCTGTTGTTCCGATTCGAAAAGCAAATGCAATTCCTGATTGTCGTTCCGATGAGCGCATACTCTCGGCCATGAACCATCCGGCTTTCTCAGCCCGAAATCTAAGACAACCTATTACTCGAATTATAAACAAAGTACGATAACCTTATGACAATATAACCTCCGTACGGAACGATTACCGTGTCTCGGAGTGCCGGTGATGCACTCATTCCCGCCAAGTTACCGCGACTCCACGACGAATTAGTCCAATGGCCATCGAAACAACCAGACTGTAAAATAAAGGAATTAAACTTGAAAACATTTCGATACAACTGCTGGATTTTCGCAGGTAATGTCTCGATTGAAATGTTTCAGTTTCTCTCCGGATCCTTTGACATACTCGGGAGATGCCCATTTGACGAGGAAAAAGTGAGTGTTTCGAATATGCATGGGAATCTCACGCGGTGCTTCGTCTTCGCGTTCAGGACCCATATTATAGAAGACCAGCTGATATTAGCAGAAGGTTAATTGGCTTAGTTGTTATGTTACTTGAATGATTTTGCCCAAACTGAATTGTTTCAAATGAAAACAACGGCAATCTGCACGACCTTCGGCAACAGCTTGTTTATTACATGGATCATCGGCACATGTTCGCGTGTAATTCGAGTAGATCGGCATATTCGAAGGTGCTTTGTACGAATAGCCGTCGACTTTTGTTTTCTGGTTCACACTAATGAAATGTTCCTGAAAACCGAAATATCAGAAAGGTCAATCAACGACTTCAAACCTTAAACTCGTCTTCGTTATAAACCCGTTCTTTAAGAATATCACCATACGAATGTTCGTCGGGATAACCCAAATCTCCGGCACTTAAACATTTCGATTGTCCTTCGATTGGTCGCGGACAATTTGCAATCACGCACTTGCTGTTTTCTTTGCTGCACTTCTTTTGTGTCCAATCAACTGAAATGCAAAGTGTAACTAAACAAGAACAAAGAAGTTACCTTGATTGAGTGTTCTTTCGTCATCTGTTACATCGATTTCATATTCCAAGTTAGCCAGACTGTAGACGGGCGCCCATTTGCCATCGACATTCAAGAACTTTTCGATCGTTTGAGTAACAATCCTGTAGATTCGTTTTTGTGGATTCGTTTTTCCAGTGATAAAGAAGTTGTAACGCTCTCCTGGAAACACGTACAACGCATCAATTCGTCGGGGTATTGTGTGCGTTCCGTCAGCGATTTCCAACATCAGATCGTGATCTTTGATGTGAATTCGAATACCCGAATCATAGCCGATGTGTGCAATTCGAAATAGCGTGTTGTTGCCGGGTTTAATGCGATAAGTAGCCAAAGGAACACGTGAAGGTCGCGACAGAATGTCCGTTTGATTGTGCCAACCTTTTCCACTTAAAATCAATGCAGCAGGTGCATTGACACGTGAATCGTGTTTTCCATAGATTTGTGCTCCACGAGTACAAACCGGTTTATCACGATCCAGACCACGACTCCATTTCGCCAATCCATCTCTTTCACCGCCGATTCGTTGTTGATTGGCAGCAACAAACGGCCAATCTTGAATCGACATCATATACTCAGCATGTAACGGGATCCATTCTCCAGTCTCAATCGGCAACCGTTCGTTTCTTCGTTTGACAATAACCAGAGCAGCAAAACTGTTAATTGGACTGAAATACGGAAACGCTGCTCTGAAGATCATTGTTCCTTGGCGATTTGCAATGAAACGATAAACATAATCAGAATGAACGGGTACCGGACATTGTTGAACGTATGCCTCACCGTCCTCATACCATTGATTGTCTAATCCATGAATTCGAGCTGTTAAACTGTTGAGAAGTTGAGAATTGCGAACACGAATTAGAACTTCCGTTCCAAACATCACCACCAATGTTTTACCAGGACTTAAAAGCAAACGTCAACTTGAAACTAGAATCAAAACTTACAATTGTCCATTGATAGCCGGAACTCGGGCATGTAAACCATGAACTTGCACCATATCACTGAAATCGTCGCCACCTTGAAAGAAGCTTTGATTCAACGGCAATGTGCTATTGGCTACAGAAACAAATGAACGACATGGTTGAAGCTGATTTTCGACTCGCTCTTCCCATCCCAACTAAACAACATGTTCAATGAAATCAGGGAACGACTAACCGTATCAACGTTGTAATCGATGATAGCAAGCGATTTGTAGGCTCGTTCCGCACTCATCGATAATTTCGGTTCGATTTCAAGAAAAAATTCATGACGATTATCCTGAAAACCAATATTAAACTTCATCACTTACTGATCGATTTACCACTACTTCTTCCGGCTCAATCAAAGACTCTTCGTAATGAATCCATCCGCTGGTTTTGCAAATTTGGAGTTGTAACAGCAAACACAAGGTTAACCTCAGCATTTCGATTGTCAAGAAGAAAACAGCCAAACTGAACCGTCCAATCGATTGTCTTTTGCTCTCTGACTAGTCTCACAGACCCTTGGATTTGCATTCCGATTAAATGAGACGCGCCTGACTGCGAGTACGTGGCTTTTATGTCGCCATAAACCCTACAGCTACTCGTGCACATTATTTTGTAGACATTGGAAAGTGACTATCACAAAACGATTCCTGTTTATGAACTTATTAAACAAACATCTCTAATTGATACACGTAGTGATAGAATAACTGATAAACGATTTATACGATAGTAAGATCGTGAAAATGAAAACAATTGAACCCGCAATAAGAACAAAATAAACAACAACAAAAGCAAATTGCACAAAAATGCGATAAAAGAAATGTTATCTCAGTTCTTCAACTTCATCTTCTTCGTCAAACTGTGGATTTGAGTAGCCGAACGTTTGACCATGAGTATCGACCTCTTCTTGTTGAATAGATGGTAGTTGAATTGGCTTCATACGATTATACCAGATCCCCCATGATACCAACACAAAACTGATTACTCCAATTTCGATCAGCCACACAGGTCTTGGCCCACTATGACTATATGCCTGAGTAACTATCAATGGCCCAACAATTCTCGCGAGAGCCTGAAAACAACTTTTCGTCGTTGAAAACTTTAACTTTCAATTGCTTCTCTTAAAATAACTAAGAACAACAACTTAAAAAGATCACACTTTCTACTCCCTTTCAATCTTTGTTATCAAATGCCCAAAGTAATGTTAAAAAATAACGTAAACAAACTTGCCGAAGAACATTGAAACAGTCCTTGCTCGGTTCCTTGCCGACGAGGTCCCAAAATCTTCGAAAATAGACTCGTTAACGTTATTGTAAGTAAAGGGAATGCAATTCCAATGCACAGAATGTATGATGCGAAATAGACGAAAACGTTGACTGAAGTCAAGTCGTTGCACCAATCGAATTTCGTCGCATTGCAACCGACAGCCATCGTAGAACTTGTGTTTTTGGATAATACATTATCTGTGAATTTGTCAACATAATGTGGCAAAAACGGCCATGCGTAAGTAATAAGATGGAACAATATCATCAAAGCCAATGACAAAATTGTGCCAATACGATAATGAATACTAAACAAAAGAATTAGTATTCAATTAAAAGTTCTACGGACTATTTTTCGACATCGCCGAATATGTATAGCAAGTAGACCGACAGCGTAAGAGCACCGACAGCCGATTGAGCTAGTGCAACATAACGAACAGCTTGTTGTTCCGTGAATCCGAACATCATCATTGCGAATGGCGATCCCAAAGTTTCGAAATTGGATCTGGCGAACATATCAACAAATCGTGTTGCGTAACAAATCAGAACGGCTAATAAATCGTACGGAATCAAAATAGTCGATGTTGAAGGACGTTGCGATTCACTTTCATCAGCTTCATGATGATCCTCTTCGATAATTCCAACGTATTTCTCATCGAAAAGTCGATGTAAAGCAAGTATCGCAACAATATTCATCAGAATAGCAAAGTATGCAGGTAGCGAGTACAAGTTAAAATGAAGAAGACCAAGTAGACTATTACCAGGATACTAAACAGAAACTTATTCATATACGCTAAACTTCGTTTCAACCGTAAAGTGTGTGAATATGAATTGAAAAGCCGGACCAGCAACCTGACCAATCGCTTGGCCGCAAGTGACGAAAGCAATTGCTCGGCTACGATCACTTTCAAGAGATGCCGTTGATGCGTAAGTTCTGAGCAAAGCCACATTTCCCTACATTGATTTGATGTACAACCACAACCCGATCAACTTACGGATCCCATTCCCAAAAGAAAACGCGAAGCAAGTAAAATGTAACGATTTTTAACGAACGTTATAGGCTCCATGAGTATATAAATGCCGTTTCCAATCTGAAACTTTGCAATTAAACTTATAAATTATTCGCTTTACCATCATTAAACAGAGACCAACATTCAACGGTTGTCTCACTTGTCTTATTCTATTCGACCAGAAACCGAAGGCCTACAAAAGAGAACATTCTCAGCCATCGACAGTTTAACTGACCGGAGCGGATAAAATCTGACCGAACGAGTACAAGGCGACTGTGACTCCAAAAAACCCTTCTGTGATTCCCGGGTCTGTGATTTTTAAGTATGGCCATAAACTCGAGACATAGAGTGAAAATTGAACGGCACCAACGAACGATAGCCCCGTAGCTACGTAGATTGAGCGCCAATCGGTTTTCAATTCTTTGTTGTTTACAATCTGCCGTTCATCCGCCTCGTACACCATGACGTCGAAGTGAATCCGAAAACAAAATCTGAAGTTGTCGTTCAAGTTGTTAGATGACACGAAATTTAAATGTAAAGAAACTACCACCCCAGTTAATACCACGAATTCGATTATTCGATAACTCGATAACAAGCAAAACCTTTTGATTTTCGTCTCAATAACCGAAATAACAATCAGTCGGACTTCAACGTGATCAGCGGTTTTCTGCTAATGCGCCGTTTCTTCATCCGATTAACACACTTGTTGATCAAAGTCCGTCGACTTTTATTAGTCAACAACCGTACGATAAAGCCAAAACTACGCGCCTTCCGACCTTTACTGACGATTCTTTAAACTTTTCGCTGCTTTTTATCGAATGTTCCGCAGGAAAAGGAACAACCAGAAATCAACGAAAACCCATCAATTACATCGACGACCACGATAACTAGCAAATTTATTGGGTTTACATAATGAAAACGGGTCTCGAATGATAAGTTCGGTCAAAAGCCGAGGATTAAATCGAGAATGTCGTGCTTATCAGTCGCCTCATGAAACATCGTGGTCGTTCTTTTGTCAAGCGCCAAACGAACGGGCGAGAAAACGGAAAGAACCACTCGAGAAGTAGCTTTGCCACTTCGCTGTTGGACAAACAAATATGAGAAAACAAAATGTCGAATTTGCTCAAAAGCTGGAACGATTTTTTGGTTTAAACGGGCAGCTGCAGCTGAACCAACAGAAAGATTGTGTCATTTGCCTTCTTTCAAGGTGAAAATTCGCTTTTTCCCCGACAGACTCCAACTCGGCATTGTGATTGAAAGTGTGGAGCAAAAGCTCACGCAACACGACGGTCAGCCAAAATCTGAAGTCAAACTGCGCGGATTGAGGGCAACTCAAACGATTTCGGGTCGGGAATGTTCCGCCGTTCACGCTCTACAAAATAGACGGAGATTGCGAAATGACCGCGAAGACGCACAAAACGAAAACACAATTGAAATCGCTCCCAACTGCTCGTTGTTTTGCAAAATTGAATTCAAAACTTTTGGTCCAAAACGGGCGCGGACGTGACTTTTTGTTACTCGAAATGCAGAACTCCGAAAAGACAACCTTTCACGCATTTCGTCGTTGAACGATCAAAGACAAAGTCGTCGAGTTCACGTGATCAACTCGCATTTGGAAATCAGCTTATCAGCAGCAACTGGTCGAAACGTGCGCGTATTGGCGCTTAAATAGCGAAAGCGCGCTGATTCATGTCGGAGGTTGAATCCAACAGAAATCAAATTGCGGTCAGAACTCTCGAGTTTTGTATTCGATGACGAGCGATAGAAACTGATGATCGGAAACACCGGCGATTCACTCAATGGAGTTGTGGTTTTCAAAAGAATTTACTGGAAACATTTGCAAACAAACATCGAATAGTGGTGACAATACGGTGAGAAATTAGTTGATTCAGAAGAGCTTCGAATTGCGTTCGTGACACACTCCAGCGCCAAAAATAGTCAGTCCGGGCTTAAACACAACGTCGCAAACTTGATTAAGTTTGCACTGTCTGATTTCGGTGCAGATACCTGAAAGTGGGGGGTATGACTATTGAAAACGGATATTGTTAGCGAAACCGCCAATTTATGTGCGAATTGTTGGTTCACAAGTCAATGAATATTAACGCTTCGCTTAACTTACCCTTCCAATACAGAAAACTTCCACCGGCGATCAGAAGCAAAAGAAACAGTAAAAGCAGTCGACTACACCGCATTTCAACCGATTTCAACGACGAAGTGAATTCACGAGTTACGAAAACTCGTCAAACACAAACGAGCCAATTGGTATTCAAGTGAAATTTGTTTTGAATGGCACCAACGTGTCTATTTTTATTCAATACCCTCTGGGCAGGTAATACATGCAATTAGTGAATGAAGGAGACCGACAATTGAGTACGAGATTAACGTTTTCGGGAGCACATTACGAAAGAAAAGTCATGAGTGTCATAACATAGAAGAGTAAAGACGTGAGTTAAGCCAAATAAAACGCGTGATTGTTCGTATTGATCACAAACTTCTTTTTAGTCTCGTTCAAACTCTAAACACATAAACGTATAAATAAAGATCACTTCATTTACCTCAAATTCGTATCCGTTAATTAGAGCTCGACCAAGAAAACGCATAAGCTCGATCCAGGCCTCTAAGCTCCCCGTGGTTAATTGATTTCCAGTGACATCAAGACTGAAAGTGCAATTTAACTTCGACATGATGTCGACTTCTTACATTGTACAGATGACTTGGCCGCAGAGCAAGCGAATTGTCTCTTCGTCAAATTTGCCTTGCAAATCAAAGCGATTCGAAAAGTGTCGACGACCGTAAACAAATCTTAAAAAACAAACTCTTAAACAATAACTAATCTGTCATTACATAACGGGACCAATTTCTGATTCCAGTTCATCGACATTCCGTACGGCGAGATCGATAATCGAGTATAACAACTGAGCATGTCTTGTGATCGATGAATCTTCGGGTAAATCTTCCAAGTTCGTTTGTGTATCAATACCAAAAATTGAACGCAGTTCCGGACGTTTTTGCAAAAATCGCCTTAAGACTAACAACCCAAATGTACGAGGGCTTGTCAAGCAGTCGATACAACACTTCCACGAAGATCGGATTAAAGCGCCTTGCTAAACAAAAAATAAACTACTGAAGTGAACCGAATTCTACCTCAGCGCTGAGGATTTCCTCATCTGAGCTGCTTCGATGAGCCGCCGTGTATGTCCTCATCAGCTTCAAAGGACTTAGACTTCTGGCCCGATAACTCAAGGGCTTCAGATCAATTTCGAGTTCATGTTCGAAAGCCGTTGGACATACAGCATGACATTCGTCTAAACTTCGAACAACAAAGTTCGTTTTAAAACTCAGAAATTCCATTCGTCGAGAAGCTGCGGGCTTGTTGTTCCGAATAAAACGATGGCGTTTCGGCGGCGTTGTTTCTTCGACTGTCGAATCGTTTGGAATGTCGACGGAACGCATTTTCGAATCAACAGTCGAATTTCGAACTCGAGAGTTTGATTTGGAAACTGACTCTGTGGACGATGAGCTGTCGGTTCCGTTCACAAGAATCTTCGGAGTTGTCGGACGAATCGTTTCTTCACGATCACCGTACGCAAAAGAAGTGAAATTGGAATGACGAGAATTCTGAAATTACAACACTTATATTTGACTCAAAATTCAAAGCCCAAATACAAGAAAAAAAGGAGTCCGCGACAACCCACAAACCATTGACCCGTTGGATTGAATTACAAAAATATTTTGGGTATTATATGGTCACCGAACACAAAATTCAACCCCCGCTCTTTGACGTCAGTCAACCTACGTAGCGAAAGATACGCTCCATATTCGATGCTACAATCGAACAGTGGATTTACTGTTGGAACTGAAAAGTGGATGACAATCCCTAATGGCCAACCCACAAAAATTCGAAGGACTGGACGTTTCTTAAATACCCCGAATGCTTTCGCAATTTCTGTTCAATCTGAATTGACGATAATTGGCGAACTTCGAGTCTCGAACTGCCAATTCGAATTCGCAAAAAAGTCCAATAGACGACACCTGAAGACACGGCGTAGTTTTTCTTTGGGAATTTCAACTAAACGGAAATCGACCGTTGAGTTGAATGACAAAACAAATCGGTCGATTTGGGCGGTCGAAAGAACGATGAAATTAGAGAACAGTCTTCTGTTTTGATTATTTTCTCAGATTACAGAAAAATACGTCGAATGATCACAAACGGAAAGGGGAGGCGATAAGAAGAAGTGGTTGAAAACCGGCAGCCTTCGTTTCACAGATTACAGACTCGTGGTTTGTTTCTCTAACCAGGAACAGTACACAGATCGATGGGTCGAAATTCCCGGTTTCTTTTATTGTTGCAACGTCTCGACTGCCGACGGACATTCAATTTCCATAATTGCTTGAATCCCAAAACACGTGACTATAAAAATTCCGAAACTTGAACACTCCAGCCAAATTACACCCTTCAAGTGCTTGCGTTTGGCCAATGAAACTTACGTCCAAATGATTCGCGTCCAACACTAGACGCTCCAACGGCATCGATTGTCGTCGGTTTCTCAACTCCTCCAACTTCTGTTTCCTTCGCGCAACAAAGCTCTGCTTGTAAGCATGAGCTTCCAGCGTCGATATTCCATTTTGAGTACCGTGATTGTTTCCCATTTTAATCTAAACATTTGAATTAGAAATGAACTTCGCGAACTCTCTCTCGCCGGCTTCAAGAGCTCCTATCTTCTGAGCGAAAAGATATGCAAAATACGACAAAAAGATTTATAGAATTTAAATTCTATCTTTGGTCAACTTCACAGTCAACAACCGGAAGATTCTCTCCTAAGTGCACAATAGGATTCTAATTGCGATAAACGAAGTCCACATCGACTGACTAATTAGTCAGAAGAAGCAGAAGTTCGCGGAAAATTTCCGGAATTAGCTTCAGAATGTTAATTGCTCGATTATGAGCGGTGAGAGTTTCGGGCGAAAGAATCGTTTTCCACAGAACCAGCGAGAAGTAAACAACGACTCTCATTTAGTGTTCACGCTCCACAAAATGTCGTGACAAAGAGAATGTCAGTGGAGATTGCGAAATTTAACAAATTAGATACGATAAAGTAGCCAAGTGCTAATTGAACAACCCAAATCTTTTACGCCCCAATTCAGGTTCATTTGAAATTCGACGCGAACTAATTGGTTGACATCCCTGCAGCATTCAATCCGACGAAATTTCATCAGCAGCAACATAGCTGAAGACAATAGACGTTTGTTGTTAGAGAAAGATGTCTGAAAGCCGACTAATCAAATCGACCAAAAGCCCAAAAAATTTTGACTGCAGGTGAATCCGAGAAAATTTTGTAAAGTCAACAAACTCAACGACCTTTTTCGAAGGCACGACGATTAACAGAACGACTGCGAGAAGTAGATGTGAATTTGTGTTTTCAAAAAAGAACTAAAAATAGGAAAGTAAGGTCTGTTTTCGACTGTTAACACCCGACGTTTCACACGTTTATCTTATTTGCGTGGGACAAAAATCCTTTAAAGCAATTCGGGTCAATTTGCTTCGACTAATACCAAAGGTCCCCATCTTCTTTCTTGTAATGAAATATTCATGCCCAATATCTCAGGGGAAAGAACAGTCGAAAATGAACGTGTCGACCTCTCCCACTCAACCATCGAACAAATTTCGCATTCTGAAGTGCTGAAAGTAGTTGGAGAATTGGACGGCGTCATAGAAGAACAAAAAGACGCGTCATTCAAACGTTAAAAATATCTTCGAGAATAAGCAAATTAATCGTTAGACTCCAAAAAAGTTGATCCGAAGAATAATAGTGAGTTCGAACTTTGGTCCACATTGTCCACCTTCGCAGTAAAATCAGTCCTTGTGACTTCGAAGGCATTCGACCGTAAGTTCGACAAAAATCTTCGTAAGCTGCTGTCGTCGATGTTTTCATGATAACAATAGACGCTGAGCTAATTTGCTTCCAAAACAAGTTAGTTGAAATGGTCTCTGGGTTACGAACAGTCGAAGGAATTTGCTTCGTTTATTTACACGTAAACATAATTTGCAGCAAAAACAACCGGCGACACAAAACGGGAAATTCGATTCAAATGCTCGTCAATCTTTTGAGTAAACACAAAACGAGCCTGTGGCTATTCAACAACAATGTAAAACGAAGCTTTACAGTCAGCATACTTTTTCCAATTCTAAAAGTGTTTCGAAGGTTGCAGAATTGAAGCCTCTTTATAAGCAAACAACCTCTCGACTACGACTTGTTCTCTTAACGACAAAATGTTCAGTTTTGCAATTGAACGTTCTTGTTTTCCGCTCGCGGCTCATTGGTCATTTGGACGGCTGCTGAAGAAGAATGATGTGCCTGAGGTTTGTTGTAATCCAATATCTAAATGGAAAGAACAAAACGCAAACATGCGCAATAACTCACAGACTACAAAAGCCATTTCAACACTCGTTTTCACTCAGAACAGTCATTTGATTGATGAATCGTTTTCGATGAATCAACAGTAAGTAAACAGATGTTTATTTTTTGATTGAAAACAAATGAGTGAAAGTTGTTCTAAGTGCTGGATGTTAACAAATCGGTTAAGATCGAATTGATCATTCGGTGTCCTCGTAATGATCGATCAATTAGGTTCTGCTTCTTAAACATTTCGAGTTTGTTTTCTTTTACTGTTTCCAATAAGACATCGGGTTTGCTGTCAGTTTACAAGTTCAACGAGTTGCTTTCGTTTTTTCATTCAAACAGTTCGAGAGTATTCGATTACAATGCGCATCGAGAATAAGACGAATTGCAAGAGGTGGAACAAAAACCCGATTATGCGGACCATTGGAATTCGAACGTAAAACGACGAGAAGTTCGCACTTCACTTCTGAATTGTTAGCCAGGAAACTAGTGAGTCGAAATGTTTGAATTTGAGATTATAGCTGATGATTGAAACGAAAGTTCGGCCGTGAATTAAAACCCGTGTAATCGGGTTCAATGGAACGTTGAAAAAACAACGGCCAATTGAACTCACTTCTCTTTCTCCGTCTCATTCAGGTCGATCAGTTGGCTTCTGCATGTGCTCTTCGGGATGTTTGCCTGCCACTCGAGGAGATTTCAATCGTCTTCCATAGAGCGGCTATGTACTCACTAGTCGTCATCTTTCCGATTTTCACACCTTTCGATCCACTTCATTTTTTATCTTGTTTGTGAATTCAAGTTAATGAGCGCGAAATGAGTAAGCGCAATGGTCTGAAGTCACGTGCAAAGAAACTTAAATTGGATGTCAACAAACGAGTTTAGTTCGTGTATTTCAGTTTTTGACAGCAATTTCGATTGCTAATCCCGAAAAGTCGCCTGTTTTTGCGCTTCCACTGACCCTCGACTCATCATAACCATACGACCTCGTGGCAGTTGTCATCTTCGGTCTCCTTCGGCGCACTTTCGATTGTCTCTCAATTGCCATTTTGTTCTTCGTGACAATGTTGGACCCACTATGCTAATTGAATTAGATTGTCGTCCGAGTTGACAAGCGCAGTCGGCACAAATCAACGGACTTTTGATCCGAATTGCGGCCATGGATCGTTAATTTTATCACGACACCTGATTTATGACAATCCACGAAACTGCCGACGACTCGGAGACGTTGGACGTCGAAAACCACTTGCCAACTTGATTGACAGTTTAAATCCGAGGATCTCGGAGTTGTTGGGGCATTAAAGTCGCGCACACTCATTCCATTTGTTCGTGTTTGTCTAACTGTGTGGGCCAAAGGAATTTTTTCCCCGAGTCGTCCGCTCCAACTTATTAGTTGTTTTATTTTCGAACACGCAGAAAGCTCTTTTCCCGAAACCAAAAATAACCCCCGTTTTGTGTGGTTTGAGGATTCCGATGTTTTCGAGTGAATTTGTTTATCAGCGGGTTATATTGCAGATCCGAAAAGATGAATCAGAAACCGTGTTCTCATAAAAATTCAATGAACATAAACAATCTGAATGTTCATATGATTTTCTTTGCGCATTTCGCTTCTTTGAGTCATACAAGAGTTTTTTAATTGTCGTTATGTCCGAGATAGTCGTGAGTTCGATTGTTGAGAAATGTTCTCGTTACACATAAATTACTGGTTCTCTTGATGGTTGTGAGCAGGTCAGATCGAATATCGTTGTTTCAATTGCGTTCTTTCTTGCTATTCGATTGTCCAATTCAATGATTTTCGATTTCAGACTTGCGGTATGTCCGGAGTAAGTATTGGACGTTTGATTGTCGTCGCTTTAACATCCATCATTCTTCTGGCTTCTTTGTGTTTACTTGTTGCCGCCGTGGTCACTCCGTCTTGGCAAACGGTTTATTTGGCCGAATTCCAAGCCGAACATCAACATGGGCTGTGGATCGATTGTACACAAAATCGAAGATACGTACAAGGTAAACTTCACATTCAAACAATTTCATATTCGTTTTTTGAGGGCTACTAAATGATCTCCAATGCACGTACAAGTTCGAAAGTGCTTACTATCAGCCAACCGACTACTCCGATTCGCAGTCAATTCACGTGGAAGAAGAACAACACAAATTCCACGGTTAGTTTCATATCATCAATTGACTTCATACTTGTTTTCAGGTTGGCATCGAGCAGTTTTGGCGTTTTTAGGGGTTGGATTTTGCTCCGGTGTAATCGCCATTTGTTTTTTATTTTGCGCTCCATGTCTACGTATTTGTGGAATCGTTGCGAATGTATTCCTTTTGATTGCATGTAAGTTTCTCTATCGAGTAAAGTCTTTATTTAAGTTTAGCCGCTACAATCTTCGTGGGTATGGCAGTCTTCTTTCTCAATGCTCACGCCCACAATACCCGATTTGTTCATGGCATCACTATGACCTATGAACAAAGCAAGGGCTATTCATTTTATTTGGGCATTAGCAGCATGGTATGCATGTTCTTTGCATTTCTTCTTTCAATTCCATCAACTGTTCTGATTTTTCTTCACGATAAGCGCCAACATCGACCCAATAAGACCTTTCCAAAGGACCAACCGATCAGCGTCTAGCAACAATCTTGATGGATATCTTGTATTTTAAAGTTTTATTGTTATACGGTGATCATCAGAATTTTGTTTTGTTTCTCCAATTCAAACCTCCATTCAAACTGCTTTACATTTTTAGCTCAGTGATTGAAATTTCCGCTTATTCTTTTCGTTTAAAGAACCCGATCTCGCTCAGGAATGTATAGCAATTTTGTTTACGAATTCTAAACAATAAAACCATACAATTTATTCAACGGGCAATCCATAAACCGACTGATAAATTGTCGCATCTAAAACAGCAATGTGGGATCGTAGAATTTGTGTTTTCTCTTCCAAATATTTTCGTTCGTCTTTTTCCGTCATCCGATCAGCTCTACAAAACGGTCGGATAATTGGTTCAATCCGAAGATAACAACTTGGCTTTGAGAAGTCTGAATTTTGTACCCACATGTTCTTCTCGCGATTTCAACGAAGCCAAAACAAACGACTTGTTGGCTAAACAAGAGTTGTGATTTTGTTAACTGAAATGACAAATTACCGTATTCATTAATCATTTGATGAAACTCGGAGATCAACTTACTTTCAGAAAGCTAAAACGATTGCAAGTCATACTCTCGATCACTCACCTTCTTTGTCTCGTTTTTAGCTGCCAATTCATCCAACACCGTTGCAGCCGCTTTGTATCCTCGCATTTCGTCTTGAACAGCTTGAATTTGTCTAAACACATGGCTAATCTTTGCGTATTCAACGAATTGCACCTCAACTTCACGGCTCTTCGTGCAATCAACGCGTAATACAAACGTTGTTTCTTCTCGAAACTTCCATGCAGTTGACAAAAACTAAACAAAAATCACAGACTATGACGAAAGAAACCACCGACCGCATAAATTTGTTGAAATCAGACATCCCTTCAGAAGCAACTTGATTTTCATCCAAATATTTCGCAAAGAAGTCAACTTTCTGAACAAAATCGGCGCTTAGTTGAGGCAGTGAATCCAAAGCCCGACGATGTTCGGCTTCTTCTTCCGCCAACTGACGAGCATCAATGAACACTTTCGGTAAAACGATCACATCAACTTTCGAGTGTACACGTTGCCAAACAGATCCGGGATCCTTCTTTGGACTTTCTGTAAGAAATTCCACGGTGAAGTTACATTTAAGTTACCAATCTTGGGCAGGAATGAAGGATTAGAAACTGTCAGTGGAGCCTTCGGACGAGTAGAATTTCGCTCACTGTTTACATTGCTAATCAACGCAGGTAAACGTGCAGACATTTCCAGCTCCAAAACACTGAAAGTTGTTTTCAAAGCATCTAAAGTGGTGGATTAAAAGAAAACCATTCAACCGTACTCAACAAGTCTGTGGATGTTATTTGAACATTTCACGATTATTTTGGAATGTTTGCTTTAATGATTACCAAGATAATGAACGGTTGCAATTTGCTTGTTATTGGACGTGTAATAACCTCTCTTACTACACGGAGGTTGTTAAATGAATGGACGATCAGTTGGTGGTTTTAAGCGGAAAACCGCGAAGCAAATTAAATACTTGGCATTTCGATTTACACCTTTTTGTTGCTGTTTGGAAGTGGAATTTCGCTAATTGTCATCAGAATTATTTTGGTTATCAGCTGTCTTTAACTGAAAATTCAAGATGCCAAAGTAAGTGGAAATATTTTCGGAGATTCTGTGATATACTTTCTTGTTGTTTTTAGCTTCAAAACTTTGGATTCGTTGAACAAACCGGAGCACGAAGAAGAACATTCCGATGACGATCGTCAGGGCTTTTTCGTCGGTGGATCGGATCACAGCGGCCAGCAGGTTTTGGGTCCCAGCGATCGTGATGTCGCTGGTGCGGTCTTCAGTGGAGCACGTCGTGCTGGAGCGGAAGTTCTCAGCTCCGAAGAATCGGCCCAAATCCACGATCGTATGAGCGGTGGAGCTTCGGTTGGAACTGCGTGGGGCGGAACTGGTGCTTCATTGAGCGGTGGTAGTCGTCAAGCAACGGGACATCCACCGACAGCTTCTTCTCAAACCATCAGTGTTCAGATTACTTTCTGGGAAAACGGCTTCTCGATTGATCGTGGACCATTACGCCCATTCGACGACCCAGCCAACAAGGAGTTCCTTCGACAAATCCAAATGGGTCGCATTCCAGACGAGTTGCAACGCATGTATCCGGGAAAGCAATGTGATGTTGATTTGGTTCGACGTCCGGGTCCATACGAGAAACCAGCGATGATGCCGTTCAGTGGTCAAGGACAACGTCTTGGTGGAAATTGATGTGTGAAACTCTTGAAGTTATTTTTTCTTGTTATATGCGTAAAATAAAACATGGATTTAAAAATGCAATCCTTTATTCAAACGGTCATAAAAGCCGACTATTTTTTCTATTTGCTTTTACTTTCTTTTTACACACTTATTTTTCAGTTGACTATGGCGAATTTGAAAGAAATTCTCGGCATCGACAAGGTCATCAAAGTAAGTCAACTATTGGTGTTTACTTCAATAACTGATTGCTTTCAGTTGGCTCAAACAATCAAACAAATTGGAGGAGTTCGTGCGGCTTTGAAACAACGTTATCTGTAGGCCTCGAGTATAGTTCACATTCTTAAGGATATTTTACAGAATGGATCAAAACCGGGTTGGCGAATTGGTTGGCGAGGACAAATTCGGCAATAAGTACTATAAGGCTAGTTCAACACGTGTTTCAACGACTATGTGAACAAATTGCAGAACGACGCTTATTTCATGCCGCGAAATCGTTGGGTTGTGTATCCGGAGAAGGTTTGGTTGGATTACGATGCTTCTCAAGTGCCACCCGAATGGCATGGATGGCTCCATCATATAAGTTGCCCGTTTTCATGGGAATTAACTTTTACTTTTTTTTACATAACAGATGTACCGCCGACCGAAGCCAAACAGGTCAATCACAAGTGGCTTATGGAGCATCGTGAAAATACGTCCATCTATCAGTCAGTTCACGTAATGAAGTTCATTTGTTGACGAATTTTAAGAGACGAGAAATACATCCCGTACTCCACGACCCGTCCCAAAGTTCAAGCGTGGCAGCCAGATAACCATAAACAGCAATAGGTCAACTGACTCATGAATTTATTCTTCGTGTGGATGCATTAGGGAATCGAAATTTGTATAAACGATTATTTTCAAATGTTTTTAAACCAATTATTGCATTTTGTCTCAAAGATTCTCGGATTTCAAAACGTAGGTGGAATTGTAAACCTGCATTCGTCGTTTTGTATTATGGACAGCTGTGGTGTACGGATTAAGTTCCGTCTGATGTTCGCTTCTGTCGCGTGAGTTCGAATTTTCTATTGAGTTCTATTACGAGAAGTAACACTCTTCAAGGACAAAAAAGTGGATGCGGTGTTCGAAGTTTGACGCAACAAAACGAAAATTGGATTCAACTATCGAACTGGATTCTTGCAACTCATAATTTCTGGACAATGAAGTCGTAAGAAATGCGCACATTTGGAACATCAAAAGTCTATGGACAAAAGAAAAGCGACGACGCGGTTATGCGACCAATGGTTTGAATAGACCGTAGATGATAATTGAATTTGCATTTTGCGGCCTAAAGTCTCGGACTGTCATTTGAACAACTACAAACCTCAACGCTTTGTGCTTATGATCTATGTCGTGAAAATGATAAACGAGCATGAGGTAGACCATTGCAAGGTCGCACGTGTTTTCGAGAAACGATCGGAAATGAAACGAAGACCACAAGTGTCCGAATTTTTCTAATTTTTCCAATAACTCGTGTTGATTCCCTCGAATAGATCTCAGTAGAATTGGGTGATTAGTTTGTGGAATTTGAATTGATTTCTGAAAGAGAAATTCGAATTCTACTTCCTAATTACCGAATTCGTCTGTGACCGTTGTTTTTATGGGCAGGTGAATTTCTTTCTGCTCACGTCGTAGAGTTCCCGACGAGTGTTTTTGAGGTTCCTCGAATTTCTGCCGAGAACAATTGACGCTTAACATCGGGTGTTAATCCGTTCTGACGGCTATTTTGTGGCCATTTGACCGCGAGCCAAGTTTAATGGATTGTCTATCTCAATGCAATGACAATGCCATTGAAAGCTAATTGACAACGAAAAAGAAATTTTCGTTTAGTTAGCCGTTGATGAACTGATTTTCGAAACAACCCATTTGGAGCACGTAATAACACAAACCAAGTCTTAACGTCACTTTTCTTTGTTGGACTTTTTGAACCCACGAGAAAACCCGCAATTGAGCGAATACAAACCTTCTTTCATGGGGCCTATGATGCCAATTAAAAAGTTTGAACGGTGAACTTGTGTGAACTCCAGAAGCTTCGTATGCAAACGCTGGACGTTCAAGCACTGAGCCGTAGAATCAATTATCTCACGCGTTTGACCATCTTAACGACCAACATAAAAGTGCAGATTTTCGTGTTTCCGGCCTCCATTCTTCCGCTTCGAATTTAAAATTCCTTCTCTTGTCTGATTTGAAGAAAAGTCTGTGATGGTTTGTTTCGTGGTTCCAATTAGTTTTCTATGACGTTCCGCTTGAAACACAACGCCTAGTCGATTCACTACCGTACAAGAGTTAACGACAATTTCTGCGGAAGTTTTGCCGATTCTGAAAAACTGAATGTCTTTTTGTACTTCGATGTGATCGTTCGTGTTTAATTGGATTTGAAGTTTTTGTCTTCAGAGTTTGTGAACGGTTGAGTGGATTCAGTTGTACGAAGAAAACTGAACGCTCCGAGACAACAAAAGATTTTCAACAGTCAGTACGGTGCCTTCAAAGGTTCTCCACTTGTCATTTCGGTTCTTTAATTGACTGGAATCCGATTAAAATGTGCGGGAACTGTTTTTGTTTTCGGCTCATTTCCAAATCAAAACATCGTGATAATCTTTCGGCTCGTTGTCTTTTAATTCCATTGTTCTAATGTTTAATGAATGGGAATTCGTGTTTCGAAAGGCCGCCTCGTGCGACCCACCGGATGTTAACAACTCCAACAATAGCGATGAAAACGAAATGTCTCGCCACCACCTTCGCTTATCATTGCGGAACTGATTTTGATTCTTGAAATCGAAGATCCAGAAACTAGGTACAGTAATTGAGAGTTTGTCTGCACGGAAGGCGGAACAAAAATGGAATTCGAAGAGGCGCCATAGTGTCTCACAGTTGTTGGAGATTACCGTGTAGTTCACATAAGCAGTTCGTTCCCACAGTTTTGTTTTTTTTTCCATCTTCATTGAAGATTTTTCAGTTACGTCAAGATCGTATGATTGGCTTACGAAGCTTGTTTTCACTACGTTTGTCGGAGAGTCAGCGGATTGCAATCTCATTTCATAATCAGATTATCGCTGTGAAACCTTGGCTTTTTCACTGAAGCATTCGCCGAACATTCGCAATTGGATCAATGGAAGAAGCTGTTTATTCGTAACGTCAATTCTTTGTTGAAGTGGGTTACGGTAAATTGCCGGAAATGTTCGTGTATAGTCAACATCATTTGAACTTGACGGAAACGAATGCGTGTTATAGCACCAAATTTGTCTTCCGATTTTCACATGCCAAAAAATGTTATGTTCCTTAGAACGATAATTGAAACCGAAGTTTGATTAATCGTTCAGCTACGGTTTGAACTTTTACGGAAGTGTTCGGGAAGAGAACTATGAAATGAACTTGATGACCTTAGAGCACTGTCAAAGACTTTGATCTTGAACACTTCCTCTCTGATTCCCGCCAAACTTTCTGTTCAATTCACATTACTGCCGACTGTTCGCTTGCTTTTCCGGTTTTTTGGAACACCCATTGATTTGTCTGAAGTAGGTGAGTGTAAAAAACGGCTCACTGTTTTCTGGAAGTGGCAAATTTAACGACCTTTGTTCGGTCGTTGATTGCGACCTTAATTGGTTCGCAATGAGGTTTGTTGAAGTGTTTATTTGGAAGTGCATAACATGGTTCCCAAATTTCTGCGGTTCGAATCACGTTCGCAGACAATGCGGCTGTCTCATTAACCCAAAGATGTTGTGTGCTTGTATGTTCCGCTTCGGAGTGTTCCGCCTTCATTGTCAAGTCTGGACATAATCAGCAACTGAACCTCAAGATTTCGAATTTGAGGTCATGAAATTACGCGGTGTTGTTGACTGAAGGCCGTGAGAACGATGAGAACGCACGACATTTGGTTGATATCATCTGGCATGTGGGATTCTCATTTTGTTAATCTGTAAATGACTTATGAAGCGTTTTGTAAGATTCTGCTTAAAAACTTCCGACTAATCATCGGAAGTTGTCGACTAATTAGTTGAACTACGTTGTTTTGATAACTTGACGTTTCCACGAATATTGCTCATCTTGTAAGAATGAGCGATAGATATAAATTAACCGTACACTACGGTAAGACGAGCAGTGATCCGCGAAGCCAGACAGAATCCGCAATGCCCGACAGGTGAAGCGGAAGTTTCGTGCTCTGTGTTATGACCGCCCAGTTATTTTCGTCCTTCCTCACATGTTCTGCCGTTCCTCGACGGTCATCAATGCGAAAACTGTTGCGTGTCTTCGTAATCTGTGGCTGAAACAAAGAGATTTCTTTTGACCGTCAATTGTCGTGAATCTTTTTGATTAATCCATTGAATATCCGTAACGGCTTAAAATGTTTAAGGAGTGCTAAACAGAAAAAGTAGGCGGAGTTATGAGCTCCGGAAAAAGTGTTCTTTTCTTTATCCTTTGTTCGTTCTGTAAACGGATTTCTTGCATAACAGTTTTAGCTTTTGACAACCTCTTTGTCGGCCGAACGTGAACGCGCGTCGTTTTCTAATCGTCGCAGTTTGGCATAAAGTCGAGTATTTTCAGGACCAACTACGGTGTTTGATTGTATCTTCAGAATGTTGTTAATTTACATTGTTGTAACTTTCTACTCTATTGCTTTTTTGATCGGCATAAGTGGGTGCTCGTTGGTTATGATTCAACTGATCAGAAGGAAGTAAGCAGTTAATCGACAACACGATTACCAACAAGTTGATTGCAGACTTTGTTTTCCTGCTAATCATCGTCAAGCAACAGCACGAGAACGATCACGAGTATTTATTTTCATGTTAGCAGCGACTGATTTCTTCGTGCTTCTCACCATGCCTTTTACCCTTTCTCAACTTCTACAGGCTCAATGGATTTTTGGTTCTTTCGTAAGTCAAAGAATTTAAGTGTTGAAGTAAACGCAGGTTTCAGATTTGTCGATTCTATATGGCTGTTGATTTGAGTGGAAAATATTTTTCCGTCGTTATTTTGACATCAATGAGCATAGAGAGGTACTTGGTTGTCTGTACCAGATTCAGATACATTTCAACACCATATCATTTGTCAATCATTCCACTGGCTCTCGGAGTTATATTCTGCGTGCTAATACCAATCGTACCACAAATAATGTATACTACACTGTTCGAGCTGACATTAGAAAAAGATGGTCAAATATACAAGCAGAGCATCTGTTTGCATTACATGCCCGAGCCAATCTTTACCGTCTATATCAATTACACATTCATTTTTGGTTTTGCGTTACCGCTAATTATAATGGCTTGTTGTTACATTCAACTCGTTCGACATGTACGCAGAAAGTTTCGTGAACGTACGGCTGTCAATCGAAGTCCTCATGCGAGTATTCGTGGACAAGCGTGTCCAAGGCAAGTGGAGCATGAATTTATTGGTTGTAATAACTAATTCTCTTTAGATATATGGGAAATATGATTCGATCAATCGTTCGGGTTGCTGTTTTCCACTTCGTCTGCTGGGGTCCGTTCTGGGTGTTCACACTGCTTCCATCGTTTACGGAAGCATTTGATATTCCGTTCACTCCATATCCTGAATGGTTTAATAATGCTAAACTCTTCGCGAATCTACTGCCGTACGTCAACTCAGCAGGTTAGTCGATTCGCTGATAAAACTTGTCAATATGCAACTAATTCTTCGCATTCATGGTCTTTTAAAATCAATAGTTCACGGTTCTCAGTTCATTTTTGCAAAGAAATAATCTGACTGAAAATCTTGATTTCGATAAATAATAAACTCACGAATTACGTCAATTGGTTTTCAGGGAATGCCTTCTTCTACGTGTTTTTGAACCGGGACATTCGAAAACATCTGTGGCGTCCAAACAGCCGACTTCGTACTGGCGGAAATAGTCCGAACATCGGAGGTACAGCACTGCAGTCAGCAATTCTTCAATCGGATACATTCAATCCGGCATCCGATTAATTTGCCACTCCAATTCACTCGTCTGCATAGATCTTCGGTTCTCGATCATAATCATTTTTAATGTTGAGATCTCACTTAGTTTCTCTGTTCAAAAGCTCACTCTGTATATGTTCCTCTGTCTGGTGGCTATCAGATGACCTCCTTCATAAGTCTATTTCCTCGTTTGTTTCCCACAATTTGTATCACTTCTCAGTTCGTCTTTGCGTCGTTTGATGATCTCCTTCTGCTTGGAGGATATGCGAAATAAATTATTATCTTGAGTCATGTGCTTGTTCTTTTTTTGCATTCTTCACGCAACTCACGTATGACCTTCGAACTAATTGGACGAGCAATTTGGCCAACGGTGAATGTCTGCGCGATTCCGGGACCAAAGAGTCAATTTAATTGTCGAAGTAGACGAAGCGGAAACCAAGAAAATTGGTCCAGTTGACGAAATTTAGCCCTGCGGTCTCTTGACGTCAAACAAATGAATTGAGAGTCAAATTCATAAATCGAACAAACGAAATAAACCAAAAGAATACTATAAACTTATGAAGTGAATTCCAACAACAAAACTGATTCTTGACGTTCATTTTCTTTCTTCGATCGTTTCATAGATCGGCAGTTGCTATCAAAAGAGACTTTTGGTCGTTGTGTTGAGTGTAAAGTGAAATCGTGAAAGTGCGACGATCGAAAAGACACGCAGAAGCGGCAGTTGAGATGAACGTGACAACTCGACGCTTTTTATCGACGGCACGAGGAACTTTGATTCGCCAACTGGATTCCGAATTGGCCGCCATCAAGGTGAGTTACTTGCTTTTCATTTACATTTCGTTTAGAATGCCGGAACCTACAAGAAAGAAAGAGTCATTTTGTCTAAGCAGGGAATGGAAATCAAAGTCGAAGGCCAATCTCGTCCACTGCTCAATTTCTGTGCCAACAATTATCTTGGCTTGAGTGTAAGTTGCCTCAAAGAACTGCTCTAAACGGTTATTTAGTCAAATCCGGAGGTTATTGAGGTTCGGAGTACTTTCGAATGCCGGATAATAAACACTTTAGGCTTCGAAACTAGCTCTCGACAAATATGGTATGTAACTTCTTAATAGATCTTCGTCTGCATTTGATTTTTCTTTTCTAGGTTCGGGATTGTCTTCTGTGCGGTTTATTTGCGGAACTCAAAACGCCCATCGAGAATTGGAAAAAAAATTAGCGAACTTTCATGATCGAGAAGCCGCAATTCTCTATGCAAGTTGTTTTGATGCAAACGCGGGACTATTCGAGGTTCTGACAAGTAAGTTCTTGGCAATTGCTATTTGAAAGATGGCTATTAAGATAAGGACCATGCAATCTTAACTGACGAATTGAATCACGCCTCAATCATCGATGGAATTCGTTTGTCAAAAGCAAAGCGATTCGTTTTCAAGCACATGAACATGGAAGATCTCGAATCAAAACTCAAAGAATCCCATGGTTGACTTCATTCCCTTGAAGTATCTCACGTTAGTTTGCAGAATGCTCCCGTCGTGTTATTGTTACTGACGGCGTCTTCAGTATGGACGGTGATATTGCACCATTGAAAGAAATCTTCGAACTTGCCGATCGCCACAAAGCACTTGTGTTCTTGGACGAAGCTCATGCGACAGGATTTGTTGGGAAGACGGGACGAGGAACTGAAGAAGCTGTAGATTTAATGGGACGAGCGGATATCATCAATTCGACTTTGGGCAAAGCACTTGGCGGTGCTCTTGGTGGTTATACGGTTGGTCCGAAAGAATTGATCGATTTGCTTCGTCAAAGATCTCGACCGTGAGTGAGAGATGTTTAGTTTTTAGAAGTTGTTTAGATATCTTTTTTCAAATTCGCTAGCTCCATCAGTTGTTGGCGCTGCGTTGAAAGTTCTAGAGCTGTTGAATCAGGACGGGAATCCGTTTGCTAAGAATTTGAAGGCAAATGTCAAACAGTTTCGAACAAAAATGAATGGTCTTGGTTTTAATATCGGAGGTAATCCCGAACATCCGATTTGTCCGGTTCTTGTTGGCGATGCGGCGTTAGCTTCGAAATACGCAGATGAGATGCTCAACGAAGGAATTTACGTGATCGGTTTCAGTTATCCGGTCGTTCCCAAAGGCAAAGCTCGAATTCGTGTTCAAGTAATCGAAAACTTTTCAGCGTTTTAATGTTTTGCTTTCAGATCTCTGCTGCTCACACAACTGAACATATCGAAAAGTGTATTCACGCATTTGAAAAGATCGGACGCAAGTTAGGTGTTCTTCAGTGATGATTTGTTGTATTAGATGAATAAACTTTGTGTGTACTTTAGCTTATTCTAAATCTATGAGCATCAATTAGTTTATTGATAACAAATTTTGAACTGCCCACTGGTAAACAAACAACGAACCAGAGACATGAACATTCAACGAACGCGTTTGACCCAATTGTGTAATTTCAACTGTTTGATCGACATACCTGAGTAATTCGACCGGCACTCCTTTGCGCTCTTCTCCAAGAAGAACTAGTGTCTTTGGTGGGAATGTGAATTGGTCGAGTGGAATCGATTGAGAAGTTTGTTCGGCCGCAACAATTGTGAATCCTCTCAGTCGACACTCTTTCAAATACTCAATAAGTGATGCCGGCTTGACCTAAATGAATTTGCATCATTTCACTATTTCCATTTCTGAAACCACCTCAATAACTGGTAAGTGCAGTTCAGCGGACATTGAAAGTGAACGAAATTCGTGTTCTTTGATCACAGCCGCATCAGCCACTACTAATTCCGTTGTATTGAAGACCTCACAAGTGCGACATAAACCTGAACTTATATTAAAAATGGTTTCGTGATGTCAACTCACCTCCCAAATTGGCTGCTTTGTTGACTAAAGATGCGACGACAATCAACTGATTCTCAGTACTTCGCTCTCGTCTATCGTTTGCTTGAATTTCCAACTCCATTGTGTTCAGTTTTTGTTGCACTTCTAATTCAGCAAGTATTCCAATTTTATCATTGTAATTCTCGGCAGTTCGCATTTCTGGTCTCGTCAAGCTACTATTTGAGATTCCTAAAAACCTTCGTTCCAAGTCTGTGTGTTTCAGAACTGACCGGAAAATATCCACGAACCGCTGATATCAATGGTTGGATTGATCGATCTGACAATGTCAAGATTTTTCAATTGATCGTCTGATGACGGCAGCTCTTCAAAAATCAGCTCATCGTCCGGCATTCCACAAAGTTTGGCTAGAACGTAAAAGATGGAGTGAAGATCAGTATCACTCGTTGTAATTTGCGTAAAATAAGGTTCAGCCTAAAGACTTTCTAATAAAGAACGTCATTCGATCAAGAAACTTACTACCAACGTTTTCACAATCTTTTGCGAGTTTCCAGCGACATCGATTTCGAAGTTCGCTAAAGCTGGAGCAAATGCAAGCATAGGATCAGAGTTTGTTAGTTTTGAATGCCAACTGACAAGTATACGAATAGAAGCTAATGCCATAGCTCGTACAGGAAAGTTCTGAACTGAAGTCCATGGCAATATTTTGATCATGCTATTGCGAATTCGCTCATCGGATGATTCATCTTTTAGTGCTCTCGTAATAATTGCTATCCAAGAAGCTACTGAGCCAATACGTTCGGCCGCCATCTACAATCGTATTTGAGAATTCGTTTGAATGAAGAAAAGTTACCGTTGGTGCACGTTCAATCCACTCATCAAAGAACTCATTGGATCTTCTACAAAACAAACTCAGTATCCATTCTGCCGGCAAACGAATCGAAAATTGCTGATTGCCATCCATTAGGCTTTCGACACACGCGGCAACAATCTTACTTGTGAGCTATTGAGATTGTAAGAGAGACACTGGTTAGAAATCTTACCTCCTGAGTTAAACTTTCAATCAGAATCTTTTGACCAACAAACAGAAGTAGCAGGTTGATGAACCGTGTTTTCATTCGATGACCATTTGACAAACCAAAAGATCTGCAAATCAAAACATCTACTGTACAACCGCTTCCCATTCACCTGTTTCCGAACTTATCGAGTTCTCGACACTTTTTAATTATCCTGTCGATGGTGCTTCTAAACGCCGATTTCTCTGCCAAACATATTTTCAAGAGCGTGATGATCCCCATTTCACGAGTTCGACGATTCATTTTATCGAAATTTGTAATCTCGTCCAATCCGAACTCAGAAGAAGCCAATGCGTGAGCAATCATCAACACCTAAAACGCTCTAATTAACACACACCTTTTATAAGCACTTCTCTAATTGACAACTTCTCAATATCAAAAACATGAAAAAAGATTCAGGTGTTTTACAATTTTTGAGAGACGTCGAAAATTAAACACGATCTGTGCCAATTAGAGCATTTGAATTACTTCGTCGACTTTCTGCGGAATATTTCCGTAAACGCAAAGATCGAGTACCACAGATGCAAACTCAATCGGAAGTTCTGAGGCGGTGAAAAAGGCTCGTGAAATGGCGAAACCAAACTGCTGGTTTCTGTCTGCACAACTCAGAATGTTTTGTAGATGTCTCTGAAGTAGAAGGTAGCATTTCGAATGTTCTGGCTGTTTACCATTCGAACTTCAAAGTCAACTTTTCGCGATTCAATGATCGCATTGCAACAGAAACCGCATAGCGATGCAGAAAACCTACTCTTCTTCAGATCCCCAAAGCATACGATCACAGTCTCCAGAATTTGCAATTGATCTTCAGCATCAGCCTACAATTCGATTAAAAATCAACTAAAAACTTATAACGAACTAGCGGGATAAGTTGCACAGTTTTTTCGATCAAACTCATTTCCATTTGATTTGTCGTTACGACGTCAAGTAGCTCAGATAACTCGGATTTCACGTCAATTTTGTCTAATGGTTGGTTGGTCCATTTTTTTAGTTGATTGTTCTCAACCTGTGCTTTTCCAATCGACTCTTCGATTTCAATCTCCGGATTATCAATGTGCCGTCGGACCTCTTCTGGTAAAAGTGATTTTAACTTTTTCCATGTGGATTCGTTTTTCTAAACAAAGTGCTCGACGAACTCAAAGACATGACTTACAAAACTGCAAACTCTTTGCAGAAAACTGAAGAAGTTGTAAGAGATGCTTAGCTTAAGCTTCAAATACTGACAATAATCGCACTCCACAAACACTCGACTAAAAGTCAATTAAAAAGCACTGTAATTGCTTTCATACCGTATCAACGGCAAATCTTCTTCGTTCAACAGTTTTGCTGTCTTCTGTGGTAACGTGCAGCTCGTGAAGAACAGTGAAGTGGGCGCCCATTTCTGCGTGTGGATACTAAGCAATCTGACGTAAAAATCTCCTAAATTACTATCAGATACGAAAACCAAAAGACAAACTCACGTGTTTGAAAGCGTTCCAAAAATTCACGAAGTTCGTTTAAGAAGCTCGAAATTCCGTCGCAGATTTCGTTCAAACGCCAATAGATATCATAGGGGTTAAGCGAACGGTAGAAAATGTCGACAACAAACTAAACGAACATCAAGTTAATCAGCTGATTAACCAACTTCATAGTCGTTTTCGATCAGAGAATAAGGCAACCGGATGGTTTGCAACAGAACATTAACTCTAACCCAACCGTTCACATGCCGATAAGCCAAAATAAAAGCCGATCTTAGAAGCGACCAACTCAGTGGGCAATCAGATTTATTTCGTTCTATCTCAACAGCCAACGTTGTGAGTTTTGAGAGCACAGGGTCAATTAGATGGAACTAAACAAAATCAAGCATAAGAACTTGTGATTGAACAAACCTGCGTCTCTTCCAATGTTGAGATAAGTACAAAAAATTCGTTCAAAACCCAGTGATCTCGGTTATAGAAATATGTTTTAAGTACGTAGGCACAAGTCTTTCGAACAAATTTGCTTCGTTCATCACTAAGGTGTTCAACGAAGAAACTTCGAAGTTCTTCTCGTAATTTGGGATCTGCGACATCACGAGCGAGAACCATAAGTCCCGAACAGTACACATCCAAAGAGTCGTTGGCATTCAATTTGATTCTTCTAAAGAATATGAGAATATACGAGCTAAAAATTCAACAAACTCGAAATACTCCCGACGCTGTTCGTCTGTTATCAACTTTTCACATTCTTCAGCAACCGAAGACCAAGAATATTCATCCTTATGGTTCTTCTTTGTTCGTTGAACTCTAAGACGAGCAATTGGGTTATGCGTGTTGAAGTCTTACCGTTGAACAGCGAAATCCTCGGGATCGAAGTCTCCAAGTGAGTCTATCATCTAAACAGTTTTCTGGACACTTTAAACTCCCGACTAATGGACAAAAGACCTAAGTCTCAATTGTAAATCTCCATGCTAACTAACTGATTGTTATCGATTTTTGGAAGATACACAAAACTGAACTCAGCATTCGGCTTTCGATGTGTTTAACGGACAGAGATCGCCAAGCGTGACTCCGAAGATACCGCCGAGTTGTTTGTTATTTGCTTGATTTCAGATTCCCGAAGTCATGGGACGAAAGAAGAAGCGTGCCGCCAAACCGTTTTGCTGGTTAGTTTGAATTCCTATTTCAAAACCAATTTGTTTTAGGTATTGCAATCGGGAGTTTGAAGACGACAAAATTCTCATTCAACATCAAAAGGCAAAACATTTCAAATGTCATATGTGAGCTCGTATTTCGTGCAGTTCACATTTTTCTTTTCAGTTGCAATAAAAAACTTTTCACTGGACCGGGACTTGCGATTCATTGCATGCAAGTTCACAAGGAAACAATCGACAAAATCCCGGGTGCGGTTCCTGGACGAGATTCGGTTGATGTAGAGGTCTATGGTATGGAGGGAATTCCGCAAGAGGTACGTTCATTTAACTCGAATACTAACCTTCTTTTCAGTACGACGGTGGTGGCGGTGAACCCAAAGCCAAAAGACCGACGGCTCCGCCGGTTGCCATGCCGTCGACTATGGCTGGAGTTGTTCCACCGGTTTCTGGCTATCCACCCATGCAACAAGCAGCAATGATGGCCGGAAATCCATATGCTCAATTTTATGGAATGATGCCCGGACAATTTCCGCCTGTGCCTGGAGCACCAATGAATCAACGTCCCGGCTTCCCAGCAATGCCACCGACTTCAATGCCGCGACCATTTGCTCCGCCTTCGCATATTCCCATTCCGTCGACTGGACCGCCAATTGTTCAATCGTTGCCGACTTCCTTCCCCGGCTTCCAAGCACCTCAGTCGTTGCCAACTCAGGACATAAAGCCCGGAACTTCAAATGACCAAGTTGCTTCTTCATTATCGGCTTCCACTACTGGAACTCGATCAGTGGGTTCGAAAACGCGAATTATCGTACCGGACGAGTCGATCTCATTGGTTGGTTACTCCTTCGCATTTTTACTGTCTGGCTTTTAGGAAGAGCATATGGCAAGCCGAATTGAATCACTTCACTCGCGATACAGTCGTTAAAACAGGCAAGCGAAATAAACGTCAACACAATCAGCGGTCTGAAGATTCGTGGCAAAGGTAAGTGAATTGGGGCAACTGGAGGGTCTTTTAGCTCTCGCATTTTATTTCCCCGCTAAAGGTTAGACAATAAGCTTTTTGTTTGTTTATGTCGATTGTTTATTATTCAATTACTCGAAAGTAAGTCCGGGTGATTAATCGGGTTGGTATCTACTCATTGAAATACGGGGCCTTAAATTATTTCGATCTCAATGAACATTCTGGCTCGCGGATTAGAAATGGTAAGTTGGCGTAATGACAAAAACAATTTGAATTTTGTTAGGCGCTTCCCGAGTCCTGACTCTTTTCTTTGTTTTTGTAAGTCATCTGTTGTATCTGACTTCCGTTTACGATCTCTTTTAATTTGCTTCTTCATTGGACCACTTAGTTCACTCAACTAACACTCTTTCGTGTTTCAGATCTTTGCAACTATCGCAACAAAGGAGTCTCGGCAACGCTACCTTTAAATTCTCTTTTTCTAATTCAAATCCAACTTCCGCAATATGCAGACAAAATGTTGTCACGTTAAAAAATAAACGTTGTTTGATTTTGAGTCTTTATTTTAGCTCAGTACCCGCCCAAAGTCATCAGAAATAAATTAAACAATTAGTAAGAATCAATCATCGAGGAATGATATCGTGGAACCGGCCTGTTTCTTTATGTAACGTCTGTATTGTCGATAGCGAGCTGAAGACGCCAATTTCTCTTTTTCCTCTTGTTCTTTAGCTTCTTTCCAACGTTCAAACTCCGGCTTCTTCCACAACTCATGAGCCAAGTAGTCGTCGATGAGTGCATCGTCAAGAGTCTAAACAGAAGCATACAAAATGAAAGAATACCGAACTCACGTGAAATTGTTCTTCAGAAACTTTCAGATTTTTGCGAATCAAATACAACTTTGCATCCTCATCATATTCCTCTTTTCGAACCCAGTACTTTAAAATCCACTTAAACCAGAAAATCGTTGTTTTCCACAGTGTTAGTGGAAACATTATGATCCACATGAAAAGCGTGTCGTTCAAGGACGCCTTCTTGTATCCACCACCAACATTAATATTCTCTTCAATGATATCACCAATGATCTTCTCAGGGTCCACACCACTCGACTGTTTTTTCTTCACTTTGCCCTGTCGATCGAACTCCAAAAGTTTTCGTTCTCTTGCAATATCCAACGCCATATTCCGAAATTTCACTTGGTCTTTCGCATACTGCAAAGCTTCCGAATACTTTTGAACGGCACTCAGATACTGAAGCGTAACCATTCAGTTGTACGAACAAATCGATTATTTCACCTGAATCGTTGAGACAAGAAGCACGGTGCCCAAAACGACGAGACGAATATCAACTTTTGGAACAGTTCGCAGTCGATAGTATTGATAGTAATTGAAATAACGTTCCTCCGGATGATCCAAATAGTAATCGTAGTAACCGCGAATTTCGTCATCTTTCAACGTTTCGTAGGCGGTTGCAATCGCTCGAAACCGCTCAGCAGCTTCGGCTTTTTTCGACTAAACAACAGGAAGAAATGATGAGCATTAAAGCGACTTACTTCGTCTTTTACACGATCAGGATGATACTGTCGAGCCAACTTTCTGTATTGTTTCGAGAGATTCGCTTTTTCAAAAGACTCTCGACTTATTTCCAGGACTAAAAAGGACGATTTAAATCTTTTCAACAGGCAAAATACCGTCATAACAAATTTCCAGTCCACAATACAATCCACGTGCCAAACCCACAGCTTCGGAACCGGCAATTAGAAACAAGAAAACAATTAGGATCCTCATTGAAATAGAAAAGCTAAAAAAGAACATTAATGAGTATTTTTATAAGCACGATCGGTTGTCATTCAAACAGCGGACCTGAAACCACGTAAGCAATAGGCCACATCGCCATTTTGGTTTTGTGGATAAAGCGGATTCACGATTCTTTTTCCGTCTTCTACGGTCGTCCGATTCTCCTGGTTGCAGACTCCCGCTCGTTGTCGTCTGCTGGGTCGAGAGTTTGCAGTCCGCTGCGGATTGAAACGGCGGTTGCGCACGTCAGAAGGCCCCCAATGGTGTTCGTGAATATAAATTACGTTAATTGAATTGTAAGATGGTTTCCGGAAAAGTTAGAAAACGATCCTCTGCAAAACGAGCAAAAGATCAAGAAGCCTTCAAATTGGTTTTTTGGATTACAAACAGTAATTGTTCATTACGGTTTGTTTGCTGAGTTCTTACTGCTGTTTGTTTCCATCATTCTCAGCAGCATCATCCCTTAACTTCACGCACAGATATTATTCCCTTTCGTTCTCGTCTTCATCTCCACTCGACTTCGCCTGCTGATCGTTTGGCGTTTCGTTTTGTCGAGCAGCCTAAAAAGACGGTCGCAGTTTGAGGTGCAGGAAATTCGCTGAAGTTTTGGTCGTGGATTCGTGAATTTTTGCTCTTCCAAGTGAGTTTTCTATTCAAATTCCGTTTTCCAGGTTTCAATCATGGCTCAAGCGATCACGAAGAAGAAGAAGGCCGTTCAAGATGGCATCTTCAAGGCCGAGTTGAACAACTTTCTCATGAAGGAGTTGGCCGAAGACGGCTATTCCGGTGTCGAGGTTCGTCGTGCACCGACTCGTACCGAAGTTATCATCACGGCAACGCGTACGCAAAACGTTCTCGGAGAACGTGGACGCCGAATTCGCGAGCTCACGGCCGTCGTCCAAAAACGTTTCGGATTTAATGTTGGACAAGTGGAGGTAAATTGAAAGTTTTAGCAAATACGATTCTATTTTATTTTTTAGCTCTATGCCGAAAAGGTTGCCAACCGTGGACTATGCGCCGTTGCTCAATGCGAATCTCTTCGTTTCAAGTTGTGCGGTGGTTTGGCCGTTCGACGTGCCTGCTACGGTGTTCTTCGCTTCATCATGGAGTCTCAAGCGAAAGGATGCGAAATCATTGTCTCTGGCAAACTTCGTGGTCAACGTGCCAAGTCCATGAAATTCGTCGATGGAGTGATGTGAGCCTTCTTCAAATTTTCAACCGATTTAATCAAATTTCAGGATTCATTCTGGTAATCCAGTCAACGAATACATCCAACAAGCAGTCCGTCACGTTCAACTTCGTCAAGGTAACATCCAATAAAATTCGGTTCGCTCACTTTGCTTGCTTTCAGGAGTTTTGGGTATTAAAGTGAAGATCATGCTTCCACACGATCCTGATGGTAAAATCGGACCTCGCAATCCGTTGCCGGATAACATTCAAATCTTTGATCCGCGTGACGAGCTTATGCCACAACAACCGTACTCAGAACCGAAGAACGTGGACAAACAAGAGTTGCCGCAAGGTGGCAATCAAATTCCACCAATGCCACAACAGGCTATTCCTCAACAAGCTTTTTAAATTTGAGAACTGATGTGGAGGGAGCTGTTGTTTTTTTGTTTGATAAAATAAATGTTGATTGTTAGTTGGCACGTTAAGTTTCTTTGGTCAACTGTACCAAGTAGCTCGGAAACCCACGGGTTCGTTGTATTTACGATCAAAACTCCGTAAATAGAACCAGGAGTTTGGTTGAAGCTTGTGAATCACAATTCTGAACTTCGTATTCTAAGGGCGAGAAATTTATTAGGATTCGTTTTGCTTGCTGATCATCTTATTTCTGTTGATTTGCTAACCAGTTGATCGATCGTTATTGTTGATCATTCATTTCGATTCTTTGTTCAAGAATCTGGTCGGTTGTTGTTGAGGAGCGCGCAATGAAAAGGTCCGTATTATACTTTGTTGTTATTGTTTGGTCACTGGCTTATAGAATCCAATTGCTTTAATCGTGGGCGTATAAATTACGGACGGGTGTTGGCGTTGAGATTCTTTTTGGGTTCTTCCACTTATCATCGTAATGTTTTCACGTCCGCAAATTTCTACCGTTTCGATTCTTTTCCTTTTCTTTCCGTAAGTGATAAACAATTGGGGCAGAACACAAAACCACACACTCTCGCATTTCATCGCCTTTCGACTTCTGGTTTTCACTTTTGTTCACTTTTAGGAGTTTGATTTTCGCTCGTGGTATGTCGTCGATTAGTCGAAAAATCATCAGCACACCGAAAGCCCCTTCAGCCATCGGGCCGTACAGGTAAATTGCTAACAACTGCCATTTGTTTGATGTGGAATTTCAGTCAAGCGGTTCAAGTGGACAACACTTTGTACATCAGCGGATCTTTGGGATTGGTGCCCGAAACAGGTTCGATAATTGACGGTGGGGTCAAAGAAGAGGCTCATCAATCGCTGAAGAACATTGGTGAAATTCTAAAAGCAGCTGGAGGCTCATTCGACAACGGTCAGTTTATTCTGGTATTATTTGAAATCGATTTACACTCCAGTTGTAAAGACAACGATCCTCCTTGCTGACATCAACGACTTTGCAACCGTGAACGAGGTCTACAAAGAGTATTTCAAGGACAAATATCCGGCTCGTGCTGCCTATCAAGTTGCTCATTTGCCGAAGAACGGGAAAGTGGAAATCGAAGCGATTGCCGCTCTCGGACAAATCAAGGATGTTTGAGTTGGCTGTCTATGTTGAATTATGTTAAATAAAAACGATAACCAAACAAGTCCATTCATTTTGCTGTATACACGAGCACTAAACATCATCGGTTTGTTGATTTCCGCCGACTGCGTCCAGCACTCGCCAACCGCAAACGTTTTTATGGTCAGCACTTTGACAATTGGATTTGGTATTTTTACGTTTTGACACGTCATCTCATAATCAATCCAACGGATTCACATCAAAACCATTCGGTTTGTGGCGTCGATCGGCACGTGGACATTCGCGTATCAAACGATCGTCCGCCTTTTTCCACGTGGCAAATGCGAAAACGCTGAAGCGATCACTTTGAATTGTTCGATTTGAACGAAGGTGAGTTCCATTCCATGTGATCGGATCGTTTGATTTCACTATTTCAGAGTAATTTGATCGAAAATGAAGGCGCTTATTTTGGTTGGCGGTTATGGAACTCGGCTTCGACCGTTGACCTTGTCTCAACCAAAACCGTTGGTCGATTTCGCCAACAAACCGATGGTTTTACATCAAGTTGAAGCGTTGGCAGCTGCCGGCGTTAAGACGGTGGTGTTAGCGGTGAGCTATTTGCCCGAATTGCTGCAGAAGGAAATGAAGATACAAGCAGTTCGACTGGGAATCGAGGTAGATGCTTTTAAGTTTTTATTTGGAATCCCGATATTTAGGTGCGTTTCTCGTTGGAAGAAATCCCATTGGGCACTGCCGGACCGTTGGCTTTAGCGCGACAGCATTTGGAAGGAACAGAACCGTTTTTTGTTTTGAACTCAGATGTCATTTGCGACTTTCCGTTTGCCGCTATGATGAAGTTTCATCAGGATCACAAACAGGAAGCAACGATTGCTGTTACGAAAGTTGAAGAGCCTAGCAAGTACGGAGTGGTTGTTTTCAACGAAGACAACGGAGAAATTCAACGATTCGTCGAAAAACCTCAGGAGTATGTTGGAAATAAGATCAATGCGGGACTTTATATTCTGAGTCCGTCAGTTTTGGATCGCATCAAAGTGGAGCCGACATCGATTGAAAAAGACGTAAAGTGTTTGATATTCCTCTCAATTCTCTTTATCATTAGGTTTTTCCACGTCTCGCTGCCGATCATCAGTTGTTTGCTTTTGTGCTTCCTGGTTTTTGGATGGACGTTGGACAACCGCGAGACTTTTTGAAAGGTTGGTTGTCTATCTCTGTTGCTTTTAGTGTTTTTGCAGGTACCCAACTGTATTTGTCGCATTTAAGTGCGAACAAACAATCCGAGTTAACCGAAACTCATAATGGAAGTGAAATCAGCGGTCCGGTGCTCATCGATCCAACGGCACAAATCGGAAACGGTTGTGTTCTTGGTCCGAATGTTGTGATCGGTGCAAATGCACGACTTGAAGATGGAGTTCGTATCCAAAACTCAACCATTCTGTCTGGTACAATTGTCAAAGATCATTCATTGATCAATTCTGCGATCATTGGACGTCAATGCAGTATCGGTTTGTTGGTTGATTGTTCAACAGTTTGATTTCGTTTTTAAGGTCGTTGGGTTCGAATCGAGAACACGACGGTGATTGGCGATCAAGTGGTCGTTGATGACGAGTTGTATTTGAACGGTGCAATTGTTCTGCCACATAAGTCGATCAGTGCAAACGTTCCTGCTCCAAACATCATCATGTAAACTACGTGGTGCAATTTGATACTGCAATAAGAACTGGTCGATTTCTTCGCGGAGAAACCGATTGCTCGTTGTCTTGCCTCCTAACGAACTATTCCGTCAACTCTACACATATGATTGAATTGTATTAATTTATGTATTCAATAAAATTTTACGTATCTAACTCGTGGTCTTTTGATTTTGATTCTCGTCATATCGATCGGATTTCCAGATGTGTGCATTTGCTTATGAAAGAGAATCAAAGTATCGTTGTTTTTGGAGTAAAATGCAGTGGTAAGACATTCAATCGGAAGATCATGTCATCAACAGGAACCACTGAAGACGATCCGAGTGATCAATGGTTGGAGTTCGACGACAATCTATCCGTTCCAACTCAAACTTTGGACGAAATCTTGGCTGAGGTAACAAAAACAAAAGACAAATAATCGTCTGATAAACTTCAGCAGGACAATGGATTTGACGATGAGTTCAGTCCATTCGAAGAAGATGATTCGTTCGTTAACGCTCAATCGCTTGGAAGTTCTAATCCAATGCCCATCACCTACGAACTGGATTGCCCGTTGGTTATGACAAAATTGGATTCAATTTCTCATCAATTGAACGTCGTCGCCGAGAAGCCAATTGGCGGAAAACCGACGGCCATTGAGATTTCCGCCAAATTGATCGCAGTTGGAACGGTTCGTGGTCTGATTGCTCTTTTCGATCGTAAGACTGGACACCTAGTTCAGTTTATGCACGATAAGAAAGGTTGGACGATTTCAAGTTTATTTGGTATGAGAAAAATTCAGAAAAATGTCCCGTTTCTGCTCTCTGTTTCACGCCCAACGGTCAGAAGATTGCCGTCGGGTTCAGTCGTGGAAGCCTGCGAATCTATCGCACGACAAACGACAAGTTGGTGGACGAGCGGCTGGAAGCAGTTCAATTGGGACACGGAATTCTTCACGTTGTTTACATATCAAAGTTGGTTTAGATTTTGAATGAGTTCTGATCGAGGTTTGCAGTTCGAATTTATTGCTAATCGATAGTGCGGGCAACGCGTTCGAGTATCGAGAAGGTCGAAGAAGTGGCACACGTTGTATATTCACGGGTTGCAAAGGAGAGGTTAGAAAACGTTTATTCTTATCGAAAGAACTTGCAACATTAGAAAAAACAAGTGGACTGTAGAGTTTCGTTGGAATTAGAACCCGCTAAATTTGAACAAATTAAGAAACCAGAATGTTTATGGCGATTAACGGCTGAATCCATTTAAAGCGTTTGTTCGTGCTCCCTGAGTGCCAGAAATCGACCTGTTGCTCTGATTCTGTAGACGCTTTTGAATCTCCGCTGCCTGCATTTTGATCAAATTCGTTTCGGCTTTGATCTTCTCCACTTCAGCCAACAATCTCTCAGTTTTCGCGTCCATATGGCGAATATCGGCAATCTGCCGTTTACGTTTTAAAGCCTAAACACAATAAAATCAATTAGTTAGATTCCTCATACTCGAAATTCGTTTCGTTCTGCATCGTCATTTGGAATCGTCGGAACGCGCACTGCTGAGTTCTCAACGGTTTCCATTTGTTCATCTGGCAAGGATTGTTCGTTAATGTGATTGTTCACGAGTGGCCCGGTTGTTGGCACCATCGGTTCATCGTCTTCGAACAGTCGACCACGAGGTGGTGGTGGAAAACTAGAGCTTTCATCCAATCCTCTATTGTAATGGGGATGTTCGAAGAGAAGTGCTGAAACAACGACCGTCTTTTTGATGTTAGCATACTCTCAATTACCATCACCCATCGGCTCCATCTTGATACGTCGAATCTCAGCGGGCGTAAAATGTGGAATATCGTTGTTACCGTTGGCAGCGGCATTTCGGGACGAATGAGCGGAAGTTGGTTGTCCGTCGAGTGGTGGCATGGGCTCGATTACTTCTTCGGTTTCATAATCTGGAGCTGATTGGTGTTCTAGAGTACTACAATGATTGACAATCGCTAATGCCATTCGATCACAATCAGTCAACTGTTCGGAACTACTCGGATTCTTTTTGAGTTGTTCCCATTTAGCAACGGCACGTCTGCGATAATTTTGCCAAGTTATGTCCCGTAAATGTTTGTAAGATTTATCCTCCAGTTCGGTGAAACCTTCGTTGACGCATTCGACACGAATCTAAACAGCAATCCAAAAACTGACCGAAACTAACTCCCCACCTTTTCCCACAAATCTTCCTTGCTCAATCCACCACTTGTAAGTCCAGCTGCAAAGCTGCTTTTTTTGCTGAAGAGTATTTCACGATTTTCGTACAAACGGTCGAGAAGAAACATGTGTCTTTGGGGGTTCGGATCAGATTTTCGTTGTCTTCTGTTCATTTTTTCGCTGAGCTAAATTCAGAAATAAGAATCCAGAGACTTCAATTATACAACGGTTTCGTGAATACAAAGCACAGAGTTGTAGTGGAAGATTAGTTTAAAGAAAAAAGATTCCAATCGGATCACAAATTTTCGTATTAGAAATAAGAACAACAGGCAACTACAAACTGATAGGTTTATGACCAGATGGTTTCCTGCAAAATTTCGACGAAACAACCATTGAATTCAACGGCCGTTTAAGTCGGGAACGCGACCATTGATCGAAAGTTTTTGTGGGAAATCGCGTTGTTTTTTGGCAAAAACCTCAAAGGAAACGAACCGACAAAGATGGTCATGTCTTCACAGTGTAACAAAAAGCTATGGTTTGTTGGAGAAACTACTGTGTGAAAGAAAAGTGTTGAAAATTGCTATTTTAATCACAAATTTGTCAAACCAAAAAAGCGAATTGGTGGCTGCGGTTGAGAGCATGGCGGGAAGCTTTTCTGTCGTTTGCTTCCTACGCTCAGCGCTCGCCAGGCGCAATGAGAGGACAAGGATCCGCCAACAAACGATCGGAGCGCGAGCGATTGAACGACAATTCACAATCACCGTAGTTTAAAAGCATAATGACCATTAGAAACACAAATAAACGTATCTAAGTGTAAGTTTCAGGCTGTGAACGCTCATTTTGTTCCGTCGGAAAAGCTCTTGTTGCTTTCTACTTTGAAGCAAGTTTTACTGTTCAATTCTGCCACTGGAACAATGAAACATCAAGTACGGCTATTGGCTTCTCCCGACGCTCCGCCACTTATGAGCTCGTTTGTTCGTCGTACACAAATCACATCACGTGCAATTGCAACGGACACACGATTTTGTTTGGCTCGAGGACAATCAATCAATGTGTTTCAAGCTCAAAAAAACGCCAAAGGTCAATTTGTTTGTCCATTGGTTAAAGTAATCGAACTGTCCGATAATGGCAACGATCCCACAGTTAAACTAAACCAACTCATTTGGTTAGATGAACATCATTTGCTTGTTGCGGACACTCGAGAACAACTGAGTCTCATTGATGTACATCGCGGAAAAGTAATTGGTATTATTTCGATATCCGATGCTCATTTGGTTTACGGAACAGCCAATTTTAAGGTCAGAAGTAAACTAAGAGAGATTACAATAAATTTTGATATTGTAGGGTCTATCGACGGGTGGAAATGTGAGTGAAGCGTTGCGATGTTTGTCTACCAACGTTTGTTATCAATCGATTCGTCATCACGATTCTGAAGCATTTCTACTCGGACAAAACGGAGTATTCAAGATTAGCGTTGCTGATCAGTTGTCACAGTTGGAACGCTTTGTTCAACGGTAAACTGCCTCCAAATTTATTTACAACCATCTGCTTAGTGGCGAAATTGCTTCCGCACTTTTGTTTGCCATTGATGTGCACGGTGGTCGGATTGCTGATCGATCACGACAAAAAAAATTGAGATCTGCAGTCTCCACACGTCTACCCGACTTAATTTGCCAATTACTAGACATAACTACCGACGGCTTAACCCACGGCACAGTTGCTGATCTTGTCGATCATTACAAAGTAACGTTCTCTTCTCGAGCTTTTTAACAGCAATTTTTAGCGGCACATTTACGTTTTAATTCGAGCCTGTGTTATGAGTTCAAATTTCCGTTTGCTCTACGACACCGTTTATCGTCGACTAGAAGCCGATCCGTTGTCTAAAAACGCGTTTATGGAACTTCTAGAAGAGTTTGTCATTGAGGGACAACTGTACGAACCACCCGCTGATTTGATTCGAGACTATCTTTCTTACCTGAGTACCGAGAATCAGATGTCGTTGTTTGAAACGGCAGTAACACGAATGCCAATTGCGTCATTGGATTTGCATCAAGTGATTACAACTTGTCGGCAAAATCAGTTGTTCGATGGTATCATTTTCGTTATGAACCACGTACTTGGCGACTATATCGGACCTCTAGAGGTTTGTTGCTTGAACAATTCGATTTTACTTTTTTTCAGGAAATGTGCGAAAATTTGTCGCGTTTTGTTGACAAAACCGTTTTTTCCGACTGGGAAGTAGCACTGGGCAACAAAGTTCTTTTGTATCTCAACTGTTGTTTAGCCGGACGAGCGTATCCGTACGGTCAATTGCCAAGTGAATTGGCGGATGTTGTTGCTATTGAATCGTATCGTTTTATGGTCGCACTGAAAAACAAGTCAACTAACTCAACGGATGCAACCAACGAGAAGTACCCACGTCTTCAATTGTTTCTTAGATTTGATGCTCAACAGTTTCTGAACGTGATTTGCACTTGTTCTGATGCAACGATTTTTTCGGGTTCTGATGGTAAAAGATCATCGAACGTCTTCCATAAAATGAAAGTTCCTTTTCAGGACGTTTAAAGCGATTTGTTGACATTTTGGTTGGATTGTCCGAGGAGCAGATTCCCGATCTGGGGCCTTTACTTTTGTCGTTTATCGCACACTTATTGCACAAAAATGCAATTGTCCAAGATGATCAACATATCGAATCGCTTATTCTCAGAACAATGGAACGTGTTTCGAACAAGTCAAACGCAATTGATGGACGACGTGTACAAAATCAAATTGAACATTCCACCATTGAACTTCTTCGTGCGACTTCCAGTTTTCCATTAGATACAATTCTTCAACAGGCACGCAAGCTGCCATTGTAAGATAAGCAATTGTTATATTAACTTCGCTTTTAGCGTTCTCGTTTGTACTTACATCTACACGACCCGTAAGCAGTACGTCAACCTGCTGATATGTTGTATGGAAGATTCGAGCAATCCGGTGAGTAAACGGAAGTTCAAGCGTCAACAAACCGGATTCTAGGGCTTCGTATTTGATGTCATACTCGATCTTTTTGGCGCAATTCATGGACAAGAACTAAAAGATTTACGACGTTTTGTCGAAGATTCAATGATCGTAAGTTCTTAATGTGTTTGTTGATCGGAGGTTTTTAGCGTTTGAACAAAATTGATTCGATGCGAACGGCAAATCTTTTCCTTGAGCATTTTATCGAAACGATCGCTTCTGCTCCCCATCTGCCTTTCGACTTTTTGTTTAACTGCTTTACAATTCGGTGAGTAACTGTGTAAGAACGAAGAGTTGAATGATTTCAGGCGAAAACAAGGATCTCGAATTATCTGTGGTGATGAAGAAGCTGACGATCTTCTTTTTCGCTCGTTGTTTGAAGCGGCAATCAATCGCGGTCACTTGGACGTTGACGATTTTGCTCAACGGCTTTCCAATGATGAATTAGACTTGGAACTGGCAGAGTTGTTGGACTACTGGATGCCAATCGGAACACACGATGATTCCTGTTTGAACGCGACTGTTCGTGCGCGACTGTTGGAGTGCCGGATTCGTTTATTGGTGGCACGTCAACATTACCCGAATGCTTTCAAGTTGCTCTTTGAATCCTTGCAAAGCGATATTCACGATTCTAAACTATTCGGTAAATAAATTCTAATCATAAATGAGTTGTCTTTTCAGAACGTCGAATACGTTTGTTTCTTCAACTTGCTGCCAAATGTCAACAAGAAGCTCGTGAAGGCGAGTGGCTTCTACGACTTTTTCGTTTGACTCTCGAAACACAAGATGGATCAAAACGATTGGGTATTCAACTTGTTTTTTGTATGTTAAGTTTTGGTTTCAGAGAATTTTGATTCAATTTTTTCCGAACTACTCACTACAATCATTGAGAACGGTGTCGGAAGCGGAAATGTGGAAAAAGTTGTTGAGTTAATGTTCTCGCATAAGTACTTCTCCGACGCATCATATTCGATATTTTCGACATTGATTAAGTGAGTTCAATAGTAAGGTACAAAACGACCTGTTTGTAGGAAAATGCTTCTTTCATGCGAAATGGACGAGCTGATGCTCGAGAGTACTATTGAGGGAATGAAATATGAAAACTTCGACGCTATTGCACAACTTTCGCGCACAACCAAGATGCTTCATTGTCCGTTGATTGAATGTCACCGCTGTGTGTACTGCAAGAATGAACTTACTCAGTCTTTTCTAGTCTTCAAGTGAGTTGATTATCAGCCTATTTCGATTCTGATTTCTTGTTGCAGTTGTTCTCACCTTTCTCACGTCGACTGTGCCGACGAGAACAATCGAAAATGCACTTGCTCTCGATTTAATTCCATAAATCTCAATCCTGTTTCTTTCTAACGTATTGCATAATTCCAAATAAACTTCTAAATTAAGCGTATAGTTAAATGTTTATTAGAGAAGATTGTTTGTACAGGTTGAGATCAAATGGGCCATCATGTGCAGTTATCAGTTTCCTCGTCAATGTACGGCCAACTGATTGCATCGTCGAAATAAACACTGCGAGTTGAATCAGGAGTGTAGATGGTGGGTGGACGAGAGGATCCGATTCCCGAGTCCGTATCCAAAGATCGCATTTTGTGTGGATAGAAGTAGAGACTCGTTGGCATTGTTGTCGGTATTGGTCGGGATTCAGAATGAGCCGTCGAAGGACCGGGTTGACTCGATAAGCGTAACCAGCGACTTAATTGCGATCGAATTGCTCTGCAACTTTGTGTTTGAATATGAACATTTGCAACGATAATCATCAGAGCTCAGCTGGTCGAAAATCTTCTATTCGTTAACTGGAAAACATAAAAATTGTTGAACCACCGACCGAAAACATTTGAGTCCCGCCGTTTTAAATTAGTGAGCATTGTTTTGGAAGAAATTGGCTTTGGAAAATAAGGCACAGTCTTGAGGCAAAGAGAACACACAGTCGATTTGAATTCATTCGACCGAACTGAACGTTTCCGTCGATTTTTATCGTCCGTTTCCGTTTGGGCCCGAGATTTCGAATTGATGCCCCGTAGGGTTAGAAAAATCGATGCAGTAAATTGCTGTTTAGTCAGGCGAAAATGGTCCACAACCAGCGCGGCCAATTCCGAAGATATTTTTGAACTTCAATTGTGACGTAGTCGAAGTCAAAAAACGGTAAACTTTTCCATGCGATTGACTTGCGGCTGGTGACTTCATCACAACAAACGACTTGTGTTTACACTGCCGGATTCGAGAAGAAGTCAAAAACGGAAACATTGGTCGTTCATTTTTGGTTGGCGAAAAGAATACAAAGAAACGGTAAAAGATGTCAACTTCGATAGCAACTCACTTGAAACTCAACATCTTTCTATCTGAATCACACGCTGGTTCGCCAATTCCCTTCAGCTCCAGGGTGTGTGGACGTTGGAAGTGCTGAAAACAAAAATGATTCGAACGTTTCGAGCTGATGTTCACGTCGTGACAACCGAAACATTACGACTGGGGAGTTGGAGAGAAGCCAAAAGCACAGTGAAAAAATAACTGAAATCGCGGGCCGTGAAAAACGACCGACAGCGGTACACCGGGAAACGAACTATAAAATGCCGCTGCTCAAAACGGCAATCCCAAAGTTTGTCCGGTCTCGTCTGCCATTTCAGAATCCAAAAACACGCCCACCGTGACGACTTTCTTCATGTGTGGCGGCACGGTCTCCTCGTCGAATATTAACTTCTATTCGAAGGCTGCAGTCAATGGAAACACGTGCGAATTTGTTTATAATCATATTAAAAGAGTTCGACCAAAAACGGAACTTCAATAAACAGAAGTGACTTCTAGCAAAAAAGTTTTCGCGCGTCGACAAAAAACGCAAATTGGCAAAAGTTTCTTAGAAGCTTCGATTTGCCGTGTTTTTACGCCTCAACTGGGAGTCACCCTTCCTGTTTGGAAGACCACAAAACACACGAGTGCGTGTCAAAAGTGCTTAACGTTGTTGACACACGACTGACAGTCCTATCGAGAATGGCCACCGTGTTAAAGGTCCATCCATCAACGAACGATGGACAAAGAAAATGGAAATCCGTTCCGCATTAAGCCGCAGGCCATTCGACGAAGAGGATCATTGCGGAACGAAAAATAATGAGCAACCAGAAAGAAAGACGACAGTCACGTGAAAGAGCTTTCATCCGAACAGTAGACGCTGTTGGAAACCGTAGGTATGGGTTCATCAAGACAATACTTGAATGTGCTTTCTGTATCAACCAAATCGTAAATTTGCAAGCTTGTTTATTTTGCACAACAACCGGATGAAAATACACTTTAGGGTAAGATTGTTATTGAAGTTTATGAACGTAATACTTTAAACACTTTTTTAGAAGAGATCACAAAACAGACAGGGTTTTTGCATCATACGAAACTAACAGGTGTATTTCCAATAATCGCTTTTGAGTGGTCTCCTAGAATCAGTTGCCCATTTGAAGACCTGTGATTCTATTATAGTGTTAAATAAGGGATATTGCCGCAATGAATCTCAAATTGATCCTCAACCTTAACATGTTTCTTCGATAAACTTATTATCAAACATACATTTGTTGTATCAGTTGGTAAGTTTAAATACAGAGATCTAATTTATTCGACAAAAATCAACAACAAACGACTCAATCTTTGACAGTGGTTGCAGCAGTGTACTTGGCCAATGCCTTACTGCCTTCGGATACCGCGTGTTTCGCCAATTCACCGGGCAAAATAAGACGAATAGCAGATTGAATATGTCGCGACGAGATGGTAGAACCTTTGGTGTGCTTGTTCAACATCGCCGACTCAGTGGCCAAACGCTCGAAGATGTCGGTGACGAACGAATTCATTATCGCCATCGCTTTTGTAGTGATTCCAGTGTCCGTATGAACCTGTTTCAACACGCGATAAATGTAGATTCTGGAATGAATATGAGACGTGAAGTAAAACCCGAAACTTACGAAAATGATTCAAACTTTTTCTTCGAACGACCATTCGCTTTTTGACTTTTGGTGGTCGGCGACTTCTTCGAATTCGAACTTTTCGTGGAAGCCGACGACGATTTACCGATCGATTTCTTTGGACGAGCCATCACCTCGAAAAAACAGAACAACTGAAATCAGAGGACATCAGTGTAAAATCGAACTCAAAAAGAAACCAACCGTTTGAGCAGAAGAAAACAAACAAAAACGAACTCAACTGGTCACTCCATTGCCTTTTATACCATTGAATTCCGAAATTTGCATTTTCAGCTGATTGCGTAAACTAAATCGACCTGAATGTCTTGCTGTTTACTATCGAGCTTGGAAGTCAATTAACCGCGACCTTCGTGAATTCTGTGAACAGGATTGTCGAAATCCCATTCGAACGTTTATCCTCTTACAGCGTTCAGAGTGGAAAACTCGGTCGACGGTCACAACCCAATGGCCGGCCATTCAGAGCGTTCGAATGCCGTCAGTCGATGGTTTTTTTGTTGAGAGTCGTGTTTTTGTGTTAATCAACAACCATTTGCATTTGTGGAATTTACTCTCGAACACGTCAGCGACTTTGTGTCCGGAGGTCACGAAGACATTACGACCAGTGAGTTTGCGCGTTTAACCGCTGAATCAGTTTCGTATGTTTTACGGTACCAGTGAATATTTTCGCAAGAAGGTCACTAATCGCATTCGATTTGATTCCAGTCGACTGTTGATAAAAGCAAACGAAAGTGCACGTCTAACCCCACGGATTTTTTGTTGTTTTTGTTGTCTGCGCCGTTCGTTTGTTTCACGCTAAAAACATTTTTTGCGTGTCGTTCGAAATCGCGAGAAAAAAAGAGCGCAACAAAAAAGAACGTTGTTTTCGTTCCTGTTATTTAGCGAGTTTGATTATTTTCGTCTGCTCCTCATTAACTCGACCTCCAGCCACCTTATCGTTTTTGCAATTGACAAAAAAACGTTCGAATCGTTCTTCCCATTTCGATGCGTCGACTCAATGGACCTCCGGATAAACAAAGTGGTTCGATTGCTGGTTACTTTTTGCGCTTCTCGTGCTCTTGTTTATACGGGCGTTTTTTGACTAATTGAAAGTTCTCGTCCAACTTGTTTTTCGTTCGTTTGTGCAGACAGTTCGACGTGAAGTCTAACGGCCAATTGGTCATTCCGTTGGGCTCCTTTTCTCATGCGTTCCGAGACCTTTTCTTTCGTAGCTTGTGATCGGACTCAACGTTCGACGTGTCCATTCGTGTCAAGCACCAACTGGTCATCCAGTGGGGGCCAAAAGAACGAGCACTCACGGTCATTTGATGTCTCAGCAAGTAGAGAAATCTCCGCATTGAATCGTTCGCTTTCCGTCTGAGGAAATGACGAAAAAGACGTGTGAAGATGACAGAGTTGTTTTCGTTGAAATGGAACGTTGTTTGCAAACTCCAAAATTGGATTACACGAGAGTTGTATCAAATTAGACATCAGTTTCCAATCTGCATGTTAAATGACCAGTGGGCAGTCCAAAAGCGCAGTGTCTGGTGGTATCGCCGTAAAGCCGATTAATCAGTTTGTCACGTGAATCCCGAAAAAGAACGACACGAACATTGGCATTTGAACTTTCTGTCGAATGATCAATCGAACGAAATGATTTCAACAAAAGTAATCCGATTTCAACGGATTGGTGTCCGCAAATTGAACGAACGCGTGTACCGGTACGAGACATGAAGCAACGTAGATTGACGGCGAGTTTCCTCTTACGTTTGACTGCAAAGTCAAAGACCACGAAAACGATTGAAACGCAGTTCAGACGTGGTCAAATCGCTTAAGCGGCTCATCGTCCTTGGCACCACCGCTATTTTGCAAACTACAAATTAATCCACTCGCCGCCACAATCGCGATTATATGAAAAGAATCTACCGTAGAGTATTACAGTAGTCGATAAGTGAACTTTTGGGCCGTAAATTTATTTTTAACCTATCGGGCAATTTACCTTTTTTGGTTCGTTTGGTGCCGTGGCACAGGAACGACGTTGTATTGGTCAGTTTCGTGTCGGGAGGAACGTTTCGCGGTATCGGTTTGTGCCTTGTGCCCTCTGGACAAAAACGAATGACCACGCCTGCTATCCATTTGTCTTCCTTTGTGAGTTTTTGCGAATTTCGTTCGGTCATCAGACGCTGTTTTTGAAGCAGATGTTCGCTTTGCTGGCAAACGCGCAGAGTATTTCCGCTTGGAATTCGGGGGTTTTGGAAGTGACTCGAAATTCTCGGACCAATTTTTCACTTCTTTTCCCAACAATTTAAAGTGAATGGCGGAAAGACGTTTGAGTTTTTCGATTCATCCAATTGCCGAGTGATGATCGTGAACGTTCGCAAAGGTCGAAGTTCAACGGACGCGCAGTTTTTTCATTTGAATTCCCGGTTACGGTAATCAATTGGTTTTTTTCGATCAGAAAAGTTCCAAGATTGTTTATCAGCTTTTTTGTTTGACCTCCGATGAGAAGTGTACTAGAAGTTCCTTGTCGTTTTTTGAGTTTTTCAATTCCATTGCACGAACTGTTCAAGGCCAATCGTTTCCAAAGACGAGAAGCGTTCATTACCGTAGTCATAGACGGCTATGCACTTCGATCCACATCTTCAAAGGACTTGAGCTGTGAATCAACGTTTGCGTTTTTTTGTTGTTGTTCTCTTTTCCACAATTTTGCACGTTTATTGTTCGTCCCAGTCGGTGCTGCTCGGTCTTTCAGGCGGAACGTCGAACTGCGCGCTCCGATCGTTTTTTTCATCTGCAGCTCCAAAAACACGACGCAAAAAGGACGCTCGAAACGTTTGAAATTCCGAGAGCGCACGCTGTAAACGGAACGTCGTCGTTCCAAACGAAATAACAGTCATGAATGACACCAATTGCCACAGCTCTTCCAAATCAACTGACCATTTGGAAGCGTACCGTTCGCCTTCACACATGAATTCTGCCGTCTGAATAACCGTACTGTTCTTTTGTGTGGCCACAAATGTAAATCATGTTTTTGCTTCAGATTTACACGTGGTGTCAAAGGGCAAAGGGCGGCCGAGCGGTTTGGACGGTCCGAGTGCCAGGCGGAACGGCGAAAAAACGAGGAGAAAAAGTCGCCCGTGATGGTACGTAACATGCGACCCAACGGTGTCCGCTCTTCCAACTGCACCGACAAAAACGCAGCAACAAAATAAACGTGGAACGACCACTCGCCGTTCGGTACCGCCCATTTCTCTATGCTCATCGGCACGGCCAATCCATGGAGCTGAGCCATTTACTCAAAACAATTCATAATCGGTTGGAAGGTTTTCCATCGAACAAGTGTTTGTTTTCAATTGAAAGCTCGACTTACAAGTCGTTCCAGTTTTAAAACAACTCATTTGTCAGCAACCTACTTGCTCCTCAGCTTAATACTCGAACTAACTGATCATTGGTACCGTAGCTTGTTGACATCTTTCTGTTTTATAGTCTTCGCTTTAAGTCGCGATCTTTTTCTGGACATTATTCAAACAAAAAAGTTTTTTATTCTACTCTTTTACTTCGGAGCCTGGCAGCGTCAGGCACGGGTGCTTGGACGACCCAAAAGCCGATGGTCACTATTCGGTGCGAGCCGTGTGTCAAGCACACCAAAAGAAGCGGACTGCCTGCGGCGGCGTTTTTCAGGACACGAGAAGAAGCGGAGAAAATTTTTCCCACTGTCCACTTCGAAAAACCCCGCCTTCGATGGCCACTCCGTTCGTTTTTTCCGCTCTTGCCCCCTCAGGCTTGTAACACGCTCACCGACTTGTCATGGTGCCGGGTGACACCGAAAAACACCAAAACGTCCAAATGCCCGAAGGCCGCTGTCCATTCACGGCGGAATGGACAGAAGACCGAAGTAGAAAAATGGCCAAACGGACTCCACCCACAGAATATGACCGTTGATTGCGTCCGTGTATGTTGCACGGTACGGACATCAAAAACAGAATGGGCGTGACTTGAAATTGGTGGATGAACAGCAAAAAAGTGGAAAATCTTCGAATGTACCTGCAGCAACAAAACACTTTAAACATTTTGTATCTTATCATTTCTTTCCATCTTCTTTTTACTTTACCGTAGTCTTCGATTTGCGCAACAACTTCCGCTACCACTCAATGCACTTGATGTTCGCTGGTTTGGCTCATGAGCCAGAAAAAGGGTCGTGGCATAAAACAAACACTTGTGTGTTAAACAAACGTCTTTTGTTTTGATACGCGTTTGCAACGTTTCGAATCGTTTGAACTTTGACTTCGCGAAGTTTGATTTGCGTAAGAAACTGTTTGTCTTTGGATCGAAAAGTTTTTCCACACGTTTAATTTTTATTGGTCTGTTGGTGCGTTTCAATGACCTCGTCGAGCTGTTGCGTGTGTTTCAACTGCTCCAGCGGGACATTGTCCGATCGCTGTTTCGGACAAACAAAACGGTCAAAGAGCGTGGAGAAATTTTTGCGCAAAAAAGTTTCTCGTAAGATCGTACGTTTAGTGAAATGACCGATCAAATAGACGCGAATGTCTTACGTGGTTCTCATTAATTCCGATCTTTCAGTCATTTTATCGATCTCATCATTCGCCTTCTAAGCTGTTTCCGGTGTTAGCATTCAAATGGTTGACGACACTGAGCTTACGGTCCATTCGCCACAAACAAACATCGAGGTTTGTGAGCCGGAGATGCGTGAACATCACGAGTCAATGACCGACTCTCCAGAAGCCATGGATTCATCAGCTACATCACTCGTAATGAGCGGCTCATCACTTCGCGACGAATCGACAACTCCACCGCCACGAATCGAGTTGTCTCCCGGCTCTCCGTGTGCATCGTCTTTGGGTTCATCAGTTCAATCAGATTTTATTGCTCATGTTGTTGCGTCTGCTTCATCTTCGTCGGCCACATCTCCAGGTGATCGCTTGAAGACGTTGAATCCGGCGGAGTTATGTTCACTCTCTGCCAGTCACTCGCCAACATCCACAAGCAGCAGCAGTGTTCTGTCCATTCTTGATCACGGTCATCTGCTTCAATCCGATGGCACATCCAATGGATCACGCAAATTGTCACAAGCAACAGTTGAGAAACGGCACATTTGTCCGGTTTGCGGAAAAGCATTTCCGTATCTATCGATTCTCGAATCTCATCGTCGATGTCATACGGGAGAAAAACCTTTCGCTTGCCGTTTCTGCGATAAACATTTTGCTCAGAAGGCCACTTTGCAAGTTCATGGTTTGTTTTGTTTGGCAACCAATTGGACTAATTGACTTGACTTTCAGAGCGTACTCATACCGGCGAACGTCCCTATCAATGCAAATACTGTCCCAAGACATTTGCTCAATACGGGACCAAAACTGTTCACGAAAAAAGTGCACATTTGGGTGAGTTGCTAATAAGGTCATTAAATCGATTCATTTGCTTCAGGAATACGCAACTACAAGTGTCCTACGTGCGACAAGCTTCTCAGCTCGCCTTCCGCTCTGTACACACACAAGAAAACTCATGGTGACAAAGTGTTCCAATGTCCGTGTTGCCCCAAGACGTTTACTTTGAAAAACTATCTTAAATTACATGTTCGTCAAGTTCATCAACAGAATGACAAAAGACACGTTTGTCGCTTTTGCTCGAAATCATTCTCCTACGCTGGCAGCCTTCAAGTCCACGTGCGAACGCATACGGGAGAGCGCCCGTATAGATGTAGACATTGTGAGAAGGCATTCGCATCTCAAGGAAATCTTCAATCGCATGAGCGAACTCATACCGGCGAACGTCCGTATATTTGCAAGACCTGTGGCCGATCGTTTATTCAAGTAAGTTTACAACAATAACTGTTTGTTTATATCTTATATTCAGAAATCTCAACTCACTTCTCACGAAGCCACTCACATTCAATCGTCTAATGAGCAATCGATTGAAAGTCCGACAAGTGAGCCGCCAAATCTTGCACCTCAACTCGAAAACGAACCATCAAATGAATCAGCCGGACAATCGAAAGCACACGAGTTTCGTTGCAAAGATTGTAACAAATGTTACGCCTACGCATCTTCACTCTACGTGCATCAGCGATTACACAGCGGAGAACGACCATTCAGGTACTATCCGTATGCCAGAAATCTTATAGAAATTTGGTTTTTAGTTGCTCGTATTGTGAGAAAACTTTCACGAATCAAGGAAACATGCAAGCTCACGAACGAGTTCATACAGGAATCAAGCCTCATCGATGCGAAGCCTGTGGCAAATCGTATGCCCAAAAAGTCGGTCTTAAAATCCACTTGGAACAATGTCCATCATATTTGCATCGACGTGGCTCGGTGATGACCGTTGGCACCAGTGAATCCGATTCATCACCAAGTTTGTTTGATGATGGCGAATATGAAGGTCATGTCGATGTAATTGATGATAAACAACCAACTTATTTTTTGAGTAGGTTTTTCTTTGACTTCTATTTTAACACTTATTTTACAGATGCTCCGGTTCGACCTCAACCAATTCATTTGGCCAATCAGTCCGAAACTCCACGATCACTCTTCTCGTCCACTTCAAACTCACAACGTCAATCGTTCTCTTCGGAAGCTTTTTTTCCAAACGGCCAACTTCTTAGTCCACCAATTCAAACTACCACGTTTAATCAGTCAGCCAATACTCCAATGCTATTGCCGAATGGATTGGACCAGTCGTTGCAACGTTTAACCGGCCAGTTATACGGACAAAATGATTTGGCAGCTAAAGTTGCTCAATTGACATCGTTGGGCGCTCAACAACCAATGCCACAACTTCCAACGTCACAAATGCCATCAAACAACTTGACTACTGATCTTCTCTTAAGCACTTTGAATGGAAATCAACTGGCGAACAACAACGATTACAAAGACGCGTTGAACAAAATTCTGGTCGAACATCAACTTATTCAAAACTTCCAAAAACTACAACAGTTACTTCAAACCCCAATTCCATCAGCCGAGATTCCGTTGACACCAACCGCCAATTTGTCTCAGTTTCTAAGTGCACCACAACCCTCAACGCTCGATCTTCTCGCACGTTTGCAGAACGGAAATTCAATGTCGCAATTCGGCGGTTTACTTCAAACTTCTTTGGCCGATACCGTTCCACCAGCCGTTTCTCTGCCGACCGCTCCACCTTCTCAATCTTCTTTAGCCGCTTCATTGGCCGTCGCGTTGAGCGATTTGGCACGTGCACATCAACCGCAGTTTGTTGGAACTCAGTGAATCGAAAATCATTTAACTTATTCCAGTGGTTATCTCAGTCATTTTTTTCTTCCTAATCGTCTCTCCATATTGTAAATAGATATCATTTGGTCTGTTTATCTTGTATCGGTTCTCAGTTCTCATCTAATCTCCATCAACATACTTAATCGTTTTTACATGCAATCCAAATCGTTATCGTCTTTCCCATTCGATCGCCTTCCGTTGGCTAAAATTGCCAAAACTTCTTCTTAAAAGGCCAATAGTTGTTTTCGAGTCTTTCAATTCGTGTTTTCAACTGTGCATTTTATTTACTCTTAATGTTGTTTGTGTTTGTGAGATTTTGTAACTGTGAGAATTCTTATAAACAAAAGATTACTGTGCTTGTGGTTGTGAAAGGATTGTCAATCAGCCGGTCATTATTCACGTAATCGGTGTTCGTTAATCAGTTTTACGAGCCAAACAAGTTTATTGGCTAAAACTTCTTTTTGAAGTGATGATTTCAGTTGATTCTTAAGACAAAATGTATCAGTCTTTCTTCGAAACTTGAACTCACAACACGTCTTTCGAAGCATTCGGTTATTATCGCTGTCTTAATCCGTTCAATTTCTTTCATCGTTTTGTTAATCGACTGCGAGATTTTCTGATCAATAAAAACCTTTCAGTTGATGCAGATTCACAAACCTATCGATTTGAACACCCGCGGGAGAGTAAGTTGAAACGAACTGTCGCAATTTCTTGGGCTAATGAAGCGAACAGAATAAGCAATCGTCCATCGATCGCCATCATACGCTCAATTTCCTTTCAAATGACCGCGACGGGCATATGCCCTTAGTGAGTAATTGCATACTGAATGAAAGAGCGAATTAAAATCGAAAGTTTTTTGAATTGGTTTCGAAAAAGTGCCGATTGAAAAATGCGTAACCGAAGACTTTGAACTACCGAGTTTTCTTAAAAACGAACTGGTTGGGAAAATCGAAACGCTGACCGTTGAATCGCCGTTCTCAGCGACCGTCGATTGTGTCGCAGAGTAGCAAGCGAGTAATTATGCTGTTGAGTCTGAATAGTGACGGGAAACTTGTGTGTTCTTGAAGCAGCAAGATTGTTGTGAGAATGAAATCACAATAACCGATCGAATAAACTTTGCAATGTGGCCGTGGATTCTCGTGTTTGCAGTTGCTGTTCAGGGTAATTGTTCAATGGCCTTCGCTTATAATAACCGGTTTTTAGCTCAAAATGATCAGTTCATGTCGCAGTGTAGTGAGACAAACAAAACCACGTACCTTCGAACCGAAGGAGTTCTAACTAACGAGATGCCAATTCTAACATTGACCGATTTGACTTTAAATCAATGTGCTCAGAGGTGTACGGACAGTGAAAAGGCAATTGATGGTATTCTTAGTTTTAATCGAATTCTATTTCAGGGATGTCACTCTTTTGAATACAATGCTGCACGACAAAGTTGTGCGTTGAAATTGGCAAATGCACAGCCGTTTGGTCGTGCACTTTTGGTGCCATCTAGTCAACCGGGAATCGCATTCTTTCAACAAATCTGTGTTCCGAGTAAGTGAACAGTATTGTATTAACTGATTTCGATGGTTGCAGCTGCAAATTTATGTTCTGCACCCTACAGTTTTGAACGATTTCCACAGCGAGTCTTGGCAGGACATGCAATGGAGGTATAAAAAAGCAAACGAATAACTAACTTTGTTTAGGTCTTAACTGTCGATAACCTTGCGAGTTGTCTGCGTGAGTGTTTAGAATCAAGTAAGCAGATTTGTACAACCTTTAAATCGATTTTGTTTTGAGAAGAACGAATGCATTTGGACTGTCGTTCTGTAAGTCATTGTTGTTAGTAGTTGTGTTAAATTTCTTTAGGTGATGTTCTATTATGAGTTGGGTCAATGTGTTCTAAACCGCGAACAACGCAAAACAACTCCACATCTTTTTTCGGCCGATACAAAATTTCAACTTGTTGATTATTTTGAAAACAACTGTTATGACGGCAAGAAGAAATAACTGTGAAGAATCTATTTAGTTGTTTTAGTTAATTGTCCATCAAATTTCAACGTTCATTGGGTTCGAATGGAAGATTTTGAAATCAGCGCCGAAAAAGACGTGATAATGGGCGGTTGGTTCTTACTCACTGGGAAATTAGCCGAGAATTTTAGGTTTGAGTGCTGAAGAATGCAAACAAGCATGCATGGTAATTTTGAATACGAATAGCCGGTTATGCAGAAGTTTCAGGAGAACAAGGTCGGAACTGAGATCTTCCCTTGCAAGGCATACGTCTACTCTTCAACCAAGAAAGAATGTCGATTATCAGCTGAAACCGGAATGGTGCCGACAAATGGCACCAAGAAGGCAAACGGTTCGGGCATCAGTTCGGAATTGAGTTCGATTTCTGCGGGCCAATACTACGAGAAATTTTGCATTGAAGGTAATTGCCATCTAAATGATCATTTCACCTTGTTCATAGGCGCTGTAAAATGCAAAGAAACAAGTTTCGATTTGATTCCCAACCGAATTTTGGATGCAAGAGACAAAGTGATTATAACGCCGAGTTTAAGTTCTTGTCTCCAACAATGTTTAATGATGGCTGAAGAGTGCAATTCCGCAATGTTCTTCAAAGACCGAGTAAACAAGATGATCGTATCGAACCGTTATTTCCGTATTGCAGGACGAGTGTATTTTGAACAAAAAGAGTCAGTTCTCAGATCCCGATCTGTTTCATTCCGCCAAAAAAGTTGACTACTTCGACAATGTGAGTTTAAGTTCAACTGAATTTGTAATTGTTCCAAACATAACGATTAGGTTTGCGAATACGAAACCCGACCACCGAAACTCGAAGCCGCGATGCAAGACGATGAACAACCTCAGATGTCTAAACTAAAACCGATGTTTAAACCGGAGAAACAGTCGTTCAATAGTGAAATGCAAACGTCAACTGAAGAGAAGAAACGAGATGATCGTACGCTAAAAAAGTTTTCTACCACTATCACCCCAATGTTTCAGCTTTGGATACTGAATGTCGATTGGATGGAATTTTGGTTTCGGCGAGATTCACTAATGCAGCTTCAGGAGCCATTTTCATCAAAGATCACTCCTCGACGTGTCGTCGAATCTTCGAAAACTCAACGACCGCAAGACTCGAAATACCTTTTCCTTCCAGTTCAGACGACAATCCAAAATGCCCGGGAGTTGAACTCTCTCCATCTCTGTGGTCGTTTATTATCGTCCTACAAAAAAACGAAATGGGCATTCCGAGTTTAATGACCGGAACTGACCGTATATTCAATGTCACTTGCGACTACTCTAACGTGCCGACGAATGGGATACGTGAAAACAAGTTTGTTTTTCTGTGCAACTCACTTGCCAACACAGATTTTCAGAAAATTAGAAGCAGTCGAAGATGCGCCGAAAATTGGCTTCGACATGCAATCGGCACCGTTTCCAGTTTCGGAACGCGTGCGCATGGCGATCTTACGCGACGGTGTACCAGTGACTACGGTGTCATTGGGCGAGGAATTGGAGCTTCGATGGACAATCGATGAGAGAGCGAAACGCGGTCCGGACGACGAGCTTTTGGGTTTTCTGGTTGAAAACTGTGTTGCTGAACGAATGGACGGATTGGATTCGCTCGAACCAGCACCTTTGCCGTTGATTGTTGGCGGGTAAGTGAAATGGAAATGAACTCTATTGGGTTTATATTGTGTTTCAGATGTCCGGAACCGAAAGTTCGCGAGCGTTTGATTCGTGGTCCAGTCATTGAAATCGCCGAAGGTTTTAGCACAATCATTAAGGTCTTTCGCTTTGATGGATCGCGGCGTGTAAGAATCCGATGTTCAATTAACATTTGTGTTGAAAGATGTGAACCGGTAATAAGAAGCTTTGTCTTTCGTCTAATTTTTGAGTTAAGGTCAATTGTGATGGCGCCGAAGATCTTAACTCTTCAAGTGCAAGCTTTGGACGACGTAAACGAAGACAAACGTTACAAGAACTAACCGAATTGGTTGAACAATACGATCAGCTAAGAACTGATGGTGCAATTCAAAAGAAGGTTGTCGCGAAGAAGTTTAGAGGTGATATGTTAATGAGTTACAGTTAGCACAGGGCGCTATGATTGATCAGAGCACAGCTCAAGGATCATTTACGATTCTCGACGAATCGGAAACCGTTGGACATTTGAAATCCGAAAAGTCATCGGCCGATCACTTTGAAATTGCAGATGAAACAGTTGAATGCGGTTGGTTGCTTTCTTTGGTAGTCATCACAACTTGTTTGCAGATGTTCGAAATGGAACTTTAAATCAATCCAAAAGCCATCTTTGTTTGCGACGTTCCTTAGCAATTGGCATTTTGATCGGATTCGTAGTGATGGGTTGTTCGCAAATGTTCTGGCTTGTCAGTTGGCTGCAATCACGCGTCCTACCAGCGGCTGTTTCTTCTGACAATTCAACGATACGTGAGTTAAATATGCGAGCGTAAGGGTCATAGATCGTTTAGGATCACATTCATCTTACGGATCTTATTTTACTAAAGATTCGGTTCGATGGGAGCACGATCGCGGTGCATTTTCGAGTAAATCATTTCTTGCAACAATCTCTCTCACTATTCATTTCAGCATTGGAATCACCTCGTACCAACTCCAGATCTTCATATTTACCCCATCGCTAATTGTTTAGAACAATGTTACTGTACATTCGATATCACGACCTCAACATTTCTCATACAAATAAATTTTCCCCTTTAAATGTCTGTGATGTGAATTGAAACAGTGAACTTCTAGTCAAATCGTAACGTCAATCGCTTGTGTCCCACTGTCTGATTTTATCGCTCGGACGTACGTGATTTTTCAGACAAAAAATGCAAAGGTCGAGAAGAGAGAACAACTAAAATTGGAAAGACGGCTCTTCGTGCGTTCTGATTGTTTGGAAAATGACAAAAACGATCGTGAGCACTGAAACGTGCGGACGAGTTTGTTTGTTCACTTTTATTCGTTACCCTTCGACACACGTGAAATGCAAACGACCAAAGTGATCTCAATGAGCTGAAGACGTCAGCACGTGAACTTTAAAGTTTGGTTTTTCCCCTCTTTCCCTCTAATTTTCCGACTGGTGGTTGAGGTCATAAATTCAATTCCAGTAAACTACTAATTTCGGCGATCGACATTTTCATTGCGCACATGACCTGACGGCGTCTTATCGTGTGTTCATTAAACACATCGAAGTTATCGACTTTGCTTCGCCGGAAGTTTCGATATCGATTGGTTTTAGCGCAATGTAAACCAATGCGTCATCTTATCGAAACTTCTATCAGTCACAGTTTTAACATTCGAACAAGAGACTCATTGTCGTTGAGAGGGTTTCTCGAAATCGACGGCAACTATTTTCATTGACTGATCCCTTTAGTTTTGTGGAAATCGTGTGCTTAACTTCGTTTACCTTGAATTGGTGGTCTACTTTTTGAAGTCTTCTTCTGATTAAAACGTCAATTGTGTCCTTGAGGTTGTTGTGCATTACGGCCATTAGAATGCCTACGATCAATCATTGTCGGACTGTATAGTCGGTTTCATTTCATTCAGTTTTTAAGTTCTATTACACGTTGAAAAGCTCAACCGCGCGACCGGGAAGTGGAGTGATGTCAAAGCGAACTGAGATTTTATTTCCATGGTGTTTGCCTGATAAAACGGCATTCAACGCGATTTTATTACTCGGCTACAAAGCGAATTGGGTCTGTTGATTACACGAGACTCTGCTTCTCTTGTGTCAAATTTCGCTCAAAAGTTTTTGGTCTTTTGACGGCTTTTGGACTCGTCGATTATGCAGCGAAGTGTGACAGAATTTTACGACTCTCTTGGACGTGAGCAATCGCATTCCTCCCGACCAAGCAAGAGAACGAATTCGGTTGTTTGGTCAGAACGAAAGTCTCTGGTAGACCGTTTGATATGAAAATCGGATTTGCTTTTGTGTTATAACATCCATTGTTCCACCTTGGTTCAAGTTACAACGTATAACTGTTCAGTAAAGACCTATGGTTACCGTCACTTCACGTCAAAGGTTGTAAATTAAGATCGCCGTCATTAACGTCAATTGATTCCGTCGAAAATCGCCGCGTTTTTGTGTTTGAAAAGCGACACGCATCGCAGTTTTATGTAAATGATCGTCCTTCGCATTAGCGAGTACACTCCACCATTGTTGGTCGCATTTTCAAGTTCAAATGATCGGTGTTGGGCGTGCAATGACATTAAATGGAGCGTTGGCCGTGAAACGTTCGTCAGCACACAGTCTGGAACGCAGCGACTGTGATCTGCGAGAGTCGCCAGAGATATTAAAGTTTGTTTGCAATTTCAATTCACTTTAGACCATTGACAACTCCATCAACGGTCGGCAGCGATCGGGAGTTTTCTCGTTGTGTAAAACGCGCAATTCTACGCCCTACGGGTGTCGTTGCCGTTGATTTCCGTTTTATTTGTGCGACCTTCCATTTGGTTTTGTTGATTCAGAAAAAGGTCCAACTGCGCACCACTGTCGCTGAATCCCCGTGATTTATGTTCGTCGGCTGTCTGTTACGATTCTTACTTGGGGCCCATAATGCTATTCCTTCTTAATCATTCGTTTTTCTCATCTTTTCGTCAGCCGATCATCGTACAATTCAATCAGAAATAATCAATCGATTTGTTGTTACCATCTTATGAATGACTCATTCGTTTATTACGAACACATACTGTGCAATCATAGACGATCGCTCGCTTATTCTTTTCGTCGGTTTTTGACGTCAAAATCTTCGCCCACCGATTTCTTTAAACCCCGATTTTGATCACAATTGATTTCGAAAACTGCACGTTCGTTCGTTCTTCTCTCGCGACTTTAGTTCGAATCTTTCCGTCTAAGATTATTCTTATTCCAGAAGCTTTTTCACAAAACTCAAAAACTTCGAAATGGCTTCTGGCGCTCGTCCGTGCAGTAACCAACGATCTGAGAGCGCTTCACCGGCTAAAAAGAATCGTAGTGGCGATCATGAACATCAATCGGTAAGTGGACTGAAAGCTCTTGTGATTCAATTTACTTTAGTGTGCTGTTTGTGGTGATAGAGCCTGCTCGCATCACTATTATGGAACAGCGTCTTGTCATGGATGTACTTAAAAAGATTAAGGATAATAATCAATAGGTTCTTTTAGGCAAATGCTTCTTTTGGCGCTCCATCAAACACAATCTTGTATACGTTTGTCGGTATCAACAAAACTGCGATATCAATCCGTCGCATCGCAACGGTTGTCGTTACTGTCGCCTGCAACGTTGTTTGAAGGCCGGAATGCAACCGGAATCTGTTCGATTGCAAACGCCAAAAGTTGAAGGTTCCGATTCGCCGAAGTTCACTACAACGGCAACCAAACGTCCGGCCACTTCCACAACAGTCATCGGAAACAGTCCGTTGGATTCAAACGGTGGTCCTCGATCGAGTGAGTCCGATCATAGTCAACAAGCAGATGATGAGGTAGTTGTGCGACTTTAGGAGGAAATATCATCTCGAATAGTTTCAGAGTCCAATGTTCAAACAAGCGCGTTACGATCACGCAGAGTTAGTAGTTAAACTTTCCGAGTTGTCGGAACGAATCGATCAATTGGCCGATTTTAACGAGAACAATCACATGCCAAAACCACAAACGTTGAATCTGTTGACAATTTTCGAACATCCTGAGTGAGTTGATTGCACATGTGACTTCATTTCTTTTTATCTTCAGGTTCTTGGAATGCTATCGTACACGAGTGAACTTTTGTGTTCGCTTACACTCGGCGACTGTCGATGAATTGGAGGCAAGTTTATAGATAAATAGTTCGATTGAACATTTCAATTTCAGTTCGCAAAATATCGCACATTAGTCAAGTGTTTTGACTATTTGCACGGCCTTCAAAATATCGGATTGACTGATATGCCGTTCGAGGATAAGGTTGGACATTTGTTGTAATTGAATGGACAATCAAATCTTCATTTTCAGGTGAAGATTCTCACTGGCACTTATGCGCCGTTGACCGTTTTTGAAATGTGTTTTGGAACAACCAAAGCGACCAAAGATGCGAACTTATTGTGTTTGCCAACCTCAATTACTCTGTCGCGTAATGAAAATATTCCGCAAAACGGATTCTTGAGTCAAAAATTGGTTAACAACATGGTCAGTACATTGACGCGTACGATTGAGAACTTAGAACTCACGGAAACTGAGGTTCTTTTGTTGAAAGCGATCATCATGTTGAATCAAGAGGTCCACGGTCTTACTTCCACGACTGCAAACGCGGTGGCTAAGCTACGAGATCGATTGCACGGCGCATTGTATCAAAATTGTATGAGCAGTGATGAGAGTCCGACCATTCGATTTGCCAAGTTATTGCATATTTTACCAAAGTTGACGGTAAGTTTCAACTATTAGAGTGATTGTCAATGGGATTGATTAAGCTTTTGGCTCGTGAACTTGTCGAACATATTCGCGCAGTTCAGACGTTCAACTCCAGTATCGTTAGCCCGTTGTTCTTCGAGATGTTTGGAGATATTTTCGAAGAGGAACGAGAATTGGGCGGCTTGGCAAAACCGACGCAAAGGTACTCCATCGAACAAACCATTTAAAGGCGAATCGTTTCAGTGGACTTATGAGTCGTTGCGACCCGGTGCCAACAAAATCATCATGACTAAAGTCGAGAGCTCGCGCTTTGACCGGCGGCGAGCTCTTTTCTAACGCCAATGGATTTTCTTATGCGATCGAAAACAAGATCATTTCATCGTGTTATTTGAGTGAGCCTTTGAACCAGCAGTCAACCATTCGAAGTCATCGGCTCGATCATCAGCAAACATCAGGAATCAGTAAGAAACAAAATCCATTGGCTTTCGATGGAAATGGATTGGCCTCATCTGAGGTTTGCAGTTCCCTCTTTCCATCTGTTTTTAACGCGACCGTAAATGACAATTGCGTGCATTCAATGGACACCGGCAATTGGCTACATTATAGCGCGTACAAGATCGACTCTTGGACATGAAACTTTATGATTCCAAGTAGTGAGTATCCGTTAATGCTCCTGGTTTACATTCCTGTTTTCAGACAAGTGAAACCACAGATAACCGTCGGAATTTTCATTAGCTCATCAACTAAACTGCTCAGATAATCGGCTGTAGAGACCAATGCACTTTAGTATTTCAACTAGTAATAAAAACTTGTTGTTGTAATTTCTAAATAAACGCAGTAAGCCGTAAATAACTTCAAGTGGCAAGAAACTCAGAAGAACGATCATCTTCGTTTGCTGTTGATTGATCGTTCTTGTGTTGAGTAAAACAAAATTTTTGTAATTTTATTAGCACTTTGACACGAAACAGACACCGAACAATATCAAGAATCTACTTATTTTCTTAAGCCCTTTACGTTTAGACACATCTTCATACTCCAACCACAATAGACAGCCAAAAAAGTGGGGAGCAAAAACTCTCGTTTGAATTGACACTTAGAAGTTGGGATAAAAGTTTCCATCTTTTCGGTATTTTTGGACTATTGCCTTTAGTCTTATTCCATATCTCAACACGACGAGAATCTGAAAGCTGCGTGTCCGCCGATTAACTACCGCTTCGATAGAATGGTCCGATAGAAAGCGTTTTCGGAAGCTAATCGCAAAGTGACTGAATGGCATGTAGAGCTCCGCTCAGTAGCGATTTGGGTCGGACCTCAAAGTATCGTATTTTTGGGCATATACTTTTTCGAAGGTGCATTTTCCTGTAAAACCGCTAAATCAATCGTTCTAATTCTTGGACCATTGAATTCCAAAATCGCATGAAAACATTCATCATTGATTTCATAACAAACAAAAGTCATGGAAATAGTGAAGCAATAAGCACAAAGCTTCAGTTATGTTTGTAACATACTGTCATGAGTATCGCCATGTGGTTCGTAGTTCAATTCGACGTTGCGCAAACAGGCGTTTTTGTTGAAACGATTCCTTTCACATACGCACTACTCATAAGCAGTGTTATGTGTATAGAAACCGCGCACCAATCACTCAATTTTTCCGATTTCTGATCGAACAAGCACGCGGACAAATTAGGCGGAGATTATTGGGGATGATTAATTGTCGCTTGTGTTTCGTCAACTCGATTGTGCGACCGTTTGAATGCGTTGTTTTTGTAGCAGAAGTTTTCTTCTGTGATTGTAATTTGGGAAATTCAAGCTCGTGAACGAGTGCTTTGAACTGATTGTCGTTCTAATCTCCGCTTGAGTTTTAGAAATGTGTCCGAAGTCGCCAAAAGGCAGCTCAACGGATACGAAGATGGAAATCGGCAATTTCGATGAGAACACTCTCGTATTTTACGTTAATGGCAAGAGAATTGAGGACAAAAACGTCGACCAACGTACCACGTTGGCTGCTTATTTGAGAGATCGATGTAAGTTGAGAAGTTTTCGTTTTTAAGGTCTTTCAGTGAAATTGACCGGAACCAAAATCGGCTGCAACGAAGGCGGCTGTGGGGCTTGTACGGTGATGATATCCGATGTTGATCCGTTGAGTGAAAATATTCGGTAGTCCAATTTGAACGACCTAAACAATTCTCTTTTAGACACTACTCGGCTAATTCGTGTTTAACTCCGGTCTGCATGGTATTTGGAAAAGCGGTCACGACGGTCGAAGGAATTGGCTCCACGATGAGTGGACGTTTGCATCCCGTTCAAGAACGATTGTCAAAGTAAGACGAAGATCAATTTCTACTTCTTAGTCGATTCAGAGCTCACGGATCGCAATGCGGATTCTGTACTCCCGGTTTCATTATGTCCATGTACTCACTTCTACGAAACAAACCAAAGCCTACAACCAATGATGTGGACGAGGCACTTCAAGGGAACTTATGTCGGTGCACTGGTTATCGTCCGATTTTGGGTAAACGGCTATCTCATCTTCTGCTTAAACCACGCTATTTAGAAGCATATTACTCGTTTGCCGTTGAAGAAGACGGAACTATTCGCGCACCAAACGATAGCAAACAAACAAATGGATTTTGTTCGATGGGTGAAAACTGTTGCAAAAATCAAAAGAACAAAACTGATGAATCGCGTATTGAAGTTGGTTTCGAATACCAATGTGAATATCACATTCGAATTGCAGAAACGAAAACTCACTCAATTTGCCGACTGTGCACCCTACGATTCTACTCAAGAACTTATATTTCCACCCGAACTGAAACATTTGAGTTATCACAGAAAATCGTTTGCAATGCAGTCGGATAAGGGTTTTTGGTTTGCTCCAACATCACTCGACCAATTGCTTCGCTTGAAACGTCGTCATCCGAAAGCGCGATTTATCTCCGGAAATTCGGAGCTCGCAGTTGAGTTGAAATTTCGCTTCATAGATCTACCAATTGCCATCAACCCGAAACAAATTCCCGAACTTCGTAACTGTTACATCGACAAAGACAAGAAAGCAGTTTACGTTGGGATGGGATTGTCGTTGAGTGAAATGAAGGATCGACTAAACGAGTTCATAAACGAGTTACCAGGTCGATTTGACTACTACGATAATCTTTGAGTAGATGGTTTTAGAACACCAAACAGCCGTGATGCGATCTGTTTGTGCGATGTTGCACTACTTCGCTGGTCGACACGTTCGAAACATGGCCGTGAGTTTGGTATCAAAAATGTTGAGTAAATTGTTGAATGTTTAGAGTGTGGCTGGAAACATTGCAACTGCATCGCCAATTTCCGATTTAAATCCCATTTGGATGGCATCTGCAGCCGAACTGTTGCTCGATTCGGAGGAACGAGGAGAACGAAGAGTAAAAATTGACGAGAAGTTTTTTATCGCGTATCGAAGAACAACAATCGTCTCTGACGAGATTCTCAAGGGTCTTTGGATTCCTTTCAGTCAACGTGGTCAGTTCTTCAGAGCTTACAAACAAGCTCAACGACGCGAAGATGATATTGCAATTGTTACCGGTGCATTTTTCGCGGAAATCGACGTCGATCATAAAGTTTTGGATTTGCGTTTTGCATTTGGCGGAATGGCACCAACAACAAAGCTTTCAGTTGATGCCATTGAAGAGACGAGAGGTCGTAAATGGGACGAAGATTTGCTGAGAGATGTGACCGATCGACTTTCGCGCGAATTCGCATTGCCCGCCGGTGTGCCCGGTGGAATGGCCAAGTACCGTTGTTCTTTGGTTATGAGCTTCTTCTTCAAGTTCTTCGTTCATTGTTGTGAACAACTGAAGGTGCATCAAAATTCAGTCAACACTCTAAGTGAAATTTAGATACCTGGTTATACGTCGAATGGAGTTGAGTCGCGCGTCGGTGAACCGCAACTATCGGCTTTCAATTCCACTCAAATCTATCAGGTTCGTTAGTGCGATAGCAAACATTTGGATTATAGAAGTACTTTTCGATCATCCCTGAATTCAATTTAACGTAGTTTTTCAAAAACAAGCAATGCCCTGTACTTTCAATTGCCAACTTTTTAATAAAACGGTTTGCTGTGCTGAGATCCAAAAACTAAATCCAAATGCTTTATATTGCAAAGAAACAAAATGATCTATAAAAGGGTTGTGATCGAAAATGTGATAAGAAATTGAATTTGCAGGATGTTCCAGCTGATCAGCCGAAAAGCGATCCCGTTGGTCGACCGCTAATGCATCACTCTGGAGAAAAACATACAACGGGAGAAGCAATTTATAGTTGTGACTTGAAGTTTCCTGACTGTCTGCATTTTGCCTATGTTACAAGTCCGGTCGCCAACGGTCCAATCAATGATATTGACACCACTGAAGCTCTACAAATAAACGGAGTTGTGGGCTACATCGATTGGCGTGATGTACCCGGATCGTTGGAGATCGGGCATTGGGGTCAGGTTGTTTTTGCTAAAGACCGGGTTTCCTATTTCGGCCAACCGATTGGAGGGATTGTGGCTGAAGATCATGAGACGGCACGAAGAGCAGCTGCACGTGTGAAAGTTGACATAACTCGAGAGAATCCGATAATCACAATGGATGTAAATAATGACACATTTTTTTGTAAAAAGCATGAGATTTAGGACGCCATAGCTAACGAATCATTTCATATGAATCAATTCGTGGTGCACAGTCAAACTGGTGAAAATAACAACAACCAGTGGCATCCAACTGATTGGTCAAGTTACAAACGCAAAGTACAAGGTTTTCCGTGCCTTGGTCTGTAGTTGATGACGTCTATGAGTTTAGGACAATTACGAATTGGTGGTCAAGAGCACTTTTATTTGGAGACAAACAATTGTATTGTTGTGCCAATTGAATGTGACGAGTTTGACGTGATTTCATCGACTCAATCGGTTGCTGATGTCCAAGTCGAAGTCAGTCATGCGCTTGGTATTCCGCGACACAAAATCAACGTAAAAGTCAAAAGAATTGGCGGTGGATTTGGAGGCAAAGAAAGCTCATGTGGAGTGATCGCAGCGGCAGTTGCAACAGCCGCACAAAAGTAACGAAAATGTCTTCAGCTTTTTATCGTCATTCAGATACCGTCGACCAGTTAGTTGTTACGTAGAAAGATTTGACGACATGGCGATTACCGGTACACGACATCCATTTCTCTTTGACTACAAATTGGCAATCGACGATGACGGTCGATTTCTCGATTTTGAAGTCTACTCTTACAACAATGCAGGCTTCTTAATTGAATTGTCCAAAGGAGTCTTAGGTTTGTTGGCACTTCCTAGGTCTGCAACCACTTGTCTTGCAGAACGTTGTATGGTGCATTTGGACAATGTTTATAAATGGAAAAACTGCGATTTCATGGGTCGAATTTGCAAAACCAATTGTGCTTCTAACACCGCATTCCGTGGCTTTGGTGGTCCTCAAGGTCGGTAATCGAACTACGTTCACACAATTACTTAAACTCTTAGCTATGTTTGCAACGGAGAGTGCAATTCAACACGTAGCAGAAGAATTTGATTTGGACATAAACAAAGTAATCGGCAGCTATCATTCGATTTATATTCTCCATCGTTTAGATACGCGAATTGAACCTTTACAACGAAGGTGATTGCACGCCGTTCGGTATGCACCTAAATCAATGCAACATTCGAAGATGTTGGACCGAGTGTATGGAGTTGTCTGAGTTTGAAAATCGAAAGAAATCGGTCGACGAATTCAACGACAAACACAAATATCGAAAACGCGGAATCCATGTGACTCCAACGAAGTTTGGAATCGGCTTTGGTTTCAAACAACTCAATCAAGCCGGAGCATTAGTGCACATTTACACTGACGGTTCCGTTTTGATTTCTCATGCAGGCATGGAAATGGGACAAGGCTTACAGTTAGTGTTACCCTCTAGTTTGGATTCTAATGACAAACAATCTATTTCAGTACCAAAATATTACAAATTGCGGCTCGTTGTCTTGAAGTCGACATCTCGTTAATTCATATCCAAGAAACAAACACCGACAAAGTTCCAAACACCTCGCCAACGGCTGCATCTGTCAGCAGCGATTTGAATGGTTTGGCGGTGAAAGATGCATGCGATAAGCTTATGGAACGAATTCGTCCGTTCAAGCAGGAGAATCCGAATGGCAAGTGGATTGATTGGATTATAAGAGCCTATCAAGAACGAGTATCGCTTTCGCAAACAGGATTTGCTATGTAAGTTTAAGAGTTTGAAAATCGATCAAATCTGATGTTTAGTATTCACAACGAAACCATAGATTTTATGAACGGAAAAGGAGCCGAGTGTTTTGGTTATTGTGTTTATGGCGTTGGTTGTTCGGAAGTTGAAATTGACTGCTTGACTGGTGATCATCACGTATCTAATTCTTCGAAAAAAAGTAAACTATTGTACTTTAGGTGTTGAGAACGGACATTGTAATGGACGTTGGTGATTCGCTGAATCCGGCAATTGATATCGGACAAATCGAAGGAGCATTCACCCAGGGATATGGTTTGTTCACAATGGAAGAAATAAAATTGAAACCCGATGGTATGCGATTGACACGTGGACCTGGAAACTACAAGATTCCATGTGCCGATGATGCGCCTCGACATTTCAACGTCAAATTACTCAAAGGGTCGTCGAACAACCGAGCGATCTTTTCATCAAAAGTAGCTAGAACGATCAAAATTGAGTTATTTAATTGAATTTTAGGCTGTCGGTGAACCTCCACTTTTCCTCGGTTTCAGTGTATTCGGCGCAATACGTGATGCCATTCGAGCATATCGCAAACAAAATGGTTTCACTGGTTACTTTCGATTAGATAGTCCAGCTTCACCGGAGAGAATTCGTTTGGCTTGTGAAGATGGAATTCTAAAAAAAGTAATACGCTTAAAAAGTTCATTTGTTTACTTTAATTTAAGATCCCCGATCCGGACATCAACACCAAGTTCACTCCGTGGACCGTCGAGTTGTAATTTCGAATTGTTATTGTTAGTGCGTAGTTGTCAATATACCGCATTAGAGACTTATGAACACATGTATTTGTTTAGTTTTCTATTCAGTACAATCACAAGACTTTAAAACGAGAAACAACACAACACCGGTAAATAGCGGGATTGTTTGAATGAAACAACAAGCAGCATTTGAATAGCTTTCAGATCCTATAGACAATAGTTGTAAAGAGAAGAGAGCGTATGTCAAATCTCGAGTTTGTGTTAAACCAATTACCAAATGTGCGTCTCGCGAATTTCACTGATCACAAGATTTGCTTTGTTCAACGCCTCCAACATTTCCGCCGATTCTTTGCGTCTATGTGCCATCAGTTCGCTTTCGGACAACAACTCGTCTATATTTTCGTTGTTGTAGAGCTGCTGGACTAATTCACTTTGAAGGTTCTCTTTCACGAAGTTGACCATAAACTTCATGATTCCCTTCGGAACAAGATCTTGAATATTACGACGAACAATCGCAAAATACGAGCGAATCAAACGTTCAAACATCGTATAATCGCGTTGCTAAACCAAATGACTATCACAGAAATATTTCAGCAAGTCACTTACTTCTCGAACCGTAAGAGTTCGAGTGAGAGATCGTTCGACTGTCTGAGTTGTGGGAATTGGTCCGCTGGTAGGTTTACCCGTTTGGATACCGTTGTTTTGCGGTAGTTTCTGAGAAAAGAGCCACGATCCAACAGCCGACAAACCGCCGTTGTTTCGAGTCGGCGATCCGTGAGCTAACGAAGTCGCGACGGATACTGCATCAACCGAATTCTTAGCAATCGACGGAAATTGACTGTTAGCCGACGGAGTTTGTTGTTCAATTGAAATTTCGTCGATCCCGTTTGGTTGACCCTAAAAACAGGAAAAATTAACGTCTATGAGTATATCTCTTCATAGGATTTAAGGATTTTAGCTCATTCACCAAAAATAAACAGCAACTCGGGTGTTAGTTTCGTACTTAAACACAACAAAACACACCGCATCGTTAATAACAACCTTTCCGTCTTTTTGTACTGTATTCTCCAACAACGATGTTGACTTCATGGATTCAATGAGCTGAAAATAAATGAGTTACAAAGGAACATTGGTCTCAAAACACGTACCGTAACTTCTGTAAAATCCGGATGTTTCGTATTAATATACGCCATTTCGCTGCTGACTATGTCCTTCACGAATTTCTTGGTCGGTTGCAGACGTCCACTGAGTAAACCGGAAACGATTTCATTTATTCGCTCATACAACCGCGGGAATCGTTGCATTTCTTGCTACAAACCGAATAACAACCTTAAGATTTGTTGGAATGAACCTACTTGAACTTCCAGTCCACATTGTTGCACGATTCTCATCAATTCTTCGTAGACGAGATCGACGCAGCCAATTGACGGATCGATTAAGCGCTCAATTTGTCGTTTCACCAACAGTTCAAATGCAACAACGGGAATGAATAGGTCCGGACGAGTACCCTAAATGTTCACGTAATTTCAAGCAAAGCTAAAAATTTTTACCGTCGCATTCCGAATCGCCGTGAGCACATCCAACATCGACAAACGTTCCATCGGATCAACGGCCTCCAACGCCTCAAGAAATGTTCCGTGGAAAATGTAGGATATGCGGGCACCACCACAAAGTTCATTGGTTTCGATGTTCTTCGACGTTCCATCTATGGTCGAGGTATAAGCGTTGGAGAAGTGAGTGATCAATTGTAGCAAAGTTCGATTTTTATCAATCACTGGATCTCCGTACGAGTTCAAAAGCGTCCTGCACTGTCCAATCATCATATTCACGCGAAGTTTCAGTTGTGGCAAACATTCACGAATATGATGAATCAAGAGCTGAAGTAAAGTTCAAATTGTATAACTTAAAAATTGAACTCACTCGATTCAAAGTTTTGGCCAAATATTGAATTCCGTTACGAGACGCCAAAGTCGGATAATTTTTGAGCAAAAATCGAGTTTCATCCTTCAAACACTCTTCAATCGGTTTGTTTTGTTTGATGTCCGCTTGTGAGCGATTCACGACACCGATGATACCCAATTTGACAGGAACAGTTCGTCCCGTTAGAACGTCGATTGCATCCGTACCTAAAGAAGATCTTCATATTGTTTTTTGGCCGATATAACGCTCACCTCTGTCCATCAGATCTGAAAGTTGAACGATAAGACAGCAGTTCCTTATTCTCCCAGCTGTCAGTTTGGCTTCTAATTAGAAAGAAGAAAAAGAACATTCATTTCGCTGATCAAAATCACTTTCAATTGAGTAGCCAAACTGCAAGTGGCAGAAAGGAACTGCAATCTTTCCTAATTTAGTGAGCACAGCAAGCGTTCGATCTCCTGAAATTGAAAATGAGATAAACTTTCAAACAACCACACTCACCGTCTTTGTCTACACTACGTGCCAACTTCAATGGTTCTAAACGCCGTTGTTATTGGTTTCATTTATAGGTCCAACCGGAAGTAGCAAAGTCCTGATTTGCCGGTGTAACGGCGAGAATGAGAGAGTTCGGATTGTTGATGTAGTTCATAACCATGTTCGTCACTTGCGTTTCGATATCCGGCGGTTGGTCGCCCACGGGTAATTTTGTGATGCCGGGCAAGTCAATCAAAGACAAATTCACAACACGATGAGAAAAAACACGCAAAGTAATCGGCGCGTCAGAGATTCCCTAGAAGTTAAAGTACAAAATCAACAATAAAAAATCTCACCTTATTACTACCGGTGACTCGATCCGTTTCATCTTCGATTTCTTGACGAACCAACGAGAAGTCTGTGAAAATAACGCCGTTCTTGTGGTCGAAAATCGCCCAATCGTCGTCTTCGGGCACATTGGCATCACGCCGTTGCGAGTCATTCAATGGTACGTGGACCAAATGCAACAACAGCGGACGACGAGTGACGATTCCCGTACCACGTGGTAGGAAATCGCGACCCACAATTCCTTCAATCACTGAGCTTTTGCCGGCGGACTAGAAGTTCGCATTCGAATAGAAACAACGGTCATCAGCGAAACCAACCTGAGAACCAACAACCACGATTTGCGGCAATTGCACTTCGCTTTCGCGATGTCCGACCGTGGCAAAAACATCTTGAAGTTTGGAAATGACGGGAATCAACGATTCCATTTATGGAGTATCGTTCGTTTCCGAATCGCTTACAAATCGGACATGAAATCGAAAAGAAAATGTGACCGAAACCGCGGAAGTGTCACGCCTTTCGGTTCAATAAACAAGAGTCAACTGTTGTCTGAAAATTTGCATTTTAAAAGATTTTCTGAAACAATGAGAAATCAACAATCGGACAAATTTCGTAAGAACGGAAAACCCAGGTACATTGTACTCACTCGTTTGATGTCGTCAGTTCGAAGTTGTTTGTTTGCGGCGCTTTCGAAACGGTGACCGATCAGTTGAACGTTGCTTTTTGGTTCCTTCCGTCTCGAACATTGATTACTGAAATAAAAAAGGATAAAAAGGCATCTTCCATTCTGATGGAAATCTGCGAAAGTTGGCTAAATGAGGTGGTCAGTTAGTTGTCATGACAACTTTTCTCGATGACCATTCAAAAACTAAAACACCCAAGAGCACAAATGAACAGCTTGGATTTGCTTGTATGTTTATTTTTGTTTGACCATTGCAGCTACTTAAGTCATGCACAAGAGATCAACCAAACAATCGATGGTATGAATAGCTAATGAATTGAAGTCAATTCATATGTTTTAGAAGTCTCGATGAAAAGTATTTGTTCGGAAGAATTTGAAATATTTAGAAGTGAAGACTATCAGCCGAACGTTTTCGTTGGATGTCAAGTACAAAATTTACAGTTTTCGAATCAAACCGCCAATCAACTTTTGGAGACTTTCTATTGCGATGGTGAAAAGGAAAACTCCACACACATTACGGTAAATCTGAAAGTTCGTGAAAGTGAACGAACCGTTTTGTAGTTTGAATTGACCAATGAAGTTGATTTTCATCGTTGGACTCTTTTGTGTTTGATTGTGCGAAACGAAACAGTTGAAGAGATTTTCGTTTCCTACACTCTAACCATCGACTGGTTCGGTGAAATAACACATCTGTTCGTCGAAAGGAACTTCATTCCCGAACTCCAACTGGCAAAAGTACCAATCTACAAAGCCTTTCCGTACATTAACCTTCGACTACCAAGCGATTTCTTTTATCCGTTTAGTTGTCGTGGTCTTACAACTTGGAAACCTGATTTCAACTTGTTTGTTTTACTTTTTGTTTTTCAACTTTTCGTCAAATTTTACTCTTAATTCTTCCGTGTTTGCTGGCATTAAATGTGTTTATAAGCAAACTAGTTGGTGAACAGGAATCGGAAGCAAGAATGTAAATTGGACAGCAAATTTCTGTACACAGAACACTGTTCTAGTCATCGGCAGCAATTAACGGTGCTGCCTGGTCGTCGAATATAAAACCGGCAGTTGAATGATTTGAATGTGAAGTCACGACTTCGTCTTCAGGATGTTCTCTCCTGAATTCCTCGATGATCTTAAAACATGATTCATGGAAGAGTTGAAGGGATGCGATCGTGCTTCGTAGATGAAGTCCCAGTTCCCGAACTACAACGTATGTTTGTCAATCTTTTGCACACCTGCTTACCGTGTTTCTCGTCTAATATTTCGATTTTAATCATAACATGTTTTCGCATCTCAACGAAACTTTCTCGACTTTTCTCTCTACTTCTTAGCATTATTCTGCAAAAGAACAATTAGCTTGAAGTCAAAACCGTTCATTACCGGTATTCGTAATTTCCAGAGTCAATGCGTGGAAGAAAATCGTTGTACTCGGCCATCTGAGCTTCTTCATCGTCCATCTCTTTAATTTTCAAACAAAACGAAAGGTATTCGAACTTCTTGTCCAAATATTTTTTGACCGAATCTTTGGTATCAGGAACTGCTTTTTCGTAATAAACTCGAAAGGTACTCGCAATTTGTTCGATCTGAAAGAATGTACGAACTAATTGAAACGAAAGCTCACTTTGGACACCAATGACGGCGTTTCCTTAACGAATGAGCGATGACATTTGGAAACATCTTCGAAGAATTTACTTCTTTCATTCTGTTCTTTCTCACGAGTTGCGACCTCAGCAAAAAGCGAAGCAATCATGTTCATGGATTCGCTCAGTTGATGATGTTGACGTGAGATTGCCGCTGCATGACGTGTCAGATTTGCGTAAAGTGCTTGATTGGCTTCCAATCTTCTAAGTAATTTGGCCAACATGTCATTGCACAGAATTGCACGTGAAAGTCCAAATGCATCGGCCGTTTTGGCGTCCATTTGCTCAACCCACCAATGTTTTAAACGTTTCAATGTTATGTCCAGTGTTTGACCGGCCTCATCATCGAACTGAAGTCTATTAACAGACAATTTTAAAGGCCCTAAATTTATAACTGAGTTGTAATCTTCACAAAATGTGACTTACCAGGTTGTTCTTTTATCATTTTAGCGACTTGACTTTTGTCCGCAGCCTTGACGCTTGTGCCATTTACTGCAACCAACTCGTCACCAGCATGAATTCGTCCATCCTTGGCCACTGGTCCGTCGTCGAAAACTTGAACCACGTATAAACAAGGGCAATAAGGAGCTCCACCTCCAATTGCAACACCGATGTGATTTTTCCCATCTTTTGCTATTTCAACAACATCGGGAATCAAACGAACATAGCGACTACTATCCGAGAGCATTATTTCGAATTCTCATTAATCAGAAACAAGTAGTTAAAAAGTAGAAATAGATTCGGTTTCCATTCTCTGCCCTCGAGAAAAAGCACGAAATTTGCGTCTCGCCTTCAGGCCAATATCTCGAAAACGCGCATTTTGCCAACAGGGCCAACCATGGAAAACACTCGTAAAAAGAGAATTCGACGATGACCATGTCGGCGCAACCAACTACTCAGCGTGGATTTAATTGACGGTCATTATTGTTTGGTGATTAGTGAAGCGAAACAACGCATCAATGTAATGTACTTGTTGCCACGATTCGATGGCATGCTCCAAGGCCGTTCAGAAGTTTAATCGTTGAATGAGCAAAGTAAATCCAGTCAAAATTTCAAACTATCAGTTCACATTGCATCACAACAGATTGACGTCGTTTGAAGCCGTGCATGACGTAACAATACCCTTTCTCAGGAACCTTCGAGTAATGTAGAATTTGTAGAAGCATTTGCAATATCTTTTCGTTTGGACTCACAAATTAAAGGTCAGAGCTTTCCAGCATACAAAGAAGGACGCTCACAGGTCGAACATGATCAGCGTATATATAAAACCAGTCTGTTCATTGATGTGATCCCTTTTCACTTTCCAACTTCTTCTCCAGCTCTCAGTTTCCGCGCCATTTCTCAAATGTTGTTAACTCGTTGACTATTTTGACGCGCAGTCTGCATCACTTCGATAGCATAATGCCAACTGTTTTTCGAGCTTGTTAGTTTGGCGTCTTTTTTCGCTTAATCATGCGAATCTATCAATTGAATCCGTCAATTGAATGTTAGTTGTTTCGTTTAGAACTATTTTGCGAACCCAAAATGGGCGTTTCCTGGTACGTTTCTTTTTTCCGTCTGACTAATTTGTTCGTTTTAACTTTTCGAAGTGAACACAAAAACTACCAATCAATTTGGAACGCTCATGTGATCGAAACTTTCTAATGGATTTGTTTAGGGTCTTTGCCGTCGACGAATCGCAACGTTTGGTTGAAGCAGCACTGGAACGAGTTGGTGCTGAACAACGTACAAGTTACAAAGTCGATTGCACAGTCTTCAAACCGACATCTTCGGTGGCCGCACAATTGGGACAATTCTACCTTCTGCACCACAGCAACTACCCAGACACGTCGTGCAATTTTGTCGAAGTCACCAATTCAACGGGCCCCGAACCGAATTATGCTCGAGCAACTTCCGATCAGGGCTTCGACTCGATCATGCAAAACTTTTCTACGGCCTTCGCCTCTGATGCACGATTCGAGGTAAATGGATCCGAGTACCACTTGAAGGACTTTCGAATTCGTGTCGGTACAACATTAATGAACACATCCGCTAAGGTGAATTTGACGAACTTTTTTTATTGAATTTTGATTCAGGGAGTTGTCGTCGAATTTGAATTTGCTGCTTGTAACGTCGTGGCTCAGTGTTGGAGTTTAATGTGCGAAATGGTCGGTTCCTTCTTCCCAAGCGAATATAAACGACTGCCAATTCCATTACTTAGACAACGACAAGCGGCTGAAAACTATTCGGTCTCGGATACTCTCGAGCAATATCTCCACATTTTCAACGAAATGCGAAAAAAAAGCCGTGATTTCGTTCGTTCTTAATTTATTGTCTTATTTTCAAGTGTTATTTTATTCCGACTCTTCACATTTTGTTCGGATATAAATCGGTCTTTTACAGTGTATGTTCGCGAGTTTGTAAACCGTTGATTAAACGGGAACGAAATTTACATGTTCTGACATTACGTTTCGGTCGTGATCAATTTGATTTGCTCGTTTTCTGATCGCATTTGTTTCAGGCCACGCGGTCCAAACTGTGTGTCTCCGAGTTTACAATTTTGTTTTTACTCGTCGAACTGACCGCTTTAAAAGGCAATCATTATGTCGCTTCAATCGTCGCCTTCCTCGCCAGTTTTACTTGGAAACATCGACGCCGTTTTGGCCGCTGTGATGGGTAATATCGCAGATTTGGATAGCGAGAACGACGCGATTCCAAACAACAATTCAAACAGTGGAAACGATCAAAACTTAGCTGAGTTGTTTGTGAATCACGACGTACATGAGCGAAAAGACTGCAAGTTTGCCAAGGAGCTTCAAAAGAAAGAAGAACGCCAACGAGAACGACAACGCGAATTGGATGAAAAGCGAAGCTTCGAAATTGCAGCTGCAGAGCAAATTCACGAAGAATATTACGGAAAATATTCTATGCGAATAATCAAGGATACGCTCAAACGTCACAAGTTAGTTTTACTGATTTGTCTTTAACTTACTACGACATTGCAGGTATGATGTCATTGCTGCTTGTGCTGAACTGTCAAATGGGACTTATGTTATTGATGAAGAGAAGCGTAGCAGTTTGAAACAGGAACCAGTTATTATATCTTACGCTACTTGGCCATCTTTAACTGAACAGGCAAACAAAACTCAAACAAAAGCATCGTCTCCGTCTGTTCGTAGCGCTAATCGAATAGTCAGTTTGTTGTTTACGTATGTTGTTAAAATTTTCTATTCAGAAAAAAGGAATTCGCGAAGATATCTTGGAATTGGAGCTTGAAGCTGAGAAGCAAAATAAACAGGCAGATCATCATATCTTAATGGCAAACGAACGAAAGTGCAATACTCTTGCTTTCGGTCCTTTGAATCGTATTGCTCGTGAAGAGAGACGTGAAGCCGAAAGATTGTACAAAGAAGGTTAGCAGTATTGAACAATCAACTGATTTGCTTGTTTTGTTTAAGCCAATCTTTTGATAGCAAACGAATTAAAACCATCGTTGGATTTGCACAATTTTAACATCGATCGTGCTTTACATTTGATTCGAGCCGCAATTATCGCACTGAAGAGTGAGATTTTATCGGCTGATTTATTTCATTCTGTTCGGTTTCAGAATGGCGTGCTAATCAACGTCATTTGGAATTGATTCCTGGACACGGAACTAATAACCCGCAGAACAAGGCGGTACTCAAACAAGCAATTATTCAATGGTTGAATCAAGAGAAGATTAAGTAAGATATTGCTTGTTACTGTTCAACAACTTGCGACTTTTAGATTTCAATGTCCGTCCAATCCGGGTATGATTATCATTGACCTTTTCTCCGTTCCATACAAATTTGGCTGCTAATGTCTTCGTATTTCGTACAATTGACAGATTTGCAGGTTCCTATTTTCGTTTTTCAATGTTCAAACAAAATGTTTCAAGTCTGACAAATTTCGTGTTTCTAAACCGGTACTTTTCATAAGCTTCTGGTGTTTTTTCATTGTATGGCATCCTTTGTATTTATTCCCCAACTATCCAAATGCCATTTACCATTGTGACTACGTGTTCTCGAATCCGTTGCTCAATTGTTCCCGAATATGTGTATTGATTAAACTCTCCAATAAACTCCACTTTCGCCTCAACAAACTTTCTCTTACTCCTGTTAATGCGCTAAACTACGAAGAGGTTGAATAAAATGACAGTTCCGGTAAATTTGTTTCTTTTGATTGGATTTCCAATGACTACTGAGCGAACTAATTTGTTTTTATTCACATTAGTTGTTCAGCGATGGACGTCGACTTTGATGAAAATCCGTTTCGAATTTTGGTTCATTTCTTCGATGATCTTCGTGTTGTTTTCAATCGAAGTTTGGATCATCTGGAACCATGGCAAGTAATTAGTTACACGTTGGCAGTGACATTTCTGGTCCAATGGATTCGAAAGGTGATGAAAATCGACGATGCCACTTCAGTCAGTCGATCATGGCACAACCTTATGATGTTAACTACCACTTTCTATCGCGATCGAATTGAAGAACAGAAACAGGAGATGCAAAAGGTGTGTTTCAATTTCATTTTTGTTTTACTTGGTTGTTTAGGAGATCGAAGAGAAAATGTTGAGAAGTGACATCAGACGCGAATTTTACAAATTTCTGCCCGAGGTCTCTCGCCCGTTGAGTACCAAGTTTTGATTCAGTTGTTTACAGAAAGGTCTATCGGTTGAGGAAATAATTAGTGAAGCAACGGAATACAAGACTATGGGCGATCCGCTCTTCGAACGTGGTCGTGTTTCGGGGGCATCATTTGCTGATGACACCGACGATCAGAAACAATTGATGATGAAGGTAATAACTTGCCATTACGATTATGAGTTCTCTTATTTAGGTCTTCGAAATGTACTCTCATACAAATGCTAACTTCCCGGACATCTATCCGGGTTGCCGTAAAATGGAGTCGGAGATTATCAGGATGTTATGCGCATTGTTTCATGGCTCAGCTAGAGCATGTGGAGTGGTGACAACAAGCGGCACGGAATCAATTATACTTGCATGTATTGCTTATCGAAATCTGGCGGCAAAGCGAGGAATTCGAAAGCCGGAAATCATCATTGGCCGTAATGCGGATGTTACCTTGACTATTGCTGCAAAACTTCTGAATCTTCGAACTGTTAGCATTCCCATGGATCAGAATGGACAGATGGATTTGACAGCGATCAAAAGATCCATTGGATTGGAAACATGCATGGTAATTACACGCAAAAGAGTCGGAATAACTTCTGTTATTTTTAGATTGTTTGTTCGGCACCGTCGTATATTTCCGGAGTGATGGACGATATTGAACGTATTTCGGAGGTAAAACAATGTTTAAACTACAAACCAAGATTATTGAATTTAAGCTTGGACTTCGATACAACGTGCCAGTCCACGTGGACGCCTCACTGGGGGGCTTCCTACTCCCGTTTATGGAACAATGCGACTATCCGGCTCCTCAGTTTGATTTTCGGCTTTCCGGTGTTACTTCGATTAGTGTCGATCTGCACAAATATGCTTATTGTCCAATCGGATCGTCCGTTGTTTTGTACAGAGATATTCCAATGCTTCAAGCTCAGGTTATTGCCGATTGTTACTGGCCGGGCGGCATTTTCTGTTCTCCAACTCTTTCCGGCAGTCGACCGGGATCGCTTTTAGCGTTAACATGGGCATCGTTGTTGTGGAACGGACGATTAGGTTTTGTCGAAAGAACTCAACGAGTTTTGGATGCTGCGCACATGCTGCGAGAGAAATTGGATCAATCTCCTCATGTCGAGGTTATTGGCAATCCGGTCTTGGCGTCTTTAGCATTCAAAACTAAAAATCCGAAGGTTAACTGTTATGTTCTCGGCGATCTCCTTAACGAGTTGGGTTGGAATCTCGCATTTGTACAAAAACCAGAAGCATTACGATTTTGTGTTTCTTTGAAACAAACGTCTCCGGAAGTTATCAATGAGTTCGTGGACGATTTAAATCGATCGTGTGAACGAATTGAAAAGAATGCCGACAATGCGACTGTTCCGAAAATGGTTTGTTACGGTTTTATCTATTGACCATTCGTGTTGTATTTTTAGCTTGTTTTCTACGGCATTTCCTCTTCGTTCACTGACCGTGGCATTGCCGAAGACCTTCCGTCACTGTTCATTGACACGTACTATTCGACACCGTTGCGTCAGAATCGCTCAACTCGTACTTTGAGTATCGAAGGACGCAAATTATCGTCAATGCAGTCTCCGTGTAAGTTTCCAACAATCTGACAATTAAAAACCAACTTGTTTTTAGCTGAAAGCAAACTGACTGCACTCCGCGAGCAATTTCAAGCCGGTCGTTTCAGTAGCAATTTGACTCCACACGTCGAGTGATTTAGTACCTACGGTTTATTTCCTGCATTTAAATCCTATTGTAACGGTCTTCTTGAATTTGTAGTTTAATCGTTAGTATGCTTACTAAATCTTTCACAATGTACTCATTGTTCATTATTAAAAGCAGTTTCAACTAAAAATGACAGAATTAAGGAACGTGAATGAACTCAGAGGTCATAGAATCAGTTGGTTAGTTGCATTCGACCACAAACATTGTTGTGTGTCAACGAACACGCTGAGGTTTGATTTATTACAAACTCTTGATTCGTTGACTAAACTGTGCGACAACCAAAAACGTGCAAGAGGTACGAGCTGACGCGTTCACATTTTATCGTCCATGAAAAGAGGAGACCCGACCAACACTCAACGCGAAGAAACGCGACGATTGCAAGATTGAATTTGATCATGAGTTCTGCGAATTAGATGCGTACAACACTAAAATTAGTTTGATTGACGATTAAATTTCAATGTAAAAAGAGAGCAAAAAGGAATGGTGTGGTGTCAACCTGAACATTTGCTTATAAGTCAACCTTTTTGGTAAGTTGCTCTTTCGTTCTGTTTGATTTGATTTACAGGATAAACGAACAAGCGAATCTTTTTTTTGTGTTACAAAAACGTAAAGGCCATGGAAGTGGTTTGGGTTCCTTGCTCGTTAAAACGATGGACAGCGTTCTGGACACTCGTCCTCCGAACTACCGAATCATTTACAACTATGGCGGTGACGATTTGAGTGTAGCCATCAGTTAGTTTTGAGTATCGAATCAGTTAGTTATTGCTATATTTCAGTGATTGCTATTGCGTGCTCATATTCGGAGATAAAAACAAATTGGGATTTCTTAGAAAAGCATCTACTACCGGTTCTGGGTACTTTTGATTCCGAAGAAGATGCTCGACAGTATGTTTTATCGAAGATTGAAGGTTTTCTTAAAGTTAGTGAGGCACAAAAACCCGCTAATTTGGCAACTGGATCAGCAGCCGAAGAGACAAGATCTACAATTTTGCACAAGTTCCAGAACATTTTCGATTTGCCTCAAGACGAGAAGCTAGTAAACTGTAAGCGAGTTCTGGATTATCGTATCGATTTCTTTATTTAGACTATTCGGCTACCTATTGGTTGGGTCGAACACCAATCCAAGGCAAATTGTATTTGTCTGTCAATTATCTTGGTTTTTATTCGTTTATTGTGACCAATGAAACCAAGATTTTGATCAAGTTCTATGACATCAAAAAGCTCGACAAAAACACTCCACTACTTTTTCCTCAGACAATCAAAGTCGTTACACGTACCGAATCTTACGAATTCTCGTTATTAACCAACTTCAAAGAAGCGTGGAAATTGATCTCTCAATTGGCATCAATGGCAATGAAACAGTAAGTTTATTTATTGATGATTAGTAAATGAATATGTCGATCGATAGTTTTCGATTAGAAGGGCCTCAAATACTTCCGTTTTTTTCTGCGTGCACAGTAGCAGCTCGTCGTACTTTTTGAAAGCGGTTTTGTAGATACGAAACAAAATACGAACATGCGAGTACCATCGCGAAAATCCCAGCAATTTTTGCCATTAAAATCATTTGTGGAAACTCGTAAAACGGAGTCGCATGCGAAGCCGAAGGTCCCGAAGTCCATGCGGGTAGCGGTTTTGGGCGAACAATCACTGGACTCAAACGTTTTGCTTAAATTGAAGAGAATTCTTTTCTTATTCTTATCTCAAACTTATCATAGAGACTTTGAATATGCGAACAAACTTGTTATTCATCAGTTTCTTGTTCTCAACAAAAAGGCTCGGAAAAGTGGCTTGAAGTTGTTCAACGTGAACAATGTCGTCTACGATCTTTGCTTTGGGTTTCACAAAAACAATTTGAATGATGAGACGTCCTTTTTCACACTCTTTGCGCAACATCAACACGTATTTCTACAACAAAGTCATTGTACACATTTTGTTTTCATTGTACCTTTCGAATCGACGTCATCTCTTCAATAAGATCGGTGAAAAAATCATCGATTTCATTCATGTAGCGACTTTCTATTGGCATTTCAATCTCGAACTGTACGACCATCATCGAGATATTGGAGTTGTAGAGTCTGATTACGTCGTCGCAATTTCGAAACTCCATTTTCTAAATCCTATGTTTGTATAACTTCACACATTCAACTTACGACATAAAGGTTGGATTGATGACAAGTGCACAGAAATTGTTTGTTATGATTGTTGCACTGATAGTCGATATTCAACGGGCATCCGTCTTCATCCATTTCAATTGGAACTTCTCCGGTTTGCCAAAGTTTACTCATTTCGAGCAGTTTCTTTTCGCCCCTTTCGAGCTGTTCATCCAAATAGTCACGTGGTTTTGGTGCCGGGCTTGAAAGTTGATCTTCATTCCTCAAGGCAAGTGCCCAATCGAATGATCTTGATACTCTCGCATCGATTAGTCTCACAGAAGAAACTAGAAAAATAGTCACAGCGACAAACAACATAGTCGACTGTAGTGATTGACTAAGAATTGGCGAGAACTTTTCGGGATAAGTGACTCAACTGAGAATCCAAGTTGTAATTTTATTTATCGATTAAGACATGTTCACAGAAATGGAATTGAAGTGCAAAATGTAATCCAATTAAAATTCAAGTTGTCGTCTTCGAGAATAATGTTCGTCGTCGTAATTTGTTGTTTTCAGATTGATCGATGAAGAGGGATTCAGCGAGGACGCAGCTCTGCGACAGAAAGCATTGAATGAATGTCCAAAGAAAAAAGCAAAGAAGGGAAACACATCGTTTGTTAAACGGGATCTTGATGCGCGACAACGTTCCGAATTCTATCGGTAAGTGCAATTGAGTTTATTTTTGGGCATCTTCACGAACAAAATTCAAATCGAACTTAAAAGACAAAAAGTTGACCGTGTATTGACCGGATAGAAACACTTTGGCCAACGATTCTTTTAACTTCTCGTCTTCAATGACTTCGCTGATCCATTCAATGCACTAAACTGATCTCAATTACCATATCAATCTAATCTTTTTCACCTGGTCCTGATTGCCATAGTCAACGGCATACCATTTGAAGAACTTGCTCAACACAATCGATTTCGATTTTGTGTCAACCAAAAGATTTCCGTCGTTTTCCAAAAATTTTCGCGCATTTTCACGCAATTCGGAATCCAAATTCTAAATTCCAAATTGAAACACTTCACTCGCTTTGCAGTCTTACGTTGACACTGTAAGTTCTGATTTGCGGAGTTGTTGTGAAGTAGCTGTTGAGTGCAAAATGAACAAACGGATTACCATCAGCACAAACCAACTAAACGAAAAGTCTCAAAAGACTTCAATTTTCTCACCGATCTTCGTGGATCTGATCGTCCAAACGGTTTCCAGAGCATGTTCAAGCCCGTTCGATTGCCGCGAAGAATCCCGTTGTAAATTGATTGAAGAGAAAACTTGTGGGTTGAGATTAAGTAATAGGTAGCGTTGAAGTACTGAAACTCTTTGTATTTACGAACTAACAAAAGAAACCAACTCGTCGACGTTGCCAAATGTTCGTATGAGGTCCATTTACGTAGACAATGTGAACGAGCATCATATTGTAGATATTAATGAAAAAAGCGGTTCTTTCGGTTGTTGTTGCCGATTGCAAGTTCACATATGGCAAATCTGTGATCAACTTCAGGTATTGACCATAGTTCTCGTTGTCCTCTAATCGCTCAAAGTACACAATCTAAACGAAATAGTGATTCATTGACGCATGGCGAGAAAACATACCTTTTTGTCTTTGCTGAGTATTTGCTTGTAAATTCGATTCACGATTCCACAAAACTTGTAATTGAAATCTGATACGGAAATGCAGAGTTCAGTTTCTTTCATGTCCGGAAACACGTAATTGAGCGGAGCATTTGGATCGTCAACGTTTAAGAAATAAAGATCGTTGAGATTGAACGTAATGTTCTGATTGTTCATTTGCATTTTAAGATGACTATCAAATAATTTCTGACCATATTCGAAAGCTTCGCTCTTGTCTACAACACTCAAATAGACCGATTAGTATGCTTCTCTAAACTCACTGATTTTATACACCTTCATGATCCAATTTATGAAGTCTTGAGCTTTGAAGGAGTTTTGATGAGCCGATCCGTGAGTAAAATTCTTAACAACATTCGCACGTCGCATATGAGATAACAATTTTTCAAAGTTATCCGGAATCAGCGCATCTGATTGTTCTTTCGTCGAGTTTCTGGTTTCATTCGAATTGCTCGTGCTGTTCGTTGACAAACTCTCGGTTTCGACTGTCGACTCTTCATCTTCGCCACGCTCCAGCATCTCGAGAATCTCTAACCACGCATCACTGGAAGCGACCTGAAACAAAATGAATTGGAAAAAATTGAACAACTGAGCCAATTCGATCAATCATGTCCTTTTGCTTCGCCATGACTCCAGTTGTCTATTTGTTTGGGGAGAAATTTGATCCGCTTTGCTTATTTGGTAACCACAGGGGCACACCCATTTTCGAATTTTCAAAGATTTCCACCCGCACTTCCCGTTCTCACCAAACGTCGAAGATCTCGATAACCCGAAACTCGAAGAGTGTTGAAGAAAATTTGTGGCGTCTGAACTGAACCGCCAACCAAGTCGATTAGCTGTTCTTCAACCTGAAAACAGCGTATTTAGAAAGGAATTTGAACATTTAACTGCTGGACAACGTTATGATTTTGTTTTCAAATCTCTAAACGACGAGTCATCAGAATCAAAAGACAAATCGACGTTTTCCAATTTTTCTTCCTCTCTACAATCATCTTTGACCTCGCCGCCGGAAATCTTAACCGTTCAATCGGATCTAAGTTCCATTTTGTAATCATCAAACAAACTACGCTCAGTTCCGTTTCTCAATTCTCTCGAAAAACTCACCTTTGGAAACGCGTCCAACGAAATATCCAAGTACGGTAATCCGAGTTGACTTAAAGTGTTTTTTGCCTGAAGACTCGATTTACATCCGATTCGGGAATAGACAATGACCGTTCCTTTCATTTCGTCCATTTCCTCTCGACCGCCTTCACAACCACTTCAGTGGCCAAAATTCGGTTTCGAGCGTTTGATTCTGTCTTTTAAATTTGAACTGTCGACTGAGTCTGAGTCATTGAGATGATCAAAGTGAACAAAAGTGTACCAACCGAACATGATGAACACGATTAATCACTTCTATTTTCAGTTCCCGATTTTGTCTTAGACAGCAGGAGAAATTGGATGGAGATTGTGTAACACGACTTTTTACTCCCTACGATGGTCGAAATGTTCTCGGACGGATGTATATCAGTTTGAATTTCGTTTGTTTTGCTTCAAGGGTTTGTAGCTTATAACAAATTGATTACTTCAACGTACGCATTTTAGACTGAGCGTATGGTAACCCTCATCTTGATGACAAAGGACATTCTGAACGTACAGCCGTATAGAGACCCAGAAAGAGGTATTTCGCAGGGAATCAAAATCGACATGAAGACGGGGGTAAATGACAACATAGTTACATTATAAGTAATCGAAATTGTTTAGGAAACATTCAGATTTTCTTCGTTTGCTGATCGCTCCACAGTTATCAATCGAATCAAAGCCTTCAGCTTGAAATCGTCAGAAGCAATGACAAGAATGCACGAAGAATTGGTATGTCAATCGCTATGCTAACAAAATAACTGGTAATGTTAAGCGAAAACTACGAATGTCGTTATCTCCAACAGAACAAGAGCTTTTAGCTCAAATTAACGGCGAACCACTTTTTCTTCAATACAAAGATTCGATGCATCAACAGCCGTTTAGCGAACGCATTTCGCGTAAATGGGAAAAGTATTTTCATAATCATGGAGAAAGTTACAATCTCTATCGCACAATCGATTTACATCGTCTGCTTGTGGAAGGACTTCGACCACAAGATCGCAACTTCGTGTGGTCACTGACTAGTGGAGCATTGGCGGAGAAAGAACTCAATTTGGGAGAATATGAAAATTTGCTTCGAAAATCACACAAACACTCTGCAACTACATTAGAAGAAATCGAACGAGATCTACATCGCAGTTTACCGGAACATCCAGCCTTTCAACGCGGACCGGGAATTGATTCATTACGTCGTATTTTGACTGCTTATTCGGTTCGAAATCCATCAATTGGATACTGCCAAGCGATGAACATTGTCAGCGCAGTTCTTTTGCTCTATTGCCCCGAAGAAGAAGCTTTCTGGTTGCTTGTTGCAATATGTGAGCGTCTTCTTCCCGACTATTATAACACAAAAGTTGTTGGTGCACTAATCGATCAAGGAGTTTTCATGGATTTGGTACAAAAAACCTTGCCGGAGTTGCACACAAAAATGCAAGAACTGGGCGTTGATGGAATGATTGCACTTTCATGGTAAGTAACAATTGATAGCCGCTGTTCAAATCACGACCATGACCTCCGACATAAGAGAGTTCACGAACGAGATTAGATCACAAAATTGTGTTTAGAGTTCGATTATATGTTTAACAATTGCAGGTTTCTGACTTGTTTCCTCAACAGCATGAAATTCGAAGCGGCCGTTCGCATTCTCGACTTATTTTTCTTGGAAGGATCCAAAATTATGTTTCAGATTGCGCTGCAGGTTTGTAAAGAGACCTCGGCTCAGATCTTGTCGGCAAAAGACGAAGGTGAAGCCGTTTTGGCGTTGTCTTCTTATTGCAAGTCGGTTACGGAGAGCAAAGTTGAAGATTTAAACGAGGTTGTTTGATGATTGTTTTCTTGCTTACGTCTAGTTTTTAGGTTTATGTTGGCACACTGATCAATAATTCGTACAAGAACTTTGGCGATGCATTCAAACACGAAGATATTGAAAAACTGCGTCTTAAACATCGTCTTAAAGTTGTTCAGAGTCTTGAAGATTCGCAAATGCGCTCAACAATCAAACACGTAGCTGCATATACGAAATTGAACGTCGAAGAACTCGAGTTGTTGTATAATATTGTAAAGGAAACAAGTTTGATGTCAATGCACAACCGAGTTTGTTTGACACAAAAGAATCCGGATGCACTTGGAGAAGAACGGCAGAGACGTAGTTCTGATTTGACGCCTCAAGCATATCAATTGGATTATGAGCTTTTTTCTCAAATTTTCTCTTCACTTTTGCCATGGACGCCAACCGACGAGCTTTTTGTTCTGCGTGTTTTCAGAGTGAGATTTATTTGACGATACTGCACAAAACTCATTGTTTAGCTGTTGGTCGAGGATAACTCTAAAAGAGTGTCGTTTCGGGATTTGGCCTATGCGTTGGGTAAGTACAAAACAGTTAATTGTACACTAATTATTGGACATAAACTGAGTAATTGCTTGTAATCTCAAGTACAAAATGGCACTATCACTTATTATTGTTGTAAGAAATCATTTTTTTTAGGTGTTATACTCAAGGGCGATCATATTGAAAAGATCACGTTCTTTTACAAAAGTCACATTCCACCTGCTTTTCAATTAACGGACATCAAAGATGTTTGCTCAGAAAATGTAGAGAGTGGTAAGTAAATAACAGTTTTTAGTTTGAGTAACATCTAATTAAGATGAGGAGCCTGAACTCGGAATCGAAGCATCAGAGGTACTCGGCAGTGCAACCAACTCACCTATTCAAACTGCACCGTCTTCACGTTCCGGTTCATTTGTTGTCGAAGAACCGACTTCAACGGATTGTCCGTCGTCTTCTCAGCTTCTCAATTCGCAGTCCATGCCAATGGAAATTCGAGTAGCGCAAACTCCGTTGGCTGGCAGTTCTGATTCGTTGAGTGACCTGGGGATTTCAACACGCAACAACTTTACTCCTCGTTTATTTCCTGGCTCGCCACTTTCGTCCGATTTTTCGATTGCTGAAAAGGCTCAATCAGAAATTAGCGGTAGATCAGAGTTTTTGTTCGACTTCTTATGTAGGTTTTAATTGCAGATTCCTTCTCTCTTGTGGTTGATGATGAAGATGCAATTAAGATGCTTACACAAAAAATGCAACAGAACATGAATTTGAACTTATTCGACTCTCAGTTGTTATCGATCAATCAGGTAGCATTCAAATGGATTAGCAATTAGTTGTCCAATTTTAGATTCAATTCATTCATCTACTCAAAACCTTTTACGATTTCATCCTGGCCATCGAAGAAGACAAAAAACTGTTCGATTCAATTGCAGTTGTTGGTACGAAAACTCCAAACAAACTAATCACTCTTGAGAGTTTAGGAACAACGTTGTTGCAGTTGGGCGAACAGCAGAAAATTCATATGGAAAGCATTACGAATGACATCAAAGATGCAATGATTGATTTAACTGATGTCTCTTCGTCTAAAACAATTCCGAATCCCGATGTCCAGGAGTCGGTATCGAAGAAAACCGGAGACCTGAAAGAATGGTAAGTTGAAATAACCGGACAGTTTGCTCCTCATCTTCTAACCTTTTAGCATAAACGATGGTGAGTGGTCGTTGAATCTCGAGCAGATCATTGCGACTATTCTGTCCGAGCCTACATTGTCTGACTTCTTCGACAAACGATATTCGTTGTTAGAAACATCGAAAAAATCGCGTACTCGATCAACTAATTCCTCCTAAACCAAACAAAATATGTGTACAGTCTTCTTATCGGAATCCAATTCCTAACGAGTAACTCTAAACGTTGTAGTCTTATTCTAACTGGTCGTTTGATATAAAAACTAAAAACACGAACTACTCGCCTTGTAACTTCCAAATTAGAATATCGCTCTAATGTGGATGCCAACTAAGTGGTCGCTAATTCACAACTATCATTTCACAAAACGTCTGTTCGCTTAATATGGTCTATTATTTGTAGTGAAGTTGTAACACAAACCTGAGGATGATCGTTCATTATCCATTGAATTCAAACATACGCGTAAACAAACTTTGCAAGAAACCGAAAACGTCTGTTCGACGACGTTGATTGTTCGTAATCTGCCAATTGACTTCTGTAGTTGGATTCACTCACTGCTCTTGGATGGTTATTCTAGATTTGCATGTAAGATTGCAAAGCATTATGTTTGAGGCATTGGACTAAGCTCTTGGCCGAGCAGTTGTTTTGCGAACAGGCGGCCAATTTCTCATCTTAAGCTTCCGGTCATCCACTTGGTTGCATTTTAATGCTCGTTATTTTGGTTTCTAAACGTCGATCGTTGCGCAACAAATGTTTCCGATTTTACGTGGAAATAAAAACTTCAAGAACCTTCCACCACCAAGTCGGATAGAAGCCAACGGTAGACGACGATTCGTTTGCGATAACCATTTCATTTGAGCGCTTTTGAACGATCCAACTCAACGTGGACAAGCTCATTGGACTCGTGGATCCAAATTCGTTGATCATACTTCCGACTCGCCGCCTATTCAACAGCGGAGTGATCTTTGGCACAGTGCATCTGAAGCGTCCGTTTCGTTTATGTGGGTTTATTGCGTGTTAAGTGAGTGGAGTTGCGTGCTCACTCGATGAAATCTCTCAAACAGTTTCCCAGTAATTTCGACAAATCACAGGCTTTCGTTCTTATTAACACGCAACAGACTTTCGATTTACTCGCTTTTCCGGTTCTTCTGAACGTTCAGACCCTTTGGTTTGTCCGAAATATAAATTGGACAACGCGGGAGTTCTTTCAACGGAAATTTCTCGTTTTGTTTTTGGTCTCAAATTCACGAAGCGCATATGTCTCGGTAGTAATCGAATTTGTTTCGCATTTAATGACCGAATTTCTTTCTTGACTTACTGAGATGAACCGGATAACGAGTTCGTTCACGTAATTTGTTATCGAAGCCAATGAAAAGAACGAGTGACCGTGTGGTATCGGCTTATTCATCCGTGTGTACCAATGGCAAAAATGAAGCGGACTTTCTCGATAAACTCATCCCCGCGCATTCTTTTGCTTCATCGGCCGAGTGTCAAAATGACACGAGATGTCTTCAATTCGATTTTCTTTGCGAATCTCAGCTCTGTGGTCAAGTTTCTGTGAAACATGTCCATTCATATGGTTCTCAACGAAAACCACAGGCTTCTAATTAAATGCTTCGGATCTTCGCTTTCAAACGGCATTTTCACGGGAAAGCCGTGTTTATGGTTGGAGAATAACGTGAATTAACTGCGCAATATGGTTGCTGTGAATGTTCTGTAGAGAATTTTCGAATGTTCTTCAAACACATTGAAGCAAACGAGAAATTTTCAGGCGTGAAACTGGAGCCAAACGGTCGACCACACGCGCGTTTCTTTTGGCCACCAATTTCCATTTGCGTTTTACGTTTCATCCAATAGTCTGTTGTTTTGGTATGTAAAACTTGAATCCAATTCTTGTGGTTGGTGGAACGTTGGAGTGGCGAGTTAACGTTGAAACTCTTCAATTTGGTCATTCCGGCACATCGAAAGCTCACGTTCGCTTACTCACTGCTAACGTCCATTGGATTTGTCTCAATTGTCAAAAGCGTCAAAAACGAGCACACGGCGATTCGACGGCCAACTGCCGATCCGTGAGGTTTTGCAGTTTAAGAATTTTTGCGGTAAACTTCAGGGTGTTGTTTTTGACTAAGAAATTAGACTTTTTGTTCGAACTGATTAGTCGTCGTTGAATGCTAAGAAATGATTATAAGCTTATAGCTTGTAAGCGCAAATCCATCGGCTTTACATAAACAAGAAAGGGAATTTGTCATTTTCATTACTAAATTCGGCATACTCGTTTGATAGTCGACGATGCGTTTCGGGTCGAATTTTTTCTCTTGGTTGAATGGCCAGTAAAGTCCGGTCGGTACATTAGCCGAGAATATCTTGACGACTTTCTTCTTGTCATCATGGTCCGGAAGAAGTCAAACAAGCGGGAACGGAGCCAAAAAACTGAAGGCAATTTTTACATTTGGCTCATAAGGTCTCCCTCACGAACTGATCTTCAGTCTGTTGTGACTTCCGATTCGTGCGGTGTTTCCTTGAAGCAAACTCAATTGCACGCTTCCAACTAATCCATAATACACTCGGAAATTCACCTGTTTGCCACGCTCACTTTTTGTGATTATCGAGCGCATTAACTCGGCAAATTGGGTAGCACGTGTAAAACCACCGGTGCTTTGGGTATCCAAACTTGCAGAGAGAAAGCCTGTGGTTCGTAATTATAATCGTGATTTACAGCTTAGAATTCTTAATTATGAGTATTTTTCAGAATGCCAGTCAGTACGGACGTTGAAGATAATGAGCCGAGTGGCAGTGAGACTACTGTCCTTGCAATTCCAGCACAACTCGAAAATGAGTCTGAGAATCAGACGTCTGCGAGCCAACCGATTGCACTTCAGAGATCGACTGAAAACGATGCAGAAGATGTCGAGGCTCGATTGCCTCCCGATCGATCGTCGTTGAAATCGAGTTTAAAAGTCGAAGTTTGTTAATCAGATTGTGTTCTATTTTATCGTTACTCTTTCAGGACTCAATTCTCAGATTGAACATTGGCGGCAGTTCGTATCGACTGAGAACACGATCGATTCTCAAATACGGTCCAAATACCTTATTAGGCCGCTTAGTTCGAATGGATCACGATCATAAACGTTTGTGGTCAGATGGATGGTTCGAAGAATCCAACGAATATTACTTCGAAAGATGTCCGAGGTTTGCATTCTGGGTGTCCGATTACCGTAGAACTGAGGAATTCGAAATATTTGATCTGCAACCTCAAAACTTGTCCAATTTGAAACCTCAATGTCAATCATTACGCAAAACAAAAAGTTGAAAGGCAGAAAGCCAAAACAACTAAAATTACTTCCGTTCGCCGAGATTTCGTTGGACAAGTTTGCAGGTCAAATTACATTGCAATCGAAAAGAAAAACTTGCAACAAAATTATTTACAGATACTTTGACGGCATATATGACTTCTACTGTAGTGGTAAACTTCATGTGGACAAGCATTTATGTTTGGGTAAACAACACTTTCGCATTTCTTTGTAAATCTTTTAAGAAATCAACCAATTTCTAGACGGGAACCCAACGTCCAGTAACTTTCTATTTTAGATCGTTTTATGTCAGAACTTCGTTATTGGGCTATTAACAAAGCCAAAATCGACGACTGCTGCTCGTTCTCCACTTACTTGAACAAGAAACTACCGAGTGGTGAACATCCCGTACGTTTGGTCATAATAAAGAAACATCGAATAAGCGACTTGTTGAGAAGTAGCTTGCTAAAAAACACGCGTTTGAGTTGTGTGCACGCAATTAACGACGCTTATATAACTCATAAACAAATTGCGTTTCTAGGATATTGATCAAGAAGCGGAGGATGCGATTCCAAAGTTTTTGAGAAGAGACCAATTAGATCAATTAAGTTTGATTGGAGTGATAAAACACCTAAACCCACATGAAATTTTCCTTTTTACCTCAAACAGCATCAACTTTTCCCTGAATTTTACAAACCAACTAAGCACAAACCCAACAAATTGAAGATATCGTTTCATTAGCTGACCCATATGTATTTAGAGCAAGGACCATTTTGTTGGTTTAAGATGGGCGCAAGTGCGACGACGTTTATGGCTTGTATTAGAAGGCCATTCAAATTCAAAATGGTGGAAATTCTTCGAAGTTACTTCCACATCTTTTGTTGTTCTTTCGATCACGGCTCTTATCCTCTCGAGTATGCCGGAATTTCAAGTTCCCGAAACCGCTCGTGCACCCGAACAATTTCCAGTGTTAGTTCTAAGTTGTGAAATAATGACGATCAAGTTCCTTTAGAATACCCGTTACCTACCCAACGTATCCAAAAGTTGCGGGTTTCACTGTTGCATCAACAACCGTAAATAAGGAGCCAGAAGAAACAAAGCCAGAAATGGTCGAACATCCAGTGTTCACTTGGGTCGAACATGTTTGTGTTATTTATTTTACTCTCGAATACCTTCTACGCTTCTTTGTGGCCCCTAGAAAAGGACCGTTTGTCAAAGAATTCCTCAATATTATCGATCTGGTGATATTGGCTAATCCGAAGACCTTAATGTACAGAACGTTTAGCTTGCTATTGCGCCATTCTTCTTCGAGTTAATATTGTTCTTCGTCGGCTTGTCTGGAGACAATGTTCGTAAAGTCAGATGGGCATTCTTGACTGTTCGTTTGCTTCGAGTGCTAAGAGTCGTACGTATAGTTAAGCTCGGCCGATTTTCGCCGGGATTGGCAAACTTCGCGTTAACTTTGAGAAAAAGTAAGAAGCAAATGCAAATGGTCGGCATTGTGTTCATGACTCTGATCATTTTCTTCTCTACCTTAGGTAAAATTAGATCCTAGAAATGACATCTTCTTTAGTTTACTTTCTCGAACGCGATCAACCGGGTACGGTTTTCCTTTCGATCCCAGATGCCATGTGGTGGTGCTTGTTCTCGCAAACCAAATGGGTTCCACAATCAGCTCGTAAGTTTCATTTCTTATTCGAAAACAACTTGAATTTAGCGGGTAAACTCGTTGGTGGAACGGCAATTTTGGTTGGACTAAATGTGCTTGCTCTACCGATAGTTATTGTGATAAACAACTATCTCGGTATCTTAAAATTAAGAGAAGAGAAAGTGATCAAGAAATATGCCCAACAACGAACAAGTGGCGATCACGTTTGAAATGTTTAGAGATCTCGTTTGTGTAAATCTGCCATTTAAATCTCAAATACGCTCAATGGAAGGAAATAAATTTATTTGGTCGTATTAGTGATGAATTTGTACAGAACTAAAATGACTATCGTTTTAACATCGTAATTGTCAATGTGCCCAAAGTGTTCATTTCTGTTGCCATCATCTCCGTTTGCAATTCTTTCATTGGCAAGTTTATTCGACGAACAAATCTCTTCATCACACTCGTCCATTCGTTTACGTCGACGATTTCTTCACAACGCACCACCAGTTTATCCGTTTCGACAATCACTGTGATACTCTCCGGTCGAAAGGTACCCAATTCAACTCGAACGATATAACGTCGACGTTCATTAATGACCTTTAAACGCTCGTGTTTGTTAATTCGGAAAAAAACTAACTTTTGATGGAGCTTCACGCAGTTTTGCCAACTCCTGATCGATGCGATCAATGGGATCACAATCGGCTCGCGGTTGAAACGGTCGAAGTTCCGTCTTTGAGCTTTTGCTGTTCGCCCGTTTGATGGTTGGAGGAAACTCCGATTGCTCGATAACCGAACACAAATTCAATTCGTTTTGTTTTTGTTGATTTCGAAGGTGCGCAATCGGTGAGTTCCATTCTCGAATGATGTTCCACGGAGACGACGGTTTGATGTTGGGAGCCATCAGAAATCACCCTGAAAGAAGCAGTTAACAGCTCAAATAAACTCGAAGCACGATGTCATCGAAAGCCGACTCCTTTTTATGGAGCATGGAGATAAGGTCACTTGATTAGATGGCGTGACAGTGATCATTTACCTTCAGAATAAGCGCAAATTCAAGTTGTTTGTTCGCATGAGCAGAAAAAACTTCTCGAATGTTATGAGTTCGAAAAGTGCGCGCTAAAGCCGCTCCAACGGACATTTCGGCTAATAACTTTTCTTCGCCCAACGCTTCGAGCAAACAAACCCATCAATTGAAAAGCCGATTCATCGAGGAAACGTACAATAAGCGAAAGAAACACGCCAACGGGGCGCCAAACTGAGAATCGAAAATGTCGCCATTTCGATGGCCAACTCGACGAAAACGAGCAAAACAGACGTGAAGTTGTTTCGAGAAGTAGATGGATCTTTGCGGATTACTCAAAGACCTCACACTCGACATCGTTCCTTCGAATCGCCCACAAAGCGAAATGCGCGTAATAAGCGGAATAATCGAAGTTACGATTCTGAGCAGAATTACGAAAAGACAAAAATCGCAATGACGATCCTCCACTCGAAAACAAACGGAAATTTGCAAACGAATAAAAACAAATCCGCTGCGAAAAACTTTTGCTTTGGCATTTGCGCTCATCCCGAAATGCTCGCGGTCGTTGCAAATCCATTTCATCGCGGAACTCAACTCCAAATCAGAAGTCTCGTTAATCTTAAAAGGAATTTGCTGCTCATCATCGAGCAGCGTTGTTAATCGATTCAACATTCTTCAGATCTCTCATGACAAACTCCGAACAAATGTCTTTTATTCAAGTCACAAATCTTCTACCATAAACAAGAGCATCTAAAGGTTTTGTCCTGATCACGACATTTACAAGGCGAACAGGATCATGAAGCCCATGGTCAAACAGAACAATCCTAAAACAACGATCATTGTTGTTTCAATGCCTTAAACTAACCCATAGCTTCGGACAAGGCAAATCCAAGAATGGCATATGAGAAGAGCTGTTGCTTCAACGATGGATTACGAGCGTATCCGATAACCAAGGCACCGAACACGTTTCCAATACCCGCTCCGGAACCCGCCACACCAACGGTTGCCGCACCGGCGCCGATGTACCTGAAAATCGAATATCAAATGAAAACTTCTGATAACTCACTTGGCAGCGGAGTCAATGTCTTGACGTGGAGCACTCAAATGCAAAAGACGGACGGCTGGGATGCTCTTCATGAGCGCACTTTGGTGCAAGAGCGAAGGTTGACGCAAAGCCACAGTCATAACAGAACGTGCCGATTGCATTTTGAGAAAACTGATGGTGCTGAAGGTAAAAGGAGCAACTGAAAACAACAGTAAGCTCAACGAACTTGTTCTCGAATCACGAAAAGAATGAACGAAACAATCCAAAAAGCTATGAAACCTTAGCTCTTTAATATAAATCTGCTTTGAACGATTAAAACTTTTACAAAGCACTTCTGACCTGAGACAAACAATTTTGATAATCGAAAGTTCTCAAAAAGATCAAAAAACACAAAGCAGAAAATGAAGAAGTAAACTTCTTAGACACGAAAACTGGAAGACTATTTGATTCTGAAAACTCGAAATCTTAAATTCCCTAAAACTTCTGTTCTTTCCAACCACAATATTGATATCAAGTTGATGAGTGGAAATTGAAATAGGATTCCATGAATACAATAATCTCAGTAACTCCAAATTCAACCATATCTTCAAACCAGAGGCCAATCCGTGGGTGTCAGCAGAACGAAAATCGGACAGCAACTAAAAACGACAGTAAACTCGAGATTGGTAGTCGACCGTTCAAAGGGTCTTGTAGCGATCAATCGAGGCTGCGAGTCATAGCGATACGTTAAGCCAAAGACAGTCTTCTTATTTCACGTCCTTATCTTCGGTCCATTTCGAACGAAATTGCAAGAATCTTAAAGAAATCACGAACTGTTGAAAGTTGCATTTGCAAGTCATTTTGGCAAGTTCCCAGGCAGTCGCCATAACCACATGCTATTCGATCACCGATTACTTGTTTATTTCCAACAACAAACGAACAATTTGCAAATGCGAATACTTGTGTTTAGATGGCTAATTGCAATCAAACGATTCAATTGCAACTGAACTCAACTATTTCAGACGGACGGACATGTGAAGGACGAGGAGCCGTTAGCTTGTTGTCGTCATTATGTGATCATATAACTGGAGTTTACTGGCCAACGCACAAAGCTGCTTTCTACACTCAACAGTCAGATTCGTTGCTTCAAAACTAACCTCCGTGTAATCAACCGGACATTTCGTTCGACGTGTTTTTCACATCTTTAGAGAAAAATTGCAATTACGAGGAACCTTAGAATTGACAAAATGTTTTCAAGTTTCTGATTGCGTACTCAACGAAGGAGCTGGTGATTCAACTGTCTGGGTGTATTTGTAATTAACAGCGAGTAATTGAAGTTCGAAAAACGGATTAAGTCTGTTGTGCCATTGACAAGGTTGCTCTGAAAGGTTTTGCCCAAGTTGTACCTTTTGGTCCACGAAGAACTCGTTTAATATTCACGGTAAAGAAGTAATAAGCAAATATCGGCTCTTTGATTTGATTATCGCTGCATGACATTGATCAATTATTTAAAGGCTTGTTGAACATTCGGTTTGTTCTTTGGACAGCGTTATAATTACTCGACCAGACTACCAGCAGCAAATAAAATATTGTGCGGAATGCGGAGACTTCCCGATTTGCGTTGGTTCCCGACACGGTTAGAACGAATTGGCGTGTGTTGCCAAAATCGAGTGAGAAAGCACGCGATAACCGTGAATGTAAATTTCTGAGAATCAAATTTCACAATCTTTCTGCCTCAAATTCTTTTGTAATTTCTGATGTCATGTGTTCTTAACCGGCCGCTTACTCACCAACTCGCTTTTGTTCGTTCTGTTGATTTCGAAAACCCTCGTGCTTTTCGATTTTGCTAACATTTTTTGTTGTGCGAGTTCGATTCCGATTCATCTGATTGTGAAGCGAATTTTCAGTCGGATCCCAAACTCATCGATTGTTCCGACAGTCCGCAATGCCCCGTTTATGATTCCTCTGAATCGTTTATCAAGCTGGAGACAGCGAATCAGTCGTCTTTGTGGCTTATCACATTCCACTTCGTAAGTATTTGTCGTCTCCGTTCCTTCTCGTTTCCATCCGAGGGTTAGGTTTGTCTTCAAAGAGTGAGAGTTTGTGAAGTGTGCAGCACCTTTTGTCGTGGGTTTTCTTAATCTCTCAGCTCGTGGGTCGAATAGCAACATAATTCGTTATCGTGAATTCGATTCCAGTGCTCGTCATCGCCGAGATCAATCCGAAGACGATATGGATCAGCCGGTGGAAATGCAACAAAGCGAAGCGCTTCGCGATTTCATCGAACGAGTTCAAGCAATGGAAAAGAACAAGTACTTTAATGCAAATGTCGAGTTCGCAGTAGGTTTTCGTTTGCAATTTGTTTTATTTGCTCTGCAGAAACTACGAACAGCTCAAGAAAACTTTCAAACCCAAGACGAGTTCTCGATGTCCGACGGGTTCTCGGCCATTCAGAATCGCTACAGAGATGTGGTCCCATACAACAAAAACAGAATCCGTTTGAAAGAAAATGACTCGCCCAGCGACTATATCAACGCTTCGATGATTGAATATCCCAACGTGAGTCGACGTTACATCGCCGCTCAAGCACCATTGTCCGGGAACATTGATGACTTTTGGCACATGATCGGTCAATACCAAATAAGAGTCGTTGCGATGCTCTGCAAAGTTGTCGAAAATTCACTTGTCAAATGCGTTCAGTGAGTTCGCTCTTTTCGAACTTATTGTCACTTGTTTCGTTAGATATTGGCCGTTTAATGTTGGCGAAAAAATGGAGCTCGGATTCGGGAGTTTGGAGACCGTTAAGGTCGATCACTTTGACGATTTTTCTATTCGAGAAATTCATTTTAAATCGAAAAAATTTGGCGATTCGATTGTCTACCAATTACACTACACAGAATGGCCGGATCATGGTATTATTTTCGAGAACGTTCTGAGCTTATTTGTTCTCTCGTTGCAGGATGTCCGGACAGCGAACTTCACATTCCAAAATTCATTGAAGCAATGGACAAATATCAGACCGAACACGGCGGTGACGCACCAATCTTGGTTCATTGCAGGTGATTCATAAGCTCGTTAACTCTGTCATTTTGTTCTTTTAGTGCGGGATGTGGGAGAACTGGAACGGTGATTGGAGTTGATATAATTCGGATACTGATCAACGAAAATGTAGGCTTCAACTTTTTCTATTTGAACTAACATTACTATTTTAGAAAATTGCTCATCGAATTGACTTAAAAAGCTTCGTTCTCGAACTACGAAAACAAAGGACGTCTTTTGTTCAATCAGCCGTAAGTCCAATAGCTTAGATGTGTTTAGTTTTTGGTCTAGTCTCAATACACTTTACTATACACACTGGTCGCCCATTATTGTAAATTGGCTTTGGGAGACGCAAAGACGCCGGAACCAACAGCCGATCAAAACAACGTCCAACTGATCGGTTCCAACGAACAAACCACAGCGGCAATCCCACAAAACGGATCAACTGTCAGCAATTCGAAAGACCAATCGATGGCTGCAGATGGAAATGGGAGCGAAGAACACGAATTGGTTGTCGATGTCTAACGTTTCTGGTTCACTTCACGTTGTTTTAGATCGATCTACGAATGTAATGCACTAATCATTATGAAAGCACATTTTATTGTTAATCCCTCGTTTCAAATCGCATGTCAATCAATGAGTTTGATTGCTCAGAATTCAAAAGAGAAACAGTTCAAATTTCGAACATATCCGGTCGTAGAGACGACGACATTCACCGCGATCTCCATTTCAGTCGTTCTTTTTTGTGTACAAAACCTCTTATTTCTTTGCACATTCACGAGGAAAACTGTGTCTTAAAATCTGCATTTGCCGTGGACAATCAAAGAAAAATGCATCATCATTAGCACCCACTAATCGTTGTAAAGTAGCTTGAAAATAAATTCGTTGTAGTTATCGAGTTCAACCAATGATCATTGCGATTTCGAGTTTACGGGAAATGAGATGAGGAAACGCAGAAGCGGATTTGATGAACAGACAAGTGAATAGAAAGAGAAAAAGAAAATTCGCGTTTTCCTGCTCGTCAATGAACTTGCGCTGCGGAGGCGATTCTCGTCGTTGGTGATGCACGAGTGTTAGTCGGAGTGCAACAACAATTGAGGAGAGTGGGTTGTTGTGTCTTCTTTTCGGTTCTTTTGTTCAACGGTCTGTTGATCTCAATCTTACGGGGTTGTGGGAGATGTTTCCGGGGTGAAGAAACCGAAATTGGAGCTTCTTTTCCAACGACTGCAATTAATCTGCTGTTCAGAGCTTGAATTGAGGTTTGCAGTGAATCGAACACAACTCAGCTGTTACTTCGAATCCAAGTTATTTCAACAGCGGTTTCGTGTACTGTGGGCTTGTAAGTCGAATGATTCACGTTGTTTATTACAATCTTTGACTCAAATCGCGGTAACGAAAAGCTCTTTTACGTCATTTCCTCCGACTGCGTTGGGTTTTTTCTGATCGTTTGGTTTGTTTGCGCGTGTCTGTTAACAACCGAAAGGTCCTCTGGAAGCGGCTTTTTATTATTCCGAGGATTATGCTCTTCGACTCGATGGCCCTCGGCAGCGGTTGAAACGGTGAAGAGGACCAACTTTTCAGTTGTTACAATCAGTTCTTGCGTTCGAATAGTGAAGTCGTTTTTGTGTCATTTGGACGTCGAGTGAAATTCGAAGCGCTCAGCGACACACGATCGTAACAGCGACAGATAGAAAAGTGGACGACGAGAAGAAAATCCGTTGCAAAAACGAAGTTAACTGAATCGTGTGAATTCTGACTGCGACGAGGCGGAAATTCGGTTGAACTTTGCGCTGACCGTTGGTCATTTCGAGTGCATCGGGGGAATAGACGATTTGGCGACAGAGTCCCGGTCTTCGGTTGTGTGCCATTCGGGCACAAAAGAGAAAAACCCGGGGACCCACGAAAGGTGCTGGACGGCTGAGGACCGAAAAAACTCCCAACTGCTCTTTTAACAAAATTTCTGCGCTCCGTTTTTGTCCGAGAGGTCAAACAGAATTCGGTCTGAATTCTTGCTAGCGATCGAAGTTGCTGATATTTTGTTTGCCTCCCACTTGTTGTTCGTGAGTCTGAGCGGATTTGCATTTTTACGTGTTATTTTCGTCTACTTTCAATTGTTGAAGATCACGGAAACAATCACGGGCAACACAGAAGTCGAAACCCGATCGCGTTCCGCTTGTTCGGCACGAGGGGGCAGTTCGATGGCTTCGAACTACGAGATTTCGGACGAGCTCAATCGACGGCACGTTAACGTGAGCCTCATTTACTTTCAATTCCAACTCTTTTTTAGTGTCTGGAGAGAAAGTACGGCGGAGGTTTGCGAGCACATTCCGCGGCCATCAAAATTCAACGGGCCTTCAGACTCCATCAACTTCAAAAACATTTCAAGAGCACGGTAAATCGTGATTCATTGAATGGAAATCGGCCGAGAGATTCGCGAAATGCCGCCAATACAATGACAAGGTTTGAACGTTTTTATTTTGTTTTCGATTTCCGTTGATTTCAGGTACCAGCCAATGAACTCATTACGAGCTCAATTAGCTCAGAAAAATGGACAAACAACCACTCATTCGCCTCGTAAAAACTCAACTCCATGTGCCGAGAAAGTAAACGGCGAACACAACGAAATGATGATGTCGCCGAGATTAAGTCAACGGCACATTTTTAACACAAGCACGACCAACTCGCGTTGTATCGGTGGCACCTCTCCGGTTGTGTGGGTCCAATCGCGTTGTGTTACGAGGGTTGGAATCAACTCGATTCCGTTCGCTACGCCCAGCACCAGCTCGTCTTCCTTAACTCCGAACGATTCTGCGAATCTTTCGCCCGCTCATCGCAACGTTTACCAAACGCACAGTTTGCCGCGTATGGTCGACGGCAGGAACTCTTCGGCTTCATCGGACATGAACTTCGTTCAAATTGATAGGTGTGAATTAGCGTTTCCCCTCTCCTCTCTCACCTCTGATTCATCGCTTTAATGTCGTGGCTTCCATTCGTTTGATTGCGTCGTCTGTTGATAAGAAAATTAACGGACGTTCGCGCTTTCCGACGATGATCAACAAAAAATTTTCGGATCCACTCGACGCGTTTGGAATTTTTTGTTCGAAACTCACGCCAACGCAAAAAACCAAAATCCGCTCAGTTTTTCCTTTCGGATTAGAAGTTTGTTATCAAAGTTGGGAATTTGGGGTCAATTCGAGAGAATCGTTGACGTCGCACACACGTTTTCTTTGGACGTCAGCGAACGGTTAAAGCGGGAATTAGCTCCCTGAATTCTTGCAGTTAGTTTCCGGATTTCTTTGCAAAATGAATTCGATGTTCGGCAAACGACGAGACGATTGGCGATTCCGACGCATTCCGGCGGTTTCTCGGATTGATTATCGCGAAAAAGAGCAAAGGGAGAGCGATCGGAGACGGCCGTTCGGTTTCTGCGCTGTCGCGTGTTTGCGAAATTTGTTGTTTCGCTCATTTGCCGACATTTGCTCGTTCTTGCATTCGATTCCGCACACAATTTGGCCACGAAAATCGGACGTTCGTGATTGTAAGCACTTTGCGTAATTACCTTTGATCTTCCTACAAAAACAATCGCGCATTTGAATTGGTCAGAGCGTCCGTACGCGCTGGTCCTTTTCATGCGTGCGACAGCCAAACGTTTCCGCCGGTTTTGGTCCTCGAGTGCGCCGGTCATTTCGGCTCGCGGCTTTCGCGCTTTTCACCACCAGAGCGCCGTTTTGATTCATTCACTTGTCAGCACAATCATTTTTCTTTTTCAGTATGATGCTCGTTCGTGGTACATCGAAGGTTCGAGAATTTCATCCGGATGTATTCTCTCCCATGCACCATCGACTGGCTCACAGTGCCACAACTTCGTCCACTTCGACGGCCAACGACAGCGAATCGAATGGCATCGTGAGCGGCGACGCTTCGACCGCAACTCTCGAACAACAAAGACGGAGAATGTATCGAGTTGCTTTGAACATGTTCAACAAGAAACCCGAACGTGGTCTACGCTTCTTGATCGATTGGCGTTTCGTTGACGATCATCCAGAATCGGTAGCCAAATTCTTGAAGACGCGTAGAGGAGTCAGTAAGAAACAGATTGGTGAGCTTTTGGGAACGTTGCGTTCCGATTATCATCTTCAATTGCTCGACGCAGTTCTGAAGGAAATTCCAATGAATGAGCTTGGAATTGATGAAGCTATTCGCGCCATGGTTCATGTCTTCCAGTTGCCGACGGAGGCGCAGAAAATCGATCATGTGATGCAGGTTCGAGAACGTTCATTTGGTCATATAATTGAGTTTGTTCTTTAGGTATTTGCTCGACACTATCGAAATGCGAACATTTCACGTTTGGCCGACGTTGCAACAGATGGAATCTACGTTTTGGCTTTTGCGGTTATTATGCTCAACACCGATTTGCATTCACCGTCGATTCGCGCCACCCAGAAGATGACTGCTGAGCAGTTTGTAAGAAACACACGGAACGCTGAAGATAGTCGGTACTTTGACGAGTAAGTACTTTTACTTTCAAGCGTCTCAACTATGACTTTCAGAGAGTTGTTGTTGGATATTTACAATCGAATCAAAGACAACGAAATTCGTGCAGGGGCTGATCACTGTGCTCAAGTTTTCCGTGTCGATCAAACGATTACCGGCCGAGATAAGCCACGACTTGTTGAACCACATCGTCGTCTAATTTGCTATTGTCGAGTCAATCAGATCGCATCACCACAAAAAAGACAATCAGCGAATGCTCATCAACGCGACATCTTTCTTTTCAACGATCTTATTTTAATCACAAAGACTGTAAATACACGAAAAGATGCTCCTCAGTACACTCTCCGACATTGGAGCCCGCTGCTCGGTCTTCGCATCGATGAGACGAAGATCGATGGCTACGAATTTGCGTTGCGATTAATTTTGCCGAATGGCACTCATTTGTATTTGAACGCTAAGAACGCAAGTGATCGGTAAGTGTCTGTTGTACTCCAATTGATTTTCATCTTATTCTCAGATCGCGTTTCATTGCCGATGTTCAAGAATCTGTGGCCGAATGCGACGAAATGGAGCGAATTCGAATCGGTTTGGAGTTGCGACGTCGAGTTGATCCGCCATTTAAAAACGAGAAAGAAGAGTTTGTACGTGAATTAGAAGCAGAACAACTGAACGGAGCAGCATAATCGACCAAACACACTTAGAAATCTAAACGGGTGCCTCTGGAACACGAACGGGAATCAACAAACTTTTATCGCGGATTTTCTTTCCACTAACGGGTCCTAATCTCTTGTAATTTTGCCACTGACTTTACCTATCGCCTTTCCCTTATGTCCTGTGTTCAATCATTAAACTTAGTAATTGCAAACGTTGTCGGGAATTAAAGTGAACTTCTTGTCTACCAATCAGTTAATTACAATTGTTTGCTGCGTCGCATTAAGAATCGGAATTTCAGTCGTCGAAGATGTCAACAAATGAAAAGACGGAGAACAACAAGACGACAGTTAAACGCTTCAATTGTGCACAAGCCATGTTCCAAGCGGCAAGAAAGAAGCAGAGGGTTGAAACCGCTGAGCCAGAAACTTCAAAATCTGTGGACGTCAAATCTGAAGTTTCGGAAGACGATTCAGCACTTGAGCTTCGACGTAAAGCAGCCGAAGCTTTGATGCGTGAAAGTCAACGTGGAGCTGAACGAGCAAAAACCATGGGAGCTCAAGGCTGTGAGTTTCTTCTTTTATTTTGTTCTAACTCATTCCTCTAGGGATTAAACCAACATCTTTGAGTACGAACAAGAACTTTCTCAAACGAACTCTCGAATCGACTAAGATATCAAGACGTAAAGATCGAGAATCAAAATAAGGTTATTTTGTTGTTTGGATGCAATTATGTTACTATGACAACTCAGAGTCTTCGATACAAAATAAACTTGAATATGTGTTTTGACCGATGATGGAAGATGCGTGGAGTCTTTCGAGTGAGCACGCAGTTCGAGAACCAGATCCAGGGACCGCAGGTTTTCAGTTAAAATCGCTGTTGAATGGTCGTCCCGAGCTAGATCGGCTGTCCCCAGAATTGCTACGTGAATTCCAAGATTGGGAATCGCGCTTCCCGAATCTTACGGTCGTCGGAACAAAAATATTGCCCGTCGAGTCGAATCGAAAACAAGAATTGGAGATGGCAATTGCAATGCGTGTAGTTCAGTTGCATCTGTGGCCGGCGGTAAAAAACATTCTTGGTTCTTTTGTATTTCATTCTTTCAGATCAAACCGTATGTCGAGACTAATACGGCAACTGAGAAATCATCTCGAACTGCGGAAAAAGAAGCTGAATTCCAAGTGCAATCTTCAGTTCACAATCTGCCACGAATCAAAAAGTGACTTAAGTTCGTTTTTGTTATCGAAGGCATAAACTTTTGACTGTAGTACACGAATTTGAAGAAGAGCAATCGATTAGTTATTTAATGACGACAATTTGAACTAATTGAATAACTTAACAAGTTTATCAACAATTCAAAAACAACGAAAAAGATCCCGTGTTAGTTAAAGACCCTAATGAGACCAAAACGAACGATCAGCATGCAACGATAGGGCAGAGATAATTTACTTGTTGGTCTAAATCACAATTCTAATCCGAAAACAGGAGCTTCTGACTTACGATTAAGCAGCAGAGCGATGGCGAAGCAAAAGGTACAATTGGTCCTTGATCCAATCGCGCGATTTCGGTATGTAAACCTGTCGATGCGCATCGAAGACCATGCAACTGATGTCGCCAAAACGATCCAAAAACTGAAAGAACTCGCCGATGTCGTAGGCGATAGCATTTTCCGACGGATAACACTTCTTCAAGTGTTCTTCGTAGATCTTGCAAACCGCCTCCATGCAAATCTCAACAGTTTCGTAGTCCGACCAAGTACGAGAGTCCGGTTTGTTCGTCGATTGAATCAAAAGAATCGTGTGCATGACGATCGCTGAATCTGCAAAGACTGTAAAACGGAAATGTTTACGTTCGCTCACTTATGTAGCAATCCAATAGAAGCTCACGAGATAATCTAATTGCGCATACTCCTCTTCATCAATCGCACTGTCTCATTTGGTCAGAGATCACAAATTCCCTCGGAGACCAAAGTCAGCCGTTGGTTTGTAGGCCCAAGCCGCGAGTCGAGGCGCCTAACAGAGTAAAGTTGTTCTTTGTGATTTTAATTTTATGTCAAAATTTTGCCGTAAAATTTTTCGTTTTCATTCTCGTGTTATTTCTCGCCAATTTGCATTCAAATTCCTTAACTCATTTCAGTCACAAACATGGTGCTCATCGGCGAAAAGAAGGTTAAGATCGTGAAGAAGCGAACCCGTCGTTTCACTCGTCATGAATCCGATCGTTACATCCGCGTTCGTACGAGTTGGCGTAAACCCAAAGGTATCGACAATCGTGTCCGTCGTCGCTTCAAGGGCCAACGTACGATGCCGACCATCGGACATCGCAATGCACGTGTGACTCGTCACGTTTTGCCGAACGGATTCAAAAAAGTTCTTGTCCACAACCCGAAGGTAAGTGGAAACCAACCGATTGTGCTCAGTTCAGATGTCTGTTCAGGAACTTGACTTCTTGCTCATGCAGAACAAGTACTATTGTGGTGAGATCGCCCACGCCGTCAGTGCAAAGACACGCAAGCAAATTGTCGAGGTTTGTTGTTCTCCTAATCACATTCATCTTCTTGTCGTTTCAGCGTGCCCAACTGTTGAACATCAAACTCACGAACGGAACCGCTCGCTTACGCACCGAAGAAAACGAATAATCGATTCGGATTGTTTCTTTGTTGTTAATTTTTTATTCCGTGCATTGCGGTAAATAAAGATGTTTGTTATTGAAAGTCCAAATTGAATGAACTATGAGGCATTTTCCTTAGACTAATAACGGGCATCTTTCTAACAATCGAATGCAAATTGAAGTTTGCAAGCTGATACTCAACTTGACATTGCAGTTCGACGTTTCCCTCCGCTTCGGTCATGTCCTCAACTTTTGCTCACAAGCGAACTCGAAAACGGGTTTCAGAAGCCAAGCGGAAAGCACGTTCAGGTTCGTTCACTCGATTCAAAACCCGCGTCATCTTGTTTCCAGAACTGAACGACTGTGGATGGGAACCACATCGAACCGTGGCATTGAATGCGGTGGATTTGAGCCTCGAACATTGTCGCGACACAATCACACGAATTTCCGCATCCGAAGTCACGGTCGAGGAGTTTGTCGAGAAATACGAGAAGCCGGGAATTCCTGTCATTATCACCGGATTGACGGATCAATGGGCAGCACACGAAAAATGGACAATTTCCGTGAGTTTGTTCCTCCTCTTTATGTTCAAGTCTGAAGTTTTAGCGTCTCTACCGAAAATATCGAAATCAAAAGTTCAAATGCGGCGAAGACGATGATGGATATTCGGTTAAATTGAAACTAAAGTAGGCAATCAGCTTGTTTGTTCTTTTATCTTTGAAAATCCCAGGTACTTTCTCGATTATGCTCTCAGCACTACGGACGACTCACCGCTCTACATTTTCGACAGCTCATTTGGCGAGGTAATCAGCAGAAAGTAGGAGGTAAAGGTGACAGAAATTGTTTAGCGAAACAAAGTAAAGAAGTTGCTCGATGATTACGAAGTTCCATCGTATTTCTCTGACGACTTGTTTCGCTATGCAAGTGAGAAACGTCGACCGCCTTATCGGTGGATCGTGATTGGACCTGCTCGCTCCGGAACTGCAATTCACATTGATCCATTGGGTACATCAGCTTGGAATGCGTTGATTTCCGGACACAAAAAATGGTGTTTAATTCATCCATCAGCACCAAAACAGCTGATCAAACCGCGCAGAGATGAAAGCGGAAAACATCCCGACGAAGCAATCACCTGGTTCTCAACTGTTTATCATCGTGTCTGTTCACCGTCGTGGTATCCAGAATACCAAGTTATTCACGCTGTTCAATGTCCGGGAGACGTGATGTTCGTTCCAAGTGGTCAGTTTTGTTTTTCTTCTCCAGCTGAAATATCTCTCCAGGTTGGTGGCACGTGGTCTTGAACTTGGACAACACGGTCGCCATCACTCAAAACTTTTGTTCGCTATCCAATTTACATCAAGTTTGGATGAAGACCGTGAAAAGTCGTCCGAAATATTCAAAGCATTGGCTTCGTGCTCTTCAAACTCATCGACCGGAAGTCGTGGAAAAGATCTCGGAAATCAGTCGCACAACCGATTGGATTAATGTTGCCGAAGAACAGTCTTCTGACTCGTCTTCTTCATCGTCGAGTAGCTCTTCTGAATCGGACAGCGATTCGGGAACTGAAATGAATGACGGAATTCCGGTGCAACGTAAACGGTAATTTTGTTTCCTATTCTTTTCAACAACACGAATTTCAGTCGTTTGTCGATTCGTGTCGAAGAGTTGAACGATGGGATTGAAAAGAAACGTTCGAACTGTGAATCCTGTCCCAATAAGCTTCGTCGTAGCCCTTAAGTTGCCATTAAATAAACACAAAAAACTCTCATTTTACACAACGTATCTCAATTTTTTGGTTTGAAAAAATAAACGATTCTAACTCTCAATTTTGTTTGCGCAATTCAATCTGTTTTGAACAATTATTACTTCTGCGGTATGTCAACAAGCATTACCGATTAGACCATTTGTAGATCAGATGGCTTCGAAGGCCGTACAACAGGCATCTAAGAAAATGATGAAGAAGATCGAGCTGTCACAAGTTGAACGAGCAACCAAATACATCGAAGATGCATCACGAGTTCGATTGCAAGACATTAAAGACAATCCAGGAGCTCGTGTTAGTGTACGTTGACTTGATTTTTTTCCGCTATAGCTCAACAGTATTTAGGGTCGTTTAGTACGAGCTGGAAAGCATAATCAAGCTGGTCATACGATTGGTGAATTGCAACGTGCCGCAAAACCACCGTTGGGTTGGTTGTGGGGCGACTTCTATCGTCCGTGGCATCGAATGTTTCCCGGCGAAAAGCACTTTAACGGTGATATCAACTTGAGACGCGAATATGTTCCGTTATCGTTGGTTGAGCTTCAACGAATGATTGATTTGAATTGGTTGAATACAAATCAGCTCATTGATCTCACTCAACTTTGTAACACTCAGCTCTTGAAAGTGAGATCCGAATGGCGACAATTCGGGATTCATTTAACTGATGAGGTTGTTGCTTTGATTCTGCACTATGACTTTTAATTTAGGGTTCCGATATCTTCACGACCCCAATCAACATAGAAGTTCAATGGGCATCACAAACTGCAATTGCGGCAATCGAACGAGCCGGCGGTCGAATTCGTTTGGCTTATTACGACATCGAGAGTGTTGGAATGCTTACGAATCCGCGCGCTTACTTCGAAAAGGGAATTCCGATTCCGCGAAGAAAACGCCCGCCTCACTCATTGATTTCCTTTTACAGTAACTCCAAGAATCGTGGGTGAGTGTGTGGAACTTGAATTTGGTATTCCATCCATCTACTTCAGATATTTGGCTGAGGAATCGGAATGCGAAAAAGCAGCCGATGAGTTGGCTCAAATTTTGGGTTACCAACGCAAACAATCAATTCCATCTCATGTTCAAGAAGAAAAACATCCGGACCACATTTTCCTTGGAATTGAGCCGGGATCCTTGGTCAGTTTGACAGACAAGAAGGTTTTCCGTCCAACACATCCCGTTCATCGTGACTTCTATTGCGATTCCGAACCGTTGGCTGAACATATGCGTTAGACTTTAGGTTGTTTTTGATCAATTGTTTATTGAGTAAATTAAAAAGGTTCTTGATTACGAATTACAGACCTATATCTAAAGTAACAAACAAAACCGTAGAGTCGTTTTGTGAACACGTAAAGAAGTGGCGTGTAGTTTGTGGTTTAAATCAGCTCCGTGGCTTGAGCTTTGTTCAATCGTTAACACAATGTTGCTTTCGTTCAACAACTAACGGAACGATAAGACATGGATTCCTATTTGATTGTTGTTGTTCAATCATCGTCTATTGCTACTTTGACTATTCGGAAGTTCGTCTATATTCAAAGGTCTCGAACTAATCACGAATTTAGACCATTTACTTTTGGGTTGTCAGTCTCGGGACGATCATCGTTCCGTTGAATGCGTTGATATCCGGATTCGGGCAAAGTCCATAAGTTCGAGCACCGTTCTACTGTCTGTTTTGCGTATTAAATGTAGTTTCGGAGTGACTGAATCGTAATACACCAGTGTTTTTAGGGTTTAGTCCATGTTTTTATGTCGTTCGTTGGCTTTTTTCTTCACCTTTTAGCCATCAATAAATTTCGTAATTTGCAGTCAAAAGATCCACAGGGCTTGTTTTGGGCGGAGTTTGCCGTTCAAGTAAATTCAACGGCCCTTCCTTTAATCTACAAGTCAATTTTCGGATCAGCACTTTTTTTGGAACATTGATCGTGTACACATCGATGAACTTTTTCGGCTTCTTTCACGTTGCTTCCCAATCTTAAAGTCCAATTCGATATTTGTTGTCAAAGAAATCAATGAAAGGAAAACCACTACCTCCAAATTCTTCCAATTCAAGTTTGAAATATAAAACAAAATGAGTCTATTGATTACACCCGTGTATTTCGATCTTGAGTTTAGAGCATGTGTGATTCAAAGGTTGTTGTTAAGTTGCGTGTTAAACGGAATTGAAGGTCACCAAAAAGGCCAACTGATTACAAACTCAACTGACTGCTGAGTTAAGGAGTGGCTTATCAAGCAAAGCGGATCTCGAAAATCAAAGCGGCAGGCGTGCCATTTCGTTGCGCTAATCAAATCACCTATACACTCAAAACAACGACATCTGTGCTGTTGATAAGTGATCTCGAAGGTCGTAGATAAGGGACGTCGAGTGGAGCCGCGAATTGGCATGTTTTATCAATGAAGGATGCGATTTCGAGTTCCGACTCGCGTTCTATTCCTCCGGGAACCAATTACACGCAAATCATGACCTTCGATCCGCGCCAATTTTCATCCGATCGCAAAAATCAACTTTGAATTGTCACAATCGGTCCTTGGCGCAAAATGAAGAAAATTGAGAACTGCGGCTGATCAGAAACTTCAGTCGGCATCCAATTTACCTCCTCCACTTTTCTTGTGGTGTTTTACTCGATGACCTTACGCGCTCGCTCCACATCGGAGAGGTACAATTCAGTCGGGGATGGGATTTCCCGATCAGAACGATAGAAAGTTTTGAAAAAGGCACAACAACGAACCGAAATCACTCCCTGCGCGCCCGCTCCAAGGCCGCTGACATTTTTGATTGTTCGAAACGTCCTCCCAATCTATTTCGTTGATTGCACTCATCAATTTCAAGGATACGGTCAGATCAGATGGTAAGTTCAAACGAAGCCCATGCCGTGATCAAATGGACTCTTTGATGGCAGTCACTGGCTTCTTTTATTACTGGGTTTGTCTTCGAGATTAGTGGTCTCACTGTTAAGTCAATTTTCTCGGACCAAAATGGACGCACGAATTGATTTATATGACGCGCGTGCTGATCCCGCTGACCAAAATTCGTGGATCCTTTCGTTTACTCTCGCGACCAGTAAGCGGCAGCCCATTTAGAGACGAGATGTGGACCTCTCGTCGCCACTTGGTACTCATTGTTTTCTTGTCACTTTCTTTTTGCGTCCATTTTGGTCTCGCGAGTTATGTTTGCGTTTGCAACCGCACGATTTTCGATGGCAGTGATTTTAGTCGGTGGGAATTGCGCATCGATTTTCGTATGAAAACGGGCGACTGTGATCCGCCGCAATCAACAAAAGAGCGGACGAGGATTGTGAAAATGCGCACAGTTTCTGCGGATTCACGACCACAAATCACCGACCTTCTCGTTTCTGATCATCACCGTAATTTGCGCACACGAGGTCAATTGATTACCGTACAGGAATTTGTTTTCCGATTCTGTAGACGTTGCGTTGGGATGGGAAAAATTTTCGGTTGCACGTCTGCGTCCTTTCGCTTCTTTATCAGTCTACGAATTCGCTCGCTCGTGTTTTCCATCAGAAAGAGAAATGACTCAACTTGAATGATGACAAGTGCGCAGGTGTTAGGAGAGAGACCGTCTGCTGACAATATGGCAAATTCTTCGTTTTGATTTCCGAATAACCACTTCTCTCATGTGTTTGAACGGCGCACTCGTTCTGAAAAATCCGCCCGATCCGTCGGATTTATCGTTCTCCTCCTCGACAACGCGGTTGATACGACGCTCAACCGTTTTTTTCGTTGTTGTCGCTCTGACAAATTGAGTTCGCTGTCCGAACAGTTCGCAGCGTCGTTCATCAATTTGAGCTCATCCACGAAAAATTGTGCGTTTTTCTTTGGCCGTCTTGTTAACAGAGAGGTCTTTTCGAATCAATAAAGTCGTTCCGTCTATGTTTGCCCTTCAGTCAATTTCATCGTTCACGTAGGCGGATTACTAGTGCGCAATGAATGAGGCAGCTGCTTTCGCCTATCAGCCTTACGGCTTTCCCCCCTGTGGCGGCGAGACTCACTACTCGCCGTCGCGCAATCACTTCTCGTTTTCGACCTCCCGGTTGTGTGCAATTTGTCATTGTGAGGTGAAATTGCGGTCCGACTTGTTTTTGATATCAAAACGTTGCGCTCGAACGTTTTTGTGGGCAAAAAGATTTGAAGGACATTTCGCCTCATTTCCTCTGTTGGCGCCATTCGTGTTTGAAATCAAAACCAACGGCGTTCAACGGTGATTATTTTTCGTTACGGCGTCCAACTGTTTTCGCGCCGGCTGTTGCTTCCCAAATGAGCACATGTCGATATGCACATTTTTGGCTGCGCACGGATTTGCCCAGAACTGAACGCTTGACGGCGTTGATCGGATTTCCTATTTTGCGTCCTTCGAGTCTTAAAATACCCGCTAATGAACGCGTGCAATGACCAGATTGCGATTCTTGATACGAACTCATTAGTCAGCTCATGAAAACCGTGAACTCATCAATCAAAGGTCAAACAAGTGGCGAAGATCGTTGAATGCCCGCTTATTTTTGTTTTACCGCATTTCACGTTTATTAGTTCCCATTAGGAGGGCAATAGCCGCGAGGTTGATAAGGCGATCACACAGTAGGTGGTTGGGAACTCGCGAGAGAACCAATCGTTGGGCATCGCATTGATTTTCATTTGCGGCGATTGTCGAAGGTCATTTGCTGATAGGAATTGCGGTTACCGTATAATCATTGGAATCGACGATTCGGCGACGAGCACGCAAAAAACCGGTCGATGGAATTAAACGTTATCACACGCTTCCAACAACCACTGCGCCCCCTTCAACCAATCCGACGACCGCGACTCCGTTCGTTCTCTTCTCCTCTTTTGTATTTTTCCATCTCTTCGTCACGCCAATCATCAGTCCTGTGCTTTCGCAATGTAGACATAATTTGAGAACAATCAGCGATTATCGTCACACCATTTAGCGACAACCAACTGATCACGAGCACATTTTTCGGATTGTTTTTTTATCAGTGTAAGTGTACGGTAAATTGCCTTCGTTCTTATCCGCAAATCGAAAGGACGATTGGCGTTGTGGTTTCCGTTGTTGCTCTTTCCTGAAAATTGTCGTCAACAACAAGAACTGCGCACTCACGACCTCCAAAATCAGCGACCAACCTCCCGAAATCTACGCCCATTTTGGTAAAAAAGGAGAAATGACAGGCACCAACAAGTCCCGAATTGTCGAGTGATTCGGGCGGAAATCCACAATAAGAGCGCGGGAGTCACAGTCGTCAGTTTGGATTGTATATCTTTCTATCGCGCAGACGAATTTTTGTGATCGTTTGATTCGCAACGTTTGTTTCTTGTTAAACTGATTTTACGCACAAATGCGTCTCCTAATCACCACTCTTCTCGTTCCGTCTTTCTGACAATAAGCTGCGATTGGCCCCGCAGTTCGCCCAATATAAAACGACGTCTTTTTGGCCGCAACGTCTCTGCGAAGTCTTCTCGTTTCTTCTTAACAGCGCGCAATCGTAATGAATAATCCTCTTCCACCAGCGCCAGTGATCGTTTCCTCGCAGCTGCCGCGATTCGCCAATTTTTTTGCCCACGAAAATATCAGACGCGCGCATCCGTTTTTCTGCCGAATTTTCGTTGCGTTCGACGGCGAGCGCAATTTCTGTGGCCGACGCAGTTTGTTTATTTGCGATTCTCGGCCGAGACTGTTAAGCCGCGTCCATCTTTGCCAATGACTTCCGCCCTTTTCGCGTTGTTTTGTATGTCTCAGAGGGCACTTTTAAATAGTTCACCTTCTGGTCCGCTTTATCAGACGGATGACTGCAAGGCGCTTAATCGCAGAATAGGCCCAGAATTGCCTTCGTCAGTCGTATTATCCGGCGCGCATGCGAAAAATATGGCGCCCACCCGAATGGTGGTCTCAATCAGCTGCAGCAACTCCCGCGGTGAGTCTCTACACCTGCCGGTCGTGCAAGTCTCCGGATTGCCCGACTCGAACACTTCTGTCCATTTCGGGACTCAGTAGGCCACAAGAGTTATCTTTCTCGGTCAACTGCCGGCCATTCGCTTCACGAGCACGTGAGTTCATAATCTGAAGAGTTTTGCAGACAAAGACTTTTCAAATTTAATTCTTAACCGTCTTATCATGCAATCGCCGGTTTCTAATCCTGATGCATTGGCCCGGTCTTAATGATGTTTGGAGTGTTTCGTAAACAGAACTCTCGTATTTCATTCTCACCAACAACTCCGCAATTTCGAAATCACAGGCTGTTAAGAGACCGACCGAACAGGTAGGCGAGGTCGGCACTTTCGGCCATTTTGGTTTGGCCATGCGCTGAAGCGAAAAGAAAACGGTGTGGCCACGAGCTTGTTATCTTTCAGTGAAGCGAAGGGGCGGGACGTCCTTATCGTTCACTCGGTGACTCGCCGCCTTTTTTGGTTTGCGGCTTCCGTTTGTTTGTTCGGGACTCTTATCGATAGCGCCGTTTGTTGGCAATTGGGCGGAAACTACGTGGCCTTAAGCAACGGAACAACTTTCTTTATCAACTCTTTCGGCTTATTGTTCCTTTATCTCGTGTCGTGCTGCAAAATCGAATATCGTCAAAATCAATGGTATTAATCAGTTTGTTTTAGTCGAATGCAAATTCAACAATGACCATCGTCTCCAGTGCCGCATCATCTCCGATTCAAAATGGCGGAAGTGCCGATGAACTCGAGCATGTCAACTGCACGTCCTGCCAAAAGCTCTGCGATGAAATGAAAACAACAGTGACGGAAATGGTCGATAAACTAAATCGACTCGATAAACGTGTTGAAGAAATGGCGCGCGAACAAGAGAAACTGAAGTCTCAGTTCTCAATCTCAACCACTTTACAACCACTGAAAAACGAAGAAAACACTTCGATTTCGCCACCTATCGAAAGCCGAAAGTCGTCGGTGAGCGTTGCGGCCGATGAATCGCAGAACCATTTGGTTGAAATGCTGACGAATTTAATTGGTGATGCAACAAAAAATGCGGACGGTTCGACGTCTGTGGACGGAATCCGTTTGGAGCCCGGAGTCAGGATTTCGTTGACTTCCGATCAGCAGATTAAAATTGAACCGCCATCCGGCGATGATAATGGAAACACGTGAGTCGATCTTCGATTATCTCAACCCAACTAATTTCAGTGCAATTTCAACGAACGGAAGTCGAAAACGCAAACCACATCGCAGCGCCATTCATCGGGTACCATCGGATGCTAACGAAACCGACGAACCACCACCTCAACAGCCAATGGAGGCGTTGGTCAGCATGCTGGGTTTGGAAACGAAAAACGGAAATCCGTTGGACTTTTTGATCAACGCAGCTCAATCGCCAAATTCCGCTGCTGCAGCTCAGCCAAAACGAAAGTTCCCACGCAAATCGAATGCTAAACTATCGATTCCGCAAAGTTCACCATCCACTCCAACGGATTTGGGAAGTCTTGTGGCCGCGACAATGCTTGCCGGCAATCAAAACGCTGAGGAATACAAAAGCGAAGAAACCGATGTCGATCAACAACTTGCTGCGAATTTATTCTCCACTTTGTTTGGATCTAATAGTCGCCCAGCGACTACACAATCAAATCAAAACACGTGGAACGATAACTCACGTAATGAACCGGTGAGACGACTAAAGCAAACAAATCAAAACTAAAAGCTTTTTAGCCTTCAACTCCAAAATCAGAAGCCAGATCAACAAGCGGATCAGTTTGCTCGAACTGTCAAACGGTGATTTTTCTTGTTTTTCATCTTCCTAATCCATGAACTTTTAGCCTCACACAACCGCATGGAGACGAGATGCGCAAAACAATTTGGTCTGCAATGCTTGTGGTCTTTATTATCGCCTTCATCGAGTAAGTTGAAAGCCTTTCAAAACCGCAGATTCAACTTCTTTGTTTTGTAGACTAATCGACCGGCTCATATGCGTAAAGATACAATTCAACAGCGATATCGACGCAAAAACGGAACACAAACCAAAGGCTGCAGAGACACCAACGAATCACCGAATCTAGGCAACGGATCGCCAATAGATGCCACTCAAAATCTTGTCTTCCAAAACCTTCTCAACGGCACATCGGACAACGAAGATCAATTGAACTCGACCATTGACGCAGTATCGAAAGGCGTCAATTCTTGCGAATCAAAGTCTGCTGAATTTAGTGATGAGATATCGAAATGGAATTCTTACATTCAAGGATCCCAGTCGACAACTCCCTTTTCAACAAACGACATCAACGCGTTTACCCAAAGCATCATTGCTAAATTAAGGACCTAATCAAAATTTTGTGTATAATCAAAGTGGCCTTTTTGTTGTTGCACCTTCCGACTTAAACGGGCTCCTCGGTTTCCTAAGCCCCCATCTCACTTACAACTTTTGTTTTCGCCTTAAACCACACACCACAGGGATTCTCACTTGTTTCCTCATCAATATCATCTTCTAGTATCTCCGTTTATGTCAATGAAATTCCAAGAGTCTTCATACGCGGTTATTCGTTTTCCCGTCCTATTTGAGTGATCAGCTTTAACGATCCAAAAGTCGCATAATTTCGAAATAAATTTGCAATGATTTAGATTGGTTTTGACGCCACGAGCTTCCCATTTGCACGGTGTAAAAATTCCCTGCACATTCCGCTTTTCGATTCGCACCGTCAACATCTTCAGTATGTGCATTTGGCTTCGAAGTGCTTCGGTGTTCTGAATTTGCATTTATCCATCTAATTAGCTTTAACTCGGATAACTTAAGATATTCTTTTGTTTGTACGCGATTTCACTTCTTCAGTATTCCTTTTACGCTAAGAATAAACAATGGAATTTGAAAGTGGAAGTGCTGCTTCTGGTGCACTCACACATGAGCAGCGTTGATTATGATCGACGGCATGTCGTGAGAATGGCGGGGTCAAAAATATGAAATGCGCGAACTTATAAGAGAAATAGAGCAGTTGTGCGGCTCCTCAACTGCGGACGATTTCACTGCCGGTTGTGTGCGTAGCGATTGCTCACTGGTCGCTCCACGATTTCCAACCACTCTTTTTCCTTTTCGATTTCCACTGTCCGTTTTGCTCACTCGGTGTTATGCGAGGACCGGGCCGAGAGAGCATTTGGAAGAAAACCCCGGTCGTAGGGACTCGTTTTGCCCTTTGAATTTCTGCTCAGCAGTTTGGAGAAACAGTTCACAAGCGATAAGTAGCGTGTTGTTGTCTCAACAATTAAACTCCAGAAATTATCTGCAAATTCGTTTTAGCTAACCGGGGCTCGCGCTCAACCATCCAACGTGGCTTCTTCGACCGGAACATTTGTTCTCGAATTCACACCACCAGTGCCTGTTTGAAGAGTTTTTTCTGCGTGAAATGGATAATCAGTTGCCGATCCAACCGCTTTTTCCAGAAATGATTTTTTCGACACCGAAAGTCGTTCGTGGTACCGGTCAATTGTCGTGGTTGTCGCCCAAGGCGGGTGTTATTCAATGCTCGAATATGAACGTCTCGGTCTCGTTCCAACTCAAAGATTTTTGTGATCAAGTTTGTTTACTTGTCATTGTTTTCATTCTAATCAATGGTTCAGGGAGTTACCGATTTCACGTCTGTTTTGCGTCCCGGATTTCGTTTATCTTTTCAAGCGGTCATGAACGAGAGCACAAACGAATGGATCGGGAATTACGTTGCGCCGATAAGTGAACCGGTAGCTTTCGATTTTGTTTTCTGTTTCAATCTCGTGATTTAGGAGACTTTGGACGAAAAGGAACTAAATTTGGAGGAATACGATCGAAAAGCAGGCACTCAAACTGCTTCCAAAGATCAATACTCGTTGGAATTGGAGATTAAATCGCTCAGTTTTCTGCTTTCGATTTTCCAAAAAAACGGAAGTCATAACATCGCACTTTCGAGGTAATTTGACTACTTGAACATTTTAAGAGTTTCGTTTAGTTTACACAGTCGAATCAGCAACTCGGGGCGTGACGATTTCTTCCGTAAGTTTTACGATCTCTAACCAAGATAGCTAGCAATTTTAAGGTTATATCGGGTCGAGCAGTTTAAAGCGTCGTCAGTTCATTGAACGTCGTTCTTATGTTTTCCACGTATCCGAAAACGATATGGTCTTCTTACAACCGCCAGAGATCTACAACACGGTGCTTATGTTATCATCTTTTTTGCTTCGTCGAGGTGGAGTCACATCGTCCGATGCGTTGTTCTCGTTCTTCAACAGTTTTCCTCAAATTCCACAATCAGTCAAAGATGCCGTACAACAAAGTGGGTTTAAAACTTTTTTCTAATTTCCTTTTTCGTTACAGGTCGTCATAAGTTTATGGATTTCTTGAATGAACATCCATTTGCTTTTGCGCCATTTCCGTCGCAGTTCTACGTTTCGGTTCGTCGTAATCTGCCGTTCTTCGAATACAGCCGTTTTATCAAAAAGGTATGTTTGCTGCGATTGTTAGGTGGCAGCTAAATAATTGTGTTTAGAACTTTCCGAATTGCGTTTATCCGATTCGCTACCCGGGACCCAACGGTATTCAACCATATTCGAACTTCGATCAGATCGGAGATCAAATGGGAGTCTCGCAATTCAACGCAAACGGACAAATCAATTATACGGGAATGTTTCAAGGTAAGCATCTGATTTCGATGTTCTCTATGTGTCGATTTCAGAAGACACTCCGGTTGTTACTCCGCGCAATCCGTGGACCAACGGAGACAACACAGCAACTACACCGTATATGCCAACTCAGCAGGTCATGACAAATCCTCCACAACAACAAATGGATTACATGAACGGTGGAATGACGAACAATACTTCAGTAGCACCGTTGCCTCAGGCTTCGGTTGTACCACAACCCAAATTACATCCCGGTGTTATTGGCGATCGTACAATGACTCGTCATAACTCCGTGAGTTCAGTTGGATCCAATCAGTATGATATGCTTCGTCATTCGGCGGCATCGGTTCTCGGTGATCCACGAGTTTCTTGCTCACCGCCATTAAACAATCTGATTGCAACGACGAGCAATGGTATGCGCTCATTGATGGTCGAGAGTTCAACCCAAACTGAAGAAGGATCGTGGGATCTATCTGTAAGTGCAACATTAGTTGTATTCGCAATATTATCTACTTCAGCGTCGAATCGTCGGTGGGACAAAAGAATGCCGGTGCCGTTGCACTTGTGACATGAGTTCGTTAATCAAAATCTTCGACAACTCCTCAATCTAAGTCATTATTCGTCTTTTATTCACAACAATTTTTATCACTTGGTTCCGTTGCGCCTTTACACATTGACTCTCAGGTTTTCCAATTGCATACAATGTACATCACGTTTTCGTTTTTGATGCATCATCATTTACGCCACAACATAAATTTGGTTCTTATTCACAATTCTGGCCTTAAACCCAATATTTTCATAACCGATACCCATGCCTTTTCATTTGCTTAAATGACCTTAAATTGCTTTCCACTGCCATATTTGTCATTTGCATATACGCGTCTAACTTCTTTTTTTGCCTTTGCAAAATATTTCCATCGTAATCTCTGTTCGTTTACTCCCAAAAGTTATCCTCGTTGATTATTTCACTGGTAGCCACACTCATCTCTTCGTCATATTCCGATAAAAGACATCCGGTTGTTGTAAGTTCACTCCTTCTGTTTATAACTTAGTTTATTCGCCTTTCTTGTTTGTAAATTTCTTTACATTCAACGGCTTCAATTATTCCGAAGGAACGCCGAAACAGTACGACAACATCACAACCTCTTGTATGTTTGCAATTGAGCTTTAGGTTAACAGACCTTATCGCTTCGTTCTTCCGAACTGTTTTAAGCCAAAATTTCAATTAGTGATGCTTTATCGTAATCGCGAAACGGGTAGCATTCAATCGTTAATCCCTTATTTATCACAACCATCCACAGCAGCTAACTGTTTGTATGCTCGATATTTGTCTCGAAATGAAGTGAAAATAAACAAGAAAACCCCAGCTGTTCAGTGATCAGTTTGCAGACAAAATCAATCGTCAATGTGCGATTCTGAACTGCAATAGGAATAAACCGATTATGCGCAAGTCAATCGGGTATTGTCCTTTATGGCATTTGAGAAGAAGCGGATCAAACGATTCGTAGACACGCGTCGAGGTCGTCAGTTCGCTTTTCGCACAGTTGGTCGAGAGAAAAAAGGCTCGAGGATTGTTTACGTCGACCAGCGGCAAAAGTGGCGGTCGAAAACATTCCGCTGCCAAACTTCGACGCAGATCAACCGCATCGTCTGCAAAGTGGATTAGGCGCCACAACGATGAACAACTGTGATGCTCATCTTCTCGCACTTACTGTACTAAACGACCGGATTTCGCGTACCAAAGTCAACCGTAATCCTTTTTAGCATTCGATGGCATGCGTTAAGAGACTCCGCCCGTTTTCGACTCTTCCGTTTTGTCTGCCATTTGAGTTAAAACTGACCGTTTTACTGCCCGGTCACTTCGTTTACGGTAATAGTACGATGCCTCCTTTACCGTTCTCGATCAATTCAATTTTGTGCAATGCACCGACTGTTTCCAATGTTCCAAATTTACAACGTCAGATTCTTCAACTTCTACTCGCCCAATCTATTCCCAAGAAACTACCGTCAACTCCGCAGCCTAATGCCTCAACTAATAATCAATCAACTAAATCACGAAGCAATCAAACGGAATCAAAATCCAAACAATTTAAATGCGAAGAGTGTGGCAAAACGTTTAGTGCTCAATACAATTTGACTCGTCATCTACCCGTTCACACGGGTATTCGACCTTTCACTTGTAAAGTAAGTTATCGATTGAAATAGAAAACGCGCTTTTAGGTTTGTGGTAAAAGTTTTCGACAGGCATCAACTCTGTGTCGACATCGAATCATTCACACATCGGAGAAACCACATCAAGTAAGTTATTGATGTCAAATTCACCTTTCAATCTGATGTTTAAGTGTGAAGTTTGTCATAAAAGTTTCAATCGCTCATCAACTTTGAACACACATCGTCGAATTCATTTGGGTAAGTTCGATGGAACTTCCGCCTTTTTTAATGCAAAGATCGACAGTCGAGAAGTAAGCCTCTTGGCAGTTTTGGCTGATCGATTAGAAAGAAAACAGACGATTAAGCCGGAACTTCGAGATTATGCCCAAAAGATCAACCAAATAATTTGCTGGCATTAAAATTGTAGTCTTTGACTGAACAGTGAAAAACCACGAACGGAAGTGAATGAATAATCTCTTATTTCAGGAATTAAACCCTACGTCTGTGAGTTTTGTGGAAAGGTAAAGAGTCTTAACAGAAGTTTGAAAAACGTTTATTTCAGTCTTTTCATCAGAACGGTAACTACAAGAATCACAAGCTCACACATTCGGGTGTTAAACGACACGTTTGTGAATGTGGCAAACGGTTTCATCACGCTTACAATTTGGCTTTTCACATGTTAGTTGAGTGAGAACACAGTCGTTGATCTGCTCTTTCAGGCACACTCACAACCAAACAAAACCTTTTCAATGCCCGGAGTGTGGAAAAGGTTTCTGTCGGAACTTCGATCTAAAAAAACATCTTCGTCGTATTCACTCGATTACAAGCACATTAACCGAAACTGATAAATCGCATTGAAAAGCTTTATAGGTATTTATTATTTCTATACTGTAAACTTTATGCTCCTAATTGCTTATTTTACGAATAAAACAGTTTCCGTCAAGTGCCCATTTTCTAGTGAAATGAACTGTACGGTTCGTTTGATGCGAGCAACATTAGCATGGCGCCAAATTTCCGTTTTATCGACACACTTCTCCAAGTACCATTTGGATCTAAACCAGCTGAGCTTCTTACTGTAGTTTAACTAGTAAAGTTAATTTCAATGAATTTCGAGTAGTCGGCTTGAATTTGTTTAGAAGCTTCCAACTAGCAAATCGAAATTCATTCTGATCGTTTGTGTAAGAACCAGTCAGTCAGCTTTGAAATGTCCGAATGGCTTAAAAGATTTTGTGTTGAGGAGCATCGAGAACGTCGACGAAAGCGTTTGAATCGGAGTCTTTTTAGTGACATTCTTTGGTACAGGTTGGTTGTTGAGCTAAATCGTTGTATTTCGTTTTAGTAGCACATACGACTATCGCGTTATTCGTTTTATTTACAACTTTCCAATTGGTTTTGCGTTAAGTGCCGCTGTTTATCATTTGGGTTGGCAGCGTTTGAACTTTGCCGATTTTCATCCCGTGTATTCGCTTATCTTCCAATGGTCACTGATATCCGGATGTGCGTTTGCTTTCGCTTTCAGTCCGGTAGAAATGTTCACTGAAGAGTTCGAGTTGATTGGCTTTAGATCTTTCGATGTGCTACAATTTGTGTTTGTGTTGGCGGTTTAGGTAAAAGTGGTCAGGGAGTCTTATCGTTGTATTTGGCCGAACAATTGAATCGTGGACCGATTTCCAACATTTTAAACAACTTCGAATTGACGTCGAGTATCGTCGTTTGTCATTTGGAGTTGGAAGCCGATTTGGCAACCGAGCGAATTCAATTGACCACCGGACCATTGGAGGCGCTTTTTGAGAAGCATTTCGGTAGGAAAGAGCGGCTCTTAGCAGTACAATTGTTTGTTCAGGAACAGCGACAAGTTATGGTCAAAAATTCGTTAAGATTTTGAGGGCGTTGATTGAACCGTTTCGTGATGAGCTTCTCTTTTCCAATGAAGAGGATCAAGTACTTGCAGCCATGATTGATGGATCTGAAGCGTTGTCAGAGCGAGAGTTTTCTTTAAATGGACAAGAAATTGAAAGCAATCAGAACTCAATAAACGATACCCATCGACCTTCATGGACTAAACTGAAAAGCGAACTGGGTCGACAGGCGGGACGAAGAATGGAAGAACGATGCGAACAGACGTTTGCAATCGCAGTTCGTCGATGTCACGAGGTTTTCGCTGAAACTCAAGCACGTTGTTACGACAAACTACCGTTGATTGGCTACTTGGTTTGCTGGCAATTCAATGCGATGGACATTTGCCAACCGAGTGACGTGAAGAAGTTTGCTGATGTTCGCTGTGAAACTGGTGGAGCTTTGGAATCAGAGATTACTCCCGATTTGGACAATCAAATGGAGAAACTGGAGAATGTCAGTCAACAGCTAAATGAACAAATTCGTTTAAACGTAAGTCAAAAGCGACATGTTCGCGGATTAAAAATAAGATTTGGTTACATTTTCGTGCCGTTGAACAACCACAAGATGAACGGGTTCGTGTTCTCAACGAAATCAAATCGAAGATCAGAGCGGACGTCAAGTTCTTCGAGGTTTCAGTTCTCCTATGAATAAGTCAATGCGACTACTTTTCAGCTTCTAAGCAAAACGCTGAATGAGTTATTTTCGACTTTGCTCATCCTGTTGGTTTACTGCATATTTCGTGATTCGATTGCTTTGATTCGTGGATATTTGAATGACGTTGAGTTCAAAAATTTCTACTTAACTTCCTACTTTTGGCACATCGACAAGAAACGACAAACTGCTGGATTGCCATTTCTCGAGCCGCTTAATCGGGCTGAAATTCGGCGCCACAAAGTTCGCTCACCGTACAGTCCACCTTCTGGTCAGGAAGTTCGACAATCATGGCAGCCGTTGTTTCGGTTCGGAATTTTTCTTTTTGTCACGACAGTAATCGTGTTAGTCGATCACTATTTCTATCGCATTCTATACGATGTGCACTAATAGTTTTGGAGCGTTGATATCGTGTTTACTTTAGGTAGTGAGTTATGGCAAAACTCAAGCAACTCAACGTGCTGAACACACCGTCGACATTCAGTTAAGAAAAACTCCATTGATTTGCCGTCATTTTTGTGTTTAGGTCGACGGTCACGGTCTGGTGGCCGATTTAATTCGTTCTGTCGTTTCGTTTAACTACACAAACCAAATTCACCGCAACATAACTAACGAAGAATGTTTGCTGACACCTCGTCGTCCAGATTGGAACTTTACGTTGCTTCACATCTTCGGGCCACTGATTGGTATGCTGCTGCTTCAAGTGCTCTTCGGTTATGTTATTCGTCGTCTCGTTTTGTTCTATGTTTTGGGATGGATATTCCGAAAGCGAAGTAAAACACGAATAGTACAACTTTACAATCGAATTCTCTTGGCACGCGAGAACGATCGTCGTGTGGGTCGAAGTCGAATTCGTTTTCTCGTCGAACAGCGACGTTTCCGCCAGAAGCTGTCTGATCAGTAAGTTATTTAACAGGAAAATTAAAAGAATTTAACTTCTTTTTAGACGTCCATTTCTCGATGAAAACCATTGGCTTCGTCGCTACCTGATTGATCGGGTTTTCTCGACTGGTCGTTGTGTCTTATGTGAAGCGAAAAGTCGACCGCCAACACTTCTCGTTTGTGATCGTTGTCCGGCAACTTATTGTCGAGCGTGTGCCGAATCCTTGAACGGTGAATGCTACGCCTGTGAGGTAGACGATTGAGTGGTTCTTTTCGATTGGTTGGAATTTCAGGCCGAATGGAAAGATTCAACGACCCTAACCGGAACCGAGGAATGCAAGGTCGTGGAGAGGTGAATCAACAGCCGTAACTATCGAACTGTCAAATAAGGTTTTTTCGTTTTTAAACGCTTTAAAAAATGTCTTTTTCTAAGTGAACATCAAAGCAAAATATGCAATGTACAATCCAGTCGTTTCTACGACTTTGCCGTTTATTATACACTAGTTTAAGTCGCAAAGTCAGTCGTTAAAGTCAAGCTTCGGTTGACCGTTTTTTCGTCCCACCGGTCCACTTATGAAACAGCAAAATACCCGTTTTTAAAGATTTCTAAGCCAATAAAAGAAGTAATGAGTAGCTTGATGATTGGGCTTAAGAGTGGCACTAAATGCGCGAGCCAATCTACGCGCATCTTTTATAACGGAGACGAAAGCTCCTTTTCGTCAATTTTTGCGAATGCCACCACGGCAGTCAGTCGTTTGTTAACGACAGTTAACCAACGGGCATTTCGAGTGCAAATTGGTCGCGCGCTCAGTTTGTTGGTTTCCACTGATCCACGCCGGTCGTTTGAGTTCGAACCTGAATCTCTCGCGACAAAAAGCATCGGCTGTTTACATCTTGTGGTGGGATAGGGGGCTCACGAGCAACGGTTTCGCTGTTTTTCGTTTTATCAAACGTTTAATTTCAGTTTTCCGGAGCAAACGAAAACCGCAATATGAAGTGCTCGAGAAATTCTGCGATAAACTACCGCAAGTTGGTCGACGTAAGTGCAATTACGTGTGTTTATGTTCAGCCTGTTCTCTAGATTGCTGCTACCACTTCAGGGTTCTATTACTGGGCGGTTTGGTTACTTGGTAATCAAAAACAATGTTGACTTAAACAAAGTTGAGGTTTTAGTTTGGCTTGCTGGTTTGGGAACACTTCAAGTATGTAAAGATGGTACTGCAAAAATGGATGGTTGTTCTCGTAATCGCATATCATTTTGCTCATCTCTCTTTTTATTTACCTATTATTTTGTTTAACAAATTTTGTGCAACTTTTGTTGTCTTTTTGGTGGTCTTGTGAGTTTACCAAAATTAGTTGTTTACGGATTGATTTTAGATGGTTTCGGGAATAGTGGGTTGCGGTACAGTGTTATAATTGCCTGTGCTTATTCTATCGTGTCTGCGACATCTCAGACTTCCATTAGATATTCGATCCAACATAAGCACAGTCATTTACATTGAATCGATGTGCTTGCAGGCGGAAATTGGTTGCTAGCCGCATACAGTTGTTTTCGCTCCGTTTTCTGGTCGAATTGTACGTCGTTCTTCGTTACTCTTCTCGATTTCTGGTAATCCTTGACAACGAAACAAAAAGTCTCAAAATTAAAAAAGATGCTGGACCACAAAAAGATTCTTGTCGGTATTCATGTTGTCAATGATTAACTAGTTTGTTTAACTTCTATTGTCGTTGCCGCGTGATCTCACATCTTAGTCGCCAAGAACTCGAATTGTCAGTTTTATGTCAAAACAAGTGATTTTGATTGTTGAAGATGCTGTGAAGTTGGTTGGTAATTTGATCAAGTTTGCTGGAATAAACTTCATGTTGTTGGATATTGGCCAATAACTGTCAAACAATCAAGAGATTGATTTCAAATCTTTAATAGAAAAGCTCTGACTCACCAGTGATCTGTTTATATGGTGATATACATAAGCTTGTTAATATCGTAATTGAATCACGCAGCAACTCGCAGATTTTACACAATTGACTATTCTTTTTAATCATAAACTACAGATCGGAACCACACATACTGATGTTTATGAACAGTGTAAGATAAACCTGTGGAAATGGACATTTGGGTTTGAAGTTGGTGGAGGATTGACTGAGAATAAACTCGTCGGATAATCGTCGAGCATCGAAGATTCATTTCATTCGCAATCAAATCGGAAAGGTGTCGGGTTAACTGAACACGCCCTGTATTTGGTGAACAAAAATATCCGTTTAGAGCTTCTAATTTGCATAAAAGCGGTTTGATGAATGTCGTAAAGAGTTTAGTCATTTGTCCATCTTTTGTTTTCTGTACAGTTAGTTCCTTTAGCTTGCGGTCATGATGAACAATATGAAGGTGAGTTCCATTGTTGTGAAGATTAGTTCGAGGTTTCCAGGAACTGCGACGATCGAATGCAAATGACTTGCAGTTCTCCAAATCGTGCGATGAATGTCGCTTTGAGATTGTAAGTTCTGATGTCGTAGAGTCATGGACCAGTGATTCAGCAAAAATATATGGCCAAATTGAAATCTGTCGAGAAACAGGAACGTTTTTGGAAAAAAGTCCGTTGGATAATCTATTGGATTATTTGGATTGTGATCATGTTGGCATTTTACTCTCTTCATCATCGGTCCCACATCTGCAACGAGTTGTCGAAGTTGGAGCTTTAAAAGTTGTTGATGTGGAAAGTAGGAAAAAACCATCGTTTACTTGTTGTTCCCTGGAGAACCAGTGAAATCAATCGTATATTTTGTTTATTGACTTGTGTGCGATTCGCGCCGAACAGACGGCAGTTGGCGAACTTGTTCGCAACCTCAGCGATTTCGAATTGCGGCGTCGTTTTTTGGTTTCTGAGGTTCAAAATTCTGTAGAAATAAACGACCAATTTTTTCTTTGGAGATCTTTGGTTTTCGTGTATTCTATTTCTCTAAAACTTCCAATTCGTTTCAGCTAAATGGTTGACAAAGGCTCACCGCGACGTCGTCGACGATCTTCGTCGAGCAGCTCCAGTTCGGCGTCGTCTCGTCGTTCGAGAAGCAGCAGCAGCAGTTCAACGAACTCGAGATCCTCGTCCTCAAGCAGCTCCAGCTCTTCATCGTCCCGTCCATCGCCAAAACGTGCTCGAGCGACGGCATCAACGCGTCCACGTCGTTCTCGCTCGAACAGTCCGCGTCGTCGTAAGTTTACGTATTACATTCATTTCATCAACAACATTCTTTAGACACGAATACTGCATCTTCGACCGCACGTGCGGGTGGCGATCGTTTTTCCTCTCGACGTTCTTCGCCTCCTCGACGCAACAGATCGTCGATTCGCCGATCTCGCTCTCCGCGTCGCGTTTCGCCGGATCGTCGACGTGAACCTCGTCGTTCACGCTCCAAAACTCCACCGCCACGTCGAGTTTTGGTCAAAGGACTGACGCGTAACATCAACAAAGAGCATTTGAACGAGATTTTCGGCAACTACGGAACTGTCAAGGAAGTCACGATTCCTATGGATCACATTCACACGTTCTTGACTCGTGGCCACGCGTATATCGAATTCGAGACTGCCGAAGCGGCCGACAAAGCCGTCAAGTACCTGGACACCGCGCAGATCGACGGTCAAGAAGTTCATTGCGAAATGGCAACACGTCGCAACAACGAGCGTGCGTATCATCGTTCTCCACCACGTCGCTCACCGGCACGCCGTTCGCCAAACCGCTCGGTCGGAAATGCGAATCGTGTGCCATTGGGCCGTCGAAGTCGATCTCCGCGTTAATCTGTTGGACGATTGAATTTTTCTTTCCGCTTATTATCCATTTTTTGTAATATATTGTGCGGAACATAAATATGTTTGAATCTTAAGTATCAAATCGAACTTCGTCAACAAACTCCAGAGGCATGACGACTGGAAAGTCGGTCCTCGCAAACAGATCAATTAACTGGACGTTCAGACATGAAATTCCATATTCTGGGATTTCGAGGTGACTGTTCATTGTGGACATAGAGAACCGAGAAGTCTTCGGTTCCATTGAAGCAGTTGGAATTGACACGTTTCACCAGCGACCAGGAACTGCGCTTTGAATTCGCGCGTTGAGTTCAACTTCGCAGTTTGTTGTCTTCGAACTGCGACCTGCGAGTTGGATCAAACTCACTGGTTAATTTGTTGGAATTCTCATCCGAGATTTTAGTTCAGCAACCTCGACTGTTTATCTGTTTCATTTAAGTGTACATATGAGCTAAACGAAATGTCGTATCTACGAAACTTTTTCGGCGGCGCTGCAGTCACGAATCAAGACGATGGCGAAGTGGTGGAGAAGTTTGTGGAACGATTGGAAACGGCGAGTACAGTACAAGACCGAAAATCCGCGTTGAAAGGATTGAGGGCATGTGCAAAAGTGAGTTTAGATGTGACGGCAATTTCTATTGGAAACTTCAGGCCGCTCGTTTGGCTGTTGCTACGATGGGAATGAATTTGTACATGGAAGTTCTGAATTCCGAAGATGATGTTGAGGTTGTGGCGCTCACATTGGACATCTTGAATGCGGTGTTGTCGGACGAAAACGGACCGTTGGAAGACGACGAATTGGGCGATCGGCTGTCGGAAGTGATTGTCAAGAAGCCGGTTTTCATGCCGGCAATTTTGAAGTGGTTGGACAACGAGCATTTTACGATTAGAAAGTAAGTTCAAAATCTTTGGTTTCGATTGCTTGTCTAATTTAGAAACGCCGTCCAACTGCTCACGACTTTGCTTCGTCATCGTGCCGGTGAAGTTCAAGACGCGATTATTCGCGATCCAACAGGAACAAGTCGAGTTGTCGAGCTACTGCATGAGCAACGAGAAATCATACGAAACCATGTGGTATTGATGCTAAGCGAATTAAGCCGTGGGAACCTTCAACTTCAACAGCTTCTTGTCTTCCAAAACTGCTTTCAACTTTTGTTCTCAATCATCGAACAGGAACCAACGGACAGTGAGTAGAGAGAAGTGGTCTTCGAATGTTTATTATCGTTTTTAGGCATCGTAATCGAAGACTGTTTGTTTGTGATGTTGAATTTGTTGAAGAAGAATGCGAACAATCAACAACTCTTTCGAGAAAACAGGTTACTTACAAACACTGTTGCTGTGTCATTTTGGTTTGTTTTCAGTTTGATCAACCGTTTAAATCAACTAACTGGAGAGTTTCTGTACCCACGGGAAGATGCGGATATCACTTTGGAATCCGATTGGTTGCCGCAAAAGACCGCAAATTTCATTTTCATTTTGCAAGTCATACGTGCACTTGTATCGCCTGTTGACAACGCTCATGCCAACACACACGCCTCACAACGTTGTCTTCTTCAAACTGGTTACTCAACGCTTTTACTGAAATTAGTCATTTAAATTTTTAGGTTTAATTGATCTTCTATGTCGAGTTTTCTTGTCAGAAGTCGAAGTGTCGGCCGATGTCTTGACTGAAACGGCCGCAACCCTTGCCGATGTGATTCGCGGTAATTACGCAAATCAAAATCATTTTGCGGCCTCAACAGTCTCCACTCCTGAAGGAACCAAGTGAGTTTATTGGGTTAAAATGTAGACAACTGAGCATTACAGATCTGCTTTGTTGATGCTTTTGATCACAATGACAACCGAAAAGCAACTTTTTCGTTTACGATGTTCCGTCTTCTATTGTTTTCTCTGCTATTTGTATGGAAATGATACCGGGAAACAAAGAGTACGTCAACGGTTCAGTTCTGATATTGTGCATTCGCTTTCAGATCATCGATTCGCTTCTTCCCGATGATACGGAAAAACAAGCAGAGAATGGACAAGTTCAGAAACGACAGCTGAATGAGAGTCTTGGTCAATATTTGTGTGCTTCGATTATCAGTTCAGAGTCCGTGCAAGTTTGGTTTGGTGCTGTTTGCTTGATGCACGTTCTCTTCGAAGCAGACCACTTGAAACCTCAACTTTTGCGTGTTCAACTCGAAACGATGCCGAGTCAAGAACCGTCGACTCTTCTTGCGCACATCGGCAATTTGCTGATTTCACTTGGAGCTCGTCGACTTCAAACTCGTTGTGCTCTTTTGATGTTGCTTTCTGTTTGGCTTCACAACTGCGGTCAAGCTATTGAAGAATTTGTTGCTAAAGATGCACATATCGATTACTTGACATCGCATCTTGGTGAGATTTAATGTTTCTAATTTTAAATAACGTGGTTTGTAGTGGAAACGAATACCGAACTACGCGAAGGCGAAGATCAAGTAATCAAAGGACTGATTGCGTTTTTGTTGGGCATTTGTATTCAGCACTATGAGAATCAGGATTCCGATCGCAAGTAAGTTCTTTCGAACTCACGATCGACAATTCAATTTCTTGATTTTACAGAAATAAGTTAATGGATGTTGTTAATCGACGAGTTGGGATGGATGCAGTGGCCGAGTGTTTAGAGGGAGTGACAAAGACCGAATTCTACATTCGTGCCGCACAAAAACCGATGCCGACTGTTGGCAATCCACAGGATTTGCTGCTCGAGTACCAGTTCGCTAAACTCTTCAAGACATTAGAAGGTTTGTTTTCTCATAAGTTTTTATTTGGTTTTGTTTTCTAGGTCCACTAACAAAAATATTCCGACCAAACGGGGATTTTGTTGGTTCGTCGACGAATTCGGACGTTATCGTTACGTCATACAAGAAACTAATTAAACAACAGGATGAACATATCGCAGAACTCAAACAGCAAGTCGATCAGCTACGGGCTGCCGCTGAAAAGAACAACATCAACGGCGAGACTGGTCAATCGACCGACGAAGTATGGGAGTTCGTAGACAGTGTGCGGTTTTTGTCTTTTTAGCGCTTTATATCCTTTAGATGATGTTGTGTGTGAAAAAGTTCGATAATTTTTCTTTAAAACTTTCTTCTTTCGCTTATTGAAATTGATTTTTGTGCTTTGCCTGAACTTATTGTGCTTCAATGTTCTGAAGACATCAGTTTGCTTTCTTTCTTAATTGATTTGTTTCAGCCAAATCTCAATGGATCGACTGTCAAAAACGCGGAACTGCAAATGTTGCGCACCGAAACTGAAGAGCTCAAACGTCAATTGGCCGAAAGAAGTCAACAGTGTTCAGATTATGCGGGATTGTGGTCGCAATATGAACAGTTGACTGCGTAGGTTTACAGTTGAACTTGTGGTGATTTCTGCTTTTTAGGGTTTGTCAGCAATGGCAAGCTGAAGCTGAAAGGCGAAGAGTGTGGGGAGAGCAATGGCAAGCTTATCAGATTTCACAGCTTCCCGATCCGCAAGCCGCGGCTATCACTCAACTGCAAAATCAGTTGGTGGAGATGGAACAACAGTTGCGATTCGGATGGCAATGTTTTGAGGGACAAAGCAAAAGTCAAGCCGAAACCGTCGCAGCGTTGGAACGACAGAAACACGAGAATCAACAGTTAAATATGGAGTTGAACGATTTGAAGCGACAACTCGCAACAACATCGTACAAAGAACTGGTAGGCGCCAATGTTTTGGCTTCTGTTATCTTTGCACGTTTACAGAATGCAACGAAAAATGAACTTGAATCGATCAGACGAGAACACGACGATACGCTGTTGCTGTTGGCCGAACAAGACGCAAAGATCACGAATTACCGTCAACGTCTACGTGCTCACAACGAAGTGGTGACTGATGATGAATCAGAGGAAGCCGTTGCAAACAATGAACAGCCAAATAGTCTTGTTTAAGTTCCCTAAGCATATCTGAACTGTGCGATAAAAGTGCCGATTTTTGTTGCTAAGGCCTTTTTTGTTAACTCGCCAATTATTTTTATTGTAAAATGAGTCTATGGGATGTGTAGTTTTATGTTAACATGAGAGCGCCAAAATACGGGGGTTTGTCAATGGCGCAAATTCATTAAACGGTTCACATCGTTTAGCTACGTTTTTTCACTTGTCATCTTTTAGGGATTATTGTAATTAATTTATTATAAAGTCAATAAAGTTTTAGTTCACGGTCATCGTTTCTGTACGCCCACTTTCGCTCAAACTCGTTTCTGTGCAAACGTGAGAAAAGACGGTGGTTGTTTTAATCGACGAACACATCAACCGGTCGACAGAACGGAAGTGTTGAATTTGCGGTTTCGAGAGTAAGATGAGTACAAAAAGCGCTACAACGAATTCAGAAATCTAATTCACGTGTTGCGACATTTCAATCTTCGAACAAAAGTAATTCATTTCAAGTGGTTGAAAGATGGATCGTTAGACAGCGAGGAATAGTCGGAACAACAATACGGCGGTTTATTGCGATTCCCGAGTCAAGTGAATTCACTTCACTTTCCTTTTTTGCTCGACATCATGCAAACACATGTTTTTGTGTTTGTCTTCTGCGGTCACTTCGTATTAGTTGCTCAGTCAGTTCAATTGATTTCGACAAACGAAAACTTTATCTCTGTGGTCCGAGGGTTCACTGGTCGATTGCAGTGTTCGGTCTTTTATTGTCGTGGAGAAAAACCATTGAATGTAAGTTTTCCATTGACAACACCCTTTAAATTGGGTTGTAGATTGCGTGGTTCAAAAATGAGTTGATGATCTTTAACGGAACTGATTTCCAACCAACTTCGGGAATTGAACCAAACAACGTTCTTTTACAACGAACTACCATTCCAGAACCCGGAGGTAAGCACTCTACGAACTAATCAAACTAACTTCGTCTTAGATTCGTGTTCAACAGACGAGTACACGTTGCTAATCAAGAATTTAACCACAGAAGACTCTGGAAAATACAGTTGTCAACTCCATCGTGAGCCACAACAACTGAACTTCCAGATCGACGTCTTAGGTTCGTATTCTACTTAAACAACAAATATGTTTTTAGAGAGTGGACTTAAAAACGGGTTTCACGAGAATATAACTTATGATTACACGGAATGTTGTGTCGAACAAAATGTATCTCCTCTGTGTAAACCAATTTGCAAACCAAAAGACTTGAATTTGGAGTTTTTCGATCCAACATCGTGGGTTATAATTGAATCTACCGGTCTACGAGACTTTTTGTTTAGATGCAGAACTCGTGATTATAAGAGCTTCTTGTATTGTGCTACAGATAATGGAAAACGAGATTACGTCCCATGTTGCAAACAACGAGCCGTTCCATCATTTTGTTACGATTTTTGCTCATTTACTTTTGCGGTTTGTCACCATCTAACTAGTGAATATGTAGTAAACGATACTTTTAGATGCTAAAAAAGTCACATCGATTGTGCTTATATTATCTACCCGAAATTCTAGATTGTTTTAACAAAGGAAGCAGTAAGTTCTGAGTGTTTGTCTACGTTTAATCTTTCGTTTTAGTGTTGAATCTCGAACCACCCGTTAATTTGCAAGTACGCAAAGGACGTAGATCACGACGAGTGTTTTGTTGGCAGCCTGCTAATTCACTTAATGATGTTGAGTATTCGGTTCATATTCGAGAAGTCTCAATATTTCCTACATCACGAAAAACTCCGAGTTCATCGAATCGAAGAAGTCGACCGCGTCGAGCGCACGAAGTTTCGGGAGACAATTTTCGATCGAATGTAATGTTAATTCGCGAGTATGTCGATCAGAAAGAAACAGAATTCGTTCGTTTGAATCGAAATAAAATCGAAACGGTAGAGAGTGAGAGGGGCTGAACGAACTGATTTTGACATTTAGGGTCGTGATGGAGAGGTTTGCATATCCCTGGACGATCTTCAGATTGGATCTCGATACGTGATCTATGTTCAAACATCGAATCAACAAAGGACTTCGGAACCCAGCCCTCCGCTCTTTGTCTTAATATAATTGACAAGTAAATAGTTTGAGTCGTCTGTTAGACCCATTCAATGACTACGTACTCGATTCGTCTAGTCATCAAGCTCAAAGTTTACATGAGTATGGAAAACAGCCAAAGCTTTTGCATTTTTTTGTTTATCCCCCACACCTATTCCGCTTATCCGTCCGTCTGGCTGTCATCGAATGCAAATGTTGTGTTGGAAAAGAGTTAAACAGATGTTAAGATTATCGAATAGCTAGAACTAAAAGTACGCAACAATCTCTTACATGAAAATTCCTACAGGATTGTACGTATAAATAAAAAGTTGTGATTTCATCTTGATCTTGTATAATTTGCTGAGTCGAAATGATTTCTTGATTTAATGCGCAGTGATGATGGCAGTGTAGACAAAAATGCCTCCGGGCTAACGGTGGAAATAGCGCAAAACATGAGTAGAGGATCGGACGAAAAGATATAGTGGGATAAAGGCGGTGATCCCATCGGAGTTTTCTTTTGCTGCCGCGCAGGTAAGACGATCGAGTGTCGTTTTCTTTGGTCGTTGCCACTTCGGTGGTGTCGATCCATACTCGGTATACACCGAAACCGCCGTATATCTGCGAGTGTTAAGGGATCGCTGGTGTCGCAGAAAGTCCATTAAACAAAAAAAAATCGTAAATTTCACATCGGAATCAAGTGGTTATAACTCACGGTACGAGATCTACTCTTTCATTCAAGGTTCCGACGGCAAAACAAATGTCACTGGTGCATTCGCTTTTTGATTGTATTTGCGATTACAATGACTGTGCGTAAACTATCGGATCAGTTTCTATTGCCCATCGTGAGATTTGAAACGCTCATTTCCTAGCTATTTCCTTTCTCTTTTAATATTCGCGTGCACTTAACATCTGTATCCGTAACCTCCTACTTTATCGTGATGGAATGGAAGATCTAGAGTAGTTGTTTTCGATTTGTTTTTGACTTCTTGGTCTAATTCTTCAATTAACTTGTCAAACAAACTAATACACTCGGTTTTTTATTTCAAAGAAAAAACGTACACGACGACAGAAAGATGTGCTTGCAACTTTACTTCGGGCTGAAGTACGCCGAAGTCGTTCCCGGATTCGACCCTGCGCCGCCAGACGGAGCAAAATAAGCGCTAGTGCCGGGTAGCGGGTTTGAACCTCCTCCACCGCCCATTGGTTTATTGCCACCGGTTCCGCCACCAACGCCGAAGTAAGCCGATTGGGCTCCCGGATTGCTTTGTCCAACGCCGAAGTACGCTGAAGTGGTTCCACCGGCCGGCACCGATCCTCCTGATTGATTTGGGACTGAAAAGACATGAATTTGGTTGCTATGCAAAAACAAACCGCTTCCACCACCGGCTCCCCCTGCGTTTCCAACAGCAGTCAACGTCGAAGTTCCACCAGGTGCCGGAGCACCACCAACTGCGGTCATAGTTGATTGGCCTGAAACAACATGATTTAATTGTGCAATGATTCAAAAACTGACCACCAGCTGGCGCCGGAACACCACCAATGGCAGTCATAGTTGATTGACCTGAAGAACGAGCGACTCAAGAGCAGAAATGAAGTGGAAAACTTACCTCCGGCCGGTGCACCACCAATCGCAGTCATCGTGCTCTGTCCACCGCCCAATGGAGCGCCAACAGCCGTCATCGTCGAAGTTCCAGATGGAGTAACAACTTGAACCGCAGTCATCGTACCTTGGCCACCGAGCGGTGCACCGACAGCAGTCATGGTCGAACGTCCTAAAGGTCGATTGATGAACAGGAATTGCAAATAAACCAACCTCCTCCGCCCATTGGCGCACCAACGGCAGTCATCGTGCTCTGACCTCCTCCCAACGGCGCTCCGACAGCAGTCATCGTTGATTGTCCACCAATTGGAGCACCAACAGCGGTCATGGTTGATTGACCTGAAAATGAAGTTCAACGAATTCATACAAAATAACTCACCTCCGGCTGGTGCTCCACCAATTGCGGTCATCGTGCTTTGTCCACCGAGAGGTGCTCCAACAGCTGTCATGGTCGAACGTCCTGAAGAGCAAAGATGTCAATCAGAACGAAATATTTATGGCAAACCTCCACCACCAACTGGCGCGCCAACGGCAGTCATCGTACTTTGGCCTCCTCCCAATGGAGCCCCAACGGCAGTCATGGTCGATTGGCCACCAATGGGTGCTCCAACAGCCGTCATGGTTGAACGTCCTCAAAACGGAAGAGTAAATTAAGCTTGATAAAAAACAAACCTCCTCCACCGATTGGTGCACCAACGGCAGTCATCGTGCTCTGACCTCCGGCCGCCGGAACTCCACCGATCGCCGTCATCGTGCTTTGACCTCCGGCCGCCGGAACTCCACCGATTGCCGTCATCGTGCTTTGACCTCCGGCCGCTGGAACTCCACCGATCGCCGTCATCGTGCTTTGGCCTCCGACTGCTGGAGCTCCACCAATCGCCGTCATCGTGCTTTGGCCTCCGACTGCTGGAGCTCCACCAATCGCTGTCATAGTCGATTGTCCTGAAATGAAAAGAATAAATGATTGAAGAGTGCCGAAAAACAAACCACCAGCTGGCGCACTTGAAACGGGACTTGCACCAACGGGCGGAACACCGGCGGCAGTGGGAGTTGGACTGAAGTAAGCACTGGTAGTGTTCGCAGCTCCACCACCAGTGGGCGAGAAGTAGGCCGAAGTCGCTCCACCACCACCAGGTGCCGTTCCTTGAGGAATTGACGCGCCTTGACCACCGGCCGGAGCCGATCCCGGAGCAGCGAAGTAAGCGGACGTGGTTCCAGCAGACGGCTTGTTCGCACCAGCACCGAGATAACACGAAACAGCCATTGTTGATTCACGAACGTTGAGACAGAGAGCAAAGATTGCAAGCACAAACCCGAGCACGAGTGACGACTTCGTTTCAACGCTTGCTATTTATACTCTTTCATTTGTATGCAAATTTCTGATGTAAATTTCTAGTTTTATGAAAATGCTCGACTGTTTCTTTCTTGTTTCTAAAGATCTCCACCACTGTTTTGACACCGCAACGATCTGTCGACCATTTTGCTCGTCGACGTTCGTCTTCCTCAACGACAACCACGCAAAATTTCCGTCCGTCTTCAGCGTTTCGACAGCAAATGCGCGAGAAGAAGGCGAAATCAACAGGGTACCCGTGAGCGCAAATGAGCGCGTCGTCTTCGAGGTGTGTGCTCCAATGCGTTCTTTTTACACCGCGAGTTTCCCATACACTTATCAACGTCACAAACCACGTCAACGGACTTTGAGCCACTTAGCAACATTGTTGGATTTTTGTTCTGTCGACGCGAAAGAATCGACTGTTCGTTTCTTTTATTTCACTGAACGCCCACGATTATGAAGACAATCAGCCGACTGTTGTTTACGAAACACCAAGAAAGCTTTTAGATTCTTTTGATATCCGATTGAATGTTTTGATTTCAAATGCTTTTCGAGTTCCCCAAGGATTGTCATCGCTTGCGAGCAGCACTTTGTTTTGAGTTATTTGCCGCTTTCGCACGTGCATCGCAGTCTGCCGCTTTTGTTCAGATTGTGATCTTCCTTGGTTCCGTTCAAACACGACAACCGCGGATACTAAAAACTGACTGCTCATGCTGTTTTCTTCATTGTCTTTCGTTTTTTAGAGCCATGACATCAGTGCTATGGATCTTTTTTTTTGCGATTTTCATTTCACTGACATACGCTGCCGATTTGGGATTCAATTTGGGATCCAAGGCGGCCAGTCAATTGGTATCTCATGGAATTCACAGTGTTCTTCAACAACCACGACGTCTTGATTTGGAGTTAGTGAGTTCGAAAAACCCGTGGTTCGATCCGGTCGCTCATTTCGATGCGAAGGCACGAGTTTTGATGCGAAACATGGACGTGCGATTCCACGACGATGTGGTTGATGTGCAAATGATGAATTTGACTGTCTATTTGACCAGCGATATGGTCCTACCGTTACCTTTCTATTTGGGCGAAGATACAGCCAACGTGCATGCTGAGGTTTGTTAAATTGGATGATCGATAGAAAATCGTTTAGATTCCTTACGCTGATATTCGCTTGAAAGTGGAGGATCTCAAATTGGCTTTAGACAAATGCGATGTTGGCGACGGTCCAATTGATGTCCGCCTCGAACACTCCGTATTTCTCAACTACATGGTCAAGCCATTTGTTCAGTTGGTTCCACGATCGTTGGTCCAAAGCGCTGTTTGCAATTCCATCGCCGATCCACTAACATCATTGCGTAATAATTACACAATGTAAGAACAAAAATTGATCTGTAACTGAACATCTCTTATGGTTTTCAGTGAGATACCATTAGTCAACGTGATTCCTCCCAAATTTCAACGACATATGCGTCAAAAGAACACAACTTTGAAGATCGAATTGCAATCAGTGGAATCAGGAGACGAACAGTTAACGATGTCGGCACATATCAAATGGGGCAGCAAAGAATTGGACGATCTTCAAATAGCTGAAGCCACAGAAATGCCATTGACTACAATTTTCGACGAAATGAATGCAGAAAGCGAAATGTTGAGAGACGAAAACGTACAAAAACGTAAATCAATACGTGTCAGACAACTAATCAAGTTGTTTAGTTGCTGAGCGTGAACTCTACGAACGTCGTTTGGAATTGTGGGTCGAAGATGCTTTGGTGAATGAAATCGTTGAGTTGTTCGATTGGACATTCGAGTGGATGAGTGAGCGTATTCCTGTCAACAGCACAAAACTTCCTCGTTCAACACGCGAGTTTTTGGCCGTTCTGTGCGCTGATTGTTATTTCGAATTGAAAGTTTTCGCCAACGGACCGCCGCATTTAACTACCGGCAACAAGTCGTTGGTTATTGACGAGTAGGTTTCGGAAATCAATTTCAACTGATTATTTGTACTTACAGAAGCAATCGGATGTCATTGAAAGTTGTTAATCCGACGAGCAACGTTCAATCGGTTTTCATCTCCTTTTCTTCACTTAACATCACCGTTCAAGTTTTACCACAAATTGAAGATGGAACCTTTCGAACGCAGATCAACCTTCTAAACACATCAATTAAAGTCGGAATCGGGGCTTTTCCTTCTGCATGGAACGTTTTCATTCAAGATCTTGTTCACGGTTTGTTCTGTTCTCTCATTTTAATCGGCAATTTCATTTTCAGATATGGTTCGTGATGTAGTGTGGCCGGCGCTGAAGAAGGAAATTGAGAACTTGACTTACAGTAACGGAATCCGAATTCCTTCTCACTGTGGACTTGAGCCGTCATCCACGAGTTTGTACGTTGACGACAGTCGATTTGGTGTTTCCACGAGTTTGCTTTTGGACGAACTTTCGACTGGAAATTGTCTGCGTCAACTGCGCAGTAAGCTTCCCGATCCATCCAAATTCTTGATTATCGACCCAACACAATAATCAACAGCTCAAGATGCAATTAAGAGATGTGCCATAATACAATGGATCTCGCTCCTTTTTCTTCACTAACCGTACACTTTCACTTCGTTTAGACACAGACCGTTCTTTCCTTATTTCCACTTATTGTTGTTACATTAAATGTACGATCGATGATTATAAATAAGAACAGTAGTTTTTATTGTTTCAAGAAGACATCGAACGATTCGTTTGTCTAATCGGATCCAGAATCTCGTTGTAGTCAACTTCTAGTTAACCATTAGCAGGAAACATAAGAATAAACTCATTCGATTGTGCTGCCCGGTAGTATGACAAACAGTTTCTGGTTGCTCATAAAAGATCGCCACTTTCCACTACAAATCTCCTCCACATATATTCTATTTTCTTTCTCCGGTCAATTTATAAGCCAATTAGAAGATTTAAGTTAATAGCTTGTGGATCTTCTCCAAACATCTTATCATTTATCGCGATTTGAAACCCTTAAATATCGCAACAACGTTTATCTTTTGTTTGTTTTTTGTAATCGAAAATTTTGTTTTAAGTATAGGAACACTTGTGTTGCTGAAGGAGAATTGCGATCAGATGCCAACGAATCGATAATCTCAATCTGTTCACTCGCGTTCAACAGAATTAGGATCTCAACGGCCGTTGTTTTTGATTACAACGATTTCCGTCTTCGACTTCTTGGTCGCTGCAGACGACCGACAACCGGGCCGCTGGTGAACCTTCCTCGTGACTCCTAGCCACCACCCAACATACGACGACGCAGTTCGCTTTGCACATTCGCTTTTGAATGCCAATCGTCGGTGTTTTCGTTTTTCCTTCAGTTAGCTCGGGCGTCTTTTCGCTGTCGAAACGCGAATCGACACGTCCACTCGAATGTTGTGGTCATAACGAAGCGTTTTCAGATTCGCGCTCGAAATGTCTGGAGGTCACGAGAAGTTGAAATTGAAAGAGGGCGACGCGTTCAAGTTCCTGGTCTGTGATGCGCATCTCGGCACCGGCACCACCGACTTCCAATCCGCGCAGTACGTCTTCAAACGCCGCGATGACGGTGAGTGACGGGAAGCGGGACCTTCGAGCCGCTGCTTTCAGGCACTCATCTGATCGACATCGGGAAGTCGTGGGAAAAACTGTTGTTGGCTGCGCGTGCGATCGCCGCCATCGAGAATCCGGCGGACGTTTGCGTCGTTTCGGCGCGGCCGTTCGCGCAGCGTGCGCTTCTCAAATTCGCCGCGCACACGGGCGCCACCGCGATTGTTGGACGCTTCGTTCCCGGATCATTCACCAATCAAATTCAAAAGCGCAACTTCAAGGAGCCGCGTTTGATCATCGTCTCCGATCCACGCGCCGACCATCAAGCCATCAACGAAGCTTCTTACGTGAATGTGCCGGTCATCGCGTTCACCAACTCCGATTCGCCGTTGAAGTACGTCGACATCGCCATTCCGGCCAACAACAAGGTGAGTGCAACGCCTACTCACGAAGCGAACGATCCACTTTAGGGCATCGAAGCGGTCGGTTTGATGTGGTGGTTCTTGTCGCGTGAAATTCTGCGTCTTCGCAATCGTATCACCGTCGATGAAGCAGAGTCGTTCTTCGAGTTGGACGGCAAGAAGATTATGCCCGATCTTTATTTCTATCGTGATCCAGAAGAGGAGAAGAAGCGCGAAGAATTGGAAGCCGCGGGAAAGGTCGAAGCCCAGCATCCGGTCGAAATTGCTCCACCCGAAGACGTGAGTTCCAGTTCTGGTTTGAGGTCACTGATCGAACTGCTTTCAGTGGAATGCGGCGCCCATTGAATCGTACCAACAAATGGAGTTCCAACCGCAAGTGATCGACGACTGGGCAGCCGCGTCGGAAGACGTGAGTCGAAATGCTCAGCCGATGATGGGCAACTTCCAATCGTTCCCAAACACTTCGATCCAACAACCGGCCAACGTCGCCAACAGCGGCTACTACTTGCCGCCAAGTCAACAGAACGCCGACGTGGATGATTGGTAATCGAATCGGTTTGTTGATTGTTGTTGTTAATAAAGTTATTGTTATTGTTCGCTGTTGCAAAGTTAACATCTTTATTTTGCGAATTATTCGCCTTGAGTCGTGGATTTAAAATCTTCGATTTCATTGCTACTGGTGGTGTAGTCCATCGAGTTCTCACAGAAGTCCGACGTAAACAATGCGTCATTTGTGAAGTCAAAATTAGGACCAAACAGTTTCGGGTTGATTACTTTACCCATTTCAGACGACTCGTACGGACAACTAAAAGTTCAGTGTGATTTGGTTTCTTTGTTTAACCTACTCGTTGCTATTTTCCACTCCATTGTTTGCATCAAAGTGAAATTTAGCGTAGGCAAAAACTCCGATCGCATCGACTGAATCACTACGTCCACACTCTTTTCGCATACTACAAATTGTTTTGGACAGATCGTTTGTTATCCTAAATTTGCGACTGTAAAAGCTAACAAAAACCTGGTTGTGTACTGGCAAAACGTATTCCTTTCTTTCTTTGTCATGTTTTTGCCGAATGACTCGATATGTTGGCTGGCTGCATGCACTTCGTCGGTAAACTCTTCGATGCATTGCCAATCGGTCTCTGTTGTATTTTTGACAAACAATAACGAATTGAACATCAATGCTACATCCGGAACATTGTTTTCACTTGCACAGTAAACGATTGCATGGAACATAAGATCAAGACCGAAATCATCGATGTAGTATTTACTCGATTTGTTAGTCAAAGCTTCCTTCACACACGTACCAAGTACCTCCTTCCTAGAATTTTAATATGCGAGTGAACAGATCTAGAGACTTACGCTTCCATAATATGTTCTACCGACATTCTCTCATTCGGAGATTCGGATGCACTTTCGATCGAACTCTCGGACCAAATCTCGTCATCCGGACTCTCAGTCGTGAACTTTGGAGAAAATTTTTCAACAGTCGAGATGTGATCAATCAGAGAATTGAAACTACAGATCGATTGATTAACATTTCAATATCACCTACTGATCATTAAAGGACTTGAATGGACCTCCAATCACCACACCAAACAAAAGGAAGAACGAGAGAATCGAGTAAGATACCATTTTGTGTTAATTGATTGCTTCTTTTTGGATTTTGTGGAAGCTTTTATACAAGGCGAAATGGACATCACTCTTGTTATTCGTTCGATCGTTTTTCTTTTTACACCCAATGACTCAACTTTTAATTAATGACAAAGCTAGAATTGATGAAAACAATCAAACATTCGGATTTGTCACCCAATCAATCATTTTGTTGTTACGAAACAACATCGATTGGAATTCGACGAGCATCGTAATTCCGAATTGACATCACAAAGCTATCGGTTGTTTTCAACAGTTTTACAAACTATGACATCATCTTTAAAGTAAACTGTCGGGTTTTATTTTCTTGTCAATCAAACATTCCGACATCTGAATTGCCGGGAGATTCCGGTTCGTTATAGCGTCCGTAGCTGGGTCCTCCATTATGCTAAAAATACTCGTTTTCTTAGACCTTGAAGCACAAACTGACCATATGCACGGGCTTCACTTCGGCCTCATTGTCTTCGTCCGATTTCGTAATGAAATAACGAGAGAGAAGTTGGAATTGCGGAACGTGGTTGAGTATTGCAAGAAAACATAACATGCAGCCCAACCCAAAAATCAAATAAACGGTCACTAGCACAGATGGAACGGAATCGAATGAAGTCTGACCAATACCAATGGTTGTGAGGGAAATAAAACAAAAGTAAAAAGCATCAATAAAATTCAATCCTTTTTCAATTGCGCACAATATCAAAGACGGTAATATGAAAGCTACAAAAATCAAAACTCCAAAACAAGTACCCAAGTGAATAATTTGAAGATGTTTTGAATGGAATACGGTACCAAGTTTCAGGTTCATTAACGTTCTCAGCCGCGTAGACGGCCACAATAGACGAGCACTTAAGGCTCCCAATAAAGTTAATGTTATCGGAATTCCAATCAGACAGTATACAATAGTGAAGATCTTTCCTTGCCTAAAATAAGTTAAGTCGATGTTGTGAAAACGTTGCATACCTCGTCTTTGGACTTGTATTACCGTAGCCTAAGGTTCAAATTTTATTTATCGTTCAATATTGCCTACCAATTGTTGACAACAAACAACCTGCGAACAGGAAGCTCTTGGGAATTGTCCAATTTAAGTCAGAGGTCACCTGCTCATATAAATTTTCATTATTTTTGCGATTAATCACTCAACAAACATTTTTTTCCTGCCAAACTCCTGCCAATGAAGAGTCTCGAATTCCAGCAAACAAACGATCGACTTCATCTTCTAAAACTGAAAGTTCATAACGTAAGATTTGGTCTTACCAGAAACTCCCTTTTCATTTACCAAATAGTTTTGCCAACTACTTCGAAATTTAGCATATTCGTTGTGTTCTATAACAACGAGCAAATGATCTTGTTAAATGTTTCTTATCAAGATGAAAACTCCTAGATAGAACTCACCTATCAATTCAGCTTCTCCTTCGATGTTTGTAAAGACAACTGCACCAACGAGCATGTACATAAACAGCATCCCAAAACCGATTAGAAGACGACCGTTGGTATCTTCAAGTTGCATACCAGACAAATGCAATTTGTCCAACACCTAAATTACCAAGCTAAACAAACGTTTAGTGAAAGTACCCGATTATGCGCCATCAACATCTCCAAACCCATTGTGAAGTCAAAGAACTTGTTTGTTACAGATTGATACCTCTGTTAAACTATTTACATACAATGGTCATCTTGCATAGTTAGCTAACAAAACCAAATCACAGTGCACCGTCTGTAAACATTCGACCTTGTCAAGATCACTTTAACAACCACTTATTCACGTTAAAACGCGGATTGGAGTTCAACGGCCATTAACTACTTTTTATTTGCCATTTCGTAACATCTTGAAACCAAAGAATTCATTTTCATTGTACGCAAAAACTAAGACACGAACTTTGAACAAAAAGAAATCCAAATGCCATTTGGGTTATTAATCAAAGGATTTTAGAAAGAGCTTAATAGCAAAATGGTAGACGGAAACTACTTTCATTTCAAATACGATAAACGATATTCCTTCGATTCACTATCATGCTTAATAGCTCATCTCAAGTTGGAAACAATAACTACGAAACTTTAAATTCTTGACGAACCAAAAGTTGAGCTGAAATCAAATTCGAAAATGCACACAAACAACAAAAACAAGTTCGTTACAAAAAGATGTGCATGTTGAGAGCGTAAACTTGTCAGCAGTTATTTACTCAAAAATGGTGCATTTCTCACGTTTTCTCTCTTCCTCCAAAACATTGGTTATAATGAAAAACCATAATATTGACATTATATTTCAAATATCGCAATTGCGGTCAATCTTCCATTATTTCATGCAACGGTTCTCGGCTAAAAACAATGTTCTGGCGCTGGGTTCGAAGTCTGGCAACCATCTGCCGTAAGCCACTAATTTCGATGCAGTCTTTTCAGAGGTTCTTCAAGTCGCAGAAATCGTTGGAGCATGCGCAAAAACAAAAGCTTTGAACAATAGAATACGCCTACGGAGGAAAGCTAGTTACGAATACTGCGCGTACTATTGCAACAGTTGAATCAACTACGTAGTACTCGACCATTGATATTCATTTCTATATTTGGGAACTGATCGCTCAAACATAATCTTTGTAACTCAATTATAAAAGTCGGAGATTTTCAACGAACTTGAAGATGTTTTCGTTGTAAACTCCTCAACTAGAACGTCGTTTTCTCGAAAAAAGTCTGGAAACACAAACCGGTAAACAAAATGCGTGTCATTGACAAGTTAAATCTCTTTTGTTTCTCTCGCAAATACGAAACGTAAGTCACCAAACGTCACAGCAAACGTTTTAGCAAATTCACAAAAAATGTCGGTTTTAAGAAGCCAAAAGAAGATTGTCGTGTAGCAGTACGAACCCAATCAAGAAAGTCGAAGCGTAAAACGTTGAGAAACCAATATTCCAAGCCAATAAATTTCGTTTCCTCGTACCGTTTTAAACCTCGCCGAACTGCCCATTTCCTTTCAATTCGTTTCTGTGCGTGTTTTTGTTTGAGTAGAAACTGAAACGCAAAACCGAAATGTCGAGAATAAAAATTAATCACAGGTTCTAGAACACGTCTCATTGGATTTTGAGAATCGTCATTTCCATGACCAGAGAACACAATACTCTTAAGTAGAATCTGCGAAATGAATTGGTGAAACCACTTGGCAATGTGCTTCCTTTAGGAGACAATCTACCGGTTGTATGAAAACTCATAATTGCCTATGATTGGACAGAAAACCGCAGTTCTGCTTTCTTTGATAAACCGCAAAACGGATACGAAGAAACGGAAGATTCCCGCGAGGTTCGTATGAAGAGCAAAATAGTTGTGCTCATCGACATCATGATATTGCCGTTGGAAGAGCAGTCCCTTCTCGTTTTGACGTTTCAGAACTCTCGACTTAAACTCTTCAGCTTCTCATCGTGAAAACGCGGGGTTGTGAAATCGACGAAGATAAACGACCGTCTTCGTGCACTTGAAAGTATTTCCTCTATTGCCAACACTCCATAAAACGATAATTTCTGCGAATTTAATTTTCTTTCTAGAAAGTTCGAGTTGAAATGAAATTCGATTTGTTACTACAAAGATCGTTATTTTGCTCCAATGGTTTTATCTAGACATTTACACGTATGGACGACGTCAAAAACAACCATTACAAATCGTCATTAAAACCAAGATCTGGTAACGCCAAAGACTGCAAGTACATCAATTGGTATTGTGAAACGTTTCTTCGATCATCCAACACACTTATTCCAATGTGACGAGGGCTTCCCTGTGAGCGCATAGCGTAGTGGTTTTTGCGAAGGACTTTGATAGCAGCTAATGAAGAAAAATCTCAGCTCACTCCAAAGAAATAATGTCGAGAAGAAGCGAATCGGAAGTTGCTTTTTGCGACAAACATCTCATTGCTATCTTTTAAGTTCTTCTAATGCGAACAATCTATTGCCTGCACAATCTACGTGCTTGGTATACAAACACAAAAATTGTCAAAATGTAGAGTAAAAAGGAAAGAGTTTAGTTTCAAATACTAAAGATTGCGAACTTCTTTTCCACAAACAATCTGAATTAAATGCCGTCGAACTGCACAACAAATCCGAGGGTAAAGTCGCGTAGAACCCCCAAAAAGCAACGATTTTAGAGCAGTTGGAGTATGATCATAATGACTGCGAGATCATCGTCCATTTATAGCGCTCACTATCTGTCGACCATTCAAATAGCCACTAGAGAGTTGGAAAAGGCGTTTGTTTGCCTCTTGCTATTTAATCGCGATGCAGTTCCTCGTTTTGTTTGTTTGCGCACTTAAAAATGAGAACACTAATCCGTAAGGTTCTTATCACTTATGGTCAATTCAAAGCGAAATTCTCAAATGTCATTCTCTTAAAAGAGTCTTTGATTCGGAGCATTTTTTGTGCGTTGGCCAAAATGATTAGACGACGCGCTAATTCCTTTATCATTCTTGTTTCTCGAACGTAACACAAAAAGCCTCGCATGTTCGCCGTTGTTTCAATCGTTTTCCACATGTTTGGAACGAATTTTCGATGTTAACCGCGTTTCCTTTCTGATAAGCTTTTGCATTCGCAGCTAAAACGTTAATTGAAAATTTAACATCTGAACAACACACGTGTTGAGTTGTTGCAATGGTTGTTCGATTGTCCAACCTGCTGAAAAGTGGTGTTAATTCATCGGAAATGGACTCAAACTCGAATGAATGGTTGTTGTAAGTTGGAAGTTGTTGTGTCTGTTAACGTCTTGTCCACTCGTGTTTTTTACGTTTTCCATTCAGTTGTTATTTCCAGAGAACAACACGTTCGTGAAGCCGAAATGGAGGCAGCGAACACGTCAACAGAAAAATCGGATAGCAATAGAGTCACATATGTAAATCAAGAGCAATTCGACAAAATCTTTTCGTATCAACCTGCTCCAACAAATAAGTTCAATCGTCACAAACTCTTTCGACGCATTTTTCGACCGTGTTTGAGTGTCACAGAATTCGCAAACTTTTTCTACTCATTTCTTCCAATCTTCCAATGGCTCCCAACATACGAATGGAAACAAAGTTTGATGGGAGATGCAGTAGCGGGACTTACTGTTGGTGTTATTCACATTCCGCAGTAAAGATTTTTGCTTATTTCACCGTTTGATCACGAAATTTCAGGGGCATTGCATACGCTGTTTTAGCCGGCGTTGGTCCGATATATGGCTTGTACACATCGTTCTTTGCCGTCATTTGTTACTCAATCTTTGGATCTTCGAGAACCATGTCGGTCGGCCCTTTTGCGGTCGTTAGTTTGATGTTAGGCGAGTCGGTTCGTCAAATTCTGCAAACAATTGACGACGAGTATGTACAAGCAGAGATTTCTTACATTGACGACCAATCAGCCAAAGGACAAACATTTGATTTACACAATTTCACGGACACAATCCCCAAACTGAAGGTCGAGCAATCCGAGATCGTACAAGCAATCACGTTCACTGCTGGTTTGATACAACTTTTGCTCGGAATTCTTCGTGTGGAGTTTTTGGCATCGTATCTCTCCGATCAACTAGTGAATGGTTTTTGTACGGGAGCTGCACTTCACGTGATAGTCGTTCAATTGAATAAGCTGGTAGAAATATCAGTGAAGCGATATAGCGGTCGTGGTTACGTTCTGAAAGTATGCGCTTATATTGCGTCTTTCATAAAAGTTGAATTCTAGCATCTGATGGAGATGTTTCGTCGTCTTTCGGAAACTAACGTGACAGCGCTATCAATTTCAACTGTTAGCTTTATTTTTCTGTACATTGGAAAAGAGAAAGTGAATCCAATTGCTCGTCGTTTTCTCCCAGCACCGATACCATTTGAGCTTCTACTAATAATTGTTGCTACTGCTGTTTCCTTTTTCTTCTCTCTTCATGAAGTTGGTCAAATAGCCATAGCCAACGAGATTCCAGTTGGATTACCGAGCGTTCAGCTTCCGCGATTCGATCTTATTCAGTATGTAATTGGGGATGCACTGGAAATTTCCTTCGTCGTGTTAGCCCTTCACCTTTCAATGTGCCGCATTTTCAATCGCATAACGGGAAACAAAACGGACAACAATCAGGTAGTATTATTGCAAGAGATTGTTTAACAAATAAATTCGCTTAAGGAGTTGTACGCTTTCGGTTTGATGGGAACGATTTCTTCTTTTTTCGGCACCTATCCAGTGACATCAGCACTTGGGAGAACGATGTTGAGTGTCGACTGCGGAGTGCAAACTCAACTATCTGCAATTTTCACTGCATCGCTTCTCTTGATCGTAATTCTGTTTTGTGGACCACTACTTCGTTGCTTACCAACTTGTGTTTTGGCTGTTGTTATTATCTACTCGATTAAGAACATTTTTCGTAAAGCACCGGCAGAACTTTCTCATTTGTTCAAAGTTTCAAAAATCGACTTTGTAAGTGTCTAAGTAATTCCTTAAATTCTCATCTTGCTTTTTAGATCATTTGGATTTTCGCCTTTTGTTCCACCGTTTACATGGGGGTCATGCAGGGGCTCGCGATTTCCGTGGTGTTCGCTCTGTTAACTACAGTGTTTCGAATTCAGTGGCCGAAATGGCAGATTTTATCACGTTTGAGTGGAACACAAGAGTACAGAGACTCGGGAAGGTATTCGCGAGTAACACATGTGAATGGAGTTCGAGTTTTTCGTTTCGATGCACCGTTATTGTTCACGAACGTTGAGCATTTTAACCAATCTGTTGAACAGGCAGTTTGTCGAGCTGACGCTATTCAGACGACTAATGAGATGAAAAAGAACACTTCAATTCCTGGTTTGGGGTCATTTCGCAAACTTCCAATCAAACCAACAAATGCACGACACTCAACGACCGACACTGCAATCACAATGCTACCTACTGTACAACATTTGGTTATTGATTGTTCGGGTTTCACGTTCATAGACTATACGAGCATCAGTTCCTTAGTTGATGTAAGTTATTTGTTCAAAACGTGAAAAGATCTCATTTTCAGATTTATCATCAATTGAAAGATCGCGGAATTCGCGCTTACTTTGCCGGAGCAAAAGGTTATCAATTTAAATGAAAATTCTTTTTGAGTGTGAAGTTTCAGCTCCAGTTCGTGACACGTTAGTTGCTTCGGGATTTTTCGAAAAGGTACCATTGGAAAACTTTTATCCGACAATACACGACGCAGTGAATGCGGCTATCAGCACAAAGTTTGTGATTGCTTTCTGTGTTCAGTGATCATTTAAGTTTTCAGTCAAATCGAAGACGAGGCTAACAAATCGGCGGAGAATACGACCATGAAATCGTTGAAAAGTTTGAATCATGCGTCAACAGCCAGCATTCAGCCATCACTTGCCAATGAATCTATCGGAATTTCAATTGGAGAATTGAGGAAAACCCGATCTCCAACACAATGGTCTTTGTCGATTAATCGTGATAGACGCTCGGAAACTATAACCGAATGGGGAGCACGATTAAGACCAAGCGAACTGGACGACGTTTAGTTCTCTCATTCAAAATTTCATCTCTACGCAAATCTTCTTCTTCACGATATCACTGGTTTTGCATTTATCAATTTGTACATATTTCAAACTTTTATCATGCATGTTCTTATTGTTTTACATTTCCTTTAGTCCATAATTTAGTGTATTGATTACGTAAAGCAGATATCAGCAAACGAGTAATTGGAGCAGTCAAAAGAGTAAGAGAAGATTTCAAGATTGGAAAGCTGATGAGTATGTTAAAATATGGCCAATTGGTATTTACATTGATATACGTTATAATGTTATTCATTGTACTAAAAAATGGTCCAGAAAAGAGAAGACAGAAAAAACTGTTGAATAGAAAATTGACGATACCATCTTACAGAAGAGGACATACGATCAACGTTGAACGCAGACGGAATGCGGTCAATAGGGAAATTTGAAGGTTTGGAGGTTGTGAAATTGAATTTGACAGGATTTACAATATGATTGAAAACGGGTGTAACTGCTGGCAACGGTTCACCGTTGCACAGCTCCCCAAAGCATGTCATACATTTTCCAGCGCCGTTGAAATTAATGCACGTTTTTTCTTCCTACAACAATCGACTGAGTTTATTCAATGTCTAAACCACCTACCTTCTCACACGGCTGCTCATTCGCTGCACCACAGGAACGCATAACAAATCTCGCTGAAAGGAGACGCTATCTCATAGAATTCAAGCTCACAAACAACACCGTTACTAATAATTCCATTTACAAAAAATTAACGAATTTGCAAATCACCGAAAAGAATTGAAAAAAGGAACATTTAGTTGAAGAATAAGTTTTAACAATCATAAATTGCACATATCGTCGTTACATCGTGAGCACGAACCGCGACCTCCAGAAAACTGGCAAATTCTAGGTCCCGCTAAACAACCCAAATTCTTTTGTCCACAGGTTCTCAGCGTAAATGGAGCTAAAGAAACACAAACATCACAAGGATACACCCAATACTCGGCAATCAACAGCAATATAAGACTTACATTTACCACCTTCGCAACTAAAATAGAAAAGCTTATTCTACGAAGATTTACGTTTCGAATTACATGAACTTCTGGCACGTGAATTCACTCGAAATGCTGCCTGACGAGCATTGCTTCTCAGCGTATCGGGCGTTTTGACCGGAATAACAACGCTTAGCAGCATCTAAATTGCGTTAAAATTGAAGGGCTAAAAGATCGCCTAGTCCTACCAACAGAAATCAACGTCAAAACTACAAAACAAAGAACGATGTCAATGTAACGATTCCGCATTCCAACACCAAGATGTAAGATCGAGCTGAAACCAAAGCAGTTAGTTTCGTTACTAAACGAACGTCTTCAACAAAAGATTGCTGTTCACGAATTTAATCCCAAACTCAAACATAAAACAAAACAATAGCGCAGGTTGTGCTTCACGTTGCGGAAGCGTATGTGAGAGTCTGCCGTCAGCCATAAGGTCAGCGCTCAATTTTACGATCATCGATGAGAGAAGAAGACCGGAAATTTGACGATGATCATTTGTGCAGTAAACCGCAGAGAAAAAAGGTATAAGGTGAAAAAGTGAAAGCCATGAGTCAGATGGAGTAAAACACGAATGAAATGGATCATGTCGAGGTTAAGCGGATTGAGTCATTCGAAATTCCGTTCTCTGTTGTGAATCAACTGAGGAAAATCGACGAGAATTAGAACAAAACTTCCAATTCCAGGTTTTGCTTCCTACTTTTCTTCCATTATAAAGTACGATGAGCAAAGCGAAAAACAAGTCGAACGAATTGTGATTCGAATTGGCAGCACAAATAAGCGACCGTCTGAACGCTTTTATTCTGTTTTGAACGTTCGCAGTTCACGGAACCGCAGAATGTAAACTCGGACTTCGAAACAAAAGGAAGAGGCTCAGTTTACACGTTGAACGCATTGGAAGAAAATTTGATTGCTTTTCGAATTCACGGTCTTTTTGTGCACAAACTCGGAGTTTGCATTTGCAATTGATATCCGATCCACACGAGATTACGCACGTGATTATTCCAGAGAGTGTATTCACAACTTCAGATTGCAACATAAAAAGCCAAAGTGTCTTATTGGTCTCAATTGATTGAACGTTCTAATGAACTTAAACGCAAATACCGTAGAGAAAATGTCGCGGTCACGAGGACCACTCATTCTCAGACATTCATTTCAAATTCCTTGGATTCATTTGATGTTCGATTGTGAACGTAAACAATTGAATCAGCGAGATTATCGGTTTTGAAAAATAATTGAAATTTCTGTTTTACGAACTCAAACAAACTCTCGACCACCGAAACAATCCGAAGATGTTTAAGCGTTTCGCGTTTCGACTCGTCTATTACGGGATCTTTTATGGGCCTCGACGTCTCGTGTCTTAAGACGAATGTTTTTCGGTCGTTTGAGGTTTTCACTCACAAGCGAACGGACAATCTGCGCGCGTGATTTCGACTGCTGGTCAGCGTCGTTCTTGCCTCAACCTTTATTTTTCTTTGGGATTTTATGTTTTAGATTTGAAGGTAAAAAGTCTTGTAAATTTGACAATAAACTCCTAATAGCAATCGATTTGATGGTTTTGTGTTCAAGCTCAAAATACCTTGTTATTTGGAAAACGCAAAAATGTTCCCTTTGTATTCATGGAGTCCTTAGGATTGTATTGCGAAATCGTTCTAAAGATACCGGCTTCACAATTTCCACGGTATCTTTGTTACATCCACCTTCTGATCCACTGCGGCGCCCCGCCTTTAATCAACGCTATTTGAAGCTTGAGGGTGTTGATGCAACAAAAGTGCTAGCGACCCAATGCGCGGCGTATTATCCGCGTTAATATTCGAGTCATTCGTTGATTATTTTAACAGTTCCTTTTCAGGTGTTGAGTGAAAAGCCGTCACTGGTGCGTGTGTGTGATTGAGTTGAGTGGTGTGCGAGTGGTGCGTGAGTAGTAATTTTCATAAATTGTGTGAAAACTGTGCGTCGAGTCATTCGAGTGTATATCTTAACGTCAATTTGAGGTCTGTAACAGTATAGAAACGTAATTTTTTAAACGTGGATTTTGTCGAAGAACGTGTTGATTGAAAGTGAACAGCAACCGCTCTTGAGCGTTAGTTTTTGGTGATCATACCATTTGTAGTGAAACGCCGAGCCAAACTCATGCAAATTTTTGATTCCTAACTAGAACGAGTTTTCAAACGGCGTTTCATTTAATTTGCCTTTCGCTTTCTGTTAAACACGTTCTTTAACAACAACAACAATTCGTTCAACCGCTTTATTTTTAGTGAAATCCAACAAAATGGTCGCTTCATCGTCGGCCATTCAAATCATCGAACAGGCACGGACAGCACTGGATCCGGCGTGTGAAAAGATCGATGTGGACATCTTGGATCAAGTTGGTTTACTTTTTAAACTTTGCTTTTGTATTTTAGGTTGTCATGATCATGAACAAAGGTGCCGGTCAACAACAACGCGATGCTTCCGAACTCCTTTCCGGTTTCAAAGTCGATCCTCGAGCATGGACCAAAGTGGATGCGATTCTCGAGTTTAGCAAATGCGTCGAGACCAAATACTTTGGCCTACAAATTCTCGAGGAATTGATTCAAACACGTTGGCGAAGTTTGCCACGGGATCAATGCGAAGGAATCAAGGGGTATATCGTCGGCAAAATTCTGGACATCAGCAAAGCGGAATGCGAAAACGACGGACAGAAACTTTTGCTTCAAAAGTTAAATCTGGTGTTGGTGCAGGCAAAATTTAACTAGCTGAACTGTTGAAATTTAAATTATTTAGATCGTCAAGTTCGAATGGCCACGTCATTGGCCCACGTTCATCATGGACATTGTTGGATCGAGTCGAAACTCGCAGTGGATTTGCACAAACAACATGGAGATTCTGCGATTGTTGAGCGAAGAGGTTTTCGATTTCGAAACCAATTTGACTTCATCCAAAGCAGCTTATCTCAAACAAGAGTTCTGTGGTCAGTTCCAAGCAGTTCACGCGTTGTGTTTGGAAATTTTGGTAAGAAAGTTTTGAATGTTCTATGAATAAATTTCTGTCTTAAGCAATCCGCTGAGAATGTCGATTTGATCTACAAAACTTTGCGTACATTACACGGTTTTCTAAGTTGGGTACCGGTTGGATTCATTTTTGAAAACAATCTCATCGAATTGATTACTGGACGAGTAAGTCTGCAATCATGAATTCAGATAATAAACGGCAAATTTGTCTCAGTTTTTGCCATTTCCCAATTTTCGCGCTCTTTGTGTTCAATGTTTGGTGGAAATCTCGACGATCGATATCGACAATGAACCAAAATACGGGCAGCGTTTGGATGTCATGTTCAAAAAAGTGGTAGAAGTCTTAGTCGAACAACTCCCGTTGGAACTCGACATTGCACAATCGTTTGTCATTGGACGAAACGAAGAGCAACAATTGATCTCCAATTTGGCTCAATTCTTTTCGGCATATCTCAAGAAACACGCAAACATTTGCGAAGTATTGGAAGCAAATCCCGAAATAAATCGATTGGAAACGCGACGAGCTCACGAGTTGGCCTTGAAATACATGCTGAAGATTAGTGAGGTCGAGGACATGGAGATTTTTAAGGTTAGCAGCTTTTTATTTGAATTAGTTTTTGCTTTAGATTTGCATGGACTATTGGAATTGGTTGACTTCCGAATTGTTCCGAGAGTCACCGTTCTCTGAAACACAAATCAATTTCTCCGATTCAATTCGTCGTCTACGCGAAAACAGCAACGATTTGCCTCGTCGTCGTCTTTACTCGCCGTTTCTCAGCGAACTACGTATGCTGATGATTTCGCGGATGGCCAAACCGGAAGAAGTGATTGTGGTCGTAAACGAGAACAACGAAGCCGTTCGCGAATTGGTTAAGGATACTGATTCAATTGTTCTCTACAAAACGATGCGCGAAACGCTCGTCTTCTTGACTCATTTAGATTATCGAGATACCGAAATGAAGATGATCGAAAAACTGCAAAACCAAGTTAATGGAACAGAATGGTCATGGAAGAATCTGAACACTTTGTGTTGGGCAATTGGATCGATTTCCGGAGCAATGCACGAAGAAGATGAACGTCGTTTTCTAGTCACAGTCATTCGCGATCTGCTCGGACTTTGTGAACAAAAACGTGGAAAGAATAACAAAGCAGTCATTGCGTCCAACATCATGTACGTGGTCGGACAATATCCGCGTTTTCTTCGTGCTCATTGGCGATTCTTGAAAACGGTCATTAACAAAGTGAGTATGATTTTGGATTTCAACCTGATCGATCTTGTTTAGCTCTTTGAGTTTGCACATGAAAGTCACGAAGGAGTACAAGACATGGCGTGCGATACGTTCATTAAAATTGTCATGAAGTGCAAAAGCCATTTTACTATGACTCAAATCGGTGAATCTCAACCGTTTGTCGATGAAATTCTTCTCAATCTTTCAACCATCATTTGTGATTTGAGTGAACCGCAAGTGCACGTCTTCTATGAAGCCATGGGTCACATTATCAGCAGTGAACACGATGAAGCAGCACAAACGAAACTTATTGAAAGTCTGATGGTTGTGCCGAATCGTGTATGGAGTGAAATCATTGAACATGCCACTCAAGATACAAACATTATCCTGGAGCCTGAAGTTCTCAAGAATCTCGTTCACATACTTAAGGTTGATTGCTAATTTGTTTCAGAAATTTAATTGTCCATCTTTCAGACCAATGTGTCAGCTTGCAAATCGATCGGTATTCCATTTTACACGCAAATTCAACGCATCTTCGAGGATATGATTGCCATGTATCGATTGATCTCTAGCTCAACTACAAATCTCGTTAACGAACAAGGACAAGAAGTGCTGAAACAACCGTTGGTGAAACAAATGCGAACTGTAAAACGCGAGATTTTGACTGTGCTATCCACGTGGATTGCGCGTGCTGAACCGTCACTTGTTGCACCACGGGATTCACAACGCAAAGTAAGCAGAAACCACAAAACGCCAATACAATTGTTACTTTCTAGTTGGTTGAAGTTCAAGAAGCAATGGCTGGTGTTGTGATTCCGGCTCTCTTCGATACCATTCTGCAGGATTATGCGATGTGTGTGCCGGAAGCTCGTGAACCTAAGGTTCTTTCGCTTCTTTCAATCACGATTACTTCACTCAAGGTTTGATTAAATTTTTGACTTTTATTGTTCAAACTTATATTTTAGGAAAGGTTCTCAAGTCATTTGCAACGAATGTTTGAACTTGTCTTCTTTCCAACGCTTGAAATGATCAAGGCCGACACATCGTTCTTCCCCGAACATCGAGTTAACGTATGTTCCTGGTCAACATTATTTGATAAACATCACGAATTTTAGTTTTTTCAAATGCTGGATGCTGCTGTTCGCTCGTGTTTTGATCAAGAAATCATGGGTTTGCCCGAAGACATGGTGAATTTGGTTATTCAAGCCATTCTCTGGGCCCTCCAACACACCATGCGAAGTGTTGCTGAAATCGGTTTGTTTCGAAAAATCTGTTTGATTGCATGACGCAAATGTTTAGGAATTCAATTAATCGTTGAAATACTTGTTCGTTTACGCGATTCCAATATTCCATTGAATACACGACAAGTGTTCTATCAACGTTATTTCATGCAAATTCTCACGCACGTCATCGGCGTCGTCACGGATCACAATCAAGTGCCGTTCGTTGGTTTGGGAAACTTGAGTGATGCTATTTGCCAACTTTTCCATTGTATTGAAACGGACATTCAAATTCCATTGGATGCGACGCAAACGGCCGATAAGAATTCGGAGTTCATTTTCGACACGTTAGGTCGCATTTTGGCCGAACATTTTCCGAATCTCACGGCGTAAATTACAAGATGCACGGACATTTAATAACCGACGATTTTAGCGATCAGATTCGAGTTACCATCAAAGGCTTCTTTTCGTACAATCAAAATACGTCCAAGATGCGTGATCATATCCGTGATTTCTTGGTGCAAATTCGGGTTTGTTGATTTGATTGATTAGCAATGAACGAGAATTCCAATTTGCAGGAAGAAGCTGGAACCGATATCGCCGACTTGTTTTTGGAGGAAAAAGAAAAAGAACTTCAACGCCTTCAAGCCGAAAAGGCATTCGTGCCCGGTATTCAGAATCCGCACGAACTTGCCGACGATGACATGACCTCCTAACTTCGAAGCGAATTGACACGTTTTGTTTACTTTATTGTATGACTTTCGTTGTCTTTTAAATTTCGTATTCTTTTCTTAAACCCTAGTTGTGTGTTTTTTGTAATGAAAACAAGTCGAAAGCTATTGAATCGAGAGAATTTGTGAGCTGAATGTTAAGATGATTGAGTGTTCTTTAAGATGTGTGTTCTTTTTCTTGAGTGGTTTCTCTTATTCTCTTCAACGTCCTGATCTTACACAAATGTCGATTGTGTTGCTGTACTTTTTTGATTCCGTTCTTAGTCTGATCATGAATTCAGGTTATTTATTGTTATAATTTGTCTGTTCCGTTCTCGTATCTCTCTGTAAGCAAAATTCAACACTAGTTTTCGGAAGTATTTGTGAAATAAAAATGGTGTCGTAACTGTAAAAATTAGTTTATTCCACAACTACCGAATCGTTAACAATAAAAACAATCACGTTAAAACGCGAATCGTACGGTATGCGGAGAAACAACAAAACATGTTTTAAAACAGCAACCGCACACGTTGGCAGACCTTTTATTTGAAGATTTTACCTTGATTGAATGGCTTTGGATTGTCAAAACCTTCCCACGCAAGATAAGCGTTTACCTTCTTCTTCGTATCTTCGCTGTTCGGATCCAATTTAGTCCAGTTGTAGCTAAAACAAAATTCAGTTCTTTGGATTTGTAGACTACAATGTACCTTTCATAGTCTACCTGCCAATCAGGAGACAACTCGAATGCCAATTTCGGACCGCGCCAAATCCAAATTCCCGAAATAGTCGAGTCGTTGTTGTCACCAAAGAGACAAACGGAACCAAACGCGTGTTTGCGCATCTTGTCAAGACGTTGGAACATACCTAAACAACAACAAAAAAGAGAATTCAAGAGGTGCGAAGACAGAAAATTACCGGTGATCAGATTGCACGACATAAAAACTTGAGTCAATTCCTCGGGATATTTGTACTCTCCGTACCAGATGCTATAGTTTTCAGGTTCGAATTTAGCCCAGAACCACGGAATAGCTTTGGTGTTCGTGTCTTCATTGGAATAGACGCGTTTGAATGCATCCATGTTGAATTCACCGCCTGGGAACTCAAGGAACGGATCAACGAATTTTGGTTCTTGTGGAATTCCATCATCGTCTTCCGGTTCTTTCGGTTGATGTTCTTTTGGTGCCTTTTGTGGCTTCTCCTTCTTCTCGGATTTCGTTTCATGATGATCCTTCTTTTTGTTGTCGTGCTTTTTGTCTGTAATTTCAAACGTTTGATTGAGATCACTTGTTTCCAAAATTACCGTCCTTCTTGTGAGTAGCGGAGTTTTTCTTAAAAGCATCGATATGGAAAGTGGCAACTTCGTCAGCCAATTTCACTTCTCCAACCACCTCCTTAACTTTTGGTTGATTGACGACGGTGGTAAACCAACGAGTCAAATTGACCAAATTCTTTCGAGTTTTGGTATCAAGAACATTTTTGAAGGCGGCAACCAAATTCAATGCAACCGAGACATCAGCCATCGACAAACGTTCACCGACCAGAAAAGTTCGAGTGAGTAAATGCTTGTCGAAACGTTGAAGTTGAGCGAGAAGCTCTTTCTTTGCATGCTCAACAGTATCGTGGTCCAAATGAGCGAACGAAAGCGATGGAAGAACATAAGCGAGAACATTGGGTAGCAACTCGCTATCAGCCCACGAAAGCCATTGGTCAAGGGACGGTTCCTGAATTAAACAAAATGATTGACAGTAAACTATTTTGTGAACATACGTTAGGAACGTAAGTCGAGTCTTTTTGCACCAAATGTTTTACAATTGCATCCGCTCCAAACAGAGTGGTTTCTCCTTCCTCAAGAGCGGGAGTCTAAAACTTTAGATGATGGATGTAAGATCTTCTATTAACCCACCAAACCTAGCGGGAATTTTTCAGCTGGTGGTGCACTGCTTTTCGTCTCGACTTTCTTCCCAGCGAATTTCGCAGCAATTAGAATCTTTTGGGTGCGGAAGCTTTGCGCATCACCATAGACAACCTAAACGCACATTTCAACTCTTTTTCATAACAGTTTTCGACTTACAGTGTTAACCATCTTGTTGAGAGTCAGTTGATATGAATAAACAACCAAACTGAAACAAAAAAATTATAAAAGATGCTTTGAGTTGATCAAAATTCAACACGATAAAAGTAAACGGAACATTCAATTCGCTCGTCAAGGCCGCTCTTGCATCAGCCTATGCCTTATTCCCTTTCGACCTAAGACCCAGTAGTTTATCCTTGACCATGCAATCTGTGGCATTTTGTTTGTCTGAAAAAATGTTTATTGTGAGAAAAAGAATTGCGTTTTTTATAAACTGAACTGTTAAAACTTTCTTCTCTAAATTCGTCCAAACTATCAAAAAGAAATTTATTAGATTTTGTTCACAACATCAGTACATTTTCCAGAATTCTATCCAAATGCATCACAAATAAAAAATGCAAAATGTATAAGACCCGTTAATGTCAGCAGTGAGTGTGTAACAAACTGAACAATCTCGGTTTCATTTTGAACCTAAATACCATTGTTTACAATTCTTATTCATTACTTTTTACTTGTTCGGGACTCCACCATATATATGGACTAGAAAACTCGAGTGTTCGATGACACATGGTGTACAGGTTTCGAGGTACTGTGCAGTAGCGATAAACTCCCGGAGCTTTTTCAGTTGGTGAAGTAAACCTTAAACAACTAAAAGTTATCGCTATATACCCTTCGAAGACCTGTTGGCCCAACAGTAGAAACCAAATGAATTTACAGCGATTAAGGCGGTAGAAAAGGCTGCTCCAATGATTGAGAACACTTGGCGTGGTGTTGACTTATCGCGGAAATGCCATGGAACAGCGGCTTGGGCCAAACAAAAGCATGCAACGACTGTTGGAAAATAAGCGAAAAAGAAAACACAACAATACGAATGATAGGCATAAGAGATGAGCAGAGTACTCAAACCAAAAATTACTTGCCAATGAGGTAAACTCAATCGAAATCTAAAAGATCATCGTTCTTTTCATCGATAATTATACTTACCGATTCTCACGAGCGCTAAATAACGAAAGAATGATTCCCGAACTAAGATGAATCAGCGAGCAGACGGCAAGAACTGTGGTCAAACTTATTTCCAATGAATGAACATTCGTTATACCCAGTTTTGTCAGTATATTGTTCTACAATTATACAATGTCTTTTCATTCTGCTCCACAACAAACTTGAAAGTCGGTCAACGCTTCATGACAAGCAGTCGTTGATGTTAATGTCCGATTTAATATACCCGCACAAACACTTGTGCCATTTCCATAATGAACTTCAAAGTGCTTATTTGAGATAATTCTGTATTCGATAACTCACTTCTACGTAAACAAAATGCTTCAGTAGTTGTCGTCAGAAATAAACACGACGCAAAGAATACCGACAGAAACTGCAACGTTAATTCGCATCTGTAATGAAGGTGCTTAAATGTAATCAATCCGAATGTTATGGCTTATCCATAACAGAATCCTTAATTACTCAGCTTACCTATTTGGATACTGTATCATCAACGCATAAACAGAAGTTATCGAAGACACAACGCCCGAAATGATGGGTAGTAAGAATGCGAAGAAAGGCAAACAGAAGAATACGTAGCATAGACCCGTGACAAATTCGGTCATAAATTCATGATGTAGATTAGTTGTCCAGTTTTGAACTTACAAACGCCATAAACAATGTTACCGGATAGCATATCCACAACAAACCTGTAACATTCATGAACACTCAGAAACGACACGCTGGTCGTTTAGCTCAGAAGATCTGTAACTACGATATTCCACCAAAAAAACATAGAATTAATTGTTCAGCCAACTTCCACGCACGCCATAATGTATCCCCAATAAATTAGCAAATGAGATTGAAAGATTCTGATAACAAAATGCTTGTCCTTATTTGAAACCTTGAGTCCATTACAAGAACTCTGATATTGCATTTAGCCTGAGTCCCACACAAATAAACAGACGATCTTTGGTGTTAAATACTTCAAAATTTCCAAAAGAATGATGCGCAATTAAACGATTTTACTGCTCAATGAAGTTGGAGGAAAAGAAGTGAGTTGAAGGAAACAGTTGGAGAAAGGAAGTTGAGAAAAAGAAGATTTGCTAACACCAACACAAACTTTTCCGCCCCTTCGCCTCAAACAGAATTTCAAGTCAAATCCAATCAACAACAGAATGCTCACTCTTCGGCAATGAAGGCAAATTCTCTCGGATTTCAGTCCCTTCGGTCTGTGTTTCATCGACAATGATGATGAGAAAGATCTCATCTTTTTATCGTCCGGCCGTTGCCTTAACGTCAAAATGGAGGTCATTGCTTTGAATTCGGATTCCTTTTTCGTTTGCTTATCAACAAACATCGCAAATTCGAAGGACTTAATGTCTTGAGCTTCTGCAATTTACACCCTATAAACACGTTTATTGTCACTTTTGATTGACACGGTCTATTGGCTCTGAAGGACTTTCGTTGTAGTTTCTTCGTCGTCACTTCCATTATTGTCCTCAAATTGTCAATCATTTGGGAATACAGACGACAGCTGAAGGCACGACTCGGAATACAGCCAATGGGCAAATTCCAGGGCTTTAGATCTTCCATAAACAATTTTTTGTATTTTAAATTCCCGGAGCAAAAAAGGCGAGTTTTCGATTATATAGAAGTTCAGTTATTTTTGTCGATTCGAATCTCTTTGACAGTCCTACGTGAAGGCAATTGTTTTTGAGTTTATATTGCCGATTGTGTGCAAGTGATAAAAATGTAAACAGCCGACCCGTCGTATACTCATAGCGTCAGAGTTTGATAACCGCCGAATGGATTCGTTTTTTGGCAACGCAAATATCATGACGCACGCTTGCTTTCAAGGTCCAAGCGTAAGATGATTAGCAAACTAAAAATGAATAGTTTCGAATCAGTTTTCAATCCGCCAATTTTCTCGTTAGTCATTCAACTAATGTATTGCGGGGTTTTAGCGATATTCAATTTTTGACACCTCATTTTCACCATCGTTCATTCGAGTATCTGTGTTTATTGTGAAAGTTGAAAAAAGTAGCCAAAAAATTTCCATGTAATTGCAATTTAAAAATTACGACGAGCAATTTGTCAAGACAAAATGAATGAGTTCGGATTTAAAAGTGAGATTTGAGAAGAAATAACAGTATTGAAGTGTTTACACGTAACATTTAACTCTACGTTGTCGAGATCAGTCGTCCGTCTTGCGAATCTTTGGAGCTAAATATCAGAATAGAAACAAAAGTACGAAAATTCTTACCGCTACAACCATCCAACAATTCGCTTTTCACCAAGCTTTCCAGCTGGGCCTTCAAAAAATTGGCGTCGTTCAATTTAGCCTCCAAAACCTCCACTTCTTGTTGCCATTCTTCGTAATTCAACAACCTGCGTTCCAACAGTTGAATACGATCTTCGTAGTCGTCTTTACCAGCGCTAGTTGTCGATTCATTCTCATCGTTAACCGTTTCATTTTCATCCAAAACATCCACACGGTCATCATCCGAATCGATCGCAAGACTTTGCATTTTTTGGATCTGGTCGGGCGCCCATGATGCATTGACTGTTGAGATGAACTCGCGGGTGAATTTGAATGTGCTAATAATCAGGGTGTGATTAAAGAAAAAAGTTCTTACTCGTTTTCAACTGCTTCCCGAATCTGAACCACCGCGTTGAAGAGCAAATATGCTCCGTAAAACACGTACATTTCAGGATCAACGTCGAACTCTTGGTGATAACTTTTAGGAAGTGATGGAATCAACGTGTTCCAGGAAAGTCCGGATGAAAGAACGCCTTAATCACAGAATCAATCAAGAAAAAAATGGTCTTAACTTAGTGCGCAGACCAACGAGTTTTCCAATACCGCCAATTCGGTAGATCCAGTTGCTCCGCAGATGACCCACTGGAATATTGGATTGTTATCCTTGAACGCTTGGAGGTGTTTTTTCACGAAAGTGCGTGGTTCCTGAACCCCAATCTTAGAAATTATTCGAAATTTAAAAACCACTTGTTCAACCGAGTGACCGAGAAAAAAGTGTGGCTTCTAATTGTGGTAACCAGATTTACACTTGCTATGACGACCCGCGTATTTGAATGACTCAAGCTCCAATGAAGACTCGAGGTCTCGACCGGTTGGTTCGTGAAGAAGAACGTAAGCGCAGTTATCCTGTCGACCGAAATGTACACCAAAAGTTTGATTCCACGTTTCAAACCGAACGAGCATCTAAATATCGGTTAAGACGGCATATATGATGAGATTTTACCTCGTCGGTTTCCGGAGTACGAGATGAACTGATCAATTCGCCAAAAAACCTCGAAGTTTCTTTTGAAACGCGATCCCGGCCTCTTGAAACGCACGCTGAAAGTCCTGTGCAGTGTTCCCGGTGGTATCGAAAATTTTTTCCATAAACGAATGCCGTTTTTTTGAATCCCCTCCACAGTGTCGCTCTTGAACGTGGTATTTTATATCTTTGGGGGTTTTTCCACACAGCGGACAATGTAATGACCGTCAGTGCATATTTTCGACTCCATTTTGATTGGTTTTTTCGGAGTCTGATCGAATACCTTTCCTTCTAAATCGTTTGATTACCACCGACCTCGAAACATTTAACTTACGGCGAAACTCGACCATTTCAGCTTGATAACGTCGTTTGTCTTCCTGGGCTTTTTCTCGGAACGGTCGTCGTTGTTCCTCAGTTAACTGTCGTCACCTTCTGCCCGCCTCTTTTGTAAATTTGGAAAAAACCATGGGTTTTTGCATCTGTTTACGCAAAAAATCCAAGTAAAAAAAGAACGACGACATTACTCGTTTTGGTTCTCCCTCCTGTTTTGGTTTAGCTCCTCGTTTAACTGAAATAACCATTCGTATTGCAACTTTTGACATAAACGTACCACCGGTCTTTTTGTTTGAAGTCGACATGATTCCAACGGAGAGTTTTAACTTCAACGCAACACAGAACAGCACCACAACTCTATTTCCTAACGAAACAACAGAATACCCCCAATAGACCAGAAAAATCTTCTCCGAAAATCTCTTTACTCATTGCCGTATTGTCTGAATTGATTTCAATGATTGTTGGTTGGACGTAACGTTTGGACCAGTTAGTTTATTGAGAATACTAAAATAATTGATGTTTGACCGGTTGTTGAACTTATACGTTTGATTCACCGCTTTTGGCATTTGTTTCCGCCATATTTCATTCATCATTTGGCGGGTTGCAAACGTCTTCACCGCTTTTCATCTTTCGAATTGTTCGTTCGCCTTGCCTACGTTCTTAGTGATCGTCAACTGTTGTTGAGGGTTAGCCGGTGTCTGAAACGTTTGTCCACTTCAAAACTTCGGTTGGTTTCGCAGTTCAAGTCGATTTCGCTGGAATTGGTGTTCGTGTAGTAGTCATGAATAAGCCGTAGTTTCCTGAAGATTTGGTTTAAGTTTTACACAAAAACTGCCTATTGAAAAGATGCTTACCCGTAAACCACTGAGTCAAACAGTTCGAGAATGAATACAAAAGCACTGCCACACATAATCCAATCTCATTAATTACCGGAAGTATGATCAAACAAGCAGCCGTCCAGGTCGTACCTCCAAAACAGGCAAAAGGATAGAATCCCTGTCCGGTCCACATAAAAGCCACAACTCCAGCAATTAGAATCGCAATTGATCGGATTTGTAGAGTAAATGCCATCACCAAATTCGTATTTTTTAATTCTACACAAACCGTTTCATTTGCTCAATTGTGATTGAGAACTCACGGTACGAGAGCGCTGCCGAACAATATTGTCGAAATTAAACACTGGACCAAACCAATTGCAAACTCCGGATTCATTGTGCAGCAAAATGAAGGCGGAGTAGTTTATTGTTTGTCGGTGTATAGGTGTCATTAAACACGTCCGAATCCCAATTTTATTTCGAATAAAACCAAATCCACGTACACCACACATTTGGATTTATTGTGTACGGTTGGGTATTTGAACCAACTTCAATAAACTACGAACGATTATAATGATTAGCTAAAACACAATCTAACAGTGAAACAAAAACTTAACAACCGTATGCTATAAAATAAACGATTTAACAGTAGTAAGATAACGGGAAGTAAAAACAGTTGAGAATCATTGGTGTTAATAATTAAACAGAAAAACATTTGACTACGCCCTTCTCAGTGCACACAGCGAATAACTTCTTGACCGGATTGTATCTGCAAACAACCAATGAAGTATCGATACTTGTGTTGCTGACCGAACTAACCGAATCGAATAAATTAGTCCGCTGCACGCAAAACCCTCTTTCCGCGACAGTTTCGTGTCTTCATTCACAACCATGAATTTGTTTACGACATTTGCAACGTGTATGTCACCCGTTTCCGTACCGATGACCATGACTAGAGCGCTGAAATCAAAACGGAACATCAGGTCTTCAATAGTTCAATCTACTCATTTGACCGACTGTAACCAAACTCCAGAGACGATACACAATCACCGATTTTCAGTCGTTGCAATTCGATCAAATCCGTGTCCTCGCTAACCAACTCGAAAAGCGCCACATAGCCATCGCGTGAACCAGTTGCAAAAATGTGAGTACCATCGATCCAAGCACAAGACCAAATTACTCGTTTATGTGCCGAATCCATAGCAGCAAAAAACTTCAACGGTTTCTCCGGATTGTTCTCGTCTACAACACGATTCAAAAATGATTAGCAAGTTAACCGACCGATTCGTTGCAAACTAAAACTTCGATCCCGTGAAACGGTAAGCAAAAACTGATTGTCGGACGAAACGGCCATTGCGGTAATTGTTAGTGCGTGAACCGGAGTTCGCTCCAATATCTTCCATCCATCAGTAGCCGCCCAAACAATTAGCTGTGCTTCGTCTGGTCGACTTCCTTTTGCCGCCGTAAAAACCAAACGACGAGATGGCGTGGATGCAACCACATAACATTCGTTGCCATGCGCATACAATTTGCGGGTTTCCGTATGAACTTTGGCACCCGATTGTAGAAGCTCTTCGTTGGAAGGTTGAGTATCATCGTCGACTTTTTCTTTCGTATTTAACTCTTCACTTTCTGACTGATCATCCGCCTCTTTCGTCACATTTGGCGCTTTCGGAGTCAAATTCAAGGGTTGAATGCGTTCTATGGCTTCATCTACAGTCAAGACAGGAACTCTATTGTCGAAAACTCGAAACATGTGCTCGGCAGCTCCACTAACAAACCCATTGCTGAATTCAATAAACGTAAATGTCGAAACCACCTCAAACCTACTCATCCAGTGATGCAATGCAGCGAATTTCGTGTCCGTGTACTTGCGGTCTAGACCGTTGACCCCACAATCCGTCCTTAAACACAACAAACAATTGATTTAAACGCTACTATCCTACCGAATACTCTTTGAAGTAGCGAGTTGTTTTGTCCGATCCAACAGTCAACAGAACTTCGCCGTGATTGTGCCACGTAACGTCTCGCACTTTTCCACCATGACCGCCAATATAAACCGAAGTTGGGGTAAAACTGTTGAACTAAAAAGGTTCGTATGTGAATGAGATAACTGGAGAATTACCAACCGCTGAATCACATTCGAAGAAATAAAATCCACCGATTGTATTATGAGCCAACAGCCAACGTGATGACGGTGAAAGTTTGGCGTCGAAAATGCCACACAACTCCAATGCCGGTTCTCCATACGAACATGCCTCGTGCTAAAACCCAATAACAATACGATCGTAAAAATTTTTGCTCACTTTTTGGGTCCACACTCCCGGCTCGGACGAATCCAATAGGGAATAGATACGAATCGAGTTCTCACGAGTTGAGATCACAAAATTATCCCGCTGATTATCCCATTGAACAGAACTCAAACGCTCATCGCTACTTGTGATTGTGATGTTCGAGTCGAGTTTGGCAAACAACATTGGAAAGCCATCGAATTGAAGTGGAACTTCAGTCTCCAACGAAAATCCCTGCGGTTTGTTTTCTTTGAAATCATCGGACGCTAAAATGCCAAATAAAAACAACGTTGAATTGAACATACCGGAGTATATCTTCCAAATTTGAACTCGATCGGTCAGACCCGCAAGTATCTCGAATGCCAATTCCTCTTTACTCCCACATGTTTTGCCTATAAAAAAAGTTGTTCATCTTCACAATACTATTAGACCAACCGAGACGAACATCTAAATCGAAAACGGATTCGCGCGTTTCCAAAAGTAATGGTTCGAATACTTTACTGTCTTTATCGAATTCCACAGAATCAATGCTCTTCATCAGATGAACTCCGAGCTTCTTGTCTGTTCTACCAAAAACACAAAGAAATGCAATGGAGTCGTCGTTAAGGATTGGAAGAATGTTGAAGCAATTGATCATGCGATAGCTACTAAGCGGTGCCATAAGACGCGAACAAAAAGTTTTGCAGTCTTCATCGAAAGAACGTAGTTCAATGTTCTCGAAAGTGCCGATCCCAATGATAAGCTGTTTGTTCTTAGTTCGAAAACCAAAAGCATCGACCATTTTGCAGGGCTCAACAACGTCTAAAAACCCGAAAATCCTGATTGGAAGTTTGAACAACTACCTTTATAAATAAGCTCAAACGACCAGTTCTTTCCATCGTTTGTGCGTTTCAACTCGTAGACAGCTACCGCTCCATCACTAGAAGCACAAATGATTTCAATTTCCTCTAGGTCCGTTTGATTATTCGAGTTATTCAACGGCTGAACATAACGAAGAGATCGAATCGTCGACTTTTCAAGCAATGGAAGAATTGATTCGGGTATGAGCTTGCCATTCTTCTAAACCTCCAATTTCAATTTGTTTTTAAACTTAAATTTACATTTCGAGCGATGCAGATTTCTGAAATCCCACCGTAAATGACGATCTCTTCGTTCACCCAAAACATCGTGTTGTTCCGGGAAGAGCTACCGAGTGAAAGTAAATGGAAAGCAGACATAATGTCAATGTAATGCACGAGATTATGCGAAAATAAACGTCGTAGAAATGTTGCCCAGCAAGCTAAAGAGATCGAGTATTCGGTTATCGATTTGCTTACTATTTTACAGTACACAAATGACATCATTGCTTATTGGAGTCTCTGGGATGTTTTCAAGCTTTTGAAACGATCTGTTTACCATTCTCATTCCTGCGACGAATAGACCTAGCAAAAGTCCAAGCAGTTTCATTTGAACTTGTTGTCATGAAAGCAAATTTAAATTTGTCGCTTTCCGACTTCCGGTTTTTGTTTATTCATGAACATAACCGAAATCTCGAATGGCCATGAACGACAGTACAAGCCATTTTCCTTAGCGCTTGATCCACAGACATCGATTTCAATGTGGCGAGGGACCGAATGAAATTTCCGATTGGTCGAATTTCAACTGCTTTCTGTTTTCGATCTCATAAGTCTCCAGAGAATGTGATGAATGTTGCTGAGTACTTGCATTTGTTTATTTATGCCTGCTCTTGAACCCACCATCGATTATTTCGGTTTACGGCCTTTCTTGGCAAAACATACGATTCGGGTTGTCTAGTGGTTTTTTGTTGAAAAACTTTTAAAGGATGCTCGTTAAAGTTGGCCAACCCGTTCGAATAGGCACGTGTCCTAATTCGGTCGAGTTCATCGCTTGAAGGCAAATTTCAATTAAAACCACAAGTAAATTGAAACTTTTCTGGCGCTTGAACCACAAATTCAGCGGAGAAGATTTGCGTTCTAAGGACTCTTCTCTTACGTCTGTTGAAACATTCAATATCCGTTAAGTTCATTGACATTTGTTCTTATATATAGAAAGTTGCGCATATGTGACAACTAAGAACCTTTCAAGCTTTGTGTTATTTTAATCAACAGTCCATTGTTCTTTCACGCATATTTTCTCGATTGAGTATTTGTTCTCGAATAACTTCAATAATACAAATGAGACACGAATTCGATCTTGTTTCAAAGAAATTGTGCTCAACATGTCCAACACTTTTGTTCAACTAGACAGTTTGACAAACCTCAAGAAATACTTCAAAATCAAGATGTTTGCAGATGAAAGGTCTCTAAGAAGAATTGCACTTAGTTTGGTTGAAAGCAGCAGTTTTGAAATGCTGTGTTTGTCACAGTTCAATTGATCTTTCTGTTGAGAATGTCGAACCGTAGTCCAGAGCTTAATTTATGAGCGTTTGATTAGAAGCAAATCAATCCGTTCGTCCGGCCGTTTTTGATTTCAATCGGACTGCTGCGACTGATTAATGGACTTCTTAGCAGGTAGCTATGAATTAAAGAAAACTATTGAAATCTTTTTACCTTTTGCTTCCATTGGCACGAGATCTAAGCGTTGCTATCAATTGTAGACAGAACATCAAAACTTCAGCTCTCTAGTAACTACTTCCTTGCTTATTGTTGACAAATTTAAGTATCGCATTCTGTTGGCGGTTATCTGTCATCTTTTTGGCGTTTCAGTTTTTGATTGTCATAATCCATTTGGCTGTTCGTTACTTTTGTTCAACTGTTTAAGAGCTTACAAGCGTTAACTTCGTTATAAAAATTTCTGAGTAACTAAGCTTGCTATTTGGGTTATAAGTTTGTTTCGAAAACTTTTGATTTCAAGTTGACACACAGTCAGATCGCGAACAGACAGGAGGTGGAAAGCCGTCGGCAGTTTGACGAAACTGACAATCGGAAAGTGATTCTTCTCGTCAAATTAGTTCATAGATCCCTCATGTTTTTGCGGTTGTTTTATTGGATTCCTAGAATTCCTACTGCAGAATTTGAGAGTTTCGACTTAAGTTGCATTTAAAATCTTCGGTTCGATCAATTGCCTGATGATCGTACTTCTAACAGAAACTTAACTTGATAGTCTTCGATTTGAATGGGACTGGTAAAAAAGTTAGAAGGTTGATGAAATTGGGTTTTATAGCCTCATGTATGTTTTCTAAGACTCGAACATGCATTCGCTTTAAATTAAATTGTGAAGATGCGAATGTTCATTCCGTCAACTCGATTTCGACTCGTAGGCTTGAAATCCTTGTACTTTCAATCTGTTTCCCTGTCTATCTCTGTTATTCGAGCAGTTTGCGATCGTGTGTTAAACACCAAGCAAAAAGCGGAGTCGTGAGCGTCCAATTGTGGAATTTTTGTGTGGCCAAAAACCGAACCATTTATGTGAAAAAAGATATTTGCTCTCAATGTTTGAATGTAATTGCGGATTTAGTTTAAAATTCTGTCGCCGATTTGCAATGCGTCAAGTAGTTCCTTGTTTGTAATTTGACCAAACACACAAATGATGTAACTGTTGGCTTTGGGCCAACCGACCAGTGTTTTACGTTAATTGTGTTTACAAATAGTTCAGTTTGAACAAACGCCCTCCTTTGAACTAATTTCAATTCAAAAGACTGCAAGGCATTTGAATTCCAATTTACTTTATTTAAATGTTAAATGATGTGATGTTTGGCTTTCGGAAGCATTTGCTTGTAACAAAGAAGACCTTCTTTTACCGCTTAGTAGTTGGCATACAAATGTTAGTGTTCCGTGTTCTCAATGTGATTGTTCAACTTTGGATCATCTCTTTTAAACTGATCATTAAACTCTATTGCTAATAACTTAATTACTTTCAATTGTTCGTTTCGTACATTTAACTACCGTATCAACAGTTTCCCACTTAAAGTTTCTAAATTGGTTGTTTAACAAAAAACTGTGTACACTCTGACAGTCTCTATGCTTAGTCTACGCTTTGTAGTCGAACGAATTCCCTATGTAGCATTTGCATTCGTTCAATTGGAATGACGACGAAAAGTTTGAAATGTGTTCCAATCTCTTCACTTGACAGCCAAATTGTACTTTGGAGGTTAAGTGCATTCACATACGTAGAAAGTCGGTAATTGCAGACACTTTCTTTGGGTTTAAGTTCCTTGTCTTCGTGTAACTTAAGCATCTGTTTTCAACAGTTAATTGAACAAAAGCCGTTTCAAAATCTTCGTAGGAAACAGGTGCTTAATGGAAGTATGTTATTGACTTTTACGTTTCATTGATTGGTTGTTTGTACAGACATCAAGTTATCTTTCTTGTGAATTTTCAGCTATGAATTGACTTTTGGTCCCATCAGTTCTCATATAGAAATGACTGAACTCTTTAATTGAAGTCCATAGTCTTTTGGTAGAAACGAATGAGTTTTCCTTCGGAATTCCCGAACATCGACGGCTTTTTTTATTCGACTGACGATATTAAGGGCATTAACTCATTTTTCTCTTCTGATTACCGATTCTCTCAAAAGGCCCTATGGTTATCTGTATAAATTCTAAATGATGGATAGTATTTTTATTGGGGTTTTGCACTTTTGAGCCTAAAAGACATTGGCAATTCGATTCACAATTATGGTGCTTGATTTCGAAATGAAGATCCACCTTATGAACCTTATGGTAACACGAAAAGGCCAATTAAATTGTAGTTAAATCCCATCGACTTTAAGCCATCGGTTTTGTCCCCATCTTAAGAGCATACAATTTTTGCAGTTTTGTATTCAAACGACGGTAGAAACGTTTAAATTTAAATACAAACAATCGCACACTTGAACTTGACTTCTGTCTTCTTCTAACATTCCGTATAGAAATACTAAACGAGGAACTCAAAAAACTTCATTATGACATGCGAACTCATTATCCATACTATACTTTTAATTTGCTATTACGATATTACTCAAGAGATTTCGTGTTTCATTGAGAATTCATTAAGGAAGATAATTTAAAGTAGACACATAAGAATATTTCGAATTAGGTAGACGATCAGATACGATCTTCAGTGAAGAGCTTTGACAATTTTTGTATTCTGTTCATCTCGTGACTTCTATTAACTTCTGGGTAACGACTTCAGTAGGTAAACTTCTACAACACGTGCTCTCGATTTTGTTTGCCTATACTCAAAATGCTCGTTTAATACGCCGAAAACATTTGAAAGCTTGGTAATTGAGTTGTTCGTGCAGATTGAAGGTCGAATTGAACGCGACAGTTTGTTTCCACCGGACTTAATCTCGAGCCTGTGATTTTGCTGCGATAGTGTGTGCGATTATTCGATTAGCTGCGATTGAAAAATTGACTGTCAGTTCGAAAAGTTGACCGCAATAAAACTTTGATTGACCGCCTCCTTCAATGCACGTTGTCTGATAATTTTGTTTGGCTCGTCGTTGCTTCTTTGACAGCCAATTTAAAGCCCATTCAAAGGTCCTCAAAAACTTTCTTTACAATCGACGATATTCACGTTCCTTCGACGAAATTGTCGGTCGGACGTGAAGGGTTAGAACGAACATCCGCAAATACACGAAAGCGGATGTCTTCGTACTTGACAGTTTCTGTTGTTCTTTTTTCAACACGTATATTGATGACCGAATATGGCGACTAAAATAGCACTCTGTATTTTAAACTCAATGCCGAAGAATTTGCAGCATTCATCATCGGGCTCTTATTCGATATGCAAAAGCACCATTAATAGTTTGATTTGTTGGAATAAGATTAGGAGGTAAATGTCCTGGTTATGCTTTTCATGTATCAAGTTGACGGCAAAATGATGAATTGATGCTTGTTGAGTTGGATGTCATAATTTGGCCATTGCTCCATTACGCGTCACTCAAATCGCACATCTTCTTCGATCATTGAACAATTGGCTTCCTTTGCTGATTGATCGGCAAACGGATTGCCGACAATCGAGAGAATCGATTCATCTTTTGCCCGATTTTCGTTTTTTCTTTTTTCATGTCAAGTTCGAACGTTTATTTTCTTGTTGATTTGGATATCGAGTGGAATTTAGCGACCGAAAACTAACTTTTAGGTCTTTTCCATAAAAGCGTTTACGAACTCTAAACCGAGAATATAAATCAATCGTATCTCTTTCTGCTTCTAATTTCATAGCATCAGACGCAGCTGGCTGCTAATTTTTATTGGTCTTTTATGTCATTTAGTTTTGTGTTGTTTTCAGTTTCGATTTTTTTGAATGAAAGTGATCCGCTTGTTTGATGTGAATGGCAATAAGTTTGGTGCGCAGTTTTTTTCCATTGGGCTCTAATTAGGAGGTTGGATCGATAGCTTAGGACTCAATTAGGTAAGAAAAGTGGTTGTATTTGGCTGAATATCGATAACCGCAGACGGAATGTGAAATTAGGCGAACTACATAAACTGGAATCCGAATTGTGGCTTAGGATCTTGAGGAGATGTCTTTAAACTTGTCGATCAGAGAAGTTCTCTTCCCATCATTTTAACTTTTGATTCCAATGAAACGATTTTCTGATTTGTCGTCTGTTAAAACACAAAAGTTGCGCATTTTACAAGACTCTGAGCATGCAAATCGCATTCATTTCGGAAGTTATTAGTTAACAACAAAGTTTTTCATTCAAAAACATCTGCTAATTGCCGCACGCTTGTACTTCTAAACGGAAAACAAACTACTTGCGGGTGTTTGTTTTTATTGAAACTCGACTCCCAACTGTCTCGGCTCCTCATTTTCAAATACCTGAGCTTTAGTTCGGTCACTATAAAGAACTAAACACGTAGTTTGCGTAATTATTTTGCTTTTCTTCGAAGATCATATCGTTACAAGTTGCCAATCGCATATTTCGTATCCTAATTGTGAATTGCTGATGCTAGTTGTTGTCACAGTAAACTTCAGTTAAACCTCCTAGAATTATAGTACCATCCTTAAAGCATTTGATAAGCACGTTTATATTTGTTTCAAGTTAATTTTTTCAATTACCTTTAAAAGAACGACCTGGTTTGTGGAATACGATGCTAATGTCCTTGTCGATTGTCAAATTAATTACTGGATCTTAACATCCACTTATATTGCGTGTTTGATAGTCGATTGTGGACGTACTTCTATACATTTTAGTTCGTAAAGAAACCAGGGACTAAAGAATACGATATAAATGTAAACACGTTCAGTGGGTTTTGTCTTATCTTTGCGTCTCGGATTCGAAGTTGTTTCTAGTATCCTGTTTTTGTCGTTTTGAGAATGAAACAGTTCAAAAGTTTTAGAGATTTTGATGTTCTTGGTCATTTTAGTCCAATTGTTTGGCGTGTCTGCGGTCGTTACAACGACAATCAGACGTGTGTTTGTTTTCCAAATATAAGATTGAATGGAAGGTTTAATTGGAGATGGTTTTTGGTTTTCAGTTGGCAAATTTCGTGATTCCAATTGAAGACAACAACGCTTACAACGATGTTTTATTTACGTAACGTTAAAGACTGATGTAAGTACCAGTTGTATTCTTGCTGCCTATTAATACCTTCGAGAAAAATATGTCAAATGAAGAGTTGTAGTTGATTTGACCTTCAAATGATTGGCCGGTTGTGTATTCAGATTCTTGCTTCAATTCTCATTATGTTTAGTATGCGGCAATCCCAGAGATTTTACTCTAGCGGATGATATTTCATTGACAAGTTTAATTGGGTGTGTTCTATTCATGTTTTCGACTTCCTTCAAACGTTTGTTTATATAAGATAGTCGTGTAATATCAAACGAAATCTATGGATCGCCTGGAAGTTTACGTAGTGATGTTGTTCACTTGAGTAAGCTGTTTTAGACAACTCACGAATCAAAGATATAACAGTACTCTTTGACCTTCTAAAGTCAATACAAAGGATATAATGAAACGGACTGTTGTCATGTTCAGTTTTATACCAGACTGTATCTTATTTTTAGCTCTAAAGTCACGGAACACTCTTTTTTCGATGAACAGTTCGACTACAGATTGGTTTATTTTTTGAGGAGTATATAACGTGTTCTAGTATGTAAATGTCACTAGTCAGAAGTTTTCTAAACCTCGTTCGATTTTAAACGAAACTATCGAGCAGCAGGTTTGGTTTCTGGTTGAAGCGACAGCGAAAAAGCTTCTACGTTTATTTCTAAGGCACCAAAAAACAATTGTCATTTGAGGGTATTAGCAAAAACGTTCCAACTCTTCATCATAAATTTGTTCTTATGTTTATTTCTAATCCACGATCATTTTCTGCTCAATCTTGTGTTTCAATTCGCATTTCAACCTTCGAATTCAAATTACCAAAGAGAACTTTGCTTCAAATTGTTCTTTTTAGTGATTTAAATTTCACGACAAATCGTTGATTAATCTTTGGTATCTAGCGAGACGTTTTAAGCTCAAGTTTGAGATTATCCGTTTGCTTTGGTGTCATTAAGTCAACAGTCGAGTGGAATCTCAAATTTTGGTTAGTTTGCGGATATCAGTCGAACGATTACACTCATTAAAGTCTTAATGTTAAACTAACAATTAGCTTATGACTAATGTTCTGGCTGTTGTTGAACAAGTTTAATTCTCTTACTTGCTGATAAATGTATGCAGAGTTCTATCTTAATGCCGACTAATCTGATATCGTCATAATGAAAATACGGAGCGCGGTCAACTGAACAAAACTAATTTGTCGACGATTGCACGTCAGGGATCAGATCAAAAGAGCGAATTTGTGCCAAAAATAGTGACCTTATGGTGCACTGAATTCTGCGTCCTAATAATTTTTGTATTTGCTATGAGCGGTCCTTTGAGTTAAATTTGATTTCTCGCAGTCTCCGACCATAAACCCAATTATGATGTTAAACGTGCAAAAGTCACTGCACAAACACCATCTTCCTCATTAGTTGTGTTGTTGTAGAGTGTTTTTGCGAGCCAATTTCTTCGTTATTCCCAAACCGTAAGTTTTGTCACTCACTTCTCTGGTGGTCAAACTCAATTGATTCCTGTTATGATAACTGAAATGTTAAACTTACGAGCTTCTATTTGTATGTTTTGGATTGTAATTTCTAAATTCAACGAGTTCTTAGACGCTTGGAGGTTTCTACTAACAACCGTTTCACTTACCATATTTTAAGGGCTGCAATAGTGTATTGCTCGATTCACCCAGTCAACTTTGCGATTCATCAAAAACGTTTGTATTTCGATATTTGCAATAGGTTCATTGGGACCTTAAAATGTGGGTTGTCAAGGAAGAGAGAAACTATAAAGCGCGAATACTTCGCTTGTTTCATTTGCTACTGCACTTGAGGTCGACGGGCATAAGGATGAGAGAATCTTGAAGTTCGGAAACGTTCTTTTCGCCTACGAGAAAATTGACGTTCGCGCGTTAAGGTGCAAAATGAGCGGTCCAGAAAGCTGTCCGCCGCAGCATCTCATAAAAACGTTTGTCCATTAGTCGAAAACAACATGATTCGCGCTCAAAATAACAGGATTGAAAGTGTGGTGTGGACCAAAAATAAAAGTTAAACTGCTCAAGAGTTTCGCATACATTTTGAACTTACAAACCCGGAAACGAGATTTAGGTTGAAGCAATAAGCGCCAAATTTCTAACAATTTGAAGTTTATTAGTCGCTTTCTGTGATATTCTTATTAGAATGTATTACTCACTTGCCACATGGTTATGGACTGATAATCCTTGTTCATTAGTTCTCAACTACAGCTGTTTGATCATCCGTCCACCATCAACAGTCTCGGTCTAATCCAAAAATTACAAACTTCCGCGTTCCAGTTTTTTTCTGGTGCCGTGAACTCCCATTTTTCTACATTGTTTACAGGAATATCGATTCGCGTGTTCTTTAGTCGTGTATTTGACTCCTGTATGCCGATCGAATGTTATGTGTATTACGACCGAAATCATTTTTTTCATTCTCTCCAGACACTTTGACATTCCAGGCGCTTTAAACGTGATTCGAATCCCGAAAAGTTCTGCACTTTATTTTGCAAATCATCTGATGACCAACCACTGCGTATTAGTAGAAAATTGCGTGACTTTGGAAACGTCTACATCTCTTTTTTTCCGTCTATTTTGTTATCCAACTTTTAAGTCGTTTTAAATCGGAGCATTTTGCGTGTAAATTCAGATTACGCGGTTCATGTGGTATTGTCGAATAACAGACGAGATGTAGTCCAGATAACTGTAGTCAATGGTTGTCAGATTATATTTCTTCTGTGTTAGTTCGAAAGCAAGAATGTGAATAATTTACAGCATCGACACGCGTAATCACTAATCGTTGAACTCTCTTGATGTATAGTAGATTCCGGGCTTTTGGGTTCGTGTAAATTGATATGCAATCAATTTGTTCGTTACATTGTGATCATAATTTCAGAAGTGTTTCGGGTTACACCTAATTCAAACCTGACTTCTTCGACGGTTGTTCTTGCCAGTTCTAACTAATTTATCGTTTATTATACGTTTGTTGGTCGTCGAGAATAAGATCGAACTGTTTTTTGAGCCGCTTATTCTACAAACTCCAATTGAGAACTCATAATTCCGCTTGCTTGTCTACAAGTGCGTTGCAACTTCGTGGAAACTTACTGGTCAGAACTCAGCGGAAGCGGCTTATGGCCGAACAGACGCAATTTCGTAGCTTTGAGCGGCATGGAGGCTCGAGTTTGAACCGAAATTGGCTTTCCACAACTTCACAACCACTGACTACTTCAATAAGCACATTGGCTTCCGTATTAGTTGAGATAGTTGATTCAACGTCCTTCGAATTGGTTGAAAATGAACCAAGTTCAATGTCTACTAACCACTTAGATTCAACTGCCAGTGGAAACGAAGAGACCGCTTGTACTCACATCTCCGAAGCTATTGCTGCCCAGGGAATCGATGATTTAACAAGGTATGTTTTTTATTATCAATTTTTATATACAATGTGAATAATTAATCTATAACTAATCATACGAAGATCTGAAGTTTTTAGTCAGAATTCTTTCTGTTCTTTTGATGCTCATTCTCTAAACTTCCAACATTGTCCATTGTATGTAACATCATCGGACACTTTTGTTGACTAAAATAACCCCGATTTTCTATTTCAACTTGAGCTTCTATTATCTATATTTCAAGACTCTTTTTCCGACTCTTAGACTTCGAACACTCATCAATATAACCGTTGAAAAAAACGTCGCAGAGACAACCACTTGTTTTGCTTTAAAGAAGACGCCAAATAGTCGTCGCATTAAATGATGAGTAATTTCACGGTTTCTGACGTGAATCAAGTATTCAACAGAAGAGAATTAGGGAGTGTGACTGTTAAGCCCAAATTTTGCTTATCGCGGAGATCTCATTCGAACTACATAGATTTTGTTGATCGGTCCTCCAACTCTGCAGTTCATTGCTTCTTACAGTTGTCATGAACAAATCGCAGACTTCTATCGAGTTCAGACAATCTTGTCGTGTACATTCGGTTAAAATCTATAGAACATTGTTTAACAGTTTCGTAAAAGATGTCAGTTTCACAAAAAGGGTGGTCATGGAATCCGCATTCGAATATTTCAGTTCGTAACACAAAGTACCATTTGGATCGTAGACCGAAGGTCTTTGATGTTTGGATTGAATTTTAACTGTAACAAGAAGGTGCAAATCTTGAAACAGCCAAAAGCTGTCAATACTGGAATGTCTTCTTATTAAATTCAAAATGAAGTTTATTTGTTAAGAAAGCATCTAATCAGAATACAAAACATGAAGCCAGGAATTAATTCATTGCGGAAGAAATATTCATTCTCGTCTCTCTATCTCGTAGTTCTACTAACCAGTGAGGATTAGCCATTTGAAAGGCAACAAACGAATGATATCAGAATGGAAGCTACGTCGAACTTCCATAGTATTAAGTTACTTGAACTGCAGATCAATTTCCAAAAATAAATTTAGCAGAAAGCTCATAACCTGCGGTTAGTTATATTAACTGATTTCAGTCGTGGTTATATCCAAGCACTTTTTGGTCTTATCTACGGTGTTATCTTCGTTTTTGGACTCATTGGAAATGGAGGTGTGTTAATAGCGGTTGCACAAAACAAACGATTGCGTTCTGCTCGAAATATCTTTCTGTTGAATCTCATCATTACTGATCTTCTGTTGTGTTTAACTGCAATCCCGGTAACTCCATGGTATGCTCTTTCAAAGGAATGGATTTTTGGAGCTGTAATGTGCCGTCTTATGCCCTTATCCACATCGTGTGCAGTTTTTGTTACAAGGTCAGTTTTAGATCGTTTTATGCTCACTGAGTTGATTGCTAACCAGTTAGAAAACTTTTGGTTTTAGTTGGAGCTTAACAGCCATTGCCATCGACAAGTTTATGCATATTATCGATCCAACAAGAGAGCAATTTTCCGTTCGTCTGGCGGCCTTTGTGACAATTTTAATTTGGTTAGTGTGCTCGTTGATGAATATTCCCTACCTGATGAGTTTTGAACTGGTCGACGGAAGTTACTATTCCACCGGCTCAAACAATTCTAATAAGATCTGTGGTCGGTTTTGCGATGAAGTGAATTGGCAGGGAGAAATGCGACGACTCTACGGTTCCACTGTGATGCTTTTTCAATTTGTGATTCCGCTCGCAATCATAACGTATTGTTATTGGAGGATATTGGCAAAGGTGAGCTTTAACCATTGTATTCCTGTGATGATCTCTTTTATTGAAGGTCCACAAAGACATGATCATTCAAAACGTTCAATTCTGCCAAAGTCTCACATCTTCTCAACGCATAGATGCAATCAAACGGTTTGTCTACAAAACTCAATTTGCTTTCAATGTGTGATTTAGTAAAAAAAAAGTGAATTACATTTTGATTGCTATGGTAGCAACTTTTTTAATGGGTTGGGTAAGTTGCCTTCAATATTCAATTTATATCGTTGTAATTTTTAGTTTCCCATTACTGCCGTCAATCTGGGTCGAGATTTCAGTGAGTAGTTTTGCTCTTTTACTGTTAAATCCACTTGGTTTTAGAGCAAGAACCAGAGTTTATGCGTTCGCAGCCGTATCTCTGGTCACTGTTAGCAAATGCAATAGCCATGAGTACGGTCGTCTGGAACCCGTTGCTTTTCTTTTGGTTAACAAGAAAACAGAAACGGTCAAATCTCGGTGGTATTTTACATACCTCGGATATTCTAACATCCCTTGCTTCGCGAGTACACAGTTTACGTAGTACGGGCGATTCACTGCGTTTGGGTTCCACAAGGTTTGCGATACAAGCGAGTTCAAATCCGAACTGCCAATCAATTTCAGAATCAAACGTCGTCCAGCAGCAAATGATTCCAACCCTCAGAGCTCCAACTCGTCAGTCATCTCAAAACCGTTGATTGTCGACAATCACGGAGTCTCGACTGTTGAGAAAAGTACTTTTGCTAACAACATGATTTAACTTTGTTTATCGAGATTACATGTGCCATGGGTAACGAACCTAAAACGGATTTACTTTGTCAACTTATCTTGCAGTTACTTTTAAACTAGAATTGTTATGAAATCGCTTTTTCTTCGACTTAAACTCCCGTTTCAACCATCGAATTGCGTGTATTTTGCTCATCTCTCAATGTGTCTTTACGTGTCATCGAATAAAACAACTCGATTTAATGTTCTCGAATTACAATGTGACGTTTGGAAAAAATTCGAATTTGAATCATAATAAATGGCACCGGCAAAAAATAGCCAATTCCAACAGCAATCAACGAGCTCCACTTTAAGTCGTCAGCCAATGAAGAATCGAATGGCTTGTCGATGAAGCCCGCACAATAGACTAAAATGCTCAGGCCGATTGTCGCGTGCAAGAAGACAACCGTGAACTGTAAACAAAAATAGCCAACTGAAAGCGAATTGAACTCACGTTTAATGTAAAGTAAACCAGTCGGCCAATTTTCTCGGATGCTGTTGACGACTTTTCAAATCGAACCGATGGTTCTTGTAATGTAAACGAGAAGCCGCTAATGTCCGCAAAACTCTGAGAACGTCTCCATCCATTAGTTGCACCCTCTTTCACCAATTCCAAGTAAAGAATCAACGAGAAGGTGATCCAATTGACACAGAACGAGATGGTTGGGACGATGGCAAAATAGAAGCTAACATTCGAATTCAACGGATCTTTGGCTGTCAAGAAAATAACACTTATGTGGAACATCCTCAATACGAAAAAACTAGAGAATTGCGATGTAACAACTCACTCACTGAAATATGAGAAAAACCAACACAAGTAATAGGAAATAAGGCAGTTGTCTGCATCGAGAATGTCATCGTGATTAATTGGCCGTTCGCGAGTTGGCGTCGATACGGCCGATTCGACCGGCTCCTGAAGCAGTTCGAGTTAACGGACATCTTCAGACAAACTCACTTGATCTAAAAATCGTCGAGAATGTTCGTTCAATGTGAACAGACTGCTTCCTAATCGCGACATTCTCAGCAATTTTACTCGTTTTCCTTTCACACGTTCAAATCCAATGTTCTTTTCGTTTACGAAAAGAAACGACGGTCCCACATCCAAATGATTTGTTTGAGTGGTTCATAAAATACGGTTGACTTAGCAAAGACTCCGAAATTGTAAGAGTCAAACCCTTTCATAGGTCTCTAGCATTTTTTGGAAAATTAGCAAACATCTTAAAAGGAATTTTCGTTTTATGTTCAAATTTATAGTCAACTTTACGTGAACAATCTAAACAAAAATGAGTAGACTACGTCGTCGTCGTCTGGCGATGAAAATTGCTCGAGATTTGCGATTCGAAGTCGCATTCGTTCGTATCTCTTCGAATCTTGAAGAAGCCGTTCTCGCCCCAACTGCTCGACCAACTATTAATTGCAAGCCAAAACTTCACGTCATTCTCAACACCCCAACCGACAATCCGCACCGCGTGAGATCCCGTTGAAGTTCCAGAAATAATGTGTTGATAACAACCACCTGAGTATTGGAAAAAATCGTCATAAACTGAAAAACTTAAAAAACAAATAAAATGGCGAATTCGTCAAAGAACGTTACATTGCAACAACAGGACCGTTTGTCATGATCTCCATTTGAACTGCGGCGTTTTGTTGATTGAACTCACGATACGATTGGCCTTTCTTCTTGTCTCTTGCATATTTTGCAGTCGTATACTTTTTCTGGCACGTTCTTGAGCACTCGGTTGAATTCGGTGGGCTTGTTGCGGATGGCGAAACAGAGTAGGGTTTGCACCCCTTTCCCAGATAATCATCGCCTGTTACGATTCCAATCTCGTCGTACCATTGGAACACTTCAGTAGGCCATCCACCATTACATCTGAAAACAAATTTATAAGATGTGCACTCGTTTTCAACCCACCCATTTGTGTCATCAGCTCGACATTGTGAACAACAACTTATAACGTCCCACGCACTTAATGGCAATGTCGCTGTTCCATTACTGCGAATGCAACGTCGATCGGAGATCACCGACGTTGTGGCAACTGCGTAGCAACTGCCGCAAACACTTTGATCAAAAAATAAACGAATGAACAGAGTTTTTGTTGCCAACTTCTCTACCAGCAACTCGATTGAAAACAGATGAACATTGTGGCCATTTGTCTCGCACATCGAAAGAAGTAGGAATCTTTGATGTATCAGGAGCCGGCGAAACCGAAGTGACACCTCTTTTTATGCGATGTGATGGTATTTTAATAGAAGTGCCAAGAAATTTTGTTAATTCAGTACGTGTCAAATTTTCGAAGCGTTCGTAGCGTCGAGCCTGAGTTTAAATTCTTTAGATTAGTGCCCAGAAGTTTGGTTACTTACCACGAATAGTTTGTTCTTTTTGCTGTTTATCAGGTTCACGAATGCAGGACTTATTAAGGGCTTCGGTTTGCCATCACTTCCAAGTAATGATGAGCGTGAAGTTACAGTCAAGAGATCTTTACTCATCGGCCCATTTGTAGGTTGAGCACGAATCCAATAATCAAGTAACACAAAGAAGAACACTAAAGTCCAAGTGTTACATTGAGACATTTCGTTTGCGATCTTTCCGTTTTCTAATAAAACTTGGTTATTGGCTGTGTTTTATACATTCCATAGAGTTTCTGTTCAGGAGATAATCTTTTCGATCGTTTAATTTTTGTGATCGCAGTTTTAATTCAATACATTGAAGAAGACTTTTGGTTGGCAAATGCTTTGCGTTTCCTGATGAACTTCCGTGTCTGCACTTTCATCAAATTACACTCTCGCCCGTTTGGATTAGCTGTGTGACCCCAGATTCTCTGAACCCACTGGTGGTAGGTGTTTGCGGTTACTGTTGTTTTTAGCAATAAACCGAGAAGACAATAGACTCATTTTGGAAGGGACAAATTAATGTTCAACAAGATTAGAAAACCAGAGTTGAATTATAGCAGACTAATTAAAGATTGTAGCTCAGAAGTTAGTCGTGGTTTTTTGTCCGAAAGTCACTTATTTACAAGACCAATAAGCGCAATGTTTTGGTTTTTCTATGGAAACGGTCAGTGAGCTTTAGAATAATTAAATAAGATACGTTCATCGGAACCTATTACCAAGCATTGACGCTTGGCAAAGTTTCTGACGAAAACATTCACATTGGATTTACGACACTCAATTTGATCTTCAAGATTACGAACAACTAAAACTAATTTTACTTCTTAGTAACTAATACTTCCTTGTCGTATTTGGTTCCATCGAGTGATATCTGTTCTGACTTATACACCTGATTTTTGAATCTAGATTAAATGGAAAACGTGTTTATACCCGAGGCATATTCAGATTCAAGTCGCTTGGCTATTTTTCTTAGTGTCCTAGTTTTCATCAGCAGTTGTGCATCAATGTTTTTGATTCTTCGTTACACGACCAAATGGATGGCCGACTATCGCATTTATCTGCTAAACATCGCAATCACTACGACATTTTCTGATCTCAACGCTCTTTTTGTTTCTAGACCCATACCAATCTTTCCCGTCAAAGCCTTGTGCGCAATCGGTGTCTTCAACGGGCATCTGGTTGACATGTTTGGAGTCGATAGAACGTTCATTATTTTGACTGTAAGTACCTTAGCTACTTTGTTCAATTGTCGGGTTTAGATTGTTCAATTGTATCTGACTATGATTTCCATATCAGCGCTCACACTGGCCTGTTTCCATAGGTTCATTTCTGTAGCACGTACATTTCGACCGGTGTCCTCGGTTCTCAACAACAAATTTGTGATGTTCGCATTTCAATTCGTTTTACCACTTCTCGAGACCATTCCGCTATTTGGAATTGACTTACGGCCGCCGAAAATCATGGCTTACAATGATAAGGTACGCAAACAAACACAACTGCTCTTCATCAGATTTGGAAAAACCCATGTAGTTCATTTCAGATGTATCCGGAAATAGTTGACCGTTCACGTCAACATCCATGTTTCTTTCCTTCAAACGATCCTGATGAAGCATTTTGGCAAAACTTAAGGACTTTGCCATTGACCGTTCACTTGTTAGCATGCGCCGTGATTTGTTTTTCACTTTTGGTTTTCTGTTTGAGAAAAATAACACAATCACAAATGGAAAATGTAATTACTACAAGAACGAAACAGCTCCATAAAAACTTGTTGATTAGCCTCACCATTCAAGTGAGTTTTATCAGAACTTCTTTTCTTTAGACAAAAATTTAGACGTTTGTTCCAAACTTCTTGTACGTCATTATGTACCTTCTAAATTCAACGAGCTTGAAGATCGAAAACAATCTGCTTTCTTGTAAGTTAATCTCTAAGCATTTAAAGTACAATTGTTTAGCTATTATGTCAAATGTAGCTATTTGTATAGCGTCGCTTCACTCAGCTTTTAATCTCTTAATAATGATCACTTCAATACCAGCATATCGAAGAGGTCTAACCGACGACATACGATACTTCTGTCGCTTTCATAAAACACGATCCAGTAGCCGTATAATCACGACCACCACTTTTCATCCTGTGTTCTCGCGTGTTTTGAACAATTGATCATTAGTTCAAACATGGTTTCGTTATGAACTCATAGCTCGCGATAAAGTTAGTTTTCTTTTGATTTCAAATTGCACTTAAAAGATCAGTAGACATTCTATTTCTGTCACAAACACGTTCATTCGATTAAGCATATCGAGAAAGAACTAAATTTGAAGTCACAGCAGGATCTCGTTCTCAGTGACATCGGCGGTACTTCTGTTTTTTGATCTCTGAGGTTAAACTGGAAAGTATTCATGTGAACGTCATAGAAATCTTGGATTTTGATCCTTCAAAAAGTCTGTGGATTATTTCAACCTTGAGTCCATTTTGCGAAGATCGAAAGACCTAGTACTGTAGTATCAACTTGCAGCCATCAAAAGACCAGATTGCGAAATTGACAGACTTTAAACACCTACAGTACACAAAGACAGAGATCAAGGTCAGAGTGTAATGACATCATGATATTTGTCAACAATTGCAATTTTGCATTTCGTATTTCGCAATATTCAGTGTACGGAAAAATCCCGTTCATTTTGTGTGATAATTGCCGATCGTTCTAATTTTGTTTCAGAGAACGGGAACAAACTTTGTTTCCTTGTTTGCGTGCTTCTAAAGTGCACAGCTATTTTTGGACGTTGTCTTAAATTCTTGACTTGAAATAAACAACCGCGGAATAGAAACCATTTACACCGCACATCTATTTATGTTCGCAGTGTACTCAACGACACTGTCAAATTCTTAAACGTGCAACTATAACTTTTCATTAAACTGTCTATCTGCTGTTCGATCTCTTGGTTTACAGTAAGCCCAATTCATACGTGAACCCACGGTTCAGTTCGCCTGTTTAACGTAAACTTAAAATGAACTAAAAATAAACTTCTTTTAATGACGAAATGAGAACGCGCATTCTCGTTTGACCTCCGATTCAGAAGACCAATTTCGATGACACCAATCGTTAGTCAATGACGAACGAGTTGATCGATTAGCTAATTGACATGACAAGACAAGGAAGTCAGGAGTGAGAATTCTGATCGAAGTGTGTACTTTTTGTTAACAGACTCTGTTGCCGGTTTCTGTTAATTGCTTTGAACGTAACGCGAACAAAACATTACAGTCTACAAGGGGCATTTAGACGATTAAAAGCCATTACTTTCATCGTTAACATTATTTCATAGCTTGAAGAAATCGGAGGCACAACTACCTATTCGACATTTTATCATATTGCAATTCGAATTGCAGATTTCTCGATCACTTCGTGCGGTAATATTTGAGAAAGAGATAAACTTTTAAAAGCAGCTCCTTAAGCGAAAAATGATTGCGAGTTCAACAAATGATGAATTAGCAGTGTGATGTCTCGACATCTTGAAAACTGAATGTTTTTTTAAAAGTAATGATTCTACTCGAGAAACTCGTACTTTGCTTTCTCTAACATGCAATCGCGCTCATCACCAACATAATTTCAACGTGATGTTACTCAACGAAACGATTGACACAACCTGAGTGCTCATGGATACACAAATCGGTTGATAGGTTGAGAATTTCTATAACAATCGACTTGCCCAACGACCTAATGATGTTTCTTTCTCTCTTTATGGTACTTTCTAGTCTTACAGTAAGCATTTTTGATCGGCAAGCGAATGAGCAGAGATGACAAGAAGGCAACTTCGTTCGATCGTTTACAACTTTCTGTGCAGTTCTTCTTCTTTCGAATACGTTTAGTCAGTCGATTTATTTGCGTGAAACAACTAACAAAATCACGTGTTATGTTTTTAAAGCCAATGCAAAAAAGGCCAATATAAGACTAAACATTTCGAACGGAACAAAAACGATGATGCAGTCAAAATTGACCTTGTTCGATGAGTTAAAAGAATAGATCGTTGGATATGTACAAAAGATTGCAAATCAGAATAAGAAGATCTACTGGGTAAAAGAGAGATGATCATTTCAAGCAATCATTGAAACTACTGAATATAAAGATAGGAGACTATCTACATAAAAAAGCTAAAAGTCGAACGGTAAAAACGAAAAGCAAAGGAAAATGAACTTGAGTTCTTAGCAGTTGAACCGTCGAATTGCGGTTGTGATGTGAAGAGTAGGAAAAGCATCTAAGCAAAGCGAGAAGTTTGCTCTTTTACGGTCAGATCATCATTTTGTGGTTGTTCTTGTTGAGCTTTTGGGAAGAACGGAAGAACTGGTGGTGGAGGTGGAATACGAGAACGAATTTCTTCCGGCAAACTTTCCAAAATGTCGTGAATCTTTTGATTACGTTCAACTGGGTTCAATTTGTGATTTTCGAAAAGATCGTCAATTTGATCACGAGTCTAAACATGAGAAATTATCAATCGAACTCTTTTGTCAAAACTGACCTCTTCTGGCAAAGCCTCGAATCCTGGAAGTTGTGGGCGAAGTAAACGACGTTCTTCACGCGGCAACGAGCGAATGAATTCAGCAACCTTTTGGAATCGATCGTCCCATTTCAACGAAAAGTCGTGCATGATTTGTTTCATTCGTTGAATAGTTTCACTCGGGAGTTGGTCGAATCCTGGAGGCAAAGGCAAACGATCGAGTTGATCTTGTGGAACCAAACGCAAGATCTTGTCGAGTTGTTGTTTCTTTTCATCATCGGAGATGTTCGAGTTTTCATGCACGGCAAGAAGCTGTTTGTAGATGGTGGGCGAGAGAACGAACTCGAATCCTGGTGGTGGCTAAAAAACGAAGAAACTGTGTGAAATATCTACTCCAAATACACTTACTCGAGACGGGAAGCCATGAGGCATTGGTCGGAAACCTTGTGATCCGAATGGTGGAACTGGAGGTGGTGGATAAACCAAACGTTGCAATTCTTCGGGCAATTCTTTGATCAGTTCGTGAACACGTGATTGGCGTTCTCTCCATCCCATAGTTCGGTCGACGTGAAGAGCTTTGAAGGGACTCTGAGCTTCGAGAGGCAAGCGGGCTAATCCGGGTGGCAAAGGCAACTTCTCGAGAATCTCACGAGGCAACTCATCAAAAACAGATTCGATTCGATCACGTCGTTCTTCAAAGCTCAGCGAAGCATCATTATGTGCTGCAGTCAGTTTGTCAATCGATTCTTTTGGCAAAATTTCGAATCCAGGAGGCAATAATGCATGAGGCAACGGAGCAAACAATCCTTGACCATTGGTCGCCGGTCGAGCAAATGCAACGGTCCCACAAAGAGCAATAAGAAGGACGAGTTGCATAATTAACAGGAACTTAACTTGAATAGACGCTTTGTAATGCGAAACTGATTACAGTAACTTGTAAGACTCTGAATAGAAAGTTGATAGTCAGTTCGATTTTTATTCCATTTTATACTGCGGACGCAAAGATCCGCGAAAAGAAATGGGCGGGACTAAACAACGAGCCAACGGGCGAAGTAAAACGGGACCAATGATTCTGATGGGTGGAGCGTTCGAATAAAAAACACACTGAATAGTTTGTGTAGTTGAACATACTACGTACCATCGATGCTTTGGAAACGCCCATCGGTTTTTAGCTCCTGTTGTGAGTGTTCTTTCTTGTTTTGACAATATCAAATCGATTATTGTTTTCACCTCAATTGATGTGCTGAGGTTCAAACCAAGTGTTCGTAGCTCAAGTGTCGACAAAACGAGCACGAACGTACTCGCAGCGGGAATATAGTGCATGTGACACTGAGCATCGAGATGATTTGCTTTCGAAGATCATCGAAGTCAGCAGGACCTCAGAGACGAACTCAATGTGAACTGCGAATCAATTTTTAGAAAGTCGAATGTCATTCGAATAAAAATCAACAGAAATGTGTGCAGAGTTCAAAGAACTCGAATCTTTTAACCATCGAAATACTTCAATTGACCGTAACTTTCACGCAATTTGAACTGAGAACTAAGCTTCCGAGTGAATTAAAAGTCAAATTTGTTGATTGAAGAAGATTTGTGCGAGTTCAAGGATCAAACAATTGCAAAACCAATCGAACTATGAACAGATCGAAGTCTTGATTGATTTCAAAAGTTGGGTAAAAGCGTTTAATTGATTGATGACTTCTTATTTTTAAAACGCCTCGGCGAAGAGAAGAAACGGGTCATCAGTCGATTAGTTGGCGCGAACATAGTCTTTAGGCAGTCACGTGCAAGAATAATTTTTAAAGATTACTTCCCCAACTACAAAGTCAAAACTGACTTCCATAGTGTCATTTGATTTTTGGGTTACACAGCTTCCTAATCTTTTCTTACGAGAAGTTGATTGATGGAGACAGAAGCGGGCAATCTTAATTTGGATCACAAGTGATGGATACGGATTCAAACTCGTCTTTTCACTTCACATGATTTCCGTCCGCTGGTTCTGTTAAACCGACTTTTTGGCTCGTTATGGAGAAATCCGTTCATTTCGTTGACATTAGCTATTTTCAACCAACTCATGAGCTATTTTGGTCTTTAGCATTAGGTGTGTTAAAATGTTTCTATTTTCGTCACTTTGATTTGTCGTTCTTAACTACGTCACGTGGAAACGTTTACTTTGACTTTTGTCTATCGAACGTCATCAAGCCTAGGAGTTCTGGTTGGTCTAGGTTTCTAGTTCTCCAACTTCTTGGCGATGACTTTGTTTGTGAACATTTTCTTGTCATTGACTACTCGCTTCTACTGAATTCGAGTATGTTCTTTAAAAATTAGTTACTCATCACTGACCATTTGATTTGTTGCTCCAAGTTTTCTCTACAACTTCAAAGATCAACGTCTTTTCGATTGTAATTTCCGCGATTTTAGAAAACACGTTGTAATCTTCAAGCATGTACCAAAAGTTGTGTTTATCGTTGTGTGTTTGGCTTAAAGATCACTTTACAACAACATTACGCTTTTTGGATCTTAATTCTTGGGCGACAACTACGAGAAGCTCGGAATGAAGAAATCGCGATCAGAACATCTGACTGTTACTGATATAAACAATCAAGACTTTTTGGTTTCTAATCAACGACTTATGTTCGATGGGATTTCCGCCTCGTGTGAGAAAAGAACACCGCGACGTGTGCATCACGAGCGGATGATCAAGAGCATTGAATTGACCGCTTTCGCGGCCAGCTGACCAATACAACGTCCTCCGAAAATGGCTTCGCATGAACAGTTCGTTCTTGATCTTCGCTGGTAATTTTGGTTACATGCAAAAGTCGATCAGCGGGTTGCTTGCAAGTGCAAAAGATTTGACCGATGAGTCAACTCGGTTGAAAAAGAAGTCTTTTTACAGCCAACTGAACAAACTCGAGAGTCCTAACGATAGCAACCTTTGAATGTACAGTGCGAAGTATGATGTGCAATAGAACTGTACAACGAAATGAAATTATTTTTACATCGACTGTTAAAAATGCAAATTCAAGAACTCGAGACGTCGATTTATTTTATTTTGGAATTGCAACCACTTGAACAACAGTGAAGATTAAACACATGGACATAAAACCCAGAGATATTCGTCATCCGGTTCCAGCATATTTTGGCACAAGCATCACATCTTTGGGCTCAAGTTTTACGGATGAATTTAGCGATGTAAACGTGGTCAATGGATTGGAACGTAAGTGCTGTTGACTAGTGATATAACGAGATGCTTGTTGTTTTAGGTGCGAATGAGCGTTTGAATTGTGATCAACAGAGGGATATGGCACAAGTAAGACATCAACGTGAAATAATTGAACAACAACTAGTGGATTATCAAAAAACTCGTCTTCAACTTGAAAGTTTGGAAGAAGAACAATTGGAGTTGAAAGAACGGTAGGCCTATAATTCTTTGTGCTTTATAATGTTGATTTGCAGTTTAAAAGAATTGGATCGGAACTTGACGGTTGTTTGGGATGAAGCTCAAGAAGCCACGAAGAAAGATGAATTATTTTCCAATGCTTACAAGAATTTGATCTCTCAAGAAGATCCGACAATCAAACACGTTGCACAATATCTTCGCAATTCTATTCCTATACGTGAAGAGTTGTTCGAAACACTTTACGTTACTGGACGCACAGAGAAATACGCTGTAGAGGTAATCGACGCACAAAAAGCGCTTGCTCAGTTAACTTTTCAGAATGCTCTTGATTTACAGGTCGATTATCGTCGTCGTCTTCGAAAACTTTTTCCCATTCATACTCAACTTACGCTAAAACATCGCGAACTACGCCGTCAATACGATCGCCTTCAGATTTCGAAAAAAACAATCTACGATGAATTGCTGGCAACTTTAGACGAGATGGACCAAATTGACTCACTATTATCTCTGTATTCGCTTGCCAGAATATCCAATAGTAAATAGAAGTCAATGGATACCAACGGCAAGATCATTTTTGTCCATGAAATTAGAAGTTTTTACATAAACTAAGTCATGAAGTACTCTATGCAGATACCTATCTCTTTAATTTTGTGTTCTTCTTAGGTTGAATAAGTACTGTATTCTCGTAACAATCATGAGTTTCCATATGATTGAGTTATTTTTACGAATCGCAATTTTAATCTTCGCCTAATTCCCAAGAATTCGCGCACTTCTGCCAATCCCTTCAAAAGCAATTAACCACTAGTTGGAGCCAATTTTAAGGGAAGTGTCCGAACGTGACTTTTACATTCGAAGAACCACTTATTTCTGACCTTTGCATTCGAACACCGATCAAGCTAACAGTTAGATTGTTTTGTTCGAATGACATGATTACACACCATTGAAGTTGTCTGAACAAATGAATTCGAAGAAATAGAATTCTTGCGCAAGCCGAGACGAGTGCTCTTTGAAAATCTTCGACTGTCAACTTAAATTTTGCAAAAAAAGATGATTTGACGTTCTTGTCTGCCGCAATTCAACGTTTGCAACCTTTAAAATCGTGCGGATGGAAAGTCGCGCGGACGAACTGTCCGTAGTGTTTTGGGCACCTGTACCGCTCTTGTCCTTAGACTAAAGAACAAATGAACGATAGAAAATAAACCGTTGACAAGCACTTGCCGGCAAGTTAGTCAGTCAATCAAAGTGTAAAGCGAAAAGATTTTCGGGAAGTACCTTGAGCACATGCGAGAACAACCGTATACTCGCAAGATAGGTCGTGATAGTTGCAAAATCGACGGAATCGCATTTCAACGTCAAGTACTTTTCAACGTGGAGCTCTTTGCGTGTTTTAATTTGACTGTCCATTAATTATAAAAGCAGTTACGAACAAATATTTTGATCGACAGTAGAAAAGGAAGTTGGTTTCAGAGCAAAAGTCATCGAAACAGAAAAATCGTAAGACGTGATATTGAAAAACACACATAAGCATATACGCTTTAATGGATAACCGTCTAACAAGGTCTCTATTTGAATATATGATCAGAAAGATTGTGAATTGAAATGCGTAGTTGTCAGCTCAGTTAAAGTATTAGCCATGTACCGTAAGAAACTGTTCATTGTTTCGCAGTGATGATTTCCAAATCGATAGTCTAACAGAAATAATGGAAAACAGTATGAAATAACTTACTATTTTCAAAACTGTTTATAATTCAAACAAACCTGCTAAACAGTTTCTAGACCCTAAAGTTATTTGTGGCAATCCGCATAAAATTGGATCTTTATGTTGAAGTACAGAAGATTGATCATTCGACCCTGACATCTCGGCTTGAAGCGGTTGAATAAAATAATCAAATGGACTTCAAAGCAGATCAAATGTGGAGCTTCTATGGTGCCAATATTGATGTCGATCCACTGACGCGAAACTGCTATTACATTTATTTTGGATTAATGCTCGGCTTTGTAAGTTTCTGGGCTAATGCACTGATTTCAACATTGAATCTTATACAAAATTGGTTTAGACGATTGTCAGCTACTTTGGAATTCAAGCGCTAACTGAGGGATTTACCTTCAATCCGCGCTTTTGGCTAAAATGCAAGAACCCAAACGACAAATCACAAAAACTGCTGACTATCAACAATCAACCGCTTCAAACTGCGAATGTTCCTGCGATCAGCAATACTCAGGCACAAACATTAACTGCACCACAGGTCGTGATTCAACAGCCAATTCCAGTTGTCGTCGTCCAATAATCTTGCGCTGGGTTGTTAAATAAACGTTTGTCTCAGTAAGTGTACACTCGTCCGCCAATTTCAACTTCTTTTGGTTTTAACTAAACATCTTTACTTCCTTTTAACTTCTTGCTCTTCGTCGCATTAGCAAAAGACTTGCGATTTTAGTATGAGGGTTTTGAAGTCTATTAAACTAATGAATTGATGTTAGAAGCTGGTTTAGTGTCTTTCGAAACGAAATTATCCTTTGGCTCAACGTCGCTCGTTTTTGATGCTAAACTATCAAGTCCGTGAAGTTGATTGTACGATTAAGGGACGATCAGAATGCGTTTAGCAACAAGATTGTCGAAACTTTGCAAAAGAAAGGTTGCATTCGAGCAGAGGCGCCTACTCAGTGATTCTCTACCTACAGCCGATCTTCTACATTCTTCAACAATTCGACCAGATGTATTGCAGTAAGCTGAAGTTAGCAAGCTGCGATTACACGTTTATTTTATTTAGGGATGACGTCGATAATGATTTGCAATCTGTGCTGCGACGTTTCGATCCCGATCGCTTATTGCAAATGGACGAAATGTTTAAAGCGGGATTATGGCACGGTCATAAGGTTTAAACGACCGAATTGTTTAGTGAATAGTTTTCAAATTTCAGATTGGAACTTTGAATGAAAACATGAAATGGGCGTTGTACGGTGAACGTTTTGGTACGTGCATTATTGATTTGGATGTCACCAAAACATACATGAGCCGGGCATTGAAATTTTTGGCGGGTGTTGCTTTCAAGGGCGGAATGATTCTGTTTGTCTCCACAAATCGGTATTTATTCTTTATGTTTTCGATCTTTGTTAATGTGATTTCAGTCAGACCATGCATTTGGTTGAACGAAAAGCCGCCGAAATTGGTGAATTCGCTCACACTCGATATTGGGAACCTGGCACGTTGACGAACATCAAACAACTTTTCAATGCACCTCTTCGTTTGCCCGACGTTGTCATCTTCCTTACAACACTTTGTTCTGCTCTTGAAAAACATCCGGGCATTGTCGAAGCTGCCAAAATGGCCATTCCGACAATTGGCATTTGCGACACAAATTCCGGTAATTTTATTTAACACTGCAAACTGTGATCGTGCATCGTTTAGAGCCGAATTATCTCACCTATCCGATTCCCGGCGATGACGATTCGACGCGAGCGGTCGAATTCTACATGAACGTCTTTACAAAGGCAGTTTTGTTCGGAAAGAAAGCTCGTGAGAATTCAACTGCAAATTCTAGTGCTTAATTCTTTTTCATTTGTTGTTTAGGTTATTATTAAAAACTTGTTTCCAATTAACAGAAAGTTTTTATCATAATATATCCGTTAAAATTAATACTTTGAATCAACAATCAAGAAAACAAATTGAAGTGAAACATTATTGTTCGCTTATTCCACGTACTTTAAGTCGGACGGGAACGTACAGCCGGGATTTCCGATGATAACAGAAGCTGCCCAATTCCCACATTTGATACAGTCAGCAATTGGCTTGTCCCGAATTAGCTGAGCAAAGAAACCACCACAGAAGGCATCACCAGCGCCGGTCGTATCGAGAATCTTTGACGGATCAATGGAAGGCACTGGATATTGATCGGCTTTTCCATCCTTGATTACAATCACCGGATCGGGTCCTTGTGTTACAATTACAATCCGTGAACGTTGTTTGTTAACCTGTAATCTCCAAAATATAACTACCAACTTCCGTCGTCTTACCTTATCCAAAGCTGCCAAACGTTTTCCAATATCCTCAACATCCTTCGTGTCCCAGTTGTGTGCTTGCGCATATGCCGCCACTTCTTGCTCGTTAGCAAAAAGTAAATCAACGTACGGTAAAATTTTGTCCAAGCGATCAGTGAAAGCCAGCGAAACAAATGGTGCCGAAAGATTCAACGAAAACAGTTTGTTTTCCGCTGCAGCGTGCTCCGCAACATGTAAGATTCCATCCGGACAAACAGTAATAAAGAAACCCTAAGTAAGAATTCAGCGATTTTTAAAGCCATGAATGTGTATACCGAGACAGAGTAGAATTTGGCATTTTTGATCAAATTTTGATTTTCCGGCTTCAGCAAATGATCGATCGTAAACGTGTTGGCTGCGGCAAGATCGGCACAAAGAGACCTCAAAATAAATATATTTTATAACTTAATGCTGAGCTTCTTACCGATGATGTTTATAGATTAACGCTGCACAAGTGCCCGTTTTGACTGTTTCGTTCACTTGATATTGAACGTTAACACCCGCCTCCGTGGCCTTGTCTCTTAAAATCTTTCCATATTCATCGTTTCCCACACCGCCAAAGAAAATGCTTCGATTCGGTTGTCCAATGATCCACTAAAACAAAGCAATTCGAAAGGTAACAGAAGTCACTTACTTGGAAAACACGCAAAACGTTTTGATTTGCACCTCCGGGCGTGTAATTCACGTGGTAATTTTGAATAATTTCTTTGAATCTAAACGTCTATTTTTTAAAGGCAGAAGAGCAATTACTTACAGAGGGAGATGTTTTTCCTCCGCAAGAATCGCATCGTTCTGCTTCATTCCGTACTTCTCCAAAATCTCCAATCCAACATCCGCTTCAATGTCCAATAACGGATTACACATTCCAATGATCACACCTTCGGGAATGGGATCGCCAGACGCCATAATGTAAAACACAAACTGAAGTAGGACAATCAACTTCGTACGTAAACAGACGCACGCTGATAAGAAACCACGACAAAGCCATCGAAAGCAAAAAAACACCCATCAAACGCGCAAAAGTGAAATTGACAGCGAAAATGAAGCAAACTTACAAAAACGAGTACTATAAGTTTATCAATCTGTCAGTCTTTTGCATCAACTAACTTTTTGTAAGTCTAACAACAAACCCCATTAAAAACATGCAAATACTCAAACCAAGCCACGTTTTATGAAACGGCAAAACGAGATAAAATCTACGCTTTTGATGAAATTAACCCATGACAACAATGTTGAATTTTTTAAAATCTGTGAATTGAGACCAAAGAAGTTTTTGGATCGAGTTTTAATCAGTAGACAACTGTAGAAAACAGCGAAAATTCGGCGACAGAAATCATAGCGAGTGCAATTAATGGGTAATGATAAATTTTTGTTTGTCATCAGTTGCCGCTAAGCAATCGCTTTTTATTTGTACCCAAAATTCCTTCAAACGCTCATCGATTGTGAAAATTGGTGTTTAACATACTCTCAAATCAATCAAATCAGTACTGCGAAAAGCTACACAAGAAACACGTAAACGATAATTAAGTGCTAAATGAGAAATTTGTATAGTAGGTCCTTAATGTACGATTGGAAATAACAAACGACCAAAAAAACTGACAAACCTTCCATTCGTTTTCAATTTTTAGTTAAATCTTAAGTGACTATAAACACAAATACAGTATAAAAACAATATTAAATTCAATGATGGCTTTATTGTCATTTTGAACTAACTAGTAACTACAGCATTTATACAACTACCAACTATCTTTTAAAATACTCAGAAGTTGTCGACAGTCTATAATACGGTAAGATGAGAGATTCACAGAGTTAACAGTCTACGTTCTGTGCGCATTATGCCAAGAAATCTTTCTAACATTCTGTTCAGAACATTTTGGACGCTAACCCTCGGCTCGCGCTATTTCGCAGTCGTCAGCGAACATCATAGGTGGAGGGACGCTATTTCGGTTGTTCAAAACGCGGCGTGTTATGTTGGGTTTAAAGGGTTGCAATCGATCATTGAGATCATTAGCGATTTACATTTTTAAACAAAATATTCTTGGTCTATAACCTTCGTTGTTTACTTTGAAGGTGTATAGAATGTAAACTTTTTGTTAAGTTGTAAATCCGATAGTGCAGAGCTTAAATTTCATTGTACGTGGCCGCTTAATTTCAACTTTTCGACCTTTTTCTTCTCAAAATACTTTAGTCGACAATTGATGATTGTACTTTGTAAAAATAGTCTGGTTGTTAAAAACTTTCGTTTTAGATCGCAAATTTAAAAATGGCCGACACGTCGAACGAAATGGAAGTTACACCGCAAGAGGAAACTAACACCGGAACCAAAACTCAACAAAACACGGAGGGCGGCACAACAGAAACCGCCGATTCGAAAGCAGAAGGTGAAGCTCAGCCACCCGCCGAAACTCCTGCATTGACTTCTACGGAAAACACGACGGCTCCTGTGTTTGCTGAACCGAATGCTCCGGCCCAAAAGAAAGACGTACGTATTAGCAAATTTTATTTCAACTTTAGAGCATTTTAGGATGAAACAACTCAACAGCAATTCATTCCAACTCGTCAATATTTGGATCAAACGGTTGTGCCGATTTTGCTTTTGGCGTTGGGAGCGGTTGCAAAAGAACGACCATCAGATCCAATCGAGTTTTTGGCCAACTACTTACTTCGCGAAAAGGGACGATTCTCAGGAAGCTAATCACTCTATTTTGGTATCTACGCTTTTCTTCTATACTCAACTTTTTTCTGTTCTTTTCACTCGTTGTTCCCACATGTTGTAATCGGAGAGCACAATAAACGTAAACACCTAGTATTACTTCGATTGACTCAAATGGTTTTCGAACCAACATTCACTACTTTTGTTGTTATAACTGTTGTATTTTTTATTGTCTTTTTTCAGTTGACGTCTGCTAAAAATGGTCAAACTATTCGTTGGAAATTTGGCCGAAGGTGTGGATTCTCACCGCCTTCGAAATTTGTTCCTGCAACACGTGCAAGTTCAGGAATGCGACGTTTTGAAAAACTTTGCGTTTGTCGTGAGTTAAATTTTGTTTAATGTTTATGTTTTTTTAACTTTAATTTAGCATGTTGTTACGGACGATGATGCTCAGACGGCGATTGACAAACTGGACAAATACGTGCTCGAAGGTAGAGAGATCCACATCGAACGATCTACCTCTCGATTGCGAAAAGAACCGGGAATGAGTGACAAATGTTTCACGTGTGGTGCTCACGATCACAAAACTCCAAATTGTCCGCAAGAACAAAGTCGACGAAAAAAACGAGGGTAACGGCGCGTCTGATCACAAAATACCATTCATTTTTTGGTTTAGTTTGGATATGGACGAAGGACCGGATGGTAAGAAACCGGCAATCCTACCGACCATCAACTTGGCTGGAAATCAACCCAATGCTATAATGCCGACAAATAATACTGGTTGGGCATGTAAAGTTGGTGGCGGTGCTGATGCAGATCCCGAGCTTCCTTGTCCGACAAATCCGTTAGTTTAAGTTTGAAAAATTACAACTACAAAGTAAAATTCCAGTGAATTACGAACACTCTATGATCAATATATCGAAACGAGAAATCGTTACTTCTATTATCGTGAACGTCTGTCCAAGGAACTCGCTCTTCAACCACAAGTTGCTGCACAACCGGTCCACGTTGGCCGAATTGATATGACACGAACATCTCAAATGATACAAACGGCTGCAAAACCCGTTACTTTAATGCAGCAACCACCCGTTCAAACACAACAAGGACCGCCCGTTCAATACGCACCACCAGCCGCTTACGGCAGTCAACAACAAACTCAAGTCTATGCATCAGCACCACAACAAGTCATTGCTCCAGCTTCCGTTTATGCTACAGCAACACCGACTTATGCTACTGTTGTTACTTCAATGCCACAACAACAACAAGCGGCAGTTTCGGGACAACCAGCTCAAATCGTACAGCACGTCTCAATTCCACAAGCTCCAGCATCAATGGCACCCGCTGCTCCATACAATACCATGGCTCGTCCTCAACCAGTCAGCTATGCAATACAACCACCAGCTGGACAACAAATTGTAGTTCAACAGAACGGTCAACCGGTGTCCATTCAACAGCCATCTGCTCCGTACGCGACAAATGCAACGTGTGTACAATTAGAGTTTAATTTTTGGGTTATAATCGTGGGGAAATAGCTCTTTAGAATATGAGGTTTTTATTCGTCCACTCAGCAACAATTCCTTGAGTATTGCTTCTGAAAAGCAACTTCAAAATTTTGTTATGAATCAGAGTTTGCAGTTTTGTCTGAGCGCGTTTATTTTTACCAAAACTGTGCGCTTTGATCAAAAACAATCAATGTTTTGTTGTTGATTCGAATCGATCGTACCGAAATCGAGAAACGCGTCGAGAAGTCAAATCGATCTCTTGCCTCTTAAAAGCTATCGTTCTTCGTGCATCGTGTACGTGTAAATGCCCTCAAAGTGACATCAATGGGATTATCGTGCGTGATTGTCGAATGTACGAGTGAAACGAGCAGGGTCGAGTCGTGGTTTGGCAGTCGAGATCGATCGTTTCTAAATTGTCGAGTCGGGCATCGCTATCGGAAACAAATGTTTTTTCTTTCAACAAAATTTGATTTAAATTAATAACCAGCGAGTTTTCAGATATCGAACCTCCGTTCCGATGTATTCTACTGTTCCGTATTCCAGCGTACAAACAGCACCACGTTAACTCTATCCATTTCTTTCTCTTAAATGTTTCTATTAATTTTACGGCGACTGTGCATATGATTGAGAGAAGTAAACTTCATTCTCAAATCTTTTGGTCAGTTATTAAGTCGGAAACAAATACACGGGTTCTTATCTGAATCAACGATCACCAACAAACGATACCTTTGAGTGTTCGTTCGTCTTTCACCCCAAAAAAAGTGCGAAACACGCGCTCAGTCACGCTTGTTCACGAATCCAGTGCTTTTCGGTTATTAGCACTGTAGTTGTAGTTCGTTTTGTTGGAGTCAAAATCAATCACAAATCTGCATAAAACTCTTCGTTGATCGGAAACGCTTTCCAGTTCTCGTCTTCAAGTTCTTCTGTGGTCAACTGATGCGTTCATCTCGCCTGCTTTTTCTACATTTAAATCGGTGCCAGAAGTCGCAAGTCGGAAACAAAACACAATCCCGTTGTTATCATTATAAGGAAAACATCTTCGGCTTTTCAAACGTCTCCCCGCTAAAGACTCCCGAATTAAGTGAGTTAAAGGTTTTCCTTGTTTTTTGTGATTGATTTCAGAATTTCCGGACACCGATCGCTCTTTAAACGATGTAATCGAAGGGTTTCGGCGATTCGGTTATCGGGCAGCCGATTTAAATCCGCTAGGCTTTGATAAATCCGGGTAATCTAATCGACGTTTGGTTGAGATCAATTATTTTTAGAAACAAAAATGTGCTACGTTCGTTGTTGAAAACACTTACCACTGAAGAACCCATCTTTTATCAGGGATTCAATGGAAGTGCTGCGGAGCTCATCGATCATCTCGAGAATTTGTATTGTGGAAGAATTGGAATTGAGTTTTCGCATTTGCATGTGAGTTTTCAACACTTGAACGCTCATTTAACATACGATGTTTAGTCGATTGATGAGCAAAATTGGTTGGCACACGAGTTTGAGACACTGAAGAAACACGAGTTCGATGTTGATCAGAAGAAGAAAATCGCGGAGCTTTTAATATACGCACTTGTACGTGAATTAGAAACAAATATAATAAATACGACGATTTCAGACATTTGAGAAATTTCTCGAAACAAAGATTCCAACATTAAAACGATATTCCGGTGAGGGATCTGAAGCTTCAGTTCCATTTCATTGGCACATTTTCGAGAATGCACCACTTTACGAAATTAAAGACGTACTCCTCTCGATTATGTTTTAAGCTCAATTGTATGTTTTAGATTGTTTGGGGAGGAGCGCACAGAGGAAGGTCTGGATTGCATGTTATTCTTTTTGGCTTAGATCCCGAGATGATTTTTCGAAAGGTGACAACCGAGTTCTTTAATGTGTCGAATATTGCTGATTAAGATTCGTGGCATGTCCGAGTTCCCCGACGATGTTCAAGGAAGTGGCGATGTTTTGTCTCATTTAAGTATAAGCCGTTTCTCTTTTACTTTTTTATTCAATATACGTTTAGATTGTCATTATGATTACAAAAGCAAAAACGGAACTGTTCATTTGAGCACGGTGTGTTGTTGAGCTTGTTGATTAATCGCCGACATACTTTAAGGTACCTAACCCTTCACACTTGGAGGTGTCCGGCCCTGTAGCAAACGGAAAAGCACGGGGACGTTCGCGAACTTTAAACGTCGGTGATTATGCGGGTGGTCGAGTTGGAGATTCGGTGCTTGCAATGCATTATCACGGAGATGGAGCATTCACTGGACAAGCGAGTTAAAGTTTATCGCGTTTTCTTTTCAATTACTATTTTGAAGGGAAGTGTATGGGAACAATTGAATGCAATGAATGTTCCGCATTTTCGAATTGGCGGATCGGTTCATTTGATTGTAAACAATCAGATTGCTTTTACGGCTGAACCAGCAATTGGACGTAGTTCATTGAATTGTACCGATTTTGCCAAAGCCATTGACTGTCCGGTTATTCACGTAAACGCCAATTCACCAGAGGTGAGTTCAAAAATACAGAATAGATAAGCAAGTTGGTTTATGGGACGTTGTTCGCGCAGCTGATTTGGCAATCCGTTATCGTAAGTTGTTGTTTTTAGTTAAAATTTAATTGCTTACAAGCAGCTAAAGAACATGTTTTTAGGTCAAGAATATCGCAAAGACATTTTTGTTAATCTTATTTCATTTCGTCGACACGGGCACAACGAGGTTATTAATTGTCGATTGAGACCATTAGACACGTAAATTTTTTAAAACTTAGCTTGACAATCCACGATTCACAAATCCCTTAATGTATGAGATTGTTGACGCCCAACCTTCAATTGCTGATATTTACGCAAAAGAGTTGGAGTTGTCCGGAATTCTGAATGCAGAGTTTTCGAATGAATGCAAACAGAAGTTTGTCGATCGTTTATCAAATGCGTTAAAGAGTGTTGATGAAGGCAAAACTACACCGACGTACGTTAAATATATCAACAGTACATTGTATTGATTTTAGCGCTGATCATTTGAAGGGCTATTGGAGTGGATTCGTTCAAGCACCAAAAGCAGTCACAAAGTACGATACGGGATTTTCGATTGATGCACTTAAATTCATTGGTGCGGCTTCTGTTCGCGTTAAGGATGGATTTGTAAGTGAAGTGAAATATGCTCAGTTATCTTGTCTTCAGACGTTACATCCACATCTCGAAAAAATGCATGTGAATGCGCGACTGAAACAGTTGGAAGCAGGAGAGAACATTAATTGGGGCACAGCCGAAGCGATGGCTATTGGATCGCTGTTAGTTCAAGTGGGTGTTGTCCGGAATAGCTGCTACAACGATACGTTTAGGGTTATGATTGTCGAATTTGCGGTCAGGATGTTGGTCGCTCAACGTTCAGTTTTCGACACGGAATTTTAGTCGATCAGAAAACGGATGAAGTTTACGTTCCACTTAACCACATCAATCCCGAACAACGCGGTTTTTTGGAATTAGCTAATTCACCGCTTAGTGAAGAGTAAGGTATTCTCCTCGTTCGATATATCTATTGACAGAGCGATACTGGCCTTCGAATATGGACTTTCGATCGAGAATCCGAAGCGTCTTGTGATGTGGGAAGCGCAGTTTGGAGATTTCTACAACAGTGCTCAAGTGCCTATTGATCAGTTAATTGCAACAGGTGAGAGCAAGTGGTTAACACAATCAGGCTTGGTTCTTCTTCTACCTCATGGATTTGACGGCGCCGGACCCGATCATTCATCGGCGCATGTGGAACGTTTCTTACAATTGACGGACAGTCGCGAAGACCAGAAACCAGTGGATGGAGACAATGTAAACATGCACGTTGTGAATCCGACGACTTCTGCTCAATATTTTCACTTGCTTCGACGGCAGGTACTTTTTAAAATATTTGAATACAAACAAAGTACCTATTTTCATTTCAGATGTTGACACCGTTTCGAAAACCGTTAATCTTAATCGCTCCAAAGCTGATTCTTCGTCATCCGATGGCCGCTTCATCACTGAGCGATTTTTCTACGGGTACCTACTTTCATCCTGTGCTTTCGGATGCAAAAGTCAAAGATAACGATAAGATCGAGACGGTAAGCAGTCTAGAGAATCCGTAAACTTTGAGTTTAGATCGTATTTGTGAGCGGAAAACACGCTCTGCATTTGATGTCTGAACGTGAAAAGCGAGATTTGAATAACGTGGCAATCGTGCGGTTGGAACGTTTGTGTCCATTTCCAGTTGAAGAGCTACGAAATTCATTGGAAGTTTACAAAAATGCCAAGAGTACGAAGAAACAGCATTCGCACTTAATGTCGTTCAATTTTAGAGTTCATTTGGTCGCAAGAAGAACCGAGAAATGCAGGATGTTGGTCTTTTGTGAAGCCACGATTTGAAAACGCGCTGGGAATTACGGTGAGTGTGTTGACTGGCAGTTGAATAAGCAATTGATTTGCAGTTGAAGTATGTCGGTAGACCAGAGATCTCGTGGTTTGCGACATCGATCGGACAACATCACGAAGCGGAAGCCAAGAAAGTTGCCGAAGAAACGTTTATTTGATATGATTGCTGACAGTTAGGTGTTAGTTTCGTGATTCAATAAAATTTATTTTACTGTTGACATGGCAAGAGAAAAGTTTTTTACGAAAGTTGCTCAGTAAACTTTGAGTTGTTACAGAGTAAACTAGTGAGATACCGTACAAGATGTATGTAACAATTGCGAGCATAGAAAACTTTCGCCAATCAACGCAAAACAAAAAGACATGTGAAAATTAATGAGAAAATTAATCGTTAGTATAACGGGGAACTCCAAAACATGAATTACGGCAAAATAATGAAAAAATAAATACCGAAAAAGTTACTTCATTTTGATGGCTACTGATTTTGCGCAAAACCGTTGACTTCGATTCGTTGAAGAAACTTGAAAAGGTCCATAGCGATTTCGGCCGTTGCAGCACAACTTTCGACCGAGTTTCGGTCAAAGATGTTTGTCGTTGGAGTGTTGTCACCTTCAGAAGTTCGTCGGAATGTAAGCAAACTGAAAAACAATAGGATTACTAAATACATCTTCGAAAGCTTACGAACAACCCTAATCGTTTTGAATACAAAAAGTTTTGAAGTATAAAGCAATTTGATGAAAAGTTTATTACAAAAATTTTGCGCTTACAAAAAAAGAACCCGCCCGTAAAACCCAATAAAAATTTACTTTGCAGGATCGGCAGCTGTTGTGGCTGGAGATTTTCTAACGGGTACATCGTCTTCAGAATCTGAATCCAGCGTAATAACTTCGGGAGCACTTCCAGCAATCGATTGAGCGTGTGTTCTTTTGCGACTGCCATTCGTCATATTTGAAGCCGGAGCAGAACTACTGACTGCATTGCTACTTGAACTACTTTCGCCATCACTTTCTGATTCGGATGAAGACGAATCTCCCAACGTAATGACTTCTTGAAGCGCACGATTGTTTGATGCGCTGGACGGAGCAGAAGTCGTTGCGCTTGCACTTGGAATTTGATCTTTTGATTCAAGCGGCGTTGATGCATTGCTCTGAGTTGGTGAAAACTTTTCGATTACTTCCTTTTTTAGTTGAGCCATAACCTTCGATTCTTGAACGCTAAGATCTTGCGACTTCTTTTCGCCAACTATTTTGAAATCAGCGTCGGGCAACAGTTCAATATCTTTTGCTTTGCCATTAACTTTTGTAATGATATCGGAGAAGTAGCTGAACAAATTGTATTCATCTCCACATCTTTTTCTTCTGAACTTACCGATCAACCACCAATGAGTTGTACGGACACGCTTTACCACAAACTGGACATTTCCACGTCGGTCGTTTCTCGCTCATCATCAAATAGTTGAGTAAATCAAAGCATTGCAAATGCGAACAATTTCTTGAGCGACTTGGCGTGTTCATAACAGAACGAGATAACTATAGAACAGAAGTTTTTAAACAACTTATGTTCACAACATTTACCGGACAAAGCAAGGAAACTTTCAAACTGTCCATTGCAATGTCGTCTTCGCCGCCTTTCTGCAGACTTTTACGAACCATTTCGCGAGTTTCTTCAAAATAAATACGATCACTATCCTTGATACGATCATGTAGAATTTGCGGCGTCAAATGTTTCACTACGTAGACCACAACGAAGTAGTTTGTTCTTTCATATTGCCAGTCAATGTTCAGTTGATACTGATTTCGAATCGGCAAACATGCGAGCGAGATGTTGACAGGACGTGATTGCCTTTTTTGTTCGGTTTGCGGTTGTCCAGGTCGAGGTTGAACGTTGAGCAGTGGCTAAATATTCAAAATCAAACTTCCAACTGCTTTACTAGTGGATCAAACCAACCGGAAAAGTGATCATTGCGCCATTGATATTTGCTCTTACGCTCTTCGGGTAATCATCCTGAAAAATGCTTGAATTCATTCTTCGTTCTGCAAATTTAAAAAAGAAAAGCAACATGAAATCGTCTACAAGAAGCTTATAAACTAGCAGATGAGTGTTGTACGATTAATTCGAATATTTAAAAAAACAAAATGCTAGAGTACCTGTTGTTCTTTTGAGGGATCCAATAATCCCATTCTCAGCTGAATTTCGTAACGTGGCAATGGATCGGTTTCATTCTGCGAGAAATTTGATAAATACATTTGCGGAATTGAGAAACGAAATGACTTCGTTTGAACACCACTTTGACTGCTGTTTGTGAGCGCAACAGCGGTCAATAGAGTAGCTTCTCGGTCGTAAAACGGCAGATCCACGAGTTTAACTCGACTTGCATCTGAAAAATTTGTGAAGTTCGGAGACTTAAATGTGATGCTTACCAATTGGTTGATGATTTGAAAAACTAGGTTGATGGAGCGGTGCAACGGTGTTTCTGTTTGCGCTCATCATTGATTGAAAATGATTGGTGTTTTGTGCTGAATAGTTCGAATTCACATTTGTCGGACGGCGAATCGAGTTGGAATTCATCTTCGAATCACTTTGTCCGCTGTAGCGAATCGAGTAAAAGTTGAGGATCAACGCGCAAACTTGGCTGCTAAGTTGCGGATTCTTCAAAAGCTCGTCTCGGATCTTGGCCTGGAGCACTCCCTTCGCCTGATTTCGATACTAAAATAAACAAAACTACTGATCGAATTGAATACGCAACCTACGGCATAACCGAACTGCGCCAAGATCGACTGGAGTTCGGAAACTCGTAAACTAAATAGCTTTACCTAAGATTCCATGATTCAATATTGTCGCAAGAACTTCACTTACAAGAATCTCCTGGATGTTATTTGTACTCATAGAAGCTTCATTGAACAGAGTATCAAATAACCCGAAAATACGAAATTATTTCTAAGTTTCCAACACTAACATTTCAAATTCCACGGCGCGCTTAGTTATTTAAATCTGGATATTTCTTGAGACTTTACAAAATTGGTTACGTAATTCAAAGACAAAAAGCTAAAAGCCCATGAGTAACTTCTAATAACGTGGTTTTTGGATGGTAATGATTCGAACGTAGTAAAGAGAAACAAACATATGACTTAAATTTTCTAACAACGCTCAGACTGAGGCTAAATTTGTGTGTGTTCACGAGAGAAGCGTGTCCGTCAGAGATGACGCTTTGATTATCTTAAATTGATTTTTCCGGAGGTAACGTAATGTTTATTGATTAGTTGGCCAAAATTTGGTGTTCTCTTCGGTGACGAATTGTCTTAGACCAGCAGAAAACATTTGAACAAGTGGATAAATTTGTTTGTCAGAACAATCGAAACGAATTATATAAACTTCTCATCAAGTACAGGGTGTCCAGCACAACCGGAAGATTTTGAACGCTTATTTCTCGGCGATTTCTGAACCAGTTTTTAGCGGTTGTTTGTTGTTGTAAATAAGACTGGGCATTTTTGTTTGGCGTCGAGAAAAGTTGCAAAATTCTATCGGAATGGCTCGAAAACTACATCTTGGCCAAAGGATGCAGAATTTGACGAAATTTTCCAATGATGAGCGTTCGAATTGGTCAATTGCGCAAGGATCGGTTGGTCAAATGAACAGAAAGCGTTTTGTGTGATTGAATAGGCAAAGCCAGGAAGTGCGATTACGGTACAGCAAGCTTTCCGAGTCACTTTAACCTCAGTGCTCGTGCTCCTGTTCCGGCCGCTGCAAGGTTTCTGATTTGGCTTGAGAAGTTCTTGGAGCAAGGAAACGTTGAAAAGAGTCATGGAGAACACGAGAGATTTGACAATCCTTTCATCTTGGACTGTTTTTTTCAAGAACAGTAGAGACGGTAACCGAAGTTTTCCATTTGATTCGTGAAAACCCTAGTCAATCAGTTCTCGGGCGTTGGATGGGTCGTGGAGAAGGCAATTCTGCTGCCACATATTCGTGGCCACCTTACAGCCCGGATTTAATCCCGTGTGACTTCTTTCTTTGGGGTTATCTCAAAGATCAAATCATCTATCGGGCGGAGCCAGAAAATTTGGACGACTTGGAAACACAAATTGAACGGAAATTCGCAAATTTGGATCAAAAATTGATTGATCGAGTAGTGGACAATTTTGAACGACAAATGCATAAACTCATTGAAGACAACGGGAAAACTGTTGAGATCTAACGGATAAACGATTGAAAAAAATGACCGTCCAAAACGCTCATCATTGGAAAATTTCGTCAAATTCTGCATCCTTTGGCCAAGATGTAGTTTTCGAGCCATTCCGATAGAATTTTGCAACTTTTCTCGACGCCAAACAAAAATGCCCAGTCTTATTTACAACAACAAACAACCGCTAAAAACTGGTTCAGAAATCGCCGAGAAATAAGCGTTCAAAATCTTCCGGTTGTGCTGGACACCCTGTACTGTTTTATACAAACAAGACGATCATTCGATTAGTTCTGAACATTAAATTATTAATAGTTTGTGACTGGTTGCATGTTAACTAATCACAACGGAAAACAAACTGTTAACCCGCGCATTGTAATAAGAAGCTGATTTATTATGTGGGCATTAAATAAGAAACCGTAACTCCACAACCAAATCAAAATGTTAATTCAACTTCTTTATGCTACACTTCTTATTACCGTTGTAGCAATGTCTTCCGTCATCAATGAGCGAAGTCGTTGAAGTAAGTCAACGGCCAAACTCATCTCCCAACGTAAATGTCTTATGCTCAGTTACCCGCAATTTGTCACTTCGTTGGTCGACGAGTGATTGATTAAGCGGATTCTCAACCTAAAGCTTTTTTGATTTTCCTGTAAAATAATCTGTTCGCAACATGTGCGTTTAATACGAGTAAAGTTCTTTGGGACACCTAGTGCTTCTTGTTTTCTTACAGTAAGTTTTAAAACGTTTATTGATGTCAGGAATCTTGATTGTTGTTAGAGTAAAGCGTGACCTTCTCAACCGAAATACAGAACAGGGTCTTAGATTGAGTTGACCGCCTCAAATATGATCGCAACCTGTTAAGCCGCTTTACAAAGGAGTTCGCATAATCTGTAAACCAAAAACCAACTCTTACGTTTATCCTCGATGCTCTCACGAACAGCAACATTGGCGTTTTTACATGTGATAGAGATCCTTTTTCGACATTCCGTCGGAGCGTTGGATGATACCACCAGTAGCAATGAAATCGAAGACTTTGAATCCACGACTCAAGGCGAATAATTCGCAAAATAAAGATGTTAACTTTGCAACAGCGAACAATAACAATAACTTTATTAACAACAACAAACCGATTCGATTACCAATCATCCACGTCGGCGTTCTGTTGACTTGGCGGCAAGTAGTAGCCGCTGTTGGCGACGTTGGCCGGTTGTTGGATCGAAGTGTTTGGGAACGATTGGAAGTTGCCCATCATCGGCTGAGCATTTCGACTCACGTCTTCCGACGCGGCTGCCCAGTCGTCGATCACTTGCGGTTGGAACTCCATTTGTTGGTACGATTCAATGGGCGCCGCATTCCACTGAAAGCAGTTCGATCAGTGACCTCAAACCAGAACTGGAACTCACGTCTTCGGGTGGAGCAATTTCGACCGGATGCTGGGCTTCGACCTTTCCCGCGGCTTCCAATTCTTCGCGCTTCTTCTCCTCTTCTGGATCACGATAGAAATAAAGATCGGGCATAATCTTCTTGCCGTCCAACTCGAAGAACGACTCTGCTTCATCGACGGTGATACGATTGCGAAGACGCAGAATTTCACGCGACAAGAACCACCACATCAAACCGACCGCTTCGATGCCCTAAAGTGGATCGTTCGCTTCGTGAGTAGGCGTTGCACTCACCTTGTTGTTGGCCGGAATGGCGATGTCGACGTACTTCAACGGCGAATCGGAGTTGGTGAACGCGATGACCGGCACATTCACGTAAGAAGCTTCGTTGATGGCTTGATGGTCGGCGCGTGGATCGGAGACGATGATCAAACGCGGCTCCTTGAAGTTGCGCTTTTGAATTTGATTGGTGAATGATCCGGGAACGAAGCGTCCAACAATCGCGGTGGCGCCCGTGTGCGCGGCGAATTTGAGAAGCGCACGCTGCGCGAACGGCCGCGCCGAAACGACGCAAACGTCCGCCGGATTCTCGATGGCGGCGATCGCACGCGCAGCCAACAACAGTTTTTCCCACGACTTCCCGATGTCGATCAGATGAGTGCCTGAAAGCAGCGGCTCGAAGGTCCCGCTTCCCGTCACTCACCGTCATCGCGGCGTTTGAAGACGTACTGCGCGGATTGGAAGTCGGTGGTGCCGGTGCCGAGATGCGCATCACAGACCAGGAACTTGAACGCGTCGCCCTCTTTCAATTTCAACTTCTCGTGACCTCCAGACATTTCGAGCGCGAATCTGAAAACGCTTCGTTATGACCACAACATTCGAGTGGACGTGTCGATTCGCGTTTCGACAGCGAAAAGACGCCCGAGCGAACTGAAGGAAAAACGAAAACACCGACGATTGGCATTCAAAAGCGAATGTGCAAAGCGAACTGCGTCGTCGTATGTTGGGTGGTGGCTAGGAGTCACGAGGAAGGTTCACCAGCGGCCCGGTTGTCGGTCGTCTGCAGCGACCAAGAAGTCGAAGACGGAAATCGTTGTAATAAAAAACAACGGCCGTTGAGATCCTAATTCTGTTGAACGCGAGTGAACAGATTGAGATTATCGATTCGTTGGCATCTGATCGCAATTCTCCTTCAGTAACACAAGTGTTCCTATACTCATTGTCAATTATAACATCGAAGCAAACAGATGATGTAAATCGGGAATTGAAATGTCTTAATTTGTGCTTTCCAAAAACAGTTCCATGAAGACATTACTGTGCTTGAATTGCTCTTTCTGTCCAAGGTAAGACCATTCGGCAGAAGTCCGATCGTTCTCGGGCTCTTCACTCGGCCGTGATTGCAGAGAGCGATGTCCGGGAAACAAAAAAAAGTCCGCTTGAAAAAACGGCGCCACAAATCCACGAATTTCGCCGAATTTTTTCAGTTTGATTGTCGTTCTTGTTCGTGGATCTTGTCGCGATTGATGACGACGAGAGTCGACAATGGCAAAAACGACACAACCGCGTTTGTTCGGCCGAATTTCACTTTAAAATTTGAACAACAATCTTCGAAACAAATTAGCCGGTCAGATTGCGTTTCACTTAAAATCGTCGAGCGTTTGAGATCCCGAACGAGCTTCCACAGTTCCACTGGATTGTTTATTGGTATCTGCATTCCGACAAACGAGTGCACGAGCATTCCAATCAACGTGACGGTGTCTTTCGTTACTTTTATTAATTGCTGGGCCTCAATATCGTTCGCTAATCATTAATTTTGTTCGCGTTTGCTTCCAGTTTCTCTCAAATGTTGGAAATTGATCTTCGTTGCATCGTTTAGTGCAGTTGCTTTCACTGTCATGCAAATCGTTCCATAGCGTTTGCTTCCTAATTGTTTGTTTCAGTGAAATAGCTATTGGAAGCAAGTGACAATTCGCTTCAGCTCCATGGCTAATTTTCTTAGGCGATTCGCCGAAAAGGCCCGATCGAAATCACGTTCCAAATCTCCAGTAAAACGTCCGACTCATTCGCATTTCGCCCACTATCCTATGAACGGCTACGAGACTCATTGGACTCATCACGACCACAATCCTGTTCACTCATCTACACAACAGAGATTGCCGCCACAAATCAAAACTCAGTACGTCGACGAGAACGTTGAGGTAAAGTGCAAAGGAACGTTTAGTTGTTGTTCAACATCAACGACTTTAACGTTACTATATTCTTCGGAACTAACCGTCTAATTCATAAAATTGATGTTCCCGTTAAATGAATGAACGAGACAATCAAGCCGACTAAACAAACAATCTGTGAAGTCGTCCGAGATAACCAATTGGTTTCCCGAATTTCTAATTGAAACTAAGAAAAATAATCTTATTCAAGTTTTCAAACCTTTCCAATTGCTTGTTTCATAAGCTGCTCGGACGAATGCGAACCGTTTAAAACCTTTTGTTTTCTTTTAAACCTCTGAAGTCGATTACGAAGATCGAATGCTCCGATCATCGTATGTTCAATTAGAATTTCGACGTCATTTGACCAAAAAGTCTCGAGTCTGTTTTTCTCACCCAATCACTCATTTCTTCGCCTTCGACCTGCATCTTTGTTTTTTGGCCGCTGAAGTGTCACCGGAGGATTTTTCTGTTAGTTGCTCTTCCACTTTTTGAACAGCAAAATAATCGAATTATTGTTTTCTATTCGTCTACTTTCAGCGTTTTCATCCCCAATCTATTAGCGCCTATAGCACATGGCAAAATGTTGGTCTTCATGAGTTGAACTCCACACTTTCTCCCAACGGTTGGGCTCCACATCATCAATCTCTTTTACCGCCTTTGAGTGCCAACACGAGTTCAACTGAAGTGTGTAAATTAATTGGTTTCATTGAACTTGAAGGATATTTTAGTATGTTAATGCAAACAGTCAAATGAATACGTTGAATCCGTTGTCTCGAGTCGAAAGCATGAACGGATATCATCATTCGAACTCGCGTTTAGCTATAAACCAAGATCTTGAGTATCCTGATCAAATTGATTTCGGATCTCGACTTACGCTTCCACAACGACTTCGATCCGAAAGTCCGCAGAAGTCGCCACGTGAAATTCGTAATGGTGAGTGATGATGATGCAAGTCAACAAGATAAATGTACATTATTGTAGAACATCGACCACGTTCTCGATCGCCCAAGAAGCCGTCGATTGGAAGCCAAACAGTTCGACACACTTTTGATTACACTTATTCGCAGTGTAAACTCGAGGGCTGTTCAGCTGCAATTATTGTTGATGTGAGTAGAATGACCAGCTTGTTTTTACCGTTTTCATAGGATTCTCGTTTTTTGGTTTGTAAACATCAGTTATCACACGTGAGCGAGTTCTTTCGCACACTTTTCCTCAACAATCACGCTCTTCCACAAAATGGCGTGAAACAACTATCCGTTAACGAGTATACGATTGTTGTTTCAAGTCTAAGACATCCACCTCAGAGTGCTCAATTTCAGTGGTTTCTTGAATGTACCGTACCAGCCCCCGTATTACGTGATCTTTCTGGTAAATTTGGGTGGTAAGAAGAGAAGGAAAATTCAATTTAGATGAAATGCTCGAAACATGCATGCGACTATCAAAACGATTTGCAGCCAAAGGTCTTGAAGTTCGTTGTGCAAAGTTTATACGTGAAAATGTAAATCTATAAGCCTTTTTCACTTATTAACTCTACTTCAGGTCAATCGAAAACCGCCGATGACTGCTCTTTGTTGGTTAAATTGGGTCTTGAAACATCGTTTTGATCGTGGAGTTCAGGATGCTTGTGTTAACGTGGCCGCTCGTTTACCACTCGTTTCACTGGAAAAACATCGACAGATGATCACTGAAAAGTTGTTGGCCGATCTGTTGGCTATGAAGTTACGAGCTTGTTATCGACAAACTGCAAATGCTTTTTACACGATTCATCAGAAGGATCACTTCCATGTCGATGTTGAGAAATGTCCGCGTTGTAGCAGACAACGAGAACAAGGTCGTGTTCGAATAACTGCAAATCCATGCCAGTGAGTTATTTTTACTTTTATAATCTACAATCTTAATTACAGGAAGCTAATTGGCTGTGATCGTTGTCTGAAAGATTTGGGATGTGAAATTGAAAAACGCGTCGAAGATCTTCAAGCTTACTACCATCATTGCAATAACGATCTGTTGGCATTTACAGAAGAAACTGAAGACTGTGTTTGCCAATCAAAATTATACAATCGACGGCAACCCGAAAGCATTCTGAGCACATTGACAACAACAAATCCGATCGATAGCAACGGCGATTTTGACGGCGAAGCGACCTGATGTCGTCTACTAAACTTGTTCTGGAACCCTCAGCGATATTTCTACATTTTTCTCAGTTCAAACTTGCTTATTGTGTGACCTTCTTACAAATTGTTCTGTATGGATTCAGTGTCGTCAACAAGAAGTTATGATGCCTCTTTGTTTATTGTTCAATATCGAAGATTCTATTGAATAGTAAAAGTACAACACAGCTTTAGAATTTCGAATTTCACATTACAAACATTGAAAACCAACTTCGCCCTAAGAATCTTACAAAAAATCGATTTACGATCCCGAAAGGTGATTGGCTCTGCGAGTCGTTTCATTCACAGCTTCGATTAAACCCGATCGAACCCCTGAAAATATTCTATACGACTACCTAAGCAGTTAGCTAAGAACCGTTCTTCTCCAGCTCTCGTATTCCCACAATAGTTGTTCCGCCTGCCGATGAAGTTATGGTTAGTTACTATTGCATTCATATTTCTCACCTGGACTGCAGACTTGATCCTTCAATTGTCCGGGATGCTTTCCACTTTGTAAAATCAAGTCACTTGCACCGCGCAACATTAAAGCTGCCATCCGAGTTGCCGTTTCACGAGGTATACCATTGAGGACAGCTCCATCTGCCAAGGCATCAATCATCAAAAACGCCTGCAAATCAGTATCACTGATTGATGTAAAACGATTGATTACAAATGCAGGCCCAGATCCTGTGATGGCAGAAGCACAGTTAAAGTACTTCTCACTGATTGGAATCACTTCTCCCGTAGAACGTAACAATTGTGTTGCCACATCATTCTAAACAGCCCCAGTTTTTAATTAGACTAATTTTAGAACACTTATTACCGCGTTTTCATTTGGACCATATAACAACGTTACACCCGATCCAACAGCTGAAGGAACATTTGGAGTTAAGCGTATGAGAGGTCCAATGAAAATGCCTTCAATCTAATGTTATGTCTGAATAAAATATGTCAATCGATTAATAACGCCTACTTCTTTTGTTAACATTTCGTGTGTAACTCCAGCCAAAATAGAGCACACGATTTCGGCCTTTAAAACGTAGCCGCTCATTCGAAGTTTAACGTACAGCTCGTGACGAATTTGGGGTTTGACGGCCAAAAGCAAAATTCGATGAGCAGATTCAAGCGCTGAAACGTCTAGTTAGCAAGCTAAAAGGCAAACAATTACCATTTCGACTTTCAATAAACGTGTCCAACGAACAAGAGCGTAGGTAGCCAGCTGCTCGCCAAATTTCTGCTGATTCTTCCGATTTTGTGACCAAAATCACTTCGTCTTTTGCAAAACAACCTAAAAATGTTTAAGCCCTCTTTTGTACGCTGTGATCTACCTTTTTCAACAAATGTTGAAACCATACAACCAGCCATATTTCCAGCACCGATCACAATCAGTTCACGCGGCAATTGAACACCTTTACAATAGTGATTAAACTTCTCGAGGAACTTAATTCCGATGCCTTAAACAAACTTAAAACAGAACTTGTTGGTAAGAACCTACTCGAATGATGATGATGAGAAGCCATTTTTCAGCAGCAACTAGAAATGAATTATAACCATAAATATCATCTTTGACCATACGATAGTAAATGTGAACCAAAACTAATGAGTCAGAAGATAAACAAAACATCAAAACCAGTTTATCTACATTTATTAAACACAACAAAACAATAACCGTAATCTCGAAAACAATAAAGTGAAATAGACCCGAGTAGAAGGATTGTAATTGTGAATTAAGTAGAAATCATCCAAACAAACAATGCAATGCGGTTATTCGATCTTTTGCCGCTTGAAAGTTCGATTGTAAGGCTATAGTAGAATAGTAAAATCTATTTGCCAGTTCATAATTGTTCTGAAATATGATCAGAAACACTTGTTTTCGCGCTAAACGTACCAACGAAGTGTAAATGTTGGCTAACGTGAAATGAACAGCCACGATTGTCTCGTTAGATGCACGCAGTGCATAATCAGCGGATAACAACGCGCTGTTTAGAAAACCGGCCTGATGATAAACGTTAGCAAGACTAATCGCAGCAATTTCCTAAAAGTTTTCATGTTTCGTACACTCGAGAAACAATGTCGGTACCTTCATATCATTTGGCGCATTAGCAAGTGAGTGACGAAGACACATCACGGCATTTATAGCATCACCTTTTACTCGAAAATACAACGCAGCAATGGCTGAAATTGCCCAATGCAATTCAACATCATCTAAATAATAATCGATAAAATTTCAAATGATCACAAACCTTTTGACTTTCTAAATCGTTTTATCGCTTCACTCAAACGAACTCCAATCGTATCAACCGTATCTTGCGGATTTCCAAGACTTAACAAGGCCTATAAGATCTCATGAAATGACAAAAAGTCCAATCCTCACGTCTCGTAGGCCTTTTTCTGGTTGATACCAAGTGAACTGATCGCGATACTTATAGGCAGCCATGTGATCAAAGATCGGAATAGAATTCGAGCTTTCAGGACAAATAGGAACGGAATTCATGTTGATGTTTGCAGGTAATGGCGATTTCAAGTCGATCACTGAGGAGATATTGAATCCCTTTGCACTAACATAGGAGTGTTGTTTATGTTTCCATTTAAATTGCTAACCTAATGGAGACGTATGTTGAAACTGGTTCAATTAGAGCTGGCAAATTGGCGTGAGCACATTGACGTTTAAGATCAAAAATCTCGTTGACATTGAATAGCTCCAATCCTTTTTGATACAATTTTTGACTCGGTTGTGGTAGTTTCTACAATCTTCTATGAGCGTGTCGTAATTTTGAACTTACTATCGGTAACGGATTGTCGTAACGTATCACTTCGTGCCACAGCGGTTCTGCATGATCCAGTGGTGGAAGATCCTATGAAATCAATAAAAATATTTGTGCCAATAACTCACTTCTAAAATCCTTTCGTCCTCGTTGAATTCGACTATTTCGCCGTCAAATGTTCGTAGTACCTCTTTTTCCTTTGGTTTCACATTCTCAACCTTCGATCTTTCGATTCGCTCTGCATTCTTCTTCGCGTATTCGGGATCAACATACTCGTCGATACGGGTTTGAAGTTTATTGATCTCGTTCAATTGACTGTACTCAGCCATTCGTTTGTAGGAAAAGCCGCCATAGTCGAGAGGAAGCTGAAACGATAGGATGAGAATCCAACGGCTTCTTACCACTTTCGCCAACTTCTGCTTTTCGATTTTACGTTTTTTCTCATTTTCAACTTGAAAAATTTGATTGATTTTGTTTTCGATTTGTTGGTCTCGTATCTGCAGTGCCGGGCGCATGAAGCCAATAGCAAACAGTGCAATTGGAGGCGGTACATACGACTTTGCCTATCAACATAATTTGTATTTAAGTTTGATTATGACTCACAACATAAGTTCCACTGCAACGGAAACTCTTGAACACATGCTCGACCTTATCGTCAACAATCTTTGTTTCAATTTTAAAACACGATCCTTCCAAATCCGGTCGCTTGAAACAGTAGACATCGTGTTCCGTCTGCCAACAACAGATCGGTTGATAGAGATCTTGTATTGGACGACCAAAAGTCTAAACACAAATCTGTAAAGTGTTTTACACAAACGCTCACCACTTTTCTTTTACAGTAGTGTTCTTCCAGTTTTAAAACTGCCGGTGCATACTCGTCATCGATTTCGTAGGCTTGCCATAAGTAAAATAAACTCTGTTCGGTTGTTGGTGCTGTCAAAGCTGCCAAACACAAGACAGCGGGATCGGAAACGTGCAGATTCAAAATTGCAATTTTCATCAGTAACGCCACATCACTCGCCGTTCCTTCCACTGATCGTGCACGAATAAGCATACGAACCAACTGGAACAACGAGATGTCAATGTTGGCTGTGTGAATCGGCTCTGCGCCGTACAAATTTTCGGCGATGCACGCCAAAGCCTCGTTGAACATTCCAGAAGCTCGCCAAAACATCGCAGCTAATTCAACCAACAGCCATCGTGGACCTATTTCCTAAAAGATCAATGTACTCCTTAGTTGATAACTAACTTACGTATTTCATTAGAGAGCGTACTCGTTGTCCAAAATCGGCCAACAAAAAATCTCGACGATTTGGATGTTGCATAAATGATGATAGTACCGGAATAAGATCTAATTCTGGCATATACAATCCTGGAGATTTCAAAATTGTGTGCGGCGATTTCAACTGAAATAAACGATTACTAGAAGCTTTTCAGTGCTTATACCATTGCCCATAATTTTGACTTTTCATCCTCTATACTCCACGGTTTGCAAAAAGGCATATCCCAAGGTAATGGATGAACGTCAAGCGGAGTCAAACCAAGATACTTGTTCAACAAATCGCCAACTGGATAACCGCGAGAGTTCAAGTCGATAAAAATTGTTGTTGAATTACGTGAAATTGTGGACGATGAACGTGAAGAACACAATTTGTCGATGTTACGTTTTGCTGACAAATCAAAATCTTTTAACTTCGGGTATCGAACGGCGTTCACCGGTCCATCCATTCGCAATCCCACATACGGTTTGAGATTCTCGAGAAACGGTTCCATTTCCAACGCATATTCTGACTCTTGGGATTCACGATGAGTTTCATAGTTTTTCATCAAGTCTTGATGCTCACTCAAATCCTAAGCAAAAACGTAACCTTCAAGCAACAACAACACTTACACCCAAACTCTCTTGAAATTCATTGTGCACACGAAGACCCGCCTTCACAAATTCGATTGGATTGGAAATCTTACATGATAGTTTTTCGCGATTCTTCTCGGTCTTTATGCCGGAACAGCGAATCCCAGGAACCGATCCGTGCTTCAAAAAATTGTAAGTTAGAAAACCATTGATCACTTCGCGTTCACGCGATGATTTCTGTTGGATTAGCAATTGTAGTTGAAGTTTACGTTCCATTCTACAATTTTTATTAGATTAGTTAATTCAAAAAACTTACGCATCGTTGAACTCATTCAACTCGGACAACTCTTTTTCCAACTTTTCCTGTTCGTCCTTCAGACGATTGAGTTCACGCTTTTTACATTTACAATACTTGATTGCCATCAATCTGTGTCCATCCGATGGCATTTTGTATAATTGCACGTATCTCTTGTAATCCTGCAATGCTCCATCGTAGTCGCCGGTATAAGCTCGAACACCAGCAAGAACAAAATGAGGTCCCCAAAGTAATGGTTTGTCGTAAGCCGTAACTTCTAATGCTGGAATGGCCAAATCAAAAAGTTCGCAAAGTGCAAATGTTTGACCAATCATAAAGCGAGCATTTCTGTAAGGCTTAATACGAGATGGACCGGGATTTATTCGCGACTTTACCTTCGCTGTTCATGATCTTCAGTCAAAACCACAAGTCGTTGGAGACAGTGAATTGATTCGGCCGCTGAACCTTCAATCCACCAATAAAGTGCCGCTAATCGTAGTATTCTTTCTGGTTCATGACCAACCAGCAATCCCCATGATACGAATTGCCGCAATATACTCAAATTAATTGTCGATGAAATTCGTGGTCGATGACGGAATGTTGCCGAGTCTGCAATCTGAAATACAAAAGGAGTGTTGAGATCAATTCATTTTATACCTTCAAATCTTCTTTCCTCAGACCATCAACTTTATAAACCGAACAATAGGGACCATGGAATTCGGCCAAATCGAGATCGTCCCGCTCAGCAACATGATTTAGCAATTCCAAATCTTCGTTGTTTAGTGGCTCAATTGGCTCCATATAAATATTGGTAAATGCCGTTTGAATCGGAAGAAAAAGTTCAGCCAAAGTTGAAGTGTCATAACTAAAATATAAAGAGTACAACTATAGTGCTGACAACTAACTTGTCGTAAACATCGCACATATCCTTAGATTGGTCGCCTTCAGAATTCGATTTCTTTTTCGAAGTATCAGTCTAAAACCAACTGCAAATTCATGACTGTAAAAGCAATTTGAACCTCAGGAGCGATTCTTGATAGACTAAGTGTGACAAGTTCGTCTCTCCATTCTTCACGTTGCAGTAAATCGTCCAATGAATGCGGTTGTCGTAGACTTTGCGATTCGCCAAAACGATTTCCATTTGTCACAACATCATCAGTTGTGGTGGTTTGAGATTCCGAAACCAGCAGAGTAATCGAATTGAAGACTACGAATAACAAAACAAACACACGTTTCATTGTTTGATTAGAGACCGAAGCATAAATTTTAGTGAAGTGAACTGGAGATCTAAGAATACGTTTATCGAAATTACCCTTTAATAAAAAGTATAAGTTGGAGAAGCGACCTCATGAATTGCTCAATAATCGTTTCGTAGAATATTTATTCTTTTCCTAACATTTTCAACAATTGATTTAACAATTATTCTGCTTAATGTGAAGCCCGAGAAACGATAAAGTCCTGTAAGCAGCTTGATCAACACCAACTGTAAAAAACAAGAAACTCACTTTCAGCGGAACAATCTTGTCAACTGCGTGTAAACCGATAGAACGCAAAAACACCAACGGACCAAAGGATGTTCGATACAAGCGATTCAACCAATCAACGGTGACCATAATCGGAATATTGTGCTTCTGACTTGCACTATCGTATTCTCGTAAGTACGTTAAAGAACCTAACGAAATGTAAAAACGTTTGGAAATGGTCACTTGCCCAAATCACCGCCTTCTTTGCACGCGTTCTCCAAACTCGCCGTCAAGATCCGGACGTCCGACCAACCTAAGTTAACGCCCTGACCAGCAAGTGGATGAATTCGATGAGCAGAATCGCTGAAAACTATCGTTTCGTTACATTGTATATCCACCTACCCAATCAAAGCTGTACGAGTTTTGACGTATGTTTTAGCGTGATTAAAAGCCAACGGGAAAGCAGCTCGTGAATCCTCGTGTAATTTTAAAACCGTTGGCGGTTGTTTGAGATCATTTGGTTTTTCCGTAAATCGCAATGCTCTTGCACATTGATCCATGAATCCAAGTGCTTGATTAGTGGTCGGGTTTTGAGCGGCATTCGTAAACTAAATAAAGAAACTTGATTTGTACTCCAGCCTTTAAGCTTACAAGATAATGATTGAGCTCATCAACAAATTGATCGGCTGGAAGTGCTAATAAACGCTTTGCGTCCTGAGTTGCTGATGTCCAAACTAACGAAGAAAGCTGATCGGTCAATGGCAACAGAGCAATGGGACCCAGTGGTGTAAATCGTTGCCATGCAATCGAGTTTTTGCCGGGAGAGTCAACGCTTAATGTACACACAATAGCCATTTGTCCATAATCCCAGTTGGTTGATGTGACATTCATTTGACGTCGAATTCCACTTCGAGCTCCGTCGGCACCGACCTGTAATCTAGTGGAAATAATGGTCAAATTTGAATACCAACCACGAGCAGGGCATCGATTTCAGACCCATCACTCAATTTGAGTTGAGCAGTTTCGGCCAACGATGACGGAAGACTGGAAATCAAAAGTTCATTCCTTCAAGTTAATTGTAAACTCACCGACACTCATCGACTTTCACTCCAGCGCGAATTTCCACATTTTTGCAGTGATCGATAATACGTCCATGTAGTGCCTTTGTTATTGCTTCATCTTCGATTAGATGACTAACCGAATTGGCTCCAAAGTACGGCTCAAATTGAACTTTCGATCGCGAACACGCGTCCAAAACCTAAAATCCTTGATGTTTAATGCAAAATAACGAGAATAAGAAAACATACGTAAAGACCTTCGACTTCTTTCACCCTGTAGTTTAAAAGTGTCTGCCAAATGCCCAAATCTAAACGAACATTTTCACGAAAAAGATCCAAAATGTACCTTTGAACATTTGAATGGACGCTGGACTGCAGGCGAACACTCGATTGCTGTACTTCAACGGCGGACTTCCCAAGCGTTGGGGTTTGGCGGACTCTAAGATCACGACTCGTTTGTCTTTTAACCATTTGTTATGTCCTAAATTGATGTAGATGTCAACTCGAAACAACGAATCCATTTACCTAACGCACAGGCCATTGAATTGCCCACTGGACCACCACCAACGATCGCAACATCGTAGAGCTGTCGACCAAGCGAACTCGCAAATCTGCGCGATTGTCGCAATGAAGACGTGGCTGCTTTCGTTGCCTTCATCGCAAACAAGAATCCGAATCGCCGTCCAAGGTTATGTCTGAATGTTTTCAACGAAATTCGCGTTTGAATTCGCGGTCGTTGGCGAAATCATTTCGCCAATTTCCGGTCGCTTTTGCTGCGGCTTCGACCATCCTCCTCGCTGCCTGTCGTTTGATATTCAACAAAAAATTACGTTTAACTTTCTGTATTTATCTTATTCAACGTTGAATTCGATTGTTTCTTTTCGAAGTTGTTTATTCGGGAAGTATAGAAATCTTCGAACGATTTCGGTTGTTCTTCACTTCCGTGGTTTGATTTTTTCATTCAAATTGGCTTCTAGTTCGGGATTCAAAATGTCTCGTCACCCAAACGCCGTTGTTCTGCCCGAACCCATCAACGTGTCACCGTTGATTCGCTTCAGCCGTTGGACAGCTCTCGGTCTGGGAATCGTTTGGGGTGCCTATCGGCTTCGACAAATCAAAGAATACCACGCGGATATTCGTGATTGGCAACACGAAAAAGAGGTGGCAGCCAAAGAGGAAGCAGCTAAGAAGAAGAAATGGGCATCGAAGGACGAGATGCGCTATCTCATGAATGTATGTTCGATTCAATGATTTTCGATTTTGCCGTTTTAGGTCATCAATTTGCCATTCGAGGAGGGAGTCGCCCAATTTGGTGTCGAGGATCTTTTCCGCGAAGAATAGGACTTTTGATGCGTTAGTTGTGATGTCCGATTCACCGGCAACGTTAGTTTCTTGTTTTAAAAAGATAAATTTCAATTCTGGTTTATTGTAAATTTGCGATTAACACATTGACATTAGAAATTAGTTTAACAGATGTCGAGGTTATGAAAGTTGGCGAATTTGTGGGCTAAAGACCATGAACCTCTTCAGTTTTCTTTCCGACGCGAGTAACATCTGTAATGCGGAAAGTTATTGGTTTCCCATAGTCCTTGGGTATCTAAACACTTGTTGGTCTGATATTTTTGTTCAAGGGGTTACCTTCAAAGCATCCACTCCAACTTCGCTTTTCGTCTCGTGACGTGCCAATTTCACGCTGTTAAGATCCACATCATCAGGCAAACGGTATTGCCGATTCAAAACACGGGCGGGACGATTTGGATCTCGTGGGTTATCTTTGCACGCGTAAATTTGTATGTCATAGCCATAGAGATTTACCTAAAACTCTCCACTCTTCTCAACTTCTCAACACTTACGTCGATCTCGTCGCGTTCGAAGAACTCGAAAAGTCCCAGGTCAATTTTGGCTTTGAAGCGTTCTGGTGTGTCGATAACATTCGCAAACGTCTTATCTCCACCTCTAAAATTCCAGTTTCTATAAATACAATTCTCCGTTTTCCTACTTCGGTGTTTCCCACGTTGTGCTAGAAGCTCGGCGTACACGCGGCGGTGGCTCCATCGGTTTTACATATTCTGGTATATCGTCCAGAAATGAGCGACGTTCTCGTCGACGTTTCAGTTGGCTTGGATGTATAGCGACAACAGAGTTGAATCCCGTCCAGGAACGACGATACGGAAAACTCGAGCGATTGTATGGTTTGGCTTGAGAAACACCATTCAATGCATAGCTGGAGTATAGACCGCTAGATGGGGTGGTTGTAGCGGCATAATTGACGGTTGTGTGGCTCCGACCGTACCTGTTCAGAACACGACTGCTCATTTTTAAAAATTGAAACTTTCTCTTGGCTATTAAATTGTGAAAGTGCCGAAATTTGCTAGAAGATCAAATGATCAGCGAGCACGTAAACTGAACGTATTTTCGTTTGTGACACGTGCCTTTCGCAGAGCAGTTCAAACGTCGTGGGTTCGCAGCAAAACAAAAAGCAGCTACAAACAATGGAAATCAACACCTCTAAGGAGTTTTTACGGGTTTGAACTAACAGTTGTTAGCTTTCGGGTTTCCTGAAACAACTGAAATGATTGAACAAAAACGAGCAGCTGTTTTGATTGACGGAAACTTGTTCGGCCAACAAAGTAACAAAATAGAATTGTGTTCAATAACCATATTAAGAACATCGAGAATACAGTTAATGGACATGTTCGTGTTTTTGTGTTCGTGAATAAACGATTTTGACAATTCGGTCAGATTTTAATTCATCGGTCACTTGAAGACCATGCCACGGCATACTTGTATTTTTCAACGATTACCAGTTGGAACTCTTGTATTATAGACGAGAGCATGTCGTTGATGCGCTACAGTCGCGCCATTCCAACGATTCGGGCGCTCCTAGACCATCAACGTGCACAATTGCGTTCCTTTTCGAACACTTTAGACGACGAAAAGACGGGCTTTGCAACGGTCGGCATCTCGCAACCCACCCAACCGACTGTTCATCACAACGATACGAAACGCAAAGAGCTAGAAGAATATTTGGGTGAAGTACAAGAAAATCAGCCGATTGAAAGTCCGACAAATGCCGAAGCCGTGGGAGAGATTTCCGGTGTTCCGTCAGAACATCGCGAAGAACGTCGAGTTCGCATCTACCGTCCGGCTCGAAATGCCGAACAAAGCGGATGGAACAATACGAACGTTTGGAAGATTGAAGTAGATGTACGTGAGCGTTGGGAAAATCCGCTGATCGGATGGACGTCGAGGTTTGTAGTCGAAAAGTAGCCTAAATCAGAATTCCTTTTAGCGGAGATCCACTCAGTAACATCTCAATGAATTTGGATTTTGCCAGAGCCGAAGATGCAGTCGAATTCTGCAAGAAAGCTCAGTGGCCGTATTACGTTGAGACACCTGCCGAACGTCAAATTAAACCCAAAAACTACGGTTCGAATTTCCATTGGAACAAACGTACGCGAGTCGGTACAAAGTAAAAGAAATTAGGATGTTTTTGTGCGTAGGAGAGATCGTATATCCCGTGTCGATGTATAAAAACCGAAATAAAACTTCGAATACAAACCTTTATAAACGATTTATATCAAATAATGTTGACAGTCAGTTGATCTATTTACTTGCTTCTTGTAACGTCCACTTTGATTTCCTTTTAGTGCTCAGTCAAATGTCTGCATCACTTATACCTGATACACAACGCGGAGCTTCGGAGCAACAAACGAGCATCCAAAAAATGTTGATCGAAAACGGCCAACTTATCGAAACAATCGCCGAATATCAACGTCTCGGCAGACCGGCGGATGCAATGCGATACCACGAACTGTTGCATAAAAATCTGCTCTTCTTGGGCAATCTAGTCGATCCTCTCTATGTGCAACAAATTCAGGTATAGTACATTTTACGATGAGAGTTTACTGACTTCCAGTTTCAGAACATACGCGCTTCAATGCTCGATCCAAATGTTTCAACATCAGCACCAACAGTGACAACAGCTGCTCCTCAACAAGTACCTCTTCAACAAGCTCCGCCACATCCTGCCACTCAACATCAATTCCAAACACCACAACAACCGTATTCGGCATCGTTGCCTATGAATCCACATCAATACTCAACTCAAGGAGCACCAATGCATCCGCAGCAGAGTAGGAGAATGATTGAAGACTGTTTGTTAGACACAAAATTTTAGTGCCTCACGGACCACCAACTTCACAATATCAATACTCAAATGGAGTACCACCGAATAACCTGCATCAACCTGTGCAGGCACCGCAACCGTAAATTCAATCTATTGATCGCAATTCTGTCTGATACTCAAACTAAAATCTTCGTATTTTCGATCTTTGTTGAAAATCATTTTCTCGCCGTTCACTTGCCATTTCCATTGTACAAAACAATATTTCAATATTGATAAATGACTTCAATAAATTGTGATCTATTGATGATATTCAATAGTTGCCATGCCAATTACCAACTTTTATTTGACTATCACTAGAAGCTTTTCGATCAGATAGCTCATTTAGGGCTAATGTTATTCTCAACCGTTAGCCGTGCGTTGGTTGGCAAACAACAGAGCTTCTTCACCGTTCGATGGTTTGCATCGACATCTGGCGGTAAAAACGATCAAATTCTACCGAAGAAAATTGAACGTACGCCCGTTGGACGTTTGGAAGAAACGGCTGATGATCGAAAGAACGACGATCAACACGATGAACGTGCAAAACGACGTATTGTCAATCCAGAAACCGGAGAAATTGGAGGTCCAACGGTAACGTGATTATTCGAATGCGTTTTGCGGATTCAAAACCGTAATCTAAGACATCAATTTAGGGTCCCGAACCAACTCGTTACAATGATTGGGAAAGAAAAGGTCGTGTATCCGATTTCTGATTGTAATCTCGACTTATTTCTTTTGAATTAGTCGCTCGTAGAGTAAATGCATAGTGAAATAAATAATCTTATTGTAACAAATAACAGCAAAACAATAGAATTCCGAATTTCTGAAATAACGATTATCTTAGCATATTGTTGTTTTCTCGTTCGATTCGTTCGCGTTCTTCATCGGGTAAGAACATAAGCGGACAGTCAGAGGAATACAGAACGTAAAAGATGTCCACTGCGTAAGTTCGAATTCGTGGCTCCTAAAGCACGTACCATCTGGTTGTTTGGGCAAATTGGGACACTAACCAGCGATAGATCCGTAATTATTGAGTACATCAAATCGGCCAGTCTCTTCGTGTTCGACGCGTAGGATAAACTTTCAGTGATGCTAAAACATCGTTAAAAAGTCGAAACAAAAACATTTAAATTTACTCGTCAGAATATTTGAATGGAGGTTTCTCTACCAGAGTATTGCCAATTGAATAGCGAATGTGTGGATTCGGATCGTTCACAAGCATTTCAAGCATACGAATCACTGTATCCGTGAGTCCAACATTATGCGTATTGCCTACTAACGATGCCAAGCAATTCAGAGCACTTATACGCAACTGGAAATAACTTCGAAATTGTTTTTGATCACTCATACCTCACTAAAAGCACTTTCTGATTGAGCAAAGGCCCAGAAAACTGCCGGATCAAGAGGCAAGTAGTTGTAATGTTGCAACTAAAATCCAATATCATAAAACCAAAAAATCAAAGACTTACCATAAACAGAACGTTTACACATGAACTCGCAACAATTCGACAATAACTCGGTTGTAGTTGATCTTTGTTCAAAACTTTGACTACTTCGCAAATAATCTCATCGATTTGTTGCGGCAAAATGTCCGGCCGCGAAGGATCTTTGAGTGAAGGATCAGCGAATGTCAACGTTGAAGCAATTGCACTTATTAAACATGCCCGATAATGATCGTCCGAATAGCGATTTATCGAGTTGTCGTTGAATTTCAGCAAACCCAATAGAAAGTCAACCACTTCGGTCGGACATTTTCCATTTCGGCGAACTCGACTAATGGCTAACGGCAACACCTACAACAATATCGATCGATCTTCGTACAATATTTTCGATTACCTGCATATAATAATAGGATTGCAATTGTGATGGGGCTGCAACAAAATTCAGTTGCAATGGCATTGTTGGATCGCTTTTCGAGCAATAATTTCGTTGAAAGTACGTTAAAAGCGGAGCAGTTTGTGGCAAAAGACCGTCGGGAAGTCGATTGCAGATTTCAGTCAAGCAAAGTGCTGCACGATTGCGAACTCGATAAAAGAATTGACTATTTTCGACGGCCTCCAATAAAACATCGTGTGCTTGTTGAACTGGGAAGTTCTTCATTTGTTGGATGGCTTCACATTGGGCAACTAAACGACCTTATATACCAAATACGATAAAGTTATAGCTAATAGTTCTTGAGCGAATAAGTTTGACGATTACCTGCACAACGTTCGTAACGAAGCATGCACTCCAGTTGATGAATCTGAAAGATTGAATACTTCTTCCAAGCGAATTTAACTAACCGGTTGAGTGTTATCGACTTTTCGGATTAATTGCATGTTTGGATCGACTCTAGACATAATCTTGGGCCTCACTTAAAATATGGTTTTATTACCGTATCCACAGAATAGATGATTCAGGATCAATAGAACTAAGATCGATATCCACTTCTTCGCCCGTTGAGATGGCCACTTTCTTTCGCTTTTGTTTTCGACCTTTTGAATGGCACTGTAAGTCATGTTTTGAGACCTCGGCATCGATTTGCAGCGTGTGTGAAAAATAGCCATCTAGTTCCTATAAATCTTTCGTATCATCTAATCATTAAAACCGAACAAACTTGAATGTAAATTGTCAGTGGACCAACGTAAAAGTTCTTGCCTTTGCTTCCTTCTTGACGTATTTCTACTTCGACTACATTTCGCTTGCGGTTCTGATACGAAAGGACTTTGAAGTTGGCGTGACCACCGCGATGAACAAAGAAGTCCAAAAACGACGGTATTTCTCGACCAGTGACACTTGTTACAGAGTGGAAAAACGAATCCAACGAAATGATCATGTGATACCAATCGATTGGTTTTTCTATATTCCGCGAAAACTTACTAGCAACAACGAGAATCCGATTGAGAACCTGTAAATAAACTTGTAAGAGAAAACAATCATAAATCATTGACTTTTAAAAACGACTCTTTGCCCAATTTGTTTTGAATTATTCGCATCAAAAGTTGCCCTTTTTTGTACATAATATCAGCATAATTCGACGAACATGTTGCGGGATTCGAAGGGTCGAAATAAAGATGCGAAACGCTGTTAGCCGTCAACGGATATAGAACTACAGGTCCATATTTGTCTTCGTAATCGCAAACAAGTTCCATTAGTCGACTTGTTTGATACATGTGCTCAGATGTTCCAAACGATTTCTCGATGTAAAGTGCAGTCATATAACGAGCCAGCGATTTAACCAGCCACAAGTTTTTAAAGTTCGATGCATTCACGAAACATCCGAAAAATTGCGACGATAAACCGAAAGCCATGGCTTCTCGGGTTGTCTAAAATTTCGAATTTAAGCTATCAACAACGCAGAGTTTTTACCTGCACGGCATCCAAAATTTTCTTATGATAAAGAAGATTAATGCTTAATATCGAGAAGCCAGCATACGAGACCACCTCTTCTGGAACCTAAATCGAGAATATAAGCTCAACATGGCATACTAAATTTACGTTGTCGATGAAAACCTGCTTATAGAACGGAAAGGGAAATCGGCATGACAACATTTCTTCTAAACAACTCAGCATTCGAGGCAAACTGGTAACCGTATGCTCCAAGATGGACATCAATCCGGGAAGTGTGTAGCTTTCGAGACCTGTCAATTCAGGTTGCGGGTAGCATTCCAAATCAGCTATGACAAATCCAACGTTGACAGGGGCAATAGGCACTGTAGCCTGATAAACGAAAATTTTCAAATTGTCACATTTTTTTTCAGCCACTTCCTATAGAATCTTAAATAGCTATCAGCAAAGAAAGCTTACGCTCAACTCTCCACAACAAATTACAGACATTTGTTCGGGTACTTCGAAAGTGAATCGCCAAGTGGACAATTGATCTGTTCCCTCTAAACACGGCAGCCATTCTTTTGTGCTGGAGAAGATGTTGGAGCGATACGTGAAGATATGCGCTCCTTCTTCGAGTGTGCCATTAGAATCAAATTTACAATGAAACTTGATGCCCTGAAGTTATGCTAATAAATGCCGTAATTAGAAAACGACTTACATGCTTTGGCTTAACAACTTTTGTACAAATTTGAATTGCCAAAACTTTTCTTGAAAACACCAATTCTGCACATTCATTCGGTATTTCGACGATCAAATCCCCACTGTACTCATCATAATATTTTTGCAATGCGGTTTTCAAATATCGTAGATTCTTTTCCTGAGGATTTTGACTCAAGTGCAGTTGTCTGTTGATGCGATAGTATTTGGCTGGGTGTCCTTGAATCGTAACAACTCCATTTAATGGGCCGTTCTCTTCGTTCGGTAGTCGTGAATCTGAATTTGCACGTTCAAAATGATCATCATCTTAACAACACACATTCTCCAAGATGAAATGTTAGTGTTTTTAAATCGCTTTTCATGGGCACCAAATGAATCGTTGTGTTTAGAACGAACTGTTCATTTTTGCAGTCCAGCTGCTTCAGGGTAACATTCTGACTGACAGTCCGAAACTGCTGCAAAGCGGAGTAATAGTCCGTAAAACTGCAGTTTAGAGGCTCAGACGTCGGATTCTGCCGTTGAGTAGAAGCACTTCTAATATGACCGAACATTGGTCTAAAAACGTGAAAACGAAGATTGAGTTCAAAACTTACATTTCACCTCGAACCTTAGCGTAAAGGTAGCCAACAGTTTCACTATCGTTTCGAGCGGCTTGTGGCTGAAAAACACGAATGACGGTCACAGAGCGAAAAGGCGGCTACAAATTTTTCGAATTTTTTGCTCAGCGTCTTCATAGTTTCTGTTGTTGAATTCACGAATCAAACCCGCAAAAATGTCCAAAACCGTAGAAGCAGATGCTTGGAAGTCAGTTGACATCACAGCACGCAAGTGGCTATCAATGGATGTCAATATCGGTATGTGAAATGTTAGTTGGTTTGGATTTTGAAGTTTTTAGACTCTTTGGCTTCGTTGATTCGCTCATTCGATGTACGACCTATGAACGTTGCCACAAACTTCAAATTGTTTGAAATGGTTGATCCAAAGTTCGTCGAAGGCTTTAACGCAAATTTTGTCGTTGACTTTTAGGCAAATTGTCGGTTTCGTTTGTACCTCCGCCACAGCAATCGAATTCTCACGGCTTGTAACTTCTGCGCAGCGACGTCCGTTAATCCCATTAGTATGAAGGTTAAAAACAACAACAAGTATATGCTTCTTGTTTTAGACGATTTCGAATTCTGATCTAACCATTGCGCTTCTTAACCTGTTCGCTTTGAATTGTCCCGACTCAGAGAGTGCAAATGTTTACGGTGAACTGTTGAAAGAGTATTTCGGAAATCAAGTCGACGAGACCTACACGGTAAACATTTGAGATTGTAGAGCGAGGACGATTTAATTTCAGATTTTGCACTCAATCCAAACTGTCACTCCTGTTCCATTTGTCCACAACTCCACAGCACGGTAGCTTTCTTTTTAGAAGATGGTCATTGATTTCACTTTCAGTCGATTTCCGCTCAAGTCCAATTGTCATCAGCACCTGAATGTTTTTGTGCGACGACAAGAAGAAACTTTGCTTCTAGGAAAGGATGGAAACTTACATCGATTCTTGGAGTCGTCTTTGAAGGGACCTGAGTTTTACAGGCACGCTCAGAACCAATGGTTATTCTACTGTAGTTGACGTCGAACGATACCTTTTAGGAAATGTGATGTGTACGTACTTGTTCAAGATCCATTTCTTAAGACCAATGCTCTGATCGAAGAAAGACGTGCTGAGCTCGTTGCTCTATTGTCAGATGAAAAGTCGAAAGAAAACAACACGTATCTGGACCGAACTCTCGACAATAACGACTTGGTGCTTTGCAAATTGCTTGCTCATTGATATCACAAAATTTAGCATGAACTCAGCCAGTTGGCCGATCAAATTGACAGCGCCGAAGATTTTCAACTTATGGTCGACGACAATGCTTCTACATCGGTAAGTACGATTGAAGCGTTGTAATCTTATTTTCGTTTAGTTTGCCGAAGATTCAAAAACCGACGACGATCAAATCCGTCGAATTGAACGTCAAATTCGCGATTTGATCAAACAGCAAGAACAAGTCAAAGAAGTGTACGTATCGTCAATCTAATAGTTACCTTCTTATTCTCCATTCTGTTTTAGATTCCGACATTTGCAATGGGAGTCAGCAATCACCGCAAAAAAACTTTTGCATTCGCGCGAATATCTCGACTTTTACTTCTTTTACAAGAAAATCGTTTCTGTTGTAAGTTCATGAACCTCACACGCACTGGATTTAACCAACTTAAGAACACTCCAAAGGCCCTGCGTATAAAAGATCGTGTGTTCACTCCAACGCCGCCTCGACGTTCAACCACTGCACGTCCATCAAAGAAACGTACAATCCAACAAGAAGATCGGACATCAGATGAGCAGTCGAACAAAAGACGTTCAACGAGAATTCCAAAGACTCTCAAACAGATCAACAAATGAATTCAATTTTGACAGTTTTCATGAAACCTGAACGACAAACCATATTCTTTTATTGTCATTGTATATAAACGATAAAAACATGATGTTAACGAAACTTCTATAGAGATCGCAGTTTAATTAGCAAATTTGTTTGCTTTTACTTTTTTCTCCTTGCTGATCATCGGATTGAAAGTGAGGTGAATAGCTCCGGCTCGCGGCTTTTCGTTCTCGACTTTCCACCAAAACTCGTTTAAACGTCGTCGAAATTCTTCAAAATAATGCTGAAACCGAATGTCGCTTATGAAATATCGATACGAACAACCTCGATTTGCGTACTGTCAATCCTGACAACCTCGACTCCACGACCATCTTCGTATACCAGAACTACGGCCGCTTGTTTGATTGTCGGCAGTTTTTCGAACTCGGGATGTGCGTTCACTGATGCAACATATGCAGCCAATTGGATAGGATTGTCGTAGAGATCGGCTGGAAGCTTTTGCTCGGCAGTTTGACTCTTCATCGAATCGGCATTGATGGTCTTCCAATCAACCAACGTTAATTCTCCACTAAAGAAGAACACGATAAAACATTAAAGTCTACTTACTCTAGTTCAACTACCGCGTCAAATCGTCCTGTATAACAAAGTTGAGGATGCGGTGCTGAATGCTCGAGCATCATCAGTGGATGAGGTTGGAGATTTTGAAGAAATTCACCGATTCGTTCAATACAAGCCGTAAGTTCACTTTGAAATTCTTTTGCATTCTTTTGTTTTCTCAAAATATCCACTGAGTTTGAAGAGATTTTGCCATTGGACTTTAATTCCGACAGTAACAACTCGACTACTTTGTGGAATAAACGGCCCGACATCATTCGACGTTTAACAAACTCGTTGAGTCCCGACTTTCCATACTCTTTGATCATTTGTTTTTGCCATTGATAGAGAGCTTGTTTGTTCGAAACTGCCGATGAAACAATCGAAACGGATGGAAATCCGGTTGTTTTCGACGGAACTTCCAATGGTAATACTCGTTGACACTAAACAGAAAATGAAATGTTCAAATGTTTCATACCAACGCTTTACATCCATCAAATGGCCGAAGTAAATCCGAGGAGTTTGTTGATGTGCCAATGAGTTCCGGATTGACAATCGTTAACGGTGCTAATCCTGGAAACTTGGAACAAATGATTCCAGTTTCAAACGGCATCAAAACGGTGCCATAGCGAACTTTACAGAAAGCAGACATGTCGACTAAGAACCCAGTTGCTTTAATAAAATTGTTTAAATTAAAATCAAAACATGTAAGACCAAATTGAAAAGTAACATTGCTCTTTCGACATTTTTTAACATAAGTTGAAATTTTATTCGGTAAGAGATTCGAGAAAATCAGATCAAAATTGGCATCATTGAGATGCCGGAAGGATGTTCGGAGGTGGGACTGAGAAGTCGATAGGCGGAGGTACGCTTGAAGTCTCAGCAGTGGGCAACTTGACGACTTGAACAGAGTTCAGTGTCACCGAGTTTCCTACGAAATTGCATTGGTCGAACTTCTGACTCAAATACCACGACGGTATGATTGGTCGATTATTCTTCGCTGGACAATATGCGTCTCGCAAGTTCGGTGGATTGGCCCTGTGTTTCGGATAACAAAAACATGTCGAGCTATTTTACCTTTGTCCCCATTTTACGTTCATTGGATCATTGGGCAGATAATCGAAGCCATCCTCACCCCATAACAATATCTTTGACTCGGCGTCTGGAAGTATCATATTTTGTTGAGATTGAAGAGGTTGCGGATCTGCTTGAATATGTGGACCACGTTTAACTGCAATTCTTCCGATCAAAAGTTTCTAGTGCATAGAATGACTTACTTGCATCATCTTCTCCAAACTCGAACCCACTGTAGGGTAATCCAAAGTTAATTTGTTTCAAATCTAAAAACTTTAGTAAAATTGAAAATAACGAAATGCACCGTTTGTTTCCATTATTCCGAGAGCACGTTGAGGTTGAATCAATGGTTGAGATTGTTGTACCGGTGGAGTATGATGAATCGCTTGTTGTTCAGACGGCTGTACGGAATTTATCGATTGTGTTGTTGATACTTTCTGTTTCCGGATTCGTTCCTGTTCTTCCAACGCTCGCACATGAACTGACATGTACTGTTCCTGTTGTTTTGCATATCTCGCTGCTGCTGCTAAACAGCAATAGTAAACTGTAAATTCCGCACCTGAATTTCCTACCTGTTTCATCTTGACGTTGTCGTTGTTCGTTTTGAGCAGCTTCTTGACGTTGACGTTCTTGTTGAGATTTGTTGCGAACGGCAATACGGCGAGTCTCGACAGATTTTTCCCACTCTTTGAATTGTTTTACGTAGTTGATGTAACCTTCGGTGTGTTCGGAACCTCTGAAGCTCAACTCCGAAATCAAATTTCTGAATAGCCACTCACTTGTTTTTCTCTTTCCATTGTTCGAATTGTGCTTTGTAATCGGAATACTGTTTTTCGAGTTCCTCTTCAGGTGACAACTGAAATCATTTCAAGGGTGTTAACACGATTTAAGAGAAAATCCTAAGAGTATTTTGCACAATAAATCTATGGGCGTGGGAAAACAAATCAAACAACGAACCTTTTTGGTGCTCATGTTGTTGAATTAAAATCTTCGCTTTGAAACAAGAATCTTCGCTCAACGCTCGGTCATTCAATTGGTATTTTCAAGGCCAACAGCGCTTTAGAATACACGTCTTTGGCTCATATTCGTTGACAAATTCGATCTGCGCAAAAACTCGGTGGACAGTGGCGATCTATTTCTGACTGCAACTTCTTTCCGTCCAAAACCAAAAACAAACTTTGACAACCGAATCTTCTTAGTCCATTTCCACAGACAGTTTATGAACAAACTTTGCTGATTTGTCGACTTACGTAAAGAAACTTGGACAGCAATAGGAATACCACTCACGATTACGGGCTTATCTCCGCTGCTCTTGATTCGCGTTCATAGTCGGAAATAAGAATGCTACTCGAGCATTCAAATTCGCATAAACACTCGGGTCTACAGTGAAATTCTCGCTCTCACATTCAAAGTTTTCTACTCAAAACATTTTGCTAACTCGCTTTTGGATGCTAAGTTGAAACAATCGTTAGAAGCTGTACGCTTGTGTACCTAAGACTTCAACTATTTCCTTAGATGAATATTCCTTATCGTAGCGATGCATTCATAAAACTCATAAGCGAAGTCGCGCAGGGGAAGCTGTGGTAGAAGACGGAAGAGTTTCTTGTCAACTCAATACTCTGAGTTTGTTAAGTCAAAAGAGCTTAAGAGTTTTCTTTGTTCTGATTGATTTGTTGAGATCACCGAACTTCTTCAGCAATGACCTCAATTCACAAAAACCAATTTTTGACGGAAATAGTTACGTGCGGGTGGTATAATAGTTTCTCGATGGGAGAGGAACTATCCGATACCTTGATTTTGTCCTTGAGTTAAAGCGGGAGTTTAACGTCCGAGATCTTCGGACGGCGGCGTGAAGAAGAGCAGTCGGATGATTTCCTGAATGATCGCCGAGACGCCCACTGACTTCAATTCCACATCTCTAAACTCGCGCGGCGAACGCGAAAAGCCGCTGCTTTCCATTCGTGTTTTCATCGACGAATAAAAAAAGTATCGATGAAATTGAGTTGTTGCATGAAAGTAAAATTGAACACAATTCGATTTTGTCTTTTATTGATAACCAGTGATTCAGATGATTTCAGTGGACGTTGTTCGTTTATGTGGTTGAGCAGTTTTTTGCGATGGCTTTTCGGTCCGTTAATTGGCTTCGGTTTTGCTGGGATCGTGTTCTTGACATCGATTTTCGGGAACTATATAGTCACTCTTTTTCTTCCGATGATCACCATCTTCAATTTGCATCGTGAATGGCGCGAGAAAATGGATCGAGCAATTACGTTCTGGATGGTTATTCCATTGGTTTGTTCAACGAATGTTACCGTCGTTTAACATTGCTTTGCAGTTTTTCCTTCATTATGTTTATGGTGTAAAGGTCCGAACAAGCGGAGATCGAATCGAATACGAACAACCAGCAGTCGTGATTATGAATCATAGAACACGTTTGGATTGGCTATACTTTTGGTTGGCCCTGTGGCGAATTAACCCGTGGCTTATGACGTCCAACAAAATTGCTCTTAAGGAGCTACTTAAACATGTTCCGGGAGCAGGTTGATTTCAATCGCTGATTCTTCTCATTTCGTATTAAAGGTTTTGGAATGCAAGCAAGCCAATACGTATTCATGAAACGTGACTTTTCGGTAGATCTACCGCGTTTAAGTCGGGCCGTAAACTATTACGCCGAAATGAATCGACCATATCAAGTAGTTGATTATGATGAGAAGCGTCATAAAACTCAAGTTTAGATTCTAATGTTTCCAGAAGGTACTGATCGAACGCAATACACGTTGGGTCGAAGTCGAGATTATGCGAAAAAATATAATTTGCCCGTTTTGAACAACGTTTTGTACCCTCGATCTTCCGGTTTTACACATTTGATTAGTGAAATGCGTAAAAGTAAGCTTTCACAAAAACAACTGTTTACTGAATGGATTTGAGAGAACTACATTCGTTATGTTTATGATGTGACTGTTGCATATCCGGCGGTAAGAAATTTCGCTTTCAAGATACTTAAGAATCGACGGCGCTTACAATTCCTTTGATTAATCTCAGCTCTTCAGGAAATTGTACAGAACGAGACTGACATGATCCTTAAAGGTCGTCTTTCCAGGAATGTTCATTACCACATTCGAAAGTACGAGATCGATGATTTACCGTCAGATGAAGATGGACTTGGCCGTTGGCTTCTTACGTTAGTTGGAGACTTACAACAATAACTTGACTGATGGATTTAGTGTATGGGCAGAAAAAGAGAAGCGACTGGAACAATTTTACGCACAAAAAGCCAAAGGAAAACGGAAGTTCGACGCTGATGGTGAAATGAACATTTGGGTAGGTAGCGGACTTGTGCTACATATTCAAATGTTTGCTTTTATTTCAGCTCAAAGATACTCCACGACAGTCATTTGTAAAGATATTTGGTTTCTGCTTTTGGATTACCGTGACCTGTATTTGGTTGTATCATTTGACGTTTATGCCGTTTGTTCGGGTACGATTGACATTCTTCCAATCAAAAAGGTTGATTTTAGTGCGGGTTGTACTTCTTGCTTTTAAATTACTTTTACATCTACGTACGTTATGGTGGAATCGATTCGCTGATCTACACTCGTTACGAACAATGGGCAAACTCAAGACGAAGTTTTGTTGTTTGATCGTGTATGCACGTGGAAACATTTCAAAACGTTTACACAAACTCGGGTATCTTTGGATTTCCAATCACTAGGCTAATTGCTCAATTTTAATAAGCTAATAAATGATGTCTTCTAAGAAACTATTTTGATTAGTGAAATGAACGTTGTTCTTTTATTCGACGACAAGTCAAATGTACAAATGGAAGGACGTAATACCTGGACAAAGATTTTGTATTTCGGAATAAACCATTCAGTTTGAACAAACGGCAACTTAAAAAGATTACAGAAAAGATGTTCTTACGTATGATTTTGCAAACTTAGTAATAGTGATTCTATTAGAGTTTACGAGAAGTGTTCGAAGTTCAAAACAACAATTTACTCCAAATCCCGTTCAAACACGTGAATGATTGAAGACAAAGAAATGAGTTAGAAAAGAGGTGAGTTACAAGTTTGGCTGAATAAACAAGACACCTGCAGCATATGAAACTGATGAGTCGTGAACACTACGACACTGAAAATATACGATATTTCTAAATATCAGTCACGTATTAGCGTACCTTATTCGATTGCGAATACTTCAAGAAACGCAATTCGGCTTTGTGGTTGTTCATCTGACGAAAATATTCTGCCGCTTGCAACAACACACAGATCGGATTGCGTCCACAAATCGTATTTTGAGTCTCCTTAAGATAATCGTTGAAAACTGGTGGTGTCAAAGCTGCGATTGCTTCCATTGCCTAAAAGTGTTCGATTTACAAATCGATTCGAATTGGAAAACTCACTCGTTGATCCAACAATGCAATTTGTTCGTGAATTGGTTTCGGTGAGCTTGTCGAATGAGGAGTGTAATGGAATCGACTTCCCCAGTGACAGAAATCGGACGAAATCACGAACAAATTTTGAGGGTCAGCCACATAACGTGCAAATATCTTAAGTAGAAAGATTGAAGATTAGCAATAAGCTCCTGGAATCTACTTTTCCGTACGCTTGCTGACGCTGAACAGAAAGAGAACCAACCAAAACGGGAACAATCGTAAAGGATCGATCGCCCATAATTTTGGCAATAAATGGCATTTGCATTTCAATCGAATGTTCCGCTTCTTCGTTGCGAACATTCATGGGCTCGAAAGCATCAGTCGCTATAAGATCAGCGTTGACTTGCACATCAACAGTCAAATCGCGCAATGGAGTTCGGTATTTTGAACACGTGGTCAATGCGCAGCCGTTGAGAAAGACCACATGAGATGGTCCGAGAACAAATATACGTTTTCTGGAATCATAACTCAAAAGCAAAACGACAGTTTGCTTACACTTTTTCAGGTACCACCTGCTTGAACGCATAGGCAGCAGTTTCACCACAGTAAGTGTAACCTAAAACAACAAGAAATGTAAGTCATAGTGGATAACTTTGCTTACCCGCATGAGGTGAAATGATCGCACGTACCGTTCCTTGAATTGGACCAACGTGATCCAACCATTCGCCCAACTGACGATCTAATTCTCGTGCATTGTCCGAATACCAAGAACCGGCATGTGACGCGTGACGAATTCGTTGAGGTACAATCCACGAATTTCCGTTGCCAAAGCCACTTGATGACGTTGATGACGATGAACTCATTTCACGTTTCTTCGGCAGTAAATTGAAACCAAAATAACTGCGAGGTAGTTGGATTGATACGTTTAAGTTGATGGGACGATAACTCAACGATGTTTCGGTGTTGAAAGCAGAAGTTTCAACGAAGTGCGTCGCTAAACGCGTACCCGTAGAGATACAAGATCGAGCGGGATTGAAGCGTCAGAAAGCAGGCCGTCGATAATTCGAATTGTCACAAGTCTTCGAGAATATTGACGGTACTATCACACAAGATGTTCTGAGCCCGCAGTGTCTTTCCGATGGACGAAAGTGCTGGCCGCTGAAATTGTGATGTCAAGAATAAATTAGCACGTAAACTACAAATACACGAACATAATTACGAGAAGGTTGACCAGACGCGCACAACTCGTGATTCATTTAGAAGAAAATTTACAACCAGCAAACGGTGCTTTCACCCACTGACTGTTTCTTTGTTGATTCGAAGACACCGACAGGCGTAGCTAGAGGAAATGGAACTTGTAAGTAATGATAAACAAAGCAATTATGCCAATTCGATGTTTTTGCCGTGAATTTAATCCAAAACTTGTCGTGGAATTGAGAGTGTTGCGATAAGACGAAAAAAACCAATTTTCCCGATGCAGACAACAAACGAAAAAGCTAACCGAGTGCTCAAGTCGTGACTATGGAGAAGAATTCGAAAATGTTCGACCTCTTTTTAGACTACGAATATTTCAACGTCACAACTCAAAACGCTGGTAATAAAAAGAAACTCATTAGTCGAAACTGAACGCTTATCGAAAAGACGTCGATTCTCGTCTCCACTCGCACTCTCAAATGACTAATCAGAAGCTCTATATGCATGAGAAACTTCTCATCTCAAATTTATCGACACCGCCAAGCTACTCCACCGACTAATGACTTTGAGGACGCATTCCACCAAAAAAGATCTGTGCGTCGTCCAAACCGTCTGTGTCGAGTGTTTGTCGAAAAATGAGCGAAAAAGTCGACGCAGAACATCGAACGTGTTTTTCTTTTGGAGGATCTCAATTCACAGGTTGTAATTCGAAGACAGTGCCAAATACTAACAAGTTCTGAAAACCTTCTTCATTTGGCGACCGACACACGGAGACGTCAGAAAGCGGAACAAATGACGAAAAACAACCAATTAAATTTGAGGGATTAGACCAATTGTCTTAGCACTCCAGTAATCTTCTTTATCGGGCACCTTACTTCTTAAATTAGAGCATTTGAACAGAGGAAACGGTTAGAAGAGTGTGAACTTTTCAAGACTCCTTTTTCGTCTACGAATTCAAGTGTATTTCCGATGGATGTTGACTTTTAAGGAGACAAACCAAACAAAAGCTCAGAGTCCAAAAAGTTTTGCGTTTCGGAGAATGAGTCATAAACGGACCAACGTCTTCTGTTGTCCCAGTAAATCCACTTTGTTGCATTAGATTGCTCAACATACTCGCCTTAATGAAATTCAAATCCTTCACCTAGATCGAAAAATGTGTTAAAGAACGTGACTTGTGAGTTTCAAGCTTCAAGGACGTCGATCTCCATTATTCAAACGTGGCTTCAACGAGTAATCAAGGACATAAAATGCTTGATTATGAGAAGTCGAATTAGTACTGAACAAAACCACTGAAATTCCATTGCTTTGCTAATTGATTATCCAAACCAATAATCTGTTCTTATTGCTGAATCAAATGATATAAAAGTTTGAAGTTTACAGTCAAAATAGCGACTTTAAAGTTCTTTCTTTGGTCGGACAAAACTAATGGCTTAACAAAACGACGGCTAGTTAATTGAATGACTAGAGGGCTGCTTGTCGGAATGATTAGCATATTGTAAGTGCCTTTCAATATTCCAAAAGTAATTCTACGGGAAACAGACATTTCAGTTTGTGCAATTTTAACGATCAACGAATTGAACAACCGTTGCATCAACGCGTCTCCAACTTCGAAAGCCGTAAGTAAACAACTTTAATAGAAGTCATGAAGTCCTTGCTATTTCAGAATTGAGACTAAAAAACAGTTGGCGTGCTCAGTAGATAGCAAGAAATCGTTGTTAACTGGTCGATGAAGTGTTAGCTATGAGATAAGAGTACAGTTCTAACAAACGAATTGATCAATCTTTTGTGATAAAAATGTTCAAATTGTTTCTTAGTGGCAACGGTTCATCATCAGAGCGATTAACATAGATGCTAAAGAAACCGAGAATCTGCCCGTTAATCAATTGGTTGAAAGCAACGGACAACTCTGCTCTGCAGCGTATAAAAACCGCGTGGTTGGCACGTTGACGAGCTCTGAAGATTCGACAAAAACAAGCGGCCACCAGTTTTTATTTTCTCTTTTTGCGGCTTAAAAACACCCGTGAATTGCGAAGATGAAGTGAAAAATGAACTGAAATTTTTACATAAGTTTATAGAACAGAGTTTCGATAAAATGAATTCGCTTTCTTTTGATTGATGTCGAGAAAAATGATTGAAAAGAACGTTCATTTCATCAAAAAGATGCGAAACGTGCGATAGTCAAAGGAACTCGAGAAGTACGTGCAGACTCTTTTAGTTTGGAGTTAGAGCACGTTTCTTTGGTAAGACCGTCGAAAACGAGGCGAATTTACGACCGACAACCAATGTAGCACAACGACGAAAACCGGGTCATGTTTTTGAATTGCTACAAAAAAGCATACGAGCAAAGAGCTCGAGATTACTTGACGACTCGTGAAAAATGAGCTTCGAACAATCACACGACCAATCGAATTGCAATTGGCGAATACCGAAACTGTTTCGAACGAACGCAATTGAAATGTCACTCAACAATCCGACATACGAATTGACCTTAAAACCCCTCGACAATCAATCGTTTCTTCAAATTACGACATTTACGCACGTAAATCCGCTCAACATGACTCCCTTGTGCACCCACGTGCGCAAAGTCATAAATTGTAACGAGAGAACGATTCAAGTCTCCATCAGACATCGACGGCTGTCGGAAGAAAATCGGAGTGCAACACAAACTGACAGACAACGAAAAGAAATTCGGTGGGCGGCTGTTTTGTTTGCACGTGAACTGAAAAGTTCGGACAGAGTACGAAGACGATTTTTGTTCGAAACCAAAAACGTTAAATCTTTACGATATTCACGTTCGAGTAATTTGAATAAGTTACACAAATGCCAACTTTGGTATCCTTTCAACCTCATTTAATTACAGTACTTACCATAATCATTGGAGCATTTACAAATAAAAACTTTATTTCACTGGGTATCCATAGCGACAGGTAGTTTGCTGTCGTCGTACAAATTCAGGATTTCGGCTGCTCGAAGACTACAAGCTAAACAGGAGTACATTTATATTGTATGTGAAATGATATATCGCAAACGAGACTTTTCGTTTATCGCTATGAGCGACGGCATTTGGCAAGATCGTGATATTCTTTTCGATGTTGACTCACGGTAAAGTTGTAGAATAGAAATCGACTAAAACTTTTGTTTAGATCTTTACGTTTAATTCCGGGAGAGTTTTTGGTTGAACGTATTGAAAATGTGGAAGACACAAAAGGAAATAACGGAGATAAAGGAGTTTTACGAATAACCAACATCCGACTCATTTGGCATGCAAATGCAATGCCACGTATCAACTTGAGCATTGGATACAATTCCGTTCATGGTGTAACCACGCGCATATTGAAATCGGTACACGATATAACTTTAGAAGGTTCAAACGAGAGTTTGTAGAAAATTCGGGGTCATGCAGAGTCGTTGTATTTGATGGCTAGAAATGCAACAACACGATTCGAATTCGTTTTCACGTGCGCTAATCCAAGTCATGTATGTAAGCTTCTAGAGTCTATATACTCAGTTATTGTAGACAAAACTCTTCACCACGGTCATTGGAATACATCGGGCTTTTGAAACAACAAAATTGTATCGTGAACTTAAAATGCGTGGAGCGCTTGTCGACGAAACAGAAAAACTGCGAATTTTGCCACTTGAAAATCAAAGTGATCGTATCGAAGGCGTTTGGAATTTGAGTAGTGATCAAGTAAGTTTTGAACGAAATTCAACAAAAACCTTGCATTTTAGGGTAATTTGGGAGTATTATTGATCACGAACATACGAGTAGTTTGGTATGCAACTATGAATCCTCTCTACAATGTCAGCATTCCGTATTTGCAACTTCGATCTTGTCGTATTCGCGACTCAAAGTTCGGTGCTGCGTTAGTAATGGAAACATCAGTGCAAAGCGGTGAATATATTTTGGGTTTTCGTGTTGATCCCGAAGAGCGTTTGGATCAAGTTTCCAAAGCAATTCAATCGTTTCACGCTTCCTATTTGTCAGCACCTATCTTCGGAGTTCAATATTCGAAGGATAAAGGCGTAAGTGAGAGGTCTTGTAAATCCAATGTTCGTACGGAATTCAGACCACGCTCATACCTACAGATGATGCAAATGAAGAAGCTCAACAAGACGACGTAGAGATCGAAGATCGACAGATGCGAGTGGACGCTTTTGCTGTTTGTTTTTTAAATAAAATTTCTTGTATATGAATTTAGGCCTATTTCTCTGATTCTGGAGGTACCACTGAGCACCGACCGATCACCTTCTCCGAAGAACTGGGAGTTGCTATCGAGCAACTGAAACCGGGGTTTACACTTTCGGATCTTTGGAAAATCGATCTTGAGTGATAATCATTTTGTTTTTGTGCAACTCTTGATTTTGCAGTAAAGAACTTGTGTGATTATTTTTGCACTAGATCAGGTGTTGAAGGCTACGTAACGAAAAGAAGTGCTGGTAAGAAATTCACCAACAGAATCCCAAATCTCGTAAAACTATGGCGCCAACTTTTGATTTGAATTCTACGGTGAGCGTTGTTTCTCGCTTTCCGGCCACTCGACAACTTTCACTTTTTATTATTTTCGGTATTTGAGGGCGATAAGCGGTCGATCACGGGTGTCGAGTCGCTTCCGAGCAAAACGTTCTTTTCGTCGCACCGATTTGCGCCGTTTGCGTTGAGGTAAGAAGCCGAAAAAGACGCTCACGAAGCACGTGGTGTTTCTGCGGCGAAATTTGTGCGCGTAAGCAGAAGATTTCATTCCAAGGTTTTAGTTTCGACGATGGAGCCCGATAACGTGGACGAACTGGCGAGCAAATTTGATCGGATTCTGAAAAAACAAAAACTTCTGGTCGATTTGCCTTTTCGAGTCGTTTTGTGAGTTTGAGTTTTCGTTTTGTTGAACGTTTTTTCATTTCAGTAAACCTGACGAAAACAACAATCGAGGTCCATATTTGAGGTGAGTTGACGTCTCGTCTAGATCAGATTCATCTTATCAGATCGCGCAATTCCACTAATCCAACACCCATGGAAATGGCCCGTGCTGGAAGCTCGAATGATAATCAACAGCCTCCAAGAATTTCGCCAACAGAAATGCACGGCGGACCGGGAAATTACGACTCGATGGCTCACACCATCTACTCGCATCGGGAAGCACCGAAGAAGCCCAATTATCACAGCAAAAGAGATCACTATTATCAACCTGAACGTACGAATCAACAAACCAATGGACTTGAAAATGGCCGAATACGTCGTGCTAGTGATTGGTTTAACAAACAGCCATTCAATGAAGTTCTTCTGGATGATGTTGAAGAGTACCGACAGCGAGGTAGAAACATGCCTTCAGTTCGTGACAAAACTGAAATCCGACGGCGATTGCGAGCCGCTCGTGTTCACTACAAGAAAACGCTCGTGAATTGCTGCGAACAAATGGAGAAAGTGCGACAATTGGAAGCTGAAGAACTCGTGGTTTATCCCCGCCGTTCCATCTACGTATCATCTTGAGGAAAACACAATTGAACAAATCCACTGATCTTTTGCTAATGCCACTCTCGATTGTTTTCACTTAGTCAATTTCAAAATAAATTTGCTCAACACCAACGAGCACTTGGCAATGATTTGAGTTCGCGAGACTTCAAGCCGCTATTCTTCACTCAAACCTTTTGATTTGCAAGAGCACACTGGTTGCTTTACGTTTGTCTTGTCATTTACTACTTTGATGAGAAATGTATCTTAACGGCAGAAGAATTGTCGTGCATTTTTGCTATTGTGTTTGTTTGATGTGAAAGTTACTTCCAAGTTGTAGTTGCTTTGAATTCCGCCGACAAACTTGCGGGCGTTTCGGAGTCAGCTTTGCGACGGCGATTTTTGACATTTCGGCAAATTCTCCGCTTGTAATAAAACACATCGATGGAGGTGTCGAAATCTGTTGACCATTTTATTCACACAATGCAATTTCTATTGATCGGCCGTGTTGCAAGTGGCCATTCGATAACAAAACTGCGGTCCGTTGAACAATCGACGGAAGACATTTCCATCTGTCGCGGGTATTTAAAACCGCCGTCCGACGACCATCGACGTCCACCTTAACGGCCAAGACGTCAAATCGTCTGGTCTCGCTTCGATTTTTGTGCGTTTTACGTCAACTGGTGAGTAAAATGGAATTGTCAAGACATCGGATCGCATTTGTGCTCATCGTTTTACCGTATATCGTCAATCTGTTTGTGAAAGCCGACGGTTATGCAGCAGCTCCGAACTGCTGTAACATCGTGTGTTGTTGTCCAGGTTGTGGCAACAATTGTGGTCGCTACCCACCTATTGGATATGCAGGGTAAATACGAAAGCAAAAGTTGAAATCTAAAAGATTCTCGATTATAGAGATTGCTCCTGTACATCGTGCACTAGACGATCAGGTTCGTTACCGTTGCCACCTGAAGATTACAATTCGCTTCTACCCAATGTCTACGGACTGCCATCGCCGTTTTATGAACGCTCAGCTGCTTATAATCGTTATCCGCATTATCCTCATGCTTCTGATCAATATCTGACTCGACCAAAAGAATTTTTCCCTTACCTATCTGCTCCATCGTATCTTTCGAATATTCCAATTAGAGCTTCAGCAGAGTTTCCGTGTTTTCCGTTTGATTCGTGTCAAAATACGTCTCCACCCGTTGTAACTATTACGCCTCAACAAAACGTTTCTTCTACGACGATTCTTCCTCCTTCGAATGCATCAACGATTTTACCGCCGAAACCAAGTCAATATCACAATTTCCCGCCTTATTCTTCTCAACCGCCTTTTCCTTTCGGCGGTAACTTGCCAATAGGTCCGATTTCGCCGGATGTTAATTCCAACTACCAACTTCGGCCGCCCTTTTCTCCACGTGGTCCGTCTGTCCTTGCTAGCGTTATTCCAATTCCGATTCCGATAATGCAACAGCCAAATTTTGGTTGGAACGGAATGCCCGGTGGAATTCCAGCCATTCCCTTCAATCCGGGATGGGGAATCGGAAGAAATGGGCCGATATTTCCAGCTCCGTGGCCATCTTCAAATTCAACTACTCAATCACCGATTGGCGATATTCCATTTCGCGACATCCTTAGGTTGCTGCAAATAACCACCACAACAACCCAAAAGCCAACACGTGTCTTTTCGGCTGCACAATTGATTGCTTTAAGCGAACAGAAATATTCACAACCTGTGCCTTTGATTGCATCAAGAGTACGAGAAAAATTCAAATTCTATTTACATTAATCAGCAAGCCCACTTGTTCTAGTGATTTGAATGCTGTTTTTTGTGTGAGCTATGAAGCAAACTTAAGGCTTTTGCGTGTGTCTAATTTGGTTTCTATGTCACCACTTCCATTGCTGCAAGTGAATCGTCTTCAGGTTCGATTCCTCCGATTCCGTCCGCTGGCTACTTGCCGCCGCGTAATCTGACTGTTGCTCCGTTGAGTTATGTTACATCAAAACCGGCTGGGTATGCCACGTCTCAAAGTGTTTATGTGCAGCCGCCGTCAATATACGTCACTTCGTCATATGCAACATCAGCTCCGCAAACTTATGCTCAACCGCAATATGCCGTACAGCCAACTCAAACTCCCGTCTATCAAACTGCACCACACTCTCAATATGCACCACCAATTCAATCGTACAATGTCCCGTCCGTTAGTTATACACATCCAAAAGCTTACAATCAACAATCGCAATTGCCGACTCCTTTTGTTCCTGGAGTTCCATTAGTCAACAAACCACAGCCTATTGCTTCTGTTCCAGCGCAGTCATATCAACAGCCGTATATCGGAAGTGTTCTGCCAATTCCCGCTAAACCGTCGCAGATTGCACAGCCACAATATGGACATGTTCAAAACCAATTGTCCTTGTACTCAATGTCATTTGCTGATCACTTGCAACCTCGCTTCTATGGAGCTCAAACGTTTCCGTTGTCTGTATCCCAATCTCATCAAATAGAAAATCGACCAACCGTCGGATTTGTTCCAGGAAAAATTTCGTGGCAACCCAGCGGCGCATATTCTTCTGCTCCGATTCCGTTTTATCCGCCTCAATCATCCTACGTACCCGGACCAGGTCAACAACCGTATGTTTCACCAGTCGTGCCATATGTATGTTTTTGTTGAAAGTGTTCTTTGTTCTCTATATGCCAAATCTAGGCATCTGCAATTCCACCGAAATATACAACATCACCACCAAAATACCCAAGTCCAGCTCCTGTCAGCTATGTAAGTGATTAATCCGTAAACTTGATCTCAAATTTCTAGGTGACTTCAACACCAATTAAACCAACTTTAGCACCTACGTACGCTACTCCTGCACCATCCTACGTAACTCCTGCAGCAGGTTATGCGGTAAGCTTGCACAACAACTCATTTAACTATCTAGAAATTTAGTCAACTCCTCCCAAATACGCGACTCCAGTTCCCGGATATGCGTCACCTGCTGTTCCGTATGTTTCTCGACCGCTGCCAATTCCTGACATTCCTTATCGTCCTGCACCATTTCCGTTTCCATCAATTCCAGCGAGTGAAAAACAAACGTTTAAGATAAAAAATCAATTTTCAGTGCACTGATTCGTGTAATTGCGCTGAATGCCCGGGATTCTGGCGACGAGTTTGGAACTTTTTCAGTTGGTTCTACAGACATTGTAATCAAACAAAAACATTTTAGATCACGGTTGGGGTCTTGTTCTCTTCATCGTTTGTATCATCCTCTTAATACTTCTTTGTGCTCTTCTTGCCGCTCTTCTTTTTTATTTGAATGGACGTCGAGACCAAAATCGACGTTACCAAACTACAGTTCAACCCGTTGCTACTCCGTCACGTGTGACCGTCAATCAAAGTCCCACTCAACCATAAACCAATGGATCTTGCCAAAATGCTTTTCCTGTATTAACTAACGCAAATGTGATGGGTTGAATTTACAACAGCTGTTTTATATTTTGATTGCACAGACAACGGTTAATAAACACTGTAATAAGCTTCTCATCGTGTAATTAGTAGGAACATATTGACTTCTTTTGATGACCGTAATGTTTGAAGTCATGAATCAACTGAGTTAATAGAAGTCAGCATTGCTTATAACCGAAGTCTCTACTGAATTTATTTAGTTCAAATCAACTTCAACATCGCCGTCTTTATTTACATCAATTTTTGCTGGAAACTTCTCTGTACAATTGGAGTTCTTTGTAACAATAATTGGTCGTAAAGCGTTTGCAAACGTTAGCCGGGACGTAGATAAAGCCCGTCGTTATCGTGTCTATACTTGACCATTTGACTCAAGAACCGTTCCAATTCTCTGATTCTTCGTTGTGGATGATGAACATGTTCAGAATGATGAATAGACTGAGGATCTAAATTATGCACGTAATTAGAGTTGTACGTAACAATCATGTGAATATCCGTATTTAATGACCTCATAGAGTTTTCCAATTTTAGTCGTGACATGTACGAATTTAAATGAGTTCATAAAACTGACGTTAGAATTACCAAGCGACTGTACAAGGGCCAAAATTTAACAAAGAACAAACCTAATTCTGACTGTTGTTCAATCGATAGAGGTTTACAATCAGCAAACTGAACGACCAGCAGATAAACGATCACGATTTGTAGTGTCCAGCATCTCGACTTTGAGTCTCGACATAACATTGCTAATTGGAAGTCGGCAAAAGTTCAGAAGACGATTTGATAAACACTTGATAGAGATACCCAATGAGTTAACGACCGTTAGAGGGGAATTCGAAAACGTCAATAAATTCCAAAGATCCTAAACAAACGGCAATTAGAAATGGGGTTGACAAGAAGACGCGTATCTGATGTACTTAGCGTTTGTATTCGAAGACACGCGGCTTGTTATTCGAACAAGAAGTCGGATAAATTTAAGTTTTGTGACGATCGAGAAGTAGAAGTCACTACCGTACGCAGCGGAGTTATACAATTGGGATAACTGAGCTTCAATTGGCTCGATGCAAACAGTCTACCGACAAGTGTTTTCAAGTTAGTCGGGAGTTGTGAAGTTGAGAGTGAAAATTAAGCAGATTTGAAGCGACAACTCGCACACAAATTCAAAGCCCACGTACGTTTTTGTAAACTACGAGAGTTACTTCACACGTACCGAAATTTTAGAACGCGGAAAACTATGACATAAAAACGTTTAGTTTGAACTCGAGAATGCGGTTGTTTAACGATCATTGTGCGGGGGTCGTGTTTTTGCATAACTTGTTGACCAATGACGCAAAAGAAGTGAGAAAATTCGCGTTTGTTTCTTATCATCGATTGAGGTTGACGACAAAAGAAATTGGAATTTGCAAAATATACCGAGTAATTTGGTTATTCGTGAAACAGCAAATGAAGACCAAATTAATCCAAGAACGATCTTGGAAAGAAGATGATTGATGAAAAATGAATTACTAAGCGCTTGCACAATACGGTGGTTGAACGCATCTCCGAAATTGGGGGCGTGAATTGCGTGTCTATTAGCTATTCGAAGCGTTCAGATTTGAAAGGTCATTGAACGAAATCAATCGTGACGTTCTCTCCATCCCATAGTTCGGTCAACGTGAAGAGCTTTGAAGGGACTCTGAGCTTCGGGAGGCAAGCGGGCTAATCCGGGTGGCAAAGGCAACTTCTCGAGAATCTCACGAGGCAACTCATCAAAAACAGATTCGATTCGATCACGTCGTTCTTCAAAGCTCAGCGAAGCATCATTATGTGCTGCAGTCAGTTTGTCAATCGATTCTTTTGGCAAAATTTCGAATCCAGGAGGCAATAATGCATGAGGCAACGGAGCAAACAATCCTTGACCATTGGTCGCCGGTCGAGCAAATGCAACGGTCCCACAAAGAGCAATAAGAAGGACGAGTTGCATAATTAACAGGAACTTAACTTGAATAGACGCTTTGTAATGCGAAACTGATTACAGTAACTTGTAAGACTCTGAATCGAAAGTTGATAGTCAGTTCGATTTTTATTCCATTTTAAAACCCTGCGCTCTCCTGGACGGAGAGCGCGGGTGAGCCACAAAAGTAGGACCAGACACTTAGACACATTAATTCGACACGTTCTTCCCCAATTATTCTTTTTTCTTGGTTGTTTACGCGTTCTCGTCGATCAATTTTGGTATCATTCGGTTCGGTGTTGAATTCTCCACAAATCAACACAAGGCTTAATTGCATCCGGTGGATTGTGGTCAAATTGTAGCGTGTCGAATGAATTCGTCGCATCGATTGATATCAATGACGATGAAGTATCACAGGACCCACTCCTTGTGAGGCGCCGTTCCCACTCTCAACGCGATTCGCACACTCACGCTAACATTTTTTAGAAGCCGAGGGACAAAAAATGGCAAGCCCAAAAGCGGGCGGAGATCAACCAGCCACGGATTGATGAAGTTTTCAAAAAACTTGAACCAACGGTTAATTCGAACAGTCTGCAAACCGATTCATCCGAGCCGTCTGCTAAGCGTCGGCGAATATTTGGTCGCGAACTGACCAATGTCAGTTTCAACAAGAAGGAAGATGGCTCAGCTTAGGACTGCGGCGATGAATCCGATCAATACGATTCAGAAAACGAATTGATACGGCTCAAATGGATTCACATATGAAACTGCCAGATCACCTCAAAAACGTAGGTTTATCGTTATCTTCCATTTGCAACATTAGATTTTAGTCAAACTTGGTGCAAATGTGTCTCTCAAAAATCAATGACAAGGAGTGTTGCAAGTCTCGTTTTTTGGATCCTATTTGTACGCAATAGTCCGCACCGAACCATTTGAGAAAGCACGTGCACTACCGGATTCAGATCCTAATAAAATGTTCCGATTGAAGCAATCAACTGCATATGTTGGAACCTGTGTTGGAAAACAAATCGTTTATCGTGCTTTTGAACATCAACAGCTGAAGTCGGGTGACAACCCACATGCAAAAACCTTCCCATCGAACGAATACAAAATCATTGAAGTGCTTCAAGTAACTACCGCCAGCAAATCGCCTTTATTTGTCAATACAGCTAAAGCTGAAGTCTCTGCTGAAGAAGTATTATTGGAGCAAAAGAACGAGTTCTACAAAAAAGGAACAGAAGCATCGACGAGCCACAATGCACCATTGAACCGATTGTATCGCCATGTTCGCCGTATCATACCGAACATCACGCAACAACACAAAAACGAAGTGATCTATCAATGGCAACAAGCACTTGTTCACGGGATCGCAATGGAACTTCCGACAACAAAACGGGTAAATTACCATATAATAAGTGAAGGTATGATTTTAATTTCAGAAGTACACATTCCGGCTTCAATGCGACGGAGCCGTGGGCAATTATACCAGCCGTTTGCCGTCGCGTTTTGCCTTTCATATGCATACAAAGCATCATTGCTATTTAGATTCCAAGACTTTGGAAAGTTAGTTCGTCTAAATTTCACACTACGAGTATTAATTTATTAAGGTATTTCACAAATGTGGAAATCATCAATACAACTCTCCGGACAGTAATTCCCGCAAATTAAACTTCTATTTTCAGGCGTCGTAAACGTTTAGACAAGGCAGCAGAAGCTTCACGCCGTTGGCATAAACGCAAGTCTAAAAAGGTTAATTCCGACTAAAGCAATCGATTGTTTTTTCTTCCATTCGTTAACACATGACATGATCTCCTATGATGTTTCCATCTTTTCAACTTTCAAACTACATTGTAATTTCAATTTTTTCTTTAATTACCATCCAATGACTGACTATAAACCCCATCATATATTCGCAATCGGCAATAAGTTTTGAACCCAATAAATTCGACTCGTTTTATTTCTTTGGTTAAGAAACGATGATGCAGTGAGAATTGATTTTGTTCAATGAGTTAAATTATCGTTGGATATGTATGGTAATTAAATTGCACTACTTTTTTTTAATTAGCAGTCTATTGTGCACTTCACTATTTTGCCCTATACGGCTAAACAATCGATAGTAATGTAAATGTCGAGTACAAACAAACGTGTGTCGATCTATTTTTAGTTGTACTCGAAAATAGTTGTTTGAAATTCGTAAAGTGGCTAGTCGTACGTTAGAAATGACCATTTCGGTCTAAAACTTAACCATAAAATATACAGAGTTTGCATTTTGTCCGTACTCAACGAGAAGAAGTTTTAAGGCAGCTGAACAAACGAATGAAGTTACTCAATATGATCTCTGGGTCATTCACGAATCTCGTTGAAAAGATTAGTGTATGACCAAATGGCCAAGCGACCGCCTTCCAACTTTTCATTTCCAATATAAAACCTCGCTTTTGATTACAGAAAATCAAGCACATCGAATAAACTGTCTTTTCAACTTACCGTCCACGTATACTTTTTGTTTTATCGCGTATACCTTCGAAGCCTTCAACGCTCTACTTCTGCTCACATACAAAATGTTAAAGTTAACAATTGGACTCCTCGGATTCCTTGCTCTCGTCAACTGTTACTCCTTCAGCGAAAGAAAATGGGTATATCCTTTTCTTAGCTCCGAATCGCTATATTGCAATTGTAGAAATTCTTGTTGCCCAAAGAGACCATGAAAGAACTGTTCGACTTGGATGCTAATTCGACTCGGGATCCCGTTGGAGTTGACAAAGAAATCGATCGCATTTTGCGCAATCAATCCCGTCATTTTCTCAATCAGTTGGATCTGCCACCCTATTACGAACAACTTCCTTTCATTCAACGATGGCAAATCAAAGACGTTTTGTTCGACAAAGAGTTGAGTTACGAACAGAAACTGGAAATGATTCACGATCTGATCCGCAAACTGCCCGTCGAACAACAACGTTTCCCAACATTTGATTCCAATTCTGCGCTCTCTCACTCGCGTTACTTTGAAGCATTTAGCACACTGCAATATCGTGTTAACTTCAATTTTGTAAGTTTGTTCATAACTGCACGTTCGCGCTAACAAACTGATTTGCAGAAATTGAGCGAATTGAAACGCGTTCTTTCCGACGTCGATAAGAATTCGATTTTGAGCGCACTTGACAACCCGAACTTGGACATTGACGTAAGACTACTAAGCAAGTTCATCTGTTAAAAATTGGAAAATTTTTTCAGGAGAAGACCGCTGCAATTGATCGTGTTATGTCCCATCAACCGTTTGAAGTTATTGATCAACTCTTCTTTACTGGCGTTCCGATCGTTGATGCTGAAGTGCGTGAACGTTTTCGTCGTTTGTTTTTGGAACGCGGTTTCTGGATTTCGCCCACTATGAGTACTTCTAGTAAAATCAGCGGATCTTCTTTCGCTCAAACGGCACGCATTCATCCGCCTTGTATTTTGAAGCCAAGCTGTAGTTCAAGCGGTCCAGTAAATGATGCTTCGACCTCTCCAATTGCAATGAATCCAAATGAGAAGTCAGAGATCATGGCTCCAACTCAACCTTTAGCGGGTTCAATTGTTGTCGAAGTTCAAACCAATGGTGCTATTAATGAAAACAACACTCCAATCGTTTCTGCCATTAGCAATCAACCAACTTCGATTACCGTCAATGGTCGGCCAATTGCGGTGAATACCGCTGAAAACAATTCGACGTTTGTGTCCACCGGTCCTATTCGTGCATCTCGAATTGAAGTCGTCGTTCAATCAAAGCGCCCAACTGAAACAAATGATCAAACACTAATCGAACAAGTGAAGAAAGCATCTGACTCATTGGATCCAAACGTAACAATGGAAACCAAACAATCTATGGTTAAAGCATTAACGATCAAGGCAGACGAACACAAAAAACCGTTGTCTCAACTACCCGTTAAACAAAACAACTTTGTACCATGGAATCCGCCCAAAACTACGAAGATAAACGAAAGCTCTCCATCAATAAAATCGGTGTCTTCCTCGTCGGATGTTTCAACGAGTCGTCCCATCAGTTCTTTCGTACCGACTCGTCCAAATCGCTGGTCTTCCGATAATGGTATTCAGCGCCCACTCAAATTGTACAGTAAAAACGACGAACGTGATTTTCTGATTCGCTGGTACAAATCATTTGGAGTTGCATTGCGTGATAATGTTAACTCAGCCCCAGTACCTAAACCACAAGTTTCGATTGGCGCTTGGCCATCAACCTCTCGTTCAACAGTGCAACCGTTAAGCCCGGCATCTGAAGCTCATTTAGCTGCTTTGCAAATTGCTCATAAGAATCGCGAACAAAACCAATCTCACTCTCTAGTTCAGCAAAACGACGAACCGAACAAGCCTTTTCAAGCAACACAATCGTCCGCTCAAGAGCCAGGAACTGATGTTGCAAAAGCGAAGAAAATCGATGCCGAAGAACGTCAAAATAAAAACGGCCAACTAGTCAATCCGATCGATTTGAATGTGAAACACGTGGAGCCTTTGGCCAACGAAAAAGTTGTTGCAATGGACGAAAAGGTAGAAGTTATTATTGAGACGAAATGTTATCGTGCGTTTAGTCTGCCGCTGCAATCAAGTCCAAACCATCCGTGCAAGCGGCAATTCTATCGCCGACCATTCGTCCATCGACCGTTGTTGTCAACAGAGAAGCAAAAGAAAAGCTTGTGGTGCGACATTCACAGCTCGGAAACACTCTTCATTTAGAGAAATTAAACTCTGCAGAATTACGTGAAACCGAGAAATCCAATAGTTACAAGTCGAACTCTGTAAATGCGGAGAAAATGAAAAACGATACTTCTCTGTTACTTCAGACATTGAACGACGATGCGAATGGCGCAGAACTTTTGGAATCTTTGCAAAACTCCAATGGAACACCAATTCCAACCGAATCCAACGATAAGGTCAGTTTGTGGTCTTGAATCTAAAAATTCTGTTCATTACATTTTCACTGATCAATAATGACTGATAATCGTTTCGAATCAACTTCTCAAAAACAAATTGTAACTCTACATCCGTCATTATTGACTAAGAAGAATCAGACTTGGGTGGGAATTCAGAACGCAACAGCACGTCCACCACCGAACGACAATTGTCGTCGATGGGAAGCGTGGAAGTTGAAACTGGAGATGTGCCCACCGTTTTGGATTCCCACCGCTTCGTTTAGGTCATAAGCACCTCAACAGTTCCCGCCGTTTCGATGAAACCCGTTCCATCGGGTTTAATCAAATTGCGTAATGTTCTTCGTCAACTTCGTGATCGAATTCGTGCCAACCGCGTAAACTCAACTGAACCAACGGCTATTCAAGCGCAACAATATTTGTAAAAACGTTATTTTTTTAATTCTGTCGAAAATCGTTTACGATCTTCCGGTTCAATATAACCAACTCAGAATTTATCTTATCCTCAAATTTTGTGAGAATTCCAATAAAAAATGTTTTTGTATGCAAACGGATTCTTCAGAACATCGGAATTTATTGTTCGGCTTCAATAGTCATGGATATAATTGTGTTATACAGTAGGGAATGGTAGTTGGTTATTGTGACAGCCTTCCAAGCTTCTCAACGACCGGGCATCGGACCAGCCAGAATTGAACGCAAATGATGAGGAAGAGATTGAATCAACGTGCGAAGTTTCTCTTGCTTCTGTTGCCACGTGAGATCACGAGATCGGTTAATATTCTTCAAGTCCGTTTGAATGTTTTCGGGCAACTTGTTGAAGCCGGGAGGCGGTGGTATCTTGTCTAGAATCTCGTGAGGAACAGTCACCATCACTTCGTCAATTTTTTGTTGTTTTTCCAGGAAGCCGAGAGTTCGATCCGTATGAATGGACTTCAATTTACTGACGGCATCAGCTGGCAACAAACGTTCCAACTCAGGAGGCATCGGTGGCTGAAGAAAAACACAAACGAAATGAAAGTTTAGAGCCAGAAACTCACGAAGTCAACGCCTGGTGGTGGCCGAAATTGTGGAGCAGCAAAAGCAATGTATGCACTCAACAATACGGTAGTTGTGACATAATGAGCGAACATCTTTAACACAAATGAGACTGTCGATTATGTGGACGGATTGCGTTTTGTAACGCAATTGAAAGCTCTTGAGCCGAGCAATCTTTTTATACCAATTTGTATCTCAATTTCTCGACGTGGGCGTCAAAGAAAACGAGTAGTCAGTTGTGTGTTCACGATCTCCGTTTTGTATGTTTTTTGCTAAAGAATTGACCGAGAGATTTTGCGGGTCATTTTTGTTTACAAAGGTCATTTGGACACCGTTCTTCTCGCTCACGAATCCCCTGGTCAGTTCGTTTAGTTCCTCGATCGGGTGTGATCGTGTACCAACGGATCTGTCGATTGCGCGGTACTTTTCACGATCGTCAACCACCACTTACGATAACCAGTTAGTAAACAGTTTGGATTCGAACTGTTAAACCGGAAATTGTTCGCTGTAAATCCTTTCAAACTGTTCACCTATTCGTTAACAAAAAACGGTCGTATTTGCAAAAAGTCTTTCTGTCAAAAGTATCGAAGGTAAGAAGTTTGTTCAGCATCTTGAACTGTTGACTTTCAGTTGAAAAACGTTATTTCGAGTTGTTTTTACTTCGCCCACTAATTCCTCTCACAAAAGTAAAGAAGGATGGGGTTTTTGGTTTATTTCACTTGAACATTGTTGTCTTGGAACGTTAATTTTACAGAGAACAATAAGCAGAAGCACGATCACAAGTTTTCCAGACGTTGTGGAGACAGAAAATGTCGCATGAATTCGCCGAGCTGCTTAAATGATCCCAAGGAAGAAGTCGGGTTGTGATCCAAAACCTAAAAAGATGTTTAGAATAAAAGTGGAAATCAAAAGAAACCTCTCGAAATATTTTTTTAGTTTTGTACTTTCGATTCTTCTCGTTTTTGTCTTTCATCAGATTCAGGGCCTTCGAAAAATGTTCGATCTCGTCGAACATGTTTTTGCTGAACATCAAATGGACGCCCAACTGTCTGATTTCTTCGGGAACCTCATCTGTGGCATCCGGATCACCCAACGGAATCGGAAAGTTTACCGGATTCCTCTCGTAGACATCTCGCAGCAAGCGCCCCACTGAAATAGCACGACTCTGAAATCTTTGTGTAAGCTCACGAATATGTGCTTACGACTTCGGGAATGTTCTTTTTTGTTATTATTTTTTCCAAAACATCAAACTCCTCGTTTGTTAGATGACCTCTTAAGATGTTTGTTTCCTGCAATAATAGAGAGTTAGAACCAAAAACATTGCTTTGTAAAACTTGCATACTGTCCATTAAATTGCATAAAAATCGGTGTGTGGAATTCAATCAAGCCGGGGACCTCTGTTTGAAGCGGTATTAGAGAGATGTCCTCAGGACTCAACGAGTGCATTATTCCTTCGAGTATTTTCAACTTGTCTTCAAAGCATATTGTTTTGTTGTAGTAAGTCGATCGGATTTTTTCTTGTACTAATTCGGGGAGTTTGCGAAAAGCCTTCGGTGTGGGCAGTTTACTCAGTGTTCGTTCGGATAAAGTCATGAAGATATCGTCCAGTTCTTTAAGTTTATCTACTACGAGTAGAGTTTTATTGGAGTAGATCTTAACAAGCTTCTCGTATACATCAGCTGAAACAAGCGTTTTAAATTCCTGAAAATTGATTTGTTAGAAAACAAGAACACTATTACTTCGTAAGTTGGTTTTGGCGTTGTAGGTGAACTTTGTGAAGATTGAACTAGAAAGAGTAGGAAGATTGGATTAAAAATACTTAGAACGTTCATTACAGTGAAACTCGATTGCAAAGTGCTACATTGGTTTACATCGGACGACTCATTGACGCTTTCTGTTTAAACAGATGAGAATGTGGAGAAGGAAGTAACGTAAAGTCATAGTTGTTTTCAACATTTTTGCTAAAAGAGGAACTTGCGGAGTAATTTCGTTGGATCGATCTCACAAATAAACGAAACGATTGAATGGCACACGGTCGATGGTCAAGAACAAACGGTTGTTTCAGTTGAATGTTATTGTCTTCTGTTCATTGTTTCCATTTGCATTCCGATGCAGTCAAATGAAGACATGTTTTTGGCCACCAGATTGTTGCGGTTTAATAAGCAGACCAAAACATTCAATCTTTCGATTCGAAACGCTTAGATCCCTATTTATTGAACGTTTAAAAGCACAAAAGATCGACATCACTAAAATCGCACAACAAAATGAAACGAAATCAACACAAGAACTAAGTTGAAGACGTTCACTTTTCTTGTAGTAATTGGCTCAGCTGTTCTGCATGTTCAAGGACTCCGACTCATAATCCGATTATGCTTCTCGACACTAAATTAGCCGATTCATTTGGCTACGTGCCAAATTTGTCGTCTGTCCGACTAGTCGCCTATTGTTATTGGTGTAGTAAATAAAAGATTGAAAATGCGGTTCATCGTCTCAATTCTCGCGTAGAGATTTTTGAGTACATTTTCCCATTAAACGCTCGAGAACTGATGACTGCAGTTAAAAATGTGTCGATGTTTGTTATACTCTTCAGCCCTCGGAGTGTCACCTATCATGTTTCTTTGAAGTGATCACTTCACTTGTCAGTTCACGTTTCCTGTCCATGTGATTAGCGGAAAGTTAGAACACGGCCGAATGGGCTAGTTTTCTATTGAGCGCTATACTCAACTTTACTGCTATGTTCATCGCGTGAATCGGCCCATAGACACTATGTCCCAGCACCTTTTCCGAGGAATGGACGCTGAAGACCTGGAAATCTCTGTGGCCATTCAAAGTGGACATCCGGAGTTTAAAAGAAACTTTTTCGTACAAAAACGAGGAGCCACGAGTGAAGCGCGTTTTGAGTTGACCGCTCCTTTGACTTCTTGGAAGCCGAAGTAAATGGACAAATCGGAGTGGGTAACAGCGGAAGCCAATTCCGGCCATTTTTCATTCACTTCTCCAGTTTTTTGAACCGCCACGACGCGTGAAAAATTGAAAGACCAATCCGCTTAAGAAATTTCTATACTCCGTTGGCATCTTCAAGTCAAAAAGATGCAAATCCAATTTCGGAGGTTGGGCGTGACCTTGACCGACAAACATGCTGCGCAATTCGACTTGGCCGGACATCCGCAAGTTTTGAAAAAAATCGCAACGAAACATCTTCATTGGATTGAGTTTTGTGAGCATTCTTCTAGTAAGGTTCTTTCGCAATTCGGTTTAAGTGAATTGCACGGTTACGTTCTTTCCGTCGTTGGGATTGTCGTGTTCGTTCTGCTTATTGCAAAAATAGAAACAATTCGCAAAACACAAATGAGAAGCTGCGGTCTTTTCGCTTGAGCTGTTCAAGAGCAGCCAATCACGTTTATTCGTGGTCTAATGCAAAGAGACATGCAATTTCAATGCTCGACGTTGAGGTTTGTTTCGTTCGAGTTTTTTTATGGAAATTTAATGGTGTTCGAGCGCCTCCAACGGCAGTCAACTTCGAGTGCCCAGTCGTTTTAAACCCGAAATACTTCCACGGCATTTTGTAGTTGCCAATTAGGCGTCTATTTGAATTGCAGTCTCGTTCAGACGATTGACTATCGTTGCAGAAGTTGCGAAGTCACAGTGAAATCATATTTCATGTACTCCCGACAACTGTTCGTTTCGAAAAAGACGCATTATTCCCTTAACGATAAACACAGTTGTAAAAAAGTTGGCAAACGTACAATCCTTTTTTTGCAGAACGATTGTCCCGAACTGTCATTCCTCTCTGTTGCCAAATATTCATTGCTCGTGATTCGACTCAAATCCCTAATGGCCACATTAAATGCGAAATGGCCACATACGCTTAGCTTGATTCTTCCTTTTCACTTCTAATGGTCATTTCAGTTCGTGCTTTTGCGCGGTAAAGTAGCAGTTAAGAAATCAGTTTTTATGTCAATTCGTTTCTTTGAGGTTATTTGCGTGGTCATATCGATGAGCTAATTGTGTATATGTTACGGCTGAGTATGAGACCCAATCGAAACGGCTGCGTGCTTGGTCATTTCCCAATTCAACTGTTCGACAATTCATTTCCGAACAATCATTGAATCCAACCGTCCGTTACTAATCCATACTGCTTATTCACAGCTCAACTTGAACACATTGAACCAAATCGCTTGTTTTGATTCGCTTGAATATTCACAGGTTCTCTTACTTGTTCCAATTGCTCTCAAAAGACAATTCAAGTTGCTTCACGTACGAGTTGTTGATCCACAACTGTTGTTTGTTCTTAATCAGATGTAAACATCAAATTTCTTTCGAATGAAATCTGTAGCGTGTTTAACAAGCGATCGTCCTCTTTCACCTTTAATTGAGTTCTCTGGCGTCTTCAAGTTTGATGTTATGTGAGCATCCGACAAGAGGTCCGATCATAACTCCAATTGCATTACCTTTTCATTCCGTCACCGTCGCTGTAATTATTGCGACGTGCGTTTAAAGTCGAATATTCCGCAGATGTTTTGGATACGCAAATCGAGTTCAATGTGCAACGAGGAATAATTTCGCTTCCATTTAACACTCTCGCTTCACTTTAATTGGACGTGTATGAACGTTGAAAACAATCGTTGTTGCAATAACCGTAAACTCCCTTTTCCAGCTGCTCATTCATTTATCGATCTTGTCGTCAACAAATTCTTTTGAGCCACCTGATTTCGAACGGCAAACCTCTTTCCATTACTTGCGAATGTTGTGAACTCAGTTGTATACCGTCGAGATTTTATCAATTAACCTTGTACGGCTTTCTGAACGGCAAACCTCCGGCGTGTTTGTCGGAAAGAACAAATCAAAGAGTTAAAACAATCTTTGCGTTTGTATTCTTAGACGTTTGAGCGAACCGACATCTTCAATTGTCTTTTAGTCTCAATCGAAACCTGTTCTATAATCATTAGTATACGATTCGATTATGAAATAGTCGTGTATACGGTGTTTTGAGGTTAATCTCGGTTCTTAACAACATGTTCGCTCATGCACGACTTACAGTTTGTTTGTGTTTTTTCGAGTTCTATAATAGCTAACTGCTGAAAAAGCGTCCGAAACGCGTGTAATCCCATTAAACCTCCGTAAATCTCGAAGTTCGGCGCGTGTTAGATGGGCGAATAAGGTCAAGTCGACGGGCTTGTAGCTTCTTGGTCGGCACAAGTCGAGTAGTTGGTTTTGTTCGATTGTGTCGAAAACAAGCTCATGCTTGTGGATTACAACTCCCATCTACTGCAATGTTAGATTTATGTTTTGAGGTAGAAACAAATTATTTGACCTTCGATTGCATTAAACCAAAAGAGTTACGGGGCGTGGAACTCATAACACCCGTTCGCGTTTGATGTCCGATTCTCCAGCCTACCTTCTTCCGCCTTTTGATTCGACATAAGTGCGCGGGTTTAGATGAAAAGAAGCGAGAATTCTGAACAACAGATTACTCAACATCGATGTCCACTAATCTCGACAGTTCTTGATTGTCGTCTTTCTGAAGGGATTTTGAATTCACGTTTATCACTTCCTGTAAACCCACGTTTTCGTTGTTAGTTCTTTTCATTTATAACCTTTTATTGAAGCAACTATCTTTGAAGTTCCAACTTTTCGCATGCAATTCGCGCAATGACCATGGTACACAATTACCAATGGGTTTGTGTTCGTTTTCTTTTGATGAATTTTGCGACCTTCCCGTCCACTCAGCACCTTGACGGCGTTTTTCTGTGTGGCCGTCAGACGGAAGATGTGAGAATATTGGGGAGATCTTGACTGAGTAATTGGAGACCGGAAATTAATGCGTTTGGAGTAAAACGAACGTGAAATTTCTGTTTGCAAGTAGATAGCTTGACATGATTCGATATTTTGCAAGTCCTTCAATTAGTGCCGCTTGAAAGATTGAGTTCAAAACCATACGACCGTTTCGCTCACCGGGCCATCGACTTCCGGCCATAGGTTTCCTGTTTTGGCTCCTCAGCTGCAAAACTGAACGCTTTAGCCGACCACTTTTGCACGCCAAATTACTCAAAGATATCGAAATAAGATTTGAACCGCGAAATGTCATTTCCGATTCAACAGTCGATTTAGTGAGCTGTGTTCAATCCGCACGCCGATAAAAACCATCTATCTATGCGGGTTTCGAACATTAGTTCCGACAACGAACAGGATCGGCATCTCTAATTTTATGCGAATCTACTTTGCTTCACGCTGTGAACGGATATTAGTCGAATCGTATCTACGAATTTCGTCCAACTCTTCTCTTAATTGATTCAAACGGATTGCTTTTTTCTTCCAAGATCGTGTATTAATTCAATTAGTCGTGTTCCTATCCAAATGTGCGAAATAATATACTGAAATTGTTGTTACAGAATACAATGCTATCGGTGTCCAAACTGCAGCTTGCTCGTCTTTTTGCTGTTATTCTTTGCTTCTTGACTACTGTCAATGCTATTCAATGCTATTCGGGAAGTCAATTACAAATTATTGAGTGTCCAAGCGTCAGTTGCATCAAACAAAGTATGGGACTAGACACCGTGCGATACTGTGACGGTTCTGGTGAGTTCTTATCAACATAAAAGTTGATGCAACTAATTGTCTTACAGGGGCTTCGAGTATATGCCAAACATACGGACTGATGAACATGTGCTCCAGTTTGCCGAACATGGGACACGTTTGTTGTTGTAGTGAACAGGTTTGTTGTTTATCAAATGCTTCATTTCATTCCTTTGCAGCTATGCAATGGGTCAACGAAAATTAACTCAAGTTGGGTTATTTGTTCCGGAATCGTCTTTTTGTTGGTAAGAAGGTTCATTCCATTATGAAATGTTTGATGGTCTCGTAATTGCTCAAAGTCTTTTGTAATCGAAGGTGTAATTAGTTTCCTATACCTTTGTTTATTCTTTACGTCACTAAATTTAAAAATTATGTTTACGAATGATCGACGGCACTGTTGAGTCGATTGTATGTTCTTGACAGTTTCTGTATGCGTTCTTTCCTCATTTATACCCTGTGAGTTGATTAAGCATGACATCAAAGAGTATTTCCATTGTTATGATTCGAAATTTTGCAATCTTTTCGTTTAACTATTCAACAAATTCCGAGTGAATCTCAACGTTGAGTACGCTCTTCACAGCACATAGTAGTCATTAGTGTATTTTGGTTTCGAATAAAGCATTTATTTTGAAGATACTCAGACGTTTTGAGTTACAGAGAAGTGGAGCTGTTTCGACTAATGTTTCTGTTTATTCGTAACACAAATTCCATTGATATCAAGAAGAGTACCGCAGAGACGTGGACTTATGCTCACTAGTAATAAATTAAAATTAACCATGCGACAGCAGCCAAAAGAGTATGTAGTTTGGCAATTGAATAAACGAAAACCGTTTGGCTTATTGTGCGTTCAGATTCTGATTGACTAGAAGAATGATTGCAACAATTGGTTGAATAACGCTATTGAAAGATCCGCTAATTTTTGTGCAAAATCGATCCTATGCAACCGTTTTGTATTTAAAGCAAAATCGAATATTTTCGTAATTAAGATCGATAGCAAAAGATACGAAAAGAAAGTATTTTGTTGTCAACGAAATTACAACACGGTTGGCTTTAAGGGCGCAGATGCGGATTCGGTTGATGGGACACAAGCTCTAATACCGTACTCTTTTAACGCTGCTTCTGCTTCATCTATGCGTAACTGAAGCTGTAAGCAAATTTGTGCCAAGGTCGAGCGTTCATTCTCCAATTCCGCATTGTAACGGCGAAGAACGTTACATCGTTCGGCCGGAGCCATTCGCTCAGCACCCTGCATCAGCTGGGCAAAAGTGTGCTCATCCAACAACGCTAAACGATTAGAACCTCGAGTTTGAAGAGAATCTTCGTGATCGTTTTCTCCAAATTCACTACTTTCCGTTTGCGTCGATGTACTTGTTAGCTGCACTGTAGAGTGATGTGTAGTTGGACGCAATTGGAAAGCTCCAGCGGTTGGTCGTTGAGGTGGTAAGGGCGGGTGAACTAGTGCGGTTGTTGTTCCGGAAGATATTGACGCAGAGTAATGGTGAGAAGTCGGTAGACGTTGAAACACCATTGAAGTTCCAACATTGGGCACACTTCCAGCCGATGCATCGTTTTCATGAACACGTTGTGGATAACCTTCAGCGCTCGCTGTCGAAGATTCGAATTTGTTATCGCCGCTCGTAGTCGATTGAAACATCGCACTTGATGGATGCGGTGGTAAGGCTCGATGACCAGAAACCGCAGCAAACGTATTCAAATCCAAACTAATCGAACGACCATGGCCTTTGGCTGCTCCTGTCGCATAGTTTCGTGTTGGTGGTAAAGGTGGAGGTCCACGATTAGCTAACGAATTCAACAGCGAAAAACCTGCAGAGCTTGTTGATACTAAAAGAAACAGGCTAAAACTTCTGTTCAAAAAAGTTTAATTTACCGTTTAGAGCAGTTGGACAGTTGTCAACAAGAACCGGTGGTGCATCAGAGAAGTCAGTTACCACAACCTAAAGAGAATCTGCGGCTTGAAAAAGAATCGATTAAATCTTACATCACGTTGGTTTTTTGTGTGAACATGCAAATGATCATCAGACAACGATTGTTGTTTATGATTTGATTCATCAGCAGAAAGTGTGCTCGTCGGCATTAAACGACTGTTAACGGTCTGTAAATTTGGCGGTTGCGAATGTTGGTGAAAATGAAGATTCGCTTGGGTTGGATCAGAACCCCGAGACGTCGATGCATTGTCAGCGGCACTGCTTAAGGTCGATGAAGCGGTTGAGTTTTGAAGCTCCACACCAAATGGATATTGCGGTAAGCGTGTGGGCGTTAAACAGGGACGTACGGGCGAAGGAATACGAGATGGAACCGGCACTCGACCCTAAGATTATTAGTAGCATATAAAAAAGAATGTATACTTACTTTTACGTGCAACACAATCAAATGCATAGCCAACAGAAATTCCGCATGATTCAAGAAGCCATCTTCGTTGACATCAGCCAATGACCAAATTTTTGACAATGTTTTCGTGTCCAAACGACTTTTGCGAAAGAACTCAACTACTCGCTCATCAGCTCCGTTAACAGCGCCGGAAATCGTTGGTTGACCGACGGTCTTTCGTTGCAAATACAAGAAACATTTTGTGTAATAATCCTAAAATGCAATTAAAGGCTTTGCTCGTCGCTAACTACCAATTGTTCTTCTGACATCTCAAAGAATCGAACGTCTGAAAAATCGAAGTCTCCAATCTCTATTCCGCTGGTCACAAACAAATGAGTTAAGGAGAAGAACTTACCAATTTTCGAGTTCTCTTTCGATTCCTCAAGATCGAGAAACTCCTCTTCGCCACCGATGTCATCCAACAGATTTCGAGTTTCTGTGTCACTTTGATGAGCTAAATTCACAGCTAGATTTCGACCGACTCGTTCAACCAACTTCTTTTACGTCGCGAACTTCGCTTCCGACGCATTTTCGCTTCATCCCGAGTATCTGTGATCGAGAACTCATCGTCGTTCTCCTCGTCGTCCGACTCACTTCCCGAATCTGAATCTTCTTCGGACCAATTATGTGAGTCTGTTGTTGACATCTGTAATCAATTAGAATGTTCGTACAAAATCGAACGGCTCACCTTTTCACCCGAATCACTTTCGCCGCTGTTCGTCGAGTCGGCCATTTCGACCGAACTTGATGACCTTAAACGAAGGTTTCGGAAGACAGGAGCCCAAACAACAGATACGTTCGTGGTTATAAACCACTTTCTACAGACTTTTATATAAACAGCAATAATTTAGTAACGTTAATCAACAATAACAAAGTACTTTGAAGAACAGATTAATCATTTGTCTTGAACTTTTTCTCTGGCGGTTCTTCGACGTCTTCTGAGTCGTTTTCGCTTGCTGAAAGAACATGCTAAGCAGCATAGAAAGTTACATGCTTACAGATCTCATGATCAACCGAATCTCGTGAATCCACAGACTCATTGTCGTCACTACTGTCCAAATCGCTTTCCGTTTCTGAGTTCGATTGTTCGAAGATTTCTTCTTCTTTTTCCAACTCTTTCTTGTGCTCATCCACCTTAATAACACAGTAAATGGCTTCAGCAAACATTTGAACTTACATCGGCTTTAATTTTTGGCAGTTTGAATCGCATTTGTTTTAAAGCGGCCTTGAGATGCGATGTTTGAAGCTCATCCTGATTCCTTTTCTCCATTTCGTCGAAAGCTGCTGTGCCCAAACAGACGTTGAAAATCGACAAAGTGTAAACACAAGCAGCACGCGTCTCCTACAAAAACGATTCGAGTCACAAAGTTGACTTAATTTTACAGGAGAAACGAATTTCAAGTGTCCGTGAGTGCGTAACCGGTAATTAGCATTTTAAGAAAAACGAAAAGGACGCACAAGACGGAGGGATTAAGAAACGATTAATAACAAAAGAAAACGAACGTTGACGTTCTTTTTGTTTTCCATAAAAAGTGGAATTTAAACTTTCAAGTTTACTTTCTCGTTGATGCTCACAACTACTCTTCAAGGTCTCTCTCTAAAGGCCAAATAAAGCTTGTAAGGGACTTACATCGTCTATCGTGTAGTCTTTCGGGAGAACATTGTCGATGATACGATTGACCGGCTCACTTGGCAGAAAGATTGTCTGCTGCAGCTCTCGGATTTTTTGGACTGTTTCTTCAGCCGATTCTTTTCTTTGATTGGCCATAATTTACGACTAGAGATTTGAAACAAACTAGAAACTACTGCTCTTGCCAAGTAATCAATGGCTCTTGAATTCAATAAATTTGTTCAATTGCTTTAATGTGTCGACCTTCCACTTTTGCTTTCTGTGACAAGTTCCTTTTATTTCCGCTGAAGACACGAGGAGATTGACAACAATAGTCATCAGTTTGTTCGCGTGGAGTTGTAATGCACAATATGATTTTGATTCAACTTATGAGAACCAATCGACCACAGCTCCAATAATCGAGTGTTTATTCGAAGCAACATTACAGACACTAATGAGTTTTCAGTTTTTACGCAAAGTAATTCCACCTCGAAAATAGACGTTGGCTGATGAACTCAGTTCGCTGAACAGTTTATTCGATACGTCCATCCACTGTTGTCCATTCAACAACGGACCATCAATTATTGAGAGTGTATGGTTGAGAATCAATGGAACAACACCCTCGCCATTCTCGCATGTTTTCTTTTGGTCAATTGGACGACAAACTTTCGTTACAACACCAAATTCAACAATTCCTTCTGCGTCTGCGGGCGAAGCGTTTGTTGCTATCGTCAGCTCTTGCGGAACAAACTCGTCAACATTGTATTCGATAGCACTTGGAATTACAGCGTTCAAGGAGGCAAAACCAACGCGCAACTAAAAACCAATTAATTTGAATTCAAGGGCTGTTTTTACCGCTTCAACTATTGAAATCAAAATAGCTACTTTAGCTTCGTCGACATCTTTTGCTTGTTCAGTTGTTGGGGTTTTGGATGCGGTAGTCCAACCCACCGGCGGCGAGTAGACGAGAGTAAAACGCGGACTATTCGTTAGTTCGACTAGAAACTTCAGATTGTTTTCTCAACGTTATAAACATACACGGTTGTATAGAATCGTCTCCAGCAATCGTTCCAAGAGGAAGACACGCCAAACAAACTGCCGGCCCAAACGTCAATGTGATCAGAAGTAAACGCATTTCTGTCATGTGAATAAAGTCGTTAGACGAAACATCGTCCTATTTCAATGTCTTTTATAGTCAATGGTTATGTTGCGATGTTTGTTGCGTTTTGATCGATTAAAATGTCTCCGAATTTATGTTCTTTATTGAAATCTGCGTAAGCAAACTAACTTTCGTTTTCTCTGATCTGACGATTCCCGATCAGCTATTTTCAGACAAATGTCTTCGATTCAACAGAAGTTGTTTATTCAAAAAGTTGCGGTTGTTTGTGATGGTCAACAAAACAGAAGAAAAACGAACAAAAAGAAATCGAAGTCATAAAATCGAAGAAAACAACTTTTGGGCCATTTCCCTCGTATCGCAAGAAGATTAGTCGGTATGAAACTGCTACTAAAAGGTTAGTGTAGACATTACTTTTAAAAAAACGAAAGTTGTTCTTGCAAATAATACAAACTCATATTTGAGTTCCCAAGGAAACTATGAATAATGTCGAATGCTGTTCCTATCGAACATAATCCACAGTTTATCCGTCTATCGTCATCTACGGTTTTGCATCACTTCGCTCACCGGCGCCCATAACTTGATTACGAATACGATCGGCGATTGCACGTCGAGCTTCGAGAAGATCGGTTTCACTTGTCGGATTCAAACGTCCGACTTTTACTCCTCGAAGTGCTCCACGAGCAGCTTGTGATGTTCGTGGTCGTTCGGAAGCGTTTCGTTGAGCTGCTTCAATCAACTGCTGTTCTCTTTGTTTGTGTTTAGCTTCTACGATCTTGTCGCGTTGTTGTTTTAGATACTGAGCTCTTTGTTTTAACAACTCTTCCGGCATATCAGCTCGATCTTTCATTAAGTTCTAAATCCAAATTCACGTTTTCAATTTGATTGGAACGTACGCGAAAATCGAAGAGGTCTTTATCGTTAGGCTCGTTCAATTTGATCTCGTTCTCCTACAAATAAGTCAACGTTATAATAAAAGGTATTAAGAACAAACCGGTGTTGGTGTTTCTGCTCCTCCTTTAATTGGCACTTTAACAGGAGCCATCGGTGCACGAGTTTTGTTTGCAATATTGCAATCATTTTTCAATGAACTTCTTCGCATTGTTTTATCTTCTGCAACTTGAGGCTTCGGAGTTCGTGGAGGTTTTTTTGATTCCACGTTTGTTTTTGCACTGTCTATTGAAGACAACTCGATAATTTGCATGCTTCCTACACCATTGATTGCGCTATCTAGCAACGCGATTTCATCATTTCGCTTTTCTTCCAACATTTGAATTTCATTTGCGTTTGATTGTAAGGCGTTGCGTAGTGCATCTTTCAATCTGGCGTCTTGTTCGAATTCTTCCTTTGATTGTCTGAAAACGCTTTTCAGATTATTAATCTTGAAATTAATCGCACTTAAGAACCGATATGATCACATAGCGTTCGGTTTCGTCTTCGTCAAAAACACTCTGCCACATGTCCATTTCATCTTGACTGAACTTGAACGCATCCGTCTGAACACCGCATATGTGCTAAAATGTAATCGACACACTTGATAATCCTTGTATTCATTTACCTCAAGCAATCGAACAGCTTGCAATTGAAGTTCAATGTTAATTCGAGTCATGAGCGGAACAAAAACGTTGAAGTCTTGAGCTGCAACGACCTGAACAACACGTTTCAACTACAAAGTATCGTTAACTCACGGGTTCCAATAAACGTTTTTCTTTTTCACTTAACTTTGAATTCTGGTCTTTGATTTTCAATGCTTCAACAAGATCCTTTGCTAAAACATTATCTTTTCGTTTTGTATTTGGAATGTTATTCACTTGAGATCGCAATGTCAGCGCAATACGATTCGATCAACGTGTCAACCAACGCAGTATATTGTTGATGAGCTTCGACACAAAGATCGTGGTTTGCTTGCTCACGATTAAAAACTGAACAAAAAGTAAGTATAAGACAACATTGCAATTCAAAACAAGTCAAACATACGAATTGAATTCTTCTCAAGGAAATTCATAGTTGGTAGTCGCCAGACGTCCGTTTGCAAAAACTCCATGAACTTTTTGAACACGATCTTAGCTGATGGCTTCTTCGGAGTTGAAGAGGAACGACGACGCAATACGTTCATTACTTTGCTTTAAACTTAACGTCAAAAAGTAAACTCAATTGATAACCGCGAAAGAACACAAGTAAATGCAAAAACTTTATGAAGAGTTTGTCCTTTTAAATCGCTAAATTCCTTTAATTTCCACCTGTGAATTACATTCGAAATTTCGTGAACAAGATCTCTACTTGTACAACGCTTATAAACCGTAAAAATCAATAAACTCATTTCGATACAAAAATCTCGAATTTACGGAGACATGTTCACATCGTGAGTTAACAACCAAATTCGTTCAATCTAATTTACCTGTCTGTTATATCCAAATATGCTTCATCAGCTGGTGAAGCCCAAGACGACAGTTGTGCTGACAGGGAACTCGGACGCGTGCTTCTCGTCTAGAAGTAACTATGACAACATGGAAAACAAACGAACATTCAAAAGACTCGAAATATTGCCGGTCAGTAATTGAGCAATCTAATTCCTAGCAGTCAAGTGAAAGAATGATGTCTAAACTATTTATTACAAGTATATGTAAACATGAAACAATAGTAACATGAGATAAATGGATCTTAAGAATGTACCCGTTCAATAAAAGTTGTGAACATGAGAGTTTCAGTACTCGTTGTAGTAGATGGACAGTTTGTTAATCGATTCGCCGGAATTCAAACGTACTTGTGCGATATGACGATAATTGTGTCCTTGAAATTTCTCTTGGTTCGGATCAAGAGCACGTTCACGAATATATTTCCACATACCTAAACGATTAATGATCACGACTATGAATATTTGAACGTACAGAAATAAGCCGCCGGTTCAACTTCCAAATGGAATTTATGAGCCACGAGTTCAGAGCGTTCGATGAGTGTTGGAATGTCACCCAAACCAAAAGCACATGATTTGTCAGTCATTGCACCTGAAATCGTTAAGATCATTGCAAACAATAAACAAAGTTTACCATGACACTTCTCCAAACTTGATTCCCAAATTTGAAAGCGACTAATCATATAGTTCTCTGGTCGAAATGGCTCTTCGTTGTTTGGAATGACATTGAAATCGGGATGTTTTCTGGAGTTTCTCGAGTTGTGATCTTGTTCCCATTTTTCAAATGTGAGTTTCTTTTGCATTTCCGCAGCTTCAAAACTACCCGGTGCCGGAACCACTGAAAATATAAGATTGGCGATTTTGAAACGACCTTGTTTTACATTTTTTATTTCCGAATATCGTAGCCCAAAGTAATTCGTCCGGACAGATGTTGTATCTCGTGCGAAACAAGTGATTCACAGTCGTATTCACCAGCGTGTTGTTAAGCACGTAACGAGCACTTTCGCGCGGAACCAATGCTGACATTCCTGCTTTATAGATTGGAAGAATGTTCTCGGTCTGGAATCCATTAGATTAGACGCAATCAGTTTCATAACTAACCGTCTGAGGTCTTGGCGAAACTACAGGGGCAAGTTCACACACGACCGTATTGTTCAATTGCTTGAAAATACGCACCATCTCCAAATTTGTTTTCAACGGAACATCAAAACCGGTGTAGTACTAAAATTTGTTGTAGTTGAAAGATAAACAAATAATCACTACTAACTTGATAGTATTTCCACGGATGTTGACTGTGAGTTAGATTCTGGAAACATTGAAACTGCGCCTTTAACACACTGCGTCCGCACCATCCGATTCGTGGCATTTCCTGAAATAGCACTCCAAATCAAAGCCTGATTGATCGTAGACGTACAATAACGGTAATGTGCGGAAGACATTCGGCAAGATCTCGCATCTGCTGTTTAAACTCGGAAGCACTCTTTCCATCGACCGCAATACAATACGCGTTTTGTGGTTGGTAGATGGCGCTTAATGAGTAGTACACTTGAGCAGCGTTCTTGTATACGATCATTCCATATGCCAATGGATATTCTGCTTCTTCCGTGCTCAGAGGTTCTTCGAGAAATGCAAACTTGTCGATTATCGATGAACATCTAAATTTACTTCAATTCAAAACCTTCAAAATTACGATACGAACTTTTTTTGTGTTCCCAATTGATGTTCCATAAAAGTCTCATCATCGAACTTCCAACTTCTTGCCTCGTCGTATCGCCAACTTTTGGTTTCGTTTCGATGTGCCCCGGACATAAACCGCGAACAGGAGCCGACTTGTCGATTGAAATGCGGCAAATCGCTCACCGCGAGTTCAACTCGTGCCCGTCTACTATCCTTGATAAATTGAGCCCAAAATTCACGTTGAAAATCGTTAGCATTCATCTCTTGGCTAAAACAGAAACTAAAATTCGAATCGGCTTCTTGTTCTTACACCACACCGTTGTCCCATCGCAACCAGTAAACAAAACCCGTAAAGAGAACGAAGATGACAACACCGAACAGAAATCCAAGCAATGTCGAACGGTATTTTTCGACTTTGTTCGGGTTCACTGATATGTGCATGATTAAGCCAGAGAGTGCAGCCGTCAGATCGACAAGACGTCGAATACAACAACGGCGAAAGAACAAATCAATAGCTTTTTTCTCAAGATTACTGAGACGTTTTCTCGTCTTGGTTCGAACTGCGTTTCCACCTCCAAAAGAGCAAAATACAATCGATCTTCTCGTTTAGACAATCATTGTAGTCATGAATCGAAATGAGATGGGAACTTCGAAAGATCAAATAAACAACTCAATTGTCTGATTGTTCGTACCAAATGAATGTAAAGATAAATCGATTCGTCGTTCCGAAACGCTCCGCCAAATTGTTTGAAATTAAAAAGTTTATATTTGACACTTCGAATTCCATGGATTTGCATACGAAATCGATTCGCAGAAGACCATCCATTTACACCACGACTATAAGCGGCAGTTAAAACGATTGCTAAGTTCCGGTGCATTTCGATCTCTATCAGTTTGTACGATAAATACGAGTAGATGTAGTACAGACCAATCACATGCAAATACGATAACTGTTGAACCTGCGCATAGTTTTTTCTCAACTAAAACCTTTAAGATGGACAACCTACAAAACTTAATTGACGCTTGAACAGCTGCAGTTGAACGTTACAAAAGTTTTTGGAAGAATCAAAAGGCTCTAACAGATTTGTATTCATATTTAATTTAAATTCGGGATAATCGATGCGACAATCTATATTTTGAACCAGGCTGAAAACCCTACAATGACGTAGTGATAGCTTCTATCTATGCCATATATTTCTGACCCAAAAGCTGCTCTCTTGGATGAGGATTGTGATTCTGCTTTGAATGGAAACTACAGGACACTAATTTGACAAGTATAGCATTAAGCTGGATGGAACTCCTACAACCTTTTAAAGAGCACAAGCAAAGCATGTCATCGAAAAAGCAACAATTACATCCATGGAGTCAGCTGAAAACGAACCAACAGATATGTTTGATATTTAGTGTAAATGTCTTTATTCCCTGAAAACTCTTAGATTTGTTAGCTTTTTACTCATTCTCTCAATTAGTCGCGCCCTTCCACATTGGATTCTAGAGCTTCCGCACTAAGCAAATTATAATTGGGAGTAATCGCAAAAGTCCTTTAATGCTCACTGTAACATTCCGCAAGCATTATAACCGTGCAAACCAAATCAAACAAAGCTCAAAATTTACGTTACAAGATTTATTGGCGACGCCAAAAACGGCGAATGATGTAGGTTATAAGTGAAGTGACAAAAGTGACCACGACTCCAACGACGCCAGTGGGCTGTTTTAATATGCCCAAAATCGGGTCCACGGGATTTGATTTTCCGCTTCCGGGAAAAAAGAATTTGAATACACCGTTTTCTTATCCGAAAAAACGGGTTCATTGAAACAGGCCCCAGCAATCCATCCGAGCGGTGTGAAAAAATGGTGAAGCCGCTGCCAAGAACGCCACTGAACTGATCAAAGAGGTTAAGGCATGATCCAAGTCATCCGGATCGGTTCTGAAACAGAAGAAATTAATAGAGCAGTTATCGAAAACTTAAAAATTTTAAGATCCGACGTAATTTTTAACGTTAAGGTACACTCCCCGACACTTAAAAGTGAACCCTCCATTTCGGTATGTTCTCGCGGCCGTATCGAGCTGAATTTTGGAATATGAAAAGGTGAGTATATGGCAATTGATCCTACAAAATAAATTAGTAGATACGATATCAATGTAAATTTTTATTATACAAATTTAAAACCAAGTCCGACACCTAAAAGTGCAACCTATTTTCAAGCGTTAATATCTTTGCCATTCGCCTCAATAACTTTTAATAACCGACCATAATATGTTGCGTAGAGATTCTGGATTATTTTCTTGTCGATTCTTTCGGTCTCATTTTCGAGTTGAACTGTCCTTTGCTGTGTACAGCTCTAGACAAGACACCCCAAACATTCTCCATGATATTAAGATCTGGTAATTTGGAGGGCTAATATAACGTTGAAACATGCTCACGAGCCAAAAATTTATGGTCGCTTTAGCTTTGTGGATACTGCAGTTATCTTGCTGGAATGTGAATCGACCGTCTTAAATTTGCTCTCGACACCATGGTAAAATGCTTGTTCGAAGGTCTTCAATGTATCTAGTCGAGTTGTAGCGACCATCGACAACCTAAATAATACAAAGAGATCATAACTTACTGTATCTACAGACCTTTATAAACACATTTCCGTTTTCACACATCGCTCCGAACACCACACCAATACCACCGGCTTGTCACTGTCGCACTTAAAAATGAAATTGATTTGTAAATTGCGTAATTTTGTGTCGTTGCTAATTGTTTTTTTACAGGGTGGGCTAAAAGGAACTCACTAGTCGGAATCGTGAATAACGTTCTTATTTTTGAGTTTTTACTGGACAAACTGTATATTTTCTGAATCCTCAGTCCCCAAATTCAGATGAGTTCAAAATTAAAATTTTGCCTTAATCCTCCCTTCGGTCGCTTTTCGGGCAGCTTTCAATGTAAAGAAATCGACTCAAATTGATGTGAAATGAAACAAGAATAACATCAATTGTTGTTGTTACTTTTTTGTCTGTCTGACTGGCCAATTGCGAGCGGCTATCGAAGATAACGCGGATCAAACTCGTCAAAATCGGCCGATGAGAGAACGAATTGCCGCCAACTTTGAAGTCGACGAGCAAACGTGCATTGATCGAGAAGGCGCACAAGTCGAGATTCGTTGATTGCTGAGTTTTCTCTTGTTAATAAACGTTTTGTCTTTACATTCAAAGCTGACCGAAAAGCGACCGAAGGGAGGATTAAGGCAAAATTTTAATTTTGAACTCATCTGAATTTGGGGACTGAGGATTCAGAAAATATACAGTTTGTCCAGTAAAAACTCAAAAATAAGAACGTTGTTCACGATTCCGACTAGGGAGTTCCTTTTAGCCCACTCTGTACTAGTAATTTAAACTAAAAACTGGAGATTTAATTGAGAAATTTGTAATTTCACAATTGCCATAACATATTCATTTTTAATTTGAATTTGGGATAATCGATGCGACAAAACGATTGTTTAAGCAAATGTTCATTTGATTTGTAAACAAAAAATTAAAACCCTCTTCTAATCATCAAGTTTGTTAGTCGGTGACTGAGATCCTTTAATTAAACGGTTGTATTCTGATGCTTCCATTGAATACCCACAAAGAGCAGATATTATTGATTTCAGTGCCTTGTTTTGAATCTTCAAGCGAGTTCTTGATTCCAGTTCAATTGCATTCTGCATCAAGAAAGTCTTTACCACAGAATCCCTTTGAAAATGATCGTGAGATTATCAGAATGTTCGTTTTGTGTCAGAGATGTTCAGCAGCACGGTTTTTGCCGCTAAAACAAATTCAAAGATTAAAAGTCACGGGGTTAGTTTGAATTTCGCTCGAAATAAACTCGCAAAACGAGTTGTATACCAAAATTTTTTTCTTCAGATCGTTCAACTTCGATTTGGTGTCTAAGCATTACAATGAACGTTATGCTTCGAAGCCACCTGAGTTCCACGGTTCCGTCGTTTCAACAAACTCTTCCGGTCGTCGCTTCACTATGGTCTTGCCACCACCAAATGTTACCGGTGTGCTACACTTGGGACATGCTTTGACTGTAGCCATAGAAGACTCAATTGTTCGTTATCATCGACTACGTGGAGACGAGGTAAACGATGGAAAAATGGAAATATGAAGAAATTCGCAGGTTAAATGGTATCCTGGCTATGATCATGCGGGAATTGCTACACAGCAAGTGGTTGAAAAACGATTGTTCCGAGAGAAAAGAAAGCGACTCGACGAGATCTCAAACTCCGAATTTTTGAATTACTGCAACGAATGGAAAGATCAACGAATTCGCGATATCAGTGGACAACTTCGGATATTGAATGCGTCTCTCGATTGGGACCAACTATTCTATACGATGGATGAGGTAAACGAATCATGTCGAATAGCTATTCCGTTTTTTAGCGTTTTATTCGAGCTGTACGCACAGCGTTTATCAAACTGCATCGACAGAAGAAGATTTATGAAATGAATGAACAGTGGTATATGGATTGCACGGAAGCGAACAAAGCGATTTTAGCGGGATTGAATGCTGGAATAGTATGTGACTGTTTTTGTCTTCAATTCGCTTTTAGTTTCGTATTGATCCCGAGTGCACGAAATCACAACTACTAGAATGGATTAACAACAACGAACCGTGGTGCTTGAGTCGACAACAACTATGGGGTCATAAAATACCGTTGTATCGAAAGAACGATGACAAAACACGGTAATATCCTTATTATCACTACTATTAACAGTTTTTTAGGTGGATTCCTGCTGAAGACAAAGAAGAAGCTGCAAAGTTCTTGGAAACTTCTGTTGATATGGTCGTTCAGAGTCCTGACGTTTTGGATACGTGGTTTAGCTCGGCGTTGATTCCGCTCGTTGTTGGTGGTGATTGGCCGCGCAATCCTAATCCAAACTTTCCGGTTTTGGATCTAATGCAAACCGGTCACGATATCATCGGATTTTGGATTGCAAGGATGTGGACAATCTGTTACAGGCAACTTCATACAATCTTTGATCTGAAAACTTCGGGTTTCAGTTTGACCGGAGAGTTTCCATTTACTCGTGTTTCTTTGCACGGAATGATCCGAGATTCACAACACCGTAAAATGAGCAAATCGCTGGGCAACGTTATCGATCCGCTTCATCTGATCAACGGTGTTAGTTTGAAAGAAATGATTGCAGTTTTAAAGAACTCGAATTTACCTGAAGAAGAAATTGGTCAGTTTTGTCTTTCTTATTTCATTCAACCGTCACTTTTAGAGTCTTCAGTGAAAGCAACAAAAGCGGCCTATCCACATGGTATTCGTCGTTATGGCTCGGATGCGCTTCGTTTTGCCTTTTTCAAACGTGATCTTTTGTCTTTGGACGTGAGTATGAATCTGATTGAATCTGTTAGCGAAGGGTACAAATTCTGCAACAAACTTTGGAACGCAATCAAGTACGTGGACATTGCGGTACAAAAGAAGAACGAAGTTTGTGGTCCGGAGCATAACACGTCTGGTGAAATGTCAGATGTGAGTTCATTACATACATCGTACTAGTGAGATCTTAATTTAGGCAGACAAACGGATTATTTCCGAACTGAATAAGTGCGTTCAATTGTTTGATAGACACATGGCTGATGCTCGACCTCATTTGGCGTTCACTGCGGTTTTTGATTTTATTCTTTTGAAGTTTTGTGATGTCTATTTGGTAATCGAAATTCTAACTTCTTCGTTAGCCGTAGAATTTTAGGAAACAACAAAAGAAGCAGTGTGGAAGGCCGACGCTCAACGTTTGCCCGTCGTGACCGAGATTCTAACTTCTACCGCCTCTACTGCACTGAAGTGCATGTCCGTTTTTCTACCTATGATATGCAACTATCTGCTTGATGAAACGAGGGCCCTCACTAATTTGCAAAGGATCGATTTTAAAAACTTTGATCACAGCGAAAACGATAAACTGAAGTCGACAGAAGAAGAATCGCAAACAAAAGTTGAAAAGGCGGTCGGATGAGAAATAGAAAACTTCAAAATTAGGTTTTGGTGTTAAGTTTGAAAATAAATTGTTTTAATATAGCAAAAAAATACGTTCTTGTTGAGGTATTTTAATGCCCGTATCGGTAACGGAACTTGTCTCCTATAGCTATTGAGTTGATTGTGTTTCTGAAGAGGTTTTGTCTTATCGTAAATGAGTATAAGACAATTAAGACAACGAATGCTGGCTATTTTCATCGATTTGAGTGGAACACTGCACATCGAAGACACTCCGACGCCCAACGCTGTGCATGCACTCAATCGGCTTCGGAAGCGCGACGATGTTGCAATCAAATTTGTCACTAACACAACAAAGGTCCGTTTGATAAAGTAACATATTTTGTGTGTTTTAAGGAATCCACTGATTGCTTAGTTGAACGGTTGAAACGCTGTGGTTTTTCCGATCTCGATCGAAATCAACTTTTCACTTCGCTTTCTGCTGCTCGGCGTTATGTTGAGCGTTTGAACTTGAGACCGATGTTGATGCTCGAATCGGAAGCCATGGTCGAGTTTGATGGAGTAAACACAAGCGATCCGAACGCCGTTGTTGTCGGATTAGCGCCATCAAAATTTGATTTTCATCACATGAACCAAGCATTTCGATTGCTTCTGAAAAATGACTGTCGTTTGATTGCAATCCACAAAGCTCGATACTACAAACAAGCAAATGAGTTAGCGTTAGGTCCAGGAGCATATGTCGAAGCACTGGAATTTGCAACAAGCAAACAAGTAGGTTGGTGCAAAGAAGACCGTTTTATTATCGGCGTTTCAGTCGCACATAGTCGGAAAACCATCAACAAATTTCTTCAACGAAGCCTTGGACCAGTTGAAACAAGAAACAGGAGTCAACCTTTCACCCGAAAACACGTGGATGATTGGAGACGACGTAAAAGACGACGTGCTTGGAGCTATTCGATCAAAAATGAATGCCATTTTAGTGAAGACCGGAAAATATCGAAAAGGTTTCTTTCGGAGAAGAATTCGAATTCATTTTTGGTTGCAGATGATGAACTTCAGATCCCAGAAAACAAACGGGTGTTCGTCGACAACTTTGCTGATGCTGTGGACTTTCTGATACAAAAGTTGGAACACCAAGAAGACGGAAACTGATTCGTTTTCTGATCGATCGCTCGCGCTAATCCGCTTCTTTGGTTTCAACTATAACCGATTTGTTCACTGTTTTCCATTTGCAGTCAAATAAACCCGCTAAGAACTTTTATCTACAAACACATTCTCTACAGCATGTCAATGACAATCGCATCAATAAGCGTTCCACTTTTTAATGTGGAGATTTCGTCAGTTCGTGCAGGAAGTTGCAAGAGAAGATTTGAGCGGATAACACTGACAAGACGGGAAGAAACTTGGTTGGATGTGATAATTCGCGCCGTTGGAACATCATTTGAATTCGACTCAAAGCATGCACGAACATATTCAGGCCGTGAATCCAATTTCACATTTCCGTTTAGCTATGTATTTGGTTAGGGCTGTTAACAAAGTTGTGCGTTACCTTGACTGTGATCGTCGATCCACAAGCTTCCCCAAAAGTACTGCCACTTCGATGTCTCAACATAGGAAGTACGAAGAGATGAGACGAAACGAAGGCACTGACTGGATTTCCTGGCAATCCAAACACAACGCAATGTTTCTGATTTATCTGACCAGTGGCAAAAGTCGACGGTAATCCGGGTTTCATGAACACGCGTCCAAAATGAATTTTAAAGTTCATATCTTCTTGAAGAACATATTTCAGCAAATCCTACAACTTTTCTGTTACCACAATTTGTTTTTTTTACCTTGTCGCCCATTGAAACACCACCCGACGTGACCAAAACATCGCTCTCAACAAACTGCTCTCGAATTTTCTTTATAATCGCTTCTCTTCTAAAACCGATGATTATCTGTAAGTAAAATCAATGAACCCACTTGTCGTTTACAATTCCGGCGTCGCGAACCTGGAATCCTCGTGAACGCAAAACTTCGATCAGCATAGGACGATTCGAATCGTAAATGCGTCCTTCAGCTAGATCTACAGAACTCTCGGTTGCACAGCTGATGTCAACCAATTCGTCTCCCGTTGATAGAACAGAAACTGTTGGTCGTTTGTAAACACGAACATTCGAATATCCGGCACTAACCATTAGTCCGATCTCTCCGGCAGCTAATTGAGTTCCCATGGGTAACAACAGTTCATTTTGAGGAATATCGGATCCAATTTCCCTAAATCGTCTTTGAGTTATTTTAAAGCTTTTTCGACTCACCTTATGTTTTGACCAACTTGCATTTCTTTTTGGATTTCAATAACAAGTTCCTCCTGATCCTAAATTAGAATTCAATGAGCACACGATGGAGTTCAGTTCACGTTATGATCAATTAACTTCGTATATTCGACCGGAATCACAGCATCAGCATCATCAGGAACTACGCCTCCGGTGTTGATTCGGAAACAATGTCGAGCGGGAATTTCCAATTCTCGAGCCGAACTGCCCGCTGTGATTCCGCCCAGAACTTTGAAGTCTCCGATTCCGTCTATTGCTGAAACATGTCGAAAGATTACAAGCACAACCACTAATTACCTCGAAAAGCATAGCCGTCCATTCGAGAAGTTCCTGAAAGTTATCGTTGTGGCCAATGCAACAAAACCCTACGAAATTGAGGATGCGGGAACTTGGCGCGAATCTCTTGAGCAACAACGTCACCTGAAAATACGTGTTACGAAATCGCCACAAACCGTCAACCTACTAACCACTTTGCAAGTTCGCGACGTTTATTTCAATTACCTCTCGTTCTCCACCGTTCATGTTTATCGCTTTGAGCGCTTCATCCATGGAAACCGCCGTCCAAGGACTTTGACGTGGACGGCGGATGGCCGTTGAACTCATTGGACGCTAAACGGAAAGAATGTCGTCAATTGCGCATTGAGCGTCTGCACGCTTATCCAAAACAAAATTGTTGTTTTTGCCGCACAACTGATCGGGAGCAACACGTGACAAGGCGCAGAAGCGGACGCAAAAACCTCCAATTCACCGAGAAAAATCAGCAGCAAATCGACTGCATTTCCATTGTTCCGCTGAGGCAATCGGCTCGTTCAAGAAGGTAGAATAATCGAAGCCGGGAACTAGAAGATACACGAGTGGAGAAGAATGAAAGATTCGACAACAAAAGTTCGAAGATCAACACTTCACAGTCACATCGTTTAGCGGGGACGAATAGAAAATCGAAATCAGTCGACGGTGGTCGATTTTATCAAAACAGCGGATCTTCTTCTCGTGATTCTCGACGATTTCTGTCTTTGAGTGGCGGCTTTTGGATCGAACTTCTTTTATTTTGCTTTTGCTTTTCTTTCGGCTGACCGTTGTCATTCGAGCGATGGCGCCGTTGTCAGAAATGTCGTTTGTTTGCGTGCACCTGTTAATGTTAATTGCCCTATTGAAATGCAAATTCAATACGCGTTTTGGAATCCCTCTCGTTGCTTCTTTCGATCCGCACTGAAGTACTTCACATGACACAACCCATTCAGATGTTAAATGTCATCGGCGGTATGCGAAAATCGTTGAACTGCGCACGCCGCGATTTCCGTTTATTTTGATTCGAAATCGCGAACTACGAAAGCAGTTCGTTCGTCCATCGAACAAGCGGCCGCGTTTTGTTCGTCCAGGTGGACGCAGAAGACGAAAGTTCACAGACCAACTACTGTAACAGAGAAATGAGTCAACGGTTAGAACGGAAGTTAAGCGCAGCTGCCAAATGTTGTTTACAATCAACGACTATGGGAAGTTCAATGCAAATAGCGAGTGTGCCGAAAGACGCAAAGTTGATCCCTTAATGTTACACACAACATACGGTAAACTCAAAAGAAGCTCCTGAAGATCGAATTAGAATCGATAACTGAAATGTGCGTTTGAGTTGGTTTCTTAAACAGTTTCCGCCTTTTTGTTTCGGTCAAACGTCCTCGACTAGCCGCTCAAGGACGTTGCAAGTCAAACGATAGACCGTCGGCTTGTTCTGTAAGCGCCAGACGGCAATCGATCGAGAAGTCGGAATTCCAGGAAAGTTCCTACACTTCAAAATGCCAACTGGCCACTTGAACAGCGATAATCATAAGCCGATTCGTTTTATTTGCCGCTAATTACTCGAAGACCAACTCCTTGTAGACAAATTTTTTACGAACAACGTCGTTCAGCGCCCTGTTCTTTTTTACGGACTATCATAGCAATTTGTCTAACGCGTCATTTTCTCCGTCCTCTTTCAATCTTCGGATGTTTCTCGTCGAAAGCAGCGCTATCGACGACAGCGATCGACGCCATTGCGCATTTTTTTGTTTCTTCCTTTTTGCGCAAGAGTTTTTACGTGAGACTTAGAAGACGCGATGTTGTTTTAAAGGTTTCAAAGTGACGACTTTCGTTTTACTGTTTTGCAACACTTTTGAATAGACGTTTGGCAGATGGTTTTTTGTGATTTCAACTCCTCCGGAAACTGCATCGTGAAGTGACTTTTGCCAACTTGCAGTTTTCGATTGTGGTGGAGATTGGCGAGCCTGATGTTTGTGACTGTTTTCGTTTGCAATGAGCTTCTCTTGTTTGACTGTAAAATCGATTGTTCCTTCAATGTGTTTATCGCTTTCTTTTGCTTCTTGTGACCGTTGATTTCGCTGCCACAACGTTGAGGTGAAGAGGCGTGGCTTTGACTTTTCGTGTAATTGACCCTTAAAGAGGGCGGATGGAACGAGGGGGGAGGGCCAAAACGATTTAGATGTTGAAACGCGTGTTGTGACGCTCGATTTCTGACTTTGTCCAATTCGAATCAGTCGATGGGAAAAACCGGACGGTGAACGGTTGAACTTCTCTTCATTTCTCGACTCTTGGCTCGAACACTTTTAGATCAGATATTCGAAAAGATTCTGTTCATCAGTTGACTTGTTTTCTAAGCTGCGGATCACCCGCCGCTGGTTTAGAAATCACGCGCTTTCCGTTGGGAATTTCAAATTCTACGCGATCTCCTGCTGTGGGCATTTGAGTGTGCGACAGAGACGTTAATCTTTTCGTTCATCAATCGACTTTTAAAACTGAACGGATCAATGGTAACCTCTGAAATGTCCTATTAACTAAATTTGCTTACGATTTGTCCAATATGAGTATGGGTCTTGGTCCTACGAATAGTCAAGCGTATGACTAGATCCATACTCAGCTTGGAAGTCGTACAATTATTCCAAATACAGAACTTCCAAATCGCAATATTTTCTAGTCACTAGTCATATTCTATTTGCGACTATTCAACTTCACTAAAACGCCAAAACTATTGACCGTTTGCCAGTTGTGATGCACTTTCATATCGGTTGTATCACAGCGGTAATCGCGTGAACGGTTCATGGCAATCGACTTTGAAATGCAGATTTTATTTTCCAAAAATTCAAATAAGCAAACAGACAAATGAGCAGAAAAATAACGAAACTCAAATCTCGATGTCCACTTCATTACCGTTTAGTCCGATGATCAACTCGGATGTTGAATGTTGTTCTGTTCTACTCTTCATTGCAGATCGTTGAATAAGTGGAATTGAGTGGGGATCGAAAAACGATGTTTGTTGCTTACTGTCAAGACAAACGTGTCGACCGACTGTTTCGCTTTCAATAGTGTACATCGAGCCAGTCATTTTGCTTCGCAATTCATCAATTGGACAACATAGAAAAAGACCAAGTCCGATTGCAATCGAATAACCACAACATAAAACGACACTCGTCAGTCGGTGATCTTCGGATTGAACGAACTGAAAAATCTCTTGGACGATAATCGTGTTTTAAATCCCTTGTATTGCCAATTTGTCTACGATTGTTCGTTAGTGTTAATCCGAAAGTAGTTGCGTGTATCGGATTACTGTTTAAAGGAACAGATTCACGATTGAGTTACAAACTGAACGACATTTCTGCGATGATCTATTTCGGTTTTCGTATAAACAAATTGGCAACAAAGAGTGGAAAAGCAATTTCATTTGAGGCCCAGCATCAAAGAAACCGAACAATATGGACGTCATTAAATGACCGAAGCGCGTTCGCAAACCGGGTCGCTCGTCCAACAAGATCTCAATTTATGACCTCTTAATTGCGACAATCTCTTTTGGATCATAATCTGTTCGGACTAGAATTTCACTGTTTGACGGCTTTAGGATGTCCCTTTCAACTAATAATGCAAATAGGCGCTAATAGAAGGATTCTTTACAGCTTCTTCAAACCATAAACTGACCGTTAGAAGAAATCCAATGGCTAGAGGACGACTGAGAACAGAAGCCGTAATTTCGTTTATGGCTAAGAGTCTTATTCTTCTCTCTACAACGTTTGTTCTTCTCGAATTTGAAGGAAACGTCGAAACAATCGCGCACAATATCAGGTCTTCAGATAACGTTGCTAATACTCGAGAAACTTGATGAAGAGTTAACTGAGCGAATGGAACTGCAAAACTTTCAATTCCAACAATCCGGAAGTTAGTTGAACCTACGCGTCGCAAAAGCACACAGCACATTGGAAATGAGGGCGAAAGTTGTTATGCAAACGTACGAAATAGTTGATTGACTGTGTAGAACCAGCGAGAAGTAATAAGCAACGAATTGAGAACCTGAACTTCGTTTTTACATTCCGTCAAAGTGAGTTATACCTGCAAGCAACGCTAAATCATACGACAACGAAATTGGACTTGAGAAACTTGTTAGCACATTTAATCCTGCACTTATTGCACTGCAATCCAATCATCACTAACGGTTCATCTAAAAAGTACTCACTAACAAACAACTAACAGCCACACTTCACATTCCGTATTCAGTTTTGACGGCCATTGTAATGTTACTTCCTAAGCATCTTTAAGAGTCTTCGTTGTTAACTGATGACTACCTCTTGTAGATCTTGATCCAAAATCGGCCGACCATTGTAACCAATTTCTCGTGCAAAATGACGACTCAAAGCAACGAACTCACGCCAACGTCCGTTCTTCCTCAACCAACGTGGACTTTCTCGTACACATCTAGAAAACTTGAAATCAACTTGTTCGTTGCTTTTATGTGTTTAGAACCAATACACGAAAGCCCTGTAAAAAAACTTGTGAACCGTAAAAACTTCCATTAGGATGAAGAACGTCAAAATGCCAAATGCCAGTGATTGCGTAATTAAGTTCCGTCGCCAACTGACAACCAATACATGCGGAATGAAGAGCAATCCGAATTCTACGATCGTACCGACGAATCGAAATCCTCGAAGATGCAAAATTGCAGTTGAGTTATTCTTGACTGAACTCCAATCCAGAACTTTAGATCATTTGTTTAACATAAGAGGCGAATGTTCTTACTTAACGAGTAAGCTGACCACAAAATAATGCCAATCAAAACTCCCGACAGAAAACGAAGAGCAACGAAGATCCAGAAAAATGGCGTAAGAGCAGATGCAGCATTTACAATCACTTGTCCAAAACACGACAATGTCAAATCAGTACGTGGTGAAATCCTAGAAACTCGTGATTGTATTCAATGAAAGTTTCAAACCTTCTGGAATACAAAACAGCAAGTGAAATGCCAATCGCTATTCCAACATAGTTGATGGAACACAAAATAAACGGAGGTCTAAGCTTGCTGGTATTCAGAATGTGGAACTAAATTTGTCGTCTAATCGTTCAAGAAAACAGGATAACCTCATTTACGAAAGAGTTTGGAAACGGGACAAGAAATGACCGTAAACTAAACGAAGCACTGAAAACAAATTTACAGTAAGAACTAATACCTCTGTTGTATGATGTTTGAATAACACGAACTTACGGGGTATTTTGATGCACGATCACAAATTTGTCGAGAGAAATCATCTCGTACAAGAAAACATTGTTGAGTTGAGAGGCCGATAAAACCAACAGCAAAATAATCGTCTAGAAAATGATTAATGTGTCCAGTTGAAATCATTTACCTGAATCCTTAAAGCACGAAATGTAACTCCCGAGTATTGAAGCAAAAATTCCATAAGTTTTGTACGAAAAGAAACGCAAAATGGTCAAGAAATCAAACAAGAAGCAAAAGTTTTGTGATTCACGATCGTTGAAACAAAACGTCCAAAAACACGTGTGTTTGTTACTATAAAGTCATTTAAAAGCCAACAACCAATTTGTATATGTAACTAAACTACCACTTTAACAATTAAGAGTAATCGGTCAGCAACACCTTTGAATTGAACTTCAATTATGAAGAATAAGTTTGCTGACTAAGATTATCTTTTGGATTCATGTTCGATTACAATCGACTTGCTCGAACGTTGTTATACACTCATCTTCTGATTAACTGCGTGATGATTGATGTACAGCAACCTAAGAACTTGAAATTCGATTTGACGTTGAAATTAAAAGTATGTTTGATTTCTATTTGATTCTATTGACAATTTCAATTCACATTCAAAGTATGAAACAAAATCAGTTTCTGCATCCACAGTTAAATTGCATTTCAATTCGTAAATCCGATCGAGTTTGTCTGCTTAACCGACCTCGACCTTTGCGACTGGACTTCCGCTCAATTGTTGTTTTCATCGATCAAACTTGATTTCCCGGTTAGTTCTTTGTTTCCACTCACAAGAGCGGTTTGCGCAATCGCCATTCCATCATTTTTATGTTTGGCATCGAAGTAAACTGGATTTCATTTTTACGTAATCGATACTGAGACGAAGAAGAAGCAGACGACTGTGTTTTGACTCATCAGTTGGTGCTCGGTTGGCTGCCGATGTTTGGCGTGCTAGAATTGTAAGCGATCGGTCATCAGGTATTAGTCGGTTTGTAGGTTGGATCACAAACACGCAACAGAATTGGATGTCAGGTTTTCCCAACAGTCTGTTTTTTACGCTGACCATCCGGCGGAATCGAAATGCCTGGGGCGGGCATCTCTACTCCTCGCACTTTACACGTTGGAATTGAAACACGCGGCACTCGAAGCGATTTCCGGTTATGAATGCGACTGGTGGATTCGAAACGTGCGCACTTCGCCACAGCTTCTGATGGCAGACTTCGATTTTCATAGGCGATTTTTTGTTCCGCGCGTCTTGACATTGAAAAGTTTTAAGCTTTTGAAAAATCTTGGGTCATTACTTTTCGGTATTTGGTTAACAGATACTATCCGTCCGTTATTTTGTTACTGCAAGTTCTTCTTACACTTAGATTAACATATTGCTTATGCTAACCCTGTTTCTGGGCATACAAATAGCATCTCCGAATTTAATTGGCGAATGTGCTTGTCAGGAGTTTAGATTAAGGTTCAATGATCAGCGAGAGTTTAACGCGAATTGTAAGTGAGAATCGGAATGACGAAAGGAGAAAAGTTGGTCGATGCCGAAGATGGAGCGTGAAGAGCGGAACGTGCGGATTGGACGAAGGCGATCCGAGCGTTCAATCCGGGGATTTGAGAAGTCGACGGATGAGCGGAGGAAAACGAGTGTGTGACAGCGAAAGTCTCGGCGAAGCACATAGATTTCGGCATCCCGTTGCGTTTCACCCTCAAGCGTCTACTGATTTCACTTCTGCAACGGCAATCCAGAAAAGTCAACAAACCTCATTCTCTTTGAATCCTTGAATGTTAGAAACTTTTACTTCCATCTCCTCGATTAATGCATATGCTCAAAACTCTTGTGTTACTTGACGTGTTTAGTCGCTGTTTGTTGACTTCTAATTTCAGTTATGATCATCAAACTCGGATTTTCTGCATGGCCTCCGCCAACGGCTTTTTCTCGACTTTTATCTTTGCTTTTTGTCTTCCACTCAGTTGCTGATGCACAGGTTTGTTTGTTCGTTTACAAAATATATTGGATTGGTTGCAGGAGAGGTTAATGGGCGGTTTAATCTCAACACGTGATATTGCCGAGTTAACACAAATTGCAACTCAATTAGCTGCCCAAACCATGAATGCGAATGGAGAGTTGTTGTCAGTTGTATGCCAATTGATTTGATTTAGTTTTTTGATTTTAGATCAAAACCTGGTCGTCCCGAAGTCCAACCTTTGAGTTTGAATGCTCGACCTTCGGAACTAATTGGTCAAAGTATCACGAATATGATGCAGCCGGCAACTGAGCAATTAGCTCGAGCGTTTTCTGCACCAACTTCGGCTCAGTCGTCGACGCGAATGCTTCCGAGAGCAGCACCGCGTACCGAACTACCTGTTGCAGAATTACCCGTGGAATTTGGCCGTTCATCTCAACGTCAATTTTCTATGAATTCAAACGGCGGCAGTAATGATGGAATGGGTGGATTATTGGATTTGGCTTCATCTTTCCTTCGTCGTACAAACGGAGCCGATGGTCAACCGCTTTCGAGTGCTCAACGTCCAATGCCAACTCTGAAACAATTGGTTCCCAATGCCGCTAGTAATTTTGGAATCAAACAAGGAGAAGGTGGCATTTCGTCTTACGCTTAAATAACCAACTTTCAGGTTGTTTACCGTTCATTGGAGAGTTTATGCAAATGCTATATGGAAACTGTGTTAAACAAGCTGACGAACGCACGTGGGATACTTGGGGAAAAGAGATTACGAACGCATTGATGGGCGGCAAAATCGATTTGTTAAAAGCGAGGTTCATACCACAATTGAGGGGTTTTTTTATAGTAGTTGTTTGCAGCAAAGAAACTTGTAGGAAAGGAGCTGAACGCGAACAGTGCGGTCAAATACGAAGAGCAGTGAGTGAGTGCGATATTCTGGGTTCCATTCAATTGGCTTCCAATATGCAAAGAGCGTTGGCGCGATGCGATGAAATTTCCGGAATCATCGATCAGGTCAGCAATACGAGAGAAGCCTGAAACTATTGATGAATTTAGAATCCTATGACCATTTTGGATCAAATGAGTGGACTAGTGAATGGCGAAATGGCACAAGGATTCCTAAACAATTTCCTCGGAAGGTAACTTGTCGGGTAGTTTGTCAAGCGTGTAATCAGCATCTGATGTAAATATTGACATTGAAATAGTGCAATAACATTTTTATTTGTGTGCAATAAACTCTTTTCAACTATCGTGTGAATAAACATCGACAACGATTCTTGGCGACTTCATAGAATTAGACAATTATTTCAACTGATGGCTGCATAACACACGAAAAGACACAAACCCGATCAATGAAGTTGCTTTGAACAACGAAGATGGAAAAGACTTTTTGGTTACTGAGTGGAACGGCGCTGCCGAAACGATACGAGATCTTAAGGGTTAGCATGAACACGGTAAGTGCTAATACATTGACATCTACTATTTGAGTTTGGATTGTTCATTTCAAAAACGGTTATGCCAAACCGTTTAAAGTCTGACCCACAAAGGCGGATCACTCGATTTTGAAATCAATGTTTGCAATGAACAGCGGAAGCGCTAAGTACTTTTGCCACTCTCACGGTATTCTGAGACTAAGTTTTCTCGTTAACATTATGTTTATTCTTGTTGCAATGGAAAAATAGTAAGTTCATCAACGAACTTGGACGCTAGTTTTTAGTTTTGATTTTCGGAAACTTTGTATTGGAGATCTGATCGGTTTTGTGATGTTTCATGTTGTTACATCTCGCATCCGATTGCAGAAAAGATTTCAACTTATTCTGAACAAGGTGATCGTTATTGTTTGCTTTCAAATGCGGCGATTCTATCGAAACTTTTGGGCTCTCGACAGCAAACCACTGCGTCTACTAGATCAACGGGGTTTTGGCGCGGCTAATTGGGCCAGTTGTTATTAGATAGCTAATTAGAATTAGCCAATGTAAGACTCTGATTTCGGCAACATCTTTTCGTTTTATCGTCCTTGTGTTGCGTGTTGAAATAACTGATCTCGCATTCACAATAGTTTTTTTGGGTCTTATTCTATCGTCTTCTTGTTTCATCTGTAAAGATAGACGTTTCGGAATCGTTGGAAATGAATAAAACATTTAAATGATTACAAAAGAGCGATTCAAGAACGTTTGAACAAGATTACAAGGCTGTTAATGTTCTTTTTGGAAATAAAGCATCATCGATTGTAAGTAATCGGTAATGTTGCCGTTGTTTGTCTTCGAAAGTCCAGTTTCTCTTCAAGCAATTGATTTCTTATCACCGGCTTTCATCTTTCAACGAGTTTTTGGCTCAGCATCCGAAGCCTGAAGTTAGCTCATTAGGCAGGTGCACATTCTTAAAACGTTCGATTGTGTTTAGTCGTGTTATCGTTTTGTTCGCTTTGTCAATTCGGTTTTATTGTTTGACCTTAAAATGAAGTAGACGGCGGTTTCAAATCGGAAATCATCAAGCGAACAAAAGAACACGTGGTTTCGTCGTCGAAGACTTTTGATCCGCGCTCGGTGATCACGACGTTTAATAGAAGCTCGTCGAAACAACACATCCAAACTCTTCGATCCTACAGCATTCTAATTCGGACCGCGATGCTTCAGGAGAAGAAACGCAAGTGGAAAAGCGAGTGGATGAGCGCAGATTGATGTTTCACGTGCTTTTTTCGTGTACTGGCGATCGCATTGGTCGTCACAGTTGTTTCCTACACGAACACAGCAATGGTCATACATTCTTTCGAACAAGTTCAGTTTTCTGGTTTAACTGCTTATAGACATTTTAAAGTGTTTCACATAATGAATACAAGGTCATTCGGAGATCTAATGTAGTCGTTCAAACAGTAAACGAACACTGACTGTTCCATTTATTTGTCGCTTACTTCCTTCTTTCGTTCATTAAAACTGGTTGTATTTCAATGGAATGCGTGTTAAAAACCGTTATTTAGATAACAGTTCTTTCATATCACAGTTTCTTAGTCGTTTTATTGCTAAGCCTTATGATTCAGGTTACTAAACACACTCTACATCTTAAAATGTCTGTTCCGTACTCAATGGAAAAAAAGCTTCAAAGGCGATTGGAAGTTATTGCGCTGGCCAAATTCATGTTCATATTTCTGATTCTTCCGTTTCTTTCATTGGCTGTCGTTGGTTATGTTTTATTGTTTACTCGACTGTGGTGGTTGATGGCTTTGTATCTTGTTTGGTTATGTTATGATTGGAATATCGGAGAATTAGGAAGTCGGCCTTTGGAATGGTATCGAAATCATCGAATTTGGGTTTGTTTTTAACAAAAACAGTGTCGTTAGTTTATTAATTAGGACAAAATGGCGAATTATTTTCCGGCCAATTTGATAAAAACCGTCGATCTACCAGCCGATCGTAATTATCTTTTTGGGTTTGTAAGATTCGGTTTGTTCATATAAACGTAAAGTTTTAGTTGTCATCCTCATGGCATTTTGAGCATCGGAGTCTTTGTAAACTTTTGCACAAATGGAACTCAATTCTCTAGCAAATTTCCGGGTATTCGATCCTATGCTGCTTCGTTGCCTTCTCAGTTTTATTATCCGTGGAGACATGAAATTGTGTCCGCGTTGGGAGTCATTTGTTCATCAGTCACTGGTATTAGCAAAATTCTTTCGCGATCCAAAGGTGGAAATGCCGTTTGTCTGGTAGTTGGAGGTCAGACGAATTGCAACGAGTTAATAAAACAATTAAATTTAAGGCGCCGAAGAGGCATTAGATTCTCATCGTGACAATTACACGTTGTGTCTTAAGAACCGAAAAGGTTTCATCAAGTTAGCCCTACGACAAGGTGCAAGTCTTGTCCCCGTTTACAGTTTTGGAGAAACAGAGCTCTTCACGCAGGTTTAGAAGTTTCCAGACTAACTTATACATGTGAATTTAAGTTCGAGAATCCAAAAGGTTCAAGACTACGCGAATTTCAATCTCTATTCAAGAAGCGAGTTGGTGTTGCACCGGTAAGTAGAAATGGATTCTAGCTGAGATTATTCAACTTTAAATGAGAACTGGTAAAAATATGGGTGATTGCAGGTCTTGTTTTATGGTTCGAGTTTGTTTGGTAATCAAAACGGCTTGCTACCACATCGAAATCGGCTGATTACTGTTGGTAGGTATTAGTTATTCAAACACTGTGATTGTGCTTAGTTGGCAGTCCAATTCACCTGACACAAACACCAGAACCAACTCAAGAAGAAATCGATGCGACACACGCCAAATATGTCGCTGCTCTCGTTCAACTGTTTGAAGAGAACAAATATCGATATGATATTCCCGAAGACCATCATCTGTTTATCAATTGAACTACGAACATCTTCTTGACTTTTGATTTATGTACATAGTCGATACGACCTTATTATTACTACAAAGTAGTAAATCGTTATAATTAGCACTATCCTTTGCTGTCATTTACATTAGAAAATGGCTAGTAAGTTTGAATCAAAATGAATGCCTTAAATTTGCTATAATAGATCGTTTATTCCATCGTTCTTTTCTTTTGCTTTAATTCTCAAATCTCAGTTGATTTGGCATCAATGTGCAAGTAGTTCGACTAACTTAAAATTGAGTTTATTAACAAAAGAATACCCGCATTGAAAGAAGAACCTAACGATTGTTTTCGATCGATCAACAACTTCGATTAGAAGATACCGACTAAATAGAGTTGATGTAATCTACGGTATTCATAATCTTGTTGCGAATGCGATGCATGAGTCCCGTATTGTTCGGCTCTTTCTCCACGGCCTCACGAATAAAATCGGGATCGACGTCCAGGGTCTGATAAATGCTTCAAACAACAGTTTAAGAAAACAGTTACCCAAAGACACCCACTTTCTCCATCCCCATAGAGTCGAATAGACGCAAATCGCGCTGACTGCCAAATGGATAGCAAACATTTTCGGAATCTGACGAACGATCGGTTTGTTGTACTCTACGATCATGGCTAAGCGTTCCATCAAGTTTGTTGGTTGTACGTTAGTGGCTTTTTGGAAAGATGCCTAAATTGTGAGATGTAGATGCATGTAAGAATCTAAGCACTCAATTACTTGTCTTCAAAAGCAATGAACATCACTTGAAATGTCAAACTTAATTGAACGTTTTTCTATTGTAGCACGTATGATTTATTGTGTTGTTCGATGAGTCTTACAGTTCGCTAAATAGCGAGCAGTTTCAAGCACAAATGATCACCACGAAGGTTAAATTCGTTCTTTCTCGAGACCCAACTTAAACTCATGAGTGTTTTTAGAAGGAACGGCAAAAAGAACAACAAGCGATAGAATTTTCAAGGTGAATGTGACTCGTGGTTTGCTTTTTCAATCTAACGTGCGCTAATCGGACCGTTCACTCGACGAACAGATCAAACGGATGTTATACGTGAATGTACAATAAGAGTTTAGATTGAGACAAAATGCGTATTCTGTTAGCAGCTCTCTATTGTTTCTTTGTTCTCGTGAACAGTCAATCTTACTCGGTAAAAGAGAGGGACAGATTAGTAAACAACCGTTTTCTGCAGCAAGATGCTCCAGTTTATGAACAAGCAATGCGCTTATTGGAACGAGAAGTCCAGTTAATGCGAGAGTTTGTTGCGGACATCGGACAAACTGATGATCGTGTGGATAGTTGGCCTGTTTGGCGAGGAATCTCCAATGTGTTCAGCGATTTAAGTGGAATGTTCGGAAACGGCGGCCAACGATACGTGAGTCATAAGAATTTGACATATGAGTAAATGACTTCAGTATGAATCCTATCAAATGTATCCTCAACCAGTTAATCACACAGAATTGGCACGAAGAGCACGAATTCGCCTTGAGGAAACGAAACGCGAAATAATGGACTTAAACAAACGCATCTCCGAAATCATTTCCCAACAGTTCAATCGCAAACCGTACGGTCGAGATTATCATGTCGATCACTCACGTAGTGAAAGCGCGAGATTACACGATGATAGTCAAGAAAGAGTGCAAAATGATGACGAGAACATACGATCAAATACGAAAACTGAAATGCCGCAAACTTCCAATACGACCGCTGACGAAATCAAATTCCCATCACCTAGTGGATTCATCGGCTTTGAATTGCCAATTCGTGGTCTAATTGTAAGAAATTTACGACAAAAACCCAATTCCTACAAGTTTAGAGTCGTGAACTGTTGCTTCAACAGATCTACGAAGAAGAATACGAAGCCTTGGATAAGCTGAGTTCACGTGAAATCGGCGAAATGATACGACCGATGATCGTCAAAGGCACTTTGAATGTTAATCACGGACAATGTCGAATTGCCAACTTATTAGACGAGAATCGAATGCTCAAAATTGAGCCATAAGTTTAAATAACAACCTTTGACAGTTGTTGCGTATATTAAAATCAAAATAAACTTACAACTCCATGAGCTAAAAATGGCGCCGAAATCATTGGTACAAGTACTCCCGAACCAAACGAAATAGTCAGTGCACGATAAAGTATACACGACGAACAAACATCGCCATCTCGCATAATTGATCGTTTGATGTACACAGTCCATAGTGCAAAAGCGGTCATCAGACTGATATAACACGGTGGAATAAGCGACGACTTGGGTGTTTGACGTATAGTCTGAATAAAACCGTAATTCATGCCAGGATGAAAAGCTTCTCCAGTGATTTTAACACCTGAACATTAGTAAGTCAGTTGATTCAAACTCTTCCAAAACTTTTTACCAATGAACAATCCGGTAGATCCGCACGTCATTGCGGCCACATGTCCCGGTATTTCAAATGCTCGTTTCTCCCATTTGAAAGGCCAATTCTGAACGAGGGTCGATAAGTAGCGATCTTGATCTTCGCCTCTCATTTCCTGTATTGCTTGAATAACAGTCGAACGTTCACGCGTAATCAGTTCATCATCACTGAAAAGCATTGCCAAAAGTACACGAATTTAAACTCACGGGTCTTTCGGTTTTGGCTTCACAGGCACAATACTCGAGTTTGTCCAAACTTTCAGCGGATCAATTTCTTTCCACGACATGATTGGATGGAATCTAAAAACTTCAAAGCCTATTGAAGGGCGAACTCCTTGCAAAATTGTCTTCAAAAACTTTCCAGTAAGAACTTGAGCACAAAATCCACCATCCGCATATCAACAGCAATCGTCGTCGGGATTCAGAAAGCAGAATGCAACCGATTGATTTTTGTGGGCCGCACATTTTTCGTTCTATCAACTGAAGAGAACGATACTCAAAATAATTTGTTGAATCATCAACATAAAAGGAATGAAATCGCAAGTAATCAAACAGACCACCTTCCCATTTTACCAGCTAACCATACGGATAAACGGCTATACGTTTCAACAAACAGAATGAATGAGCAACGATTTAAACACGTGAACTTATGATACCAAGATTTTTGTCTTAGTTCAATAACGCAAATTGTCAAAAAATACATCTAATCGACGAGTAGTCTGCTAAGGGTCATCTCGGTTATTATTCCTTCTGAAATATGCGTTAAATGGAAGCTCTTATAGTCAACGTTTAGTGTTTTATTTTATCTTAGATGCATTTAAATCAGCTATAGACAGGTTATAATAAACATAATAATCAAGAGAGCGTAGAAATTCGTTAAACGTTGAGTTCCGGAAAGCGCAAATCCAATTCGTGGGTTTGTTGTGTATTCCAAAAGAATGCAATATCTTTGCAGAAAATTGTCTCCAAAAACCCAATCAGTTTGTAAGCCACTATGGTCAACTGGTCGTTTTCTGAACAAAACTAATCGTCCTTTAGACGTCGTCTTAACACAAAAAGTTGAAGCGTCGAGCATTAAAATCAACTACCTCGCTCAAATAGTCTCGTGGAGTTAGAGTCAACTGCAAAGCACCGACTTCAAATGTTACATCAGGCATTGGAGGACCAGCGTCTTCGCTATCCATCACGTAGTAGTCGTCAATTCGAGAGTCGAGTTGAATTGCTCGTATATATGAGTAAAAACTGGAGAGAAAAACATCAGGAGCGATTGTGTAAGAACGACCTGGCTGAATAGATGTCGTCCAATGCTGATTAGTTGACAGGAAAATTGAATCGTATTGAACACTTACAATTAAGTATGTAGACCCATGTGACTTACTGTTTGATTGCAAATATCCACTGCTTTTGTGGATACTGAAGGAAGACGTACTGATAGTCATTTACACAACCAACAGTCAACTCCTGACCCACAATCATTAGACCGGAATTTGAAACGGACAAATTTCTGTTAGGCCAAACTGTAAATCCAACTTGCGGAAAAGGAACAGCACGAAGTAATTGGTATAAGAATGTGCGTTGAAAACGTTGAGTATCAGCGATTAACCCCAAACCAAAAACACCATCAGCTTGAATCGGAAATGCCGATCGATCCACGACTCCAAACTCAGTAGTTGAATTGAAACCGTTTAGCTACAGCATTTCGGAGGTTTATTTTAATCGATTTTATTCATACGTTCAAAAAATCCCGACCTATTTTACCCGTAGGTCCTAATCGACCTCGAATTGAACCATCAAAGAGATGGTCGTTTGTGGTGAAACTTCTTGATCGACTAAACTTGAACGGTGAGAATACGAGGATAGGAGAAATACCTTGGCTGAAAATAAGCTAACGATTGGTTTTGATTGCAATTGGGAACATAAGCACATGATTTGGAGTAAACAAAAATCGATTCGTCTTCGAGACTGAATTTGAACTGCAACAGTTGGGCTAAAAGCCATGAGTTAAAGACCTGATACGAATAACTTGCGCGGTGTTCCAATTGATAAACGCACTTGAAATGAACCTAAACAACACAAGTTACAATCCTTATTATGTTCATTACCACTAAACGGAATAACCATCGGACTCAATTTACCGAAATCTTGTTTTTCAAAAGGTGGCCAGTACTCATGTTGTTCTCGATCGTATGTGAGAGGTATTTCAAGAGCCATCATCTCGTAGAAAAATAATACGCGACTCATAAACCAAAACATTTTCTTCGGTATTCCATGACCACTCAGATGGCTCGTCCAATCTCAACTGTTTATCGTATGAATCAGACGCTATCAAACCGGACATTCTTGGTCTGCGCTCTAAAGACATAACTTTCTGAGAGCCAGTAATATAAACCTTCGATTTGAAGTTTGTGAACTGATCCTTCAATTAGTAAAACGTATAGGCTTATGCTTTTATTTTAACCCTATAACAAACACCAGTTAGTCGACAGATTGTATCGACATAGTTTGAAACACGTGTAAATCGCGCCAATTCGTTTGCTGGACAGCCGTTTGTGCCAAATGATGTCAGACCTACCAAAGTATTAGTGATTCCATTGGAGTCACTTTGTTGCAATCCAGACCCTGAATCGCCATGACAAACTCGACTTGACAATGGATTTGTTGGATCAAGGGACTTAGCACACAAGTAGTCTTCCGAACGTGTTGGCATTAAATCAGTAATTGGCGCAGTACAAGTTTCATCGTGTCGCATTAGTTTTTCGTTTATTCGCGGATCTGTGTTCTCAAAAGCTAAACACACATAAAGGTTAGCAGTCGTCAACTTACCGGAAGGTCGGCCCCAACCGGCTGCTGTGAGAATTGGACGAATTGGTTGACGAGCAAAAGGAAGACAAATTGGCGAGACATAGTCGTTGAATGTGATCGGTTCCTCCAATTCGATAATCGCCCAATCGTGTCCATTGATACATCGTCCTTCAGCAAATCGATGATCAATAGCAACGGCGCGAATCTGCAGCGTTCATTACCTTTGCTTTAGACGCAGACACTCACTCGGCCCATTTGCAGTTTTGTTTGATTGCATTTTGGTGGCAAACTTTTCCAAGTTCTCGCGAAATGAATACAATCCGATCCGTAAAGGACGTTTTTCATCGCCACTGTTTGAAATTCTTTGTAATTGATTACTCTGAAACAAGATCCGATCGATTTTAATCTCAAAAACGATTCTTTTACACGCAAGCGCCGTGTTTTGAGTTGTCGAATCGCAGGAATCCATGCGCGACGGTCAATATGTGATACTGGGAGATAATCACACCGTTAAGTTTATTGAAACCTGAAAGTTGTTGATCAGATAAACTATCGACGAGCCTCATTACCATGTAAAGCCAACGATACGGACCATGGATATTGACGTTTGGAGGAAGAACGACCACAAATTGCCCCCAATCGAGAGCTTTCGTTCTCATCAACTTTCGTCAACATCGTGTCTAAATTTGCTCATCACAAAAACAACGTCATAAATCCTAACCATTGGGCATAAAATAGAAACCGTCGACAGACGATTCTGTGCAATCAAAAAACGAAGAGAGCAAAATACAGACGATGAATTTGCATAACACCCCTTGACGTACTAGTTGAGACAACAAATTCATGGCTTTAAAACAAGCGAAAGCGTCAATTTGCAAGGCTGTCAGTTGGTTCTGTCGTTGACGGAACAAGTTTATGAACGTCGTTAAACAGGTGGTAAATGTCATTCATTTTCGAGTCGTTTGTTAATGTTCGGTACCTTTTGTCTGCAAAGATTGTTTGTGTTTTTGAGTTCATTGTACGCATAAGTGCTTTGTGTTCAAACTCGGCCTAACAACAAACTAATTAATACATGAGGATGTTCAATTGATCTTAAATGAATAGCAAGAGTGTTTCAATCAAAATACATGTCGGTCTGTGAAATATTCAGCTTCCCGTTGCCAATTCGATCGACTGAAAATCACCTGATCTACAAAAAGATTTGTCTTTTTCTACTTCGGAGCAATTGAGCAAACGATAAAACGACTTTTTTTCTGCCATTTAGCTGATTGAACGTTGTAATATCGATCGAATGCTCGTGCTCCAACAGTCGAATAAATGACATTATCGTTAGTCCGAGGCTTCAAAACGAGCTTCTGATCGTCTTTCAATGCTCGGATATAGAATGAAAGTCGATTGGTATCTTAGGATAAAGCTAAAGAAACTTCAAAAGTTTATGCTCTAAAAACTGGTCGATTGAACTGCCGTTCAGATTACTGCGGAGGTTATGCGGTCGATAATCCGTGTTTTTGTGGTCTCTGAACGCGTTGAAGTTTGGTCTTTGGGCGACACGAATCACAATCATTCAGTTGTTTTGATCAAATGATTTCGACAGCGCAGTTAACTCTGCAGAAAGTTATTTTACATTCCAAGCAAAAAATTTTGATTGACAATTTTGAGTCGAAAAAAGAAAGTCGCTTTCCATTCGCTCGAATATTCCGCACTTTTTCGCGTCGACTGCGCAGACGACGGCGAGTTTGATTTTTTGTCGGTCTCTTGGTGGTGCACCTTTCGCATCGTTCGAGCGCTTTCTTTGTCCGTTTGGTTTGCTGCGTCATTTTTCGCTTGGCGTTGGCGGGAACCTATGACGACGCCCGAAAATCTACCGACGTGAACGTCTGATCCCAAGAACGTTTGATTATAAAAAACGTCGCTGGTGGCACTCTCAAATTGGGGCCACAAATTTTTTGAAGGCGCTTTTGCCGAGGAATCTTTTTGGTGTCGCAATTCAGCGGCGTTTTTATGAACGTTTTGCGTGTTTCAGAAATATTTCGAAACAGGAGGACGCTCACTGTTCTTAAGTTGGCCGTGAGTCAACTACGTTCTGTTCTTTCAACAGCACGCAAATTTGTGGGTTACAAACGATGACTTCAGGACGAGAGGTCTTCTGATGGGAATTCACGAGATTTCTGAAGTCAAGACAATCCTCGCTTTAATCGTCGGCCTTTTAATTGGATACTCACATTCAATTCGTTGTTTTGAGTCTGACCAAGTGGTTTTTGAGCATTTGGAAGATTTGACGTGCTACTTAAAAGCGGCGGTTATTTTCGTTCTGCACGTGCACGTGAACTACTCGCCTATGGCTGTTTGTTTCCGTTTCGTATCAGTCTTGTTCGCTCAGTTTCTTTTCAATCATCAACACGCCGATTCTGACGATGAGGCCCGAATGATTGGAGACGCTGATAATCTCCAGTATCCGAAAATATTTGAAATTCCTCAATTCTTATTCTACTGCCTACTCACCAATCATTATTCATTTTTTCGTTTAACGTTGTTTCCTATCAATTCAATGAGTGCATCATCCGTCGACGTCCGTGAAACGTTCTGGGCTTGTCTTTGTGTTCGCTTACAATTGAACGTTTCTTTTGCAATCAAAAAAGTCGTGTAAATTGAGTTTTCCAATCAATCGATTGTCTAGAAATCTGTCAGTGCGTTTTGAATTCACGCACTTTTGAATTGTGCGACCGTTTCTACACCAAAAAAACATTCACTGCTTCGTTAGTCTTCGCATTTGGACGGGTACACAGTTCACGGGTCAAAATGACTGAAGTTTTTCACATGGAATTGACTGATACCGAAAATTCCAATCATGAACCTTCCTATCAAAACGAGTCGATGTCCGATAAGGAAGATGAAATTTACGAATTGGTAAGTCGGTTTGTTCGAACATGTTTGGTACACAGTCGCTGCCTCATAACGAGCAACTTAGCCATCATTGGCATTTTAGGATGAGTTGCCGTCAGAAGAACCAACTCCAGCTTCAGAGTAATTTTGTGCACTTTCTTAATTGCATTGCCTTTCGTATTTAGCGAAGAGATATACGAGTTGGACGAGAAGCTAATTAATCCAAAGAACTTGCGTTTGTCGCCAAATGACTTTCAACTTTTGAAATTACTAGGAACAGGGGGCTTTGGAAAAGTGTCTTATGATTGAAATAATCAACTGATAGTTCGTTTAGGTGTTTCTGGCCAGAAAGAACACTCATCCGGACTCGGGACAATTGTTTGCAATCAAAATTCTCAAAAAAGCACAAATCACTCGAAGTTCAAAAGGTAATTAAACATTTGTGTTTTAAGTAATACTCACTGGTGTCAAATATTCGCTTCAAGTAACACAAGTAACATGTCATTTGCAGACACTGCTCATACCAAAACCGAACGTTCGATTTTGGAACAAGTCGTCAAAAATCCGTTCATTTGTAATTTGTGCTATGCTTTTCAAACTGCTGGCAAATTATACTTGGTTATGGAGTTTTTGGCTGGTGGTGAATTGTTCAGTCTATTGGAAAATCAAGGTGTTGTCACGGAAGATTCTGCACGTTTCTACTTGGCCGAGATAACAATTGCTTTACAACATTTACACGGATTGGGCATAGCTTATCGTGACTTGAAGCCCGAAAACATTATGTTAGATTCTACTGGTAAGTAATTTCTTAATGCATGTTAAATTTGCTTTATTTTGTAGGACACGTTAAGTTGACTGATTTTGGTTTGAGTAAAGAGAAACTGGGAGAATCCGACGTGAAGACATATACCTTCTGCGGCACAGTGAGTCATGATACTAGTTTCAATTGAGTTTAGTATCAGATACTAGTTTCAATTAGTTTCAGTATCATGATACTAGTTTCCATTAGAAACAGTCTTATAATACCAACTAGTATCATGATATCTTTTAGGTGGATTATATGGCCCCTGAAGTTGTTCTTCGTACTGGACATGGAAGAGCGGCAGGTAAGTATCTAGATTACCTTTATACCACAATCGAACTCGCAGACTGGTGGTCGTTGGGAACGCTTTTGTATGACATGCTTATGGGTGCACCACCTTTTGCTTCGAATTGTTCTAAGCGCGTCATTGAAAAAATTCTGCGTTCGCGAATTCGTTTGCCATCAACGATGAGTGAAGATGCTCAATCACTGATTAAAGCATTATTGAAGCGAAATGCATCCAATCGTCTTGGAGCAGGACCTCGTGACGCTCTCGAAATTCAGGAGCATTCATTCTTTCGTACAATCGATTGGCAACTTGCCTACAATCGACAGGTACACACACTAGTTGCTTTTATAAAATTTTTGTTTAAGCTTACTCCTCCATTCCAACCAACTCTTAAGTCGGTTGATGATGTTAGTCAATTCGATCGACGTTTCACCGAAGCACCGGTGGTCGATACACCATACGAACAAAATGGAATGCCGTCGTCAGTTAATCCATTTGAAGGTATGTTTGCTTGTTAGTACAATCAGTCACAACCTGCATGTTCTATAGGATTCTCATTTGTTGCACCAGGAATCATTGATAAATACATGGAGAGAAGTTAAAGTTTCTGTGTACTCTTTAACGACTTGTTTTTGTCATTATATCTTGAGCGATTTATGCCTTTCAAATTACATTTTGGCCTCAATCGTGCTCAACGTCTTTGTGCTCTTTTTGATTATACGGGTTACTCGTTCAATTTTAGTCAACGTGCCTTAAGTCTCGGATTCGTATCCGTGGGTGAATATCAAATGATTGGATGCTTTCTAGTATCGGATACCCTTGCCCTTTATTGTTAAGTTTATTCTTTCTAAGTCAACATTGTAAACGGCCTAATAATTTAATAAACGAATTGAATCATTAGTGTTTCCTATGTTCTTTGACAGCTTGTTTTTTGTGTAAACTTTCATTCTCGGGTACCTTTGGTACACACTTTTCGCATTCTTGATTTGCATTTTGCTTCAACCTTTTTGCAAGTATTAGTGCTCTATTCGTCTGTTTTCTTGATAAAACTTGTTGTTTCTTGAGTTCAGAACAATGTAATTTATTGTGGGATTTCTGTGTTCTTTTTAATAAAAGATTTGTGTTATTAGCAGAACAAAAATATTGAACAAGAACTTGAAAGCACCGAAATTAAGATGAAATGTTAAAAGTGATGGCAAGTAGATGAACAACATTGAGCATTGTAAAAGTATTTGGCAATTTAGAACCCGATATTTGTGTAAATACCACTAAGCAGAAACACGTGAGTAGGTTTTAAAAAACTAGTCTTGTGATTTCGTCAACATTTGTCTCATAACCAATGAGTGATAGAATCCGTCCTCTTCGTTCATCAATTCTCTATGCGTTCCACTCTACAATTAATTGTGATTATTCGTGGTCTCAATCCTTGTACCTGAACTACACGTCCTTTGTTAAGCACGCAGATTAGATCCGCACCCTCTACGGTACTCAAACGATGAGCCACCTAAATAATTGATGGATATACGCACTTAAATCATAACGTACGATGATAACCGTGCGATCCTTCGAACACTTTTGGATGGCTTCTTGAATCAAAAACTCGGAGGTTGAATCAAGCGCCGAAGTTGCTTCGTCAAGTAAAAGTACACTGGGATTTCTGACAAGAGCTCGTGCAATTGCGATTCTTTGCTTTTGACCACCTAAATTACGAAATTGGCAATTCGAAACAATACGACTGATACCACTCAATTGAACTCCTTTCTCACCACAAAGCGTATCATAACCTTTGGACATTGACGAAACAAACTCGTGACAATTGGCCATCTTTGCAGCTTCAATCATTTTCGCTTCCATTAAATCTTCCAAGCTTTCTTCGTTATCAGTTGGTATGTCAGAACTTTTTGCAAAATCTTCAGCACTCAAACCGTAAAGAATGTTCTCTCGTATGCTTGTTGAGTACAACGTAGGTTCCTTTAACATGACTATTAGCTCTGTTCATATATTAATCACTTCTTAATAAGCTAATCAAAACTTCTTAAGACTAGTTGGCAGAACAATCAAGTAAATTTTTGTAGGAATAATCAAATTCAAATAACCTGAGCAACCAATGCAATTCGTCGATGGTAAAACGCGTGATCGTAGAGACGAATATCTTCGCCATCCAAGCGAATCTCACCACTTGCACATTCGTAAAATTGCTCCAACAAAGAGATCATCGTGCTCTTTCCCCCACCAGATGTACCGACAATCGCAACCATCATGCCCGGCTTGATTTTCAACGAAAAACCCTAAGAAAACGTATATTAATTTATTGTAGATCACTGACTTTTAGCACGTTAAAGTTGGGACGTGTCGGATAAGCAAAAACAATGTTGTCGAATTCAATACCACCGTCAACCTTCTTTTGTAAGGTGCCGTTGTAATCGATTGCAGGCTTTCGATTCATGTACTCAAAAATCTTTCTCGACGACCCAACTCCTGACATAACACTAGTGAAAACAAAGTTCAAGTAATAGAAGACCTGAAAATCAATTTGACATTTCAATTCTCATCCTCTTCTTTTACTTCTCCTAACTGCAGTTGGTACAAAAGAAAACTTGTGATCTGATTCACAGTCATTAGACCTAGAAACAACTTGTCTTTTATTTACTGTCACTTACCGTGAATTGCAAGATGACCGGCATAAAATAAGATAGACAAAAGGACCACGTTTTCAGCAAAATCGTTTCCCCAAGTAAATCCGATTTCCGCAATGCATTTCGACTGAAAATCGAAGTTTAATGTAAACTTGTCGTGTGACACCTGAGTAATGCGAATGACTTCTGCCAAATGTTGTTCGTAACGATCCATTTCCTTTTTTTCGTTTGCAAATGATCTTACGGTTCTCATTGTAGAAATAACCTAAGAAAAAGGTCCTTTTACTACATAAACAATTATCCACCTCATTAGCCACATTGTTGGCTTCTGCATTTGCGTGTTGTGTCTTCTCGCCGAGTCGCTAAAGCTATCAAAGTCAATACAAACATGGAATCAAACTCTTACGTCATACCAACCTCCGTACAACTTCAAAAAGAAACCAAGCGGTGGAATAATAATGGCCGTAATCAAAGTCAATCTCCACGAAAGATAAGCCATGAAAATTAATGAACCACACATTATGCATAGTGCACGAAGTAAGACGTTGAGATTATTTGAAACGACCGAAGACACGTTGTCGCAGTCCGACGACAAGCGAGAAATGATCTCACCTGAGTCTCTTTAATTGGACGAATACAGTTTTCGGTACAATAATACCTGTTTTTGACTGATCGAAGAATCCAATTTCTTGCTTGAGTATTGAACGATAGAGATCTTTTCGCATACTTCGATTGACTAAGGTTGTTGCATAAGAAAATAAACCGCTTCGAACACCTCCACAAGCTCCACTATATCAATTGTCTTTTTCAGTCGTTGACTCGAAACAAACCTCAGCATAATGAGGCCGAACATCCAGCTCACGAGTCTGATGAAACGCGAAGATTGTGCTTTACCTTTCACAACCTCCGCAATAACTTCTCCAGTGAAGTATGGGATGAAAATGCGGGCTGAAATCTCGTATATCAATGACCATGCAACATTTCAGCTAACATACCCACAGCGTAAATGATTAAAAAGAAGAAACCAGCATAGAAATAGCCACCGTTGTATCGTGCATATTTGAGAAGATTCCAAATTTGTCTGAGAGTTGATAATCGAACCGGCAGTTTTTCGACTTCTTCGTTCGGAGTCAACGCTGTTGCATCGTTTTGATTCACCGCATTGTACTTTTGTTGTTGATAACGCAATCGAAATGTCCAAAATCCAAAGAATAACAAAGAAGCCAAGATCGTCCACAAGATTTCCAACCAAACGCCCCAAAACTTGAGTTGACCGTCAATTTCGGCATAGAGCAGAATCTTTAGAAGGGAATAGGAAGTGAAGAGAATGAAAACACTAGTAACAACATGATTGAAGGCAATAAGCGACTTTTGTAGTTGCAGTAGAATCATTCCAATAATCAACAGCACCATACGTATCAGCGCCAAGCAAACAAACTCTCCAGCAGAGCGGCAAAGATCGAATCCATGTGGCCGCCAATGTAGTTGATCTTCAAGTGTTTTCAGCGAAAAATCGAATTGCGGATGCATTAATCCAAGAAAGAAGATACACAGAGACAAGTCCAGCACAATAAAAAGAGTAGTTTGTGAGAAGAAGATCTTCGATGAAGAGCATAATAACGCAGAAGATCGAATGACCATTTTGTTCACAAGATTAAAAGCATGTAGATTGGCAGTGGAACATGAGCAATAGTCCTATAAGTTGCAAAATAAACTCGATTTCTAAACAATACAAAAAACACGAGATTCTCGGAATAATGTGAATAAGAAAGGAACATATCAGTCAGTGAAAATCCAAAGAACTTTTATTTTACACAAAATGCTTTAAAGTGTCCACCGCAATTTGCGCCCAACAAAAACAACAACAAACCCGGGGGTTAGAACGAACTCTCAGCGCTCTTGTCCGCCTTTTTCTTCGGCAGTAAACAACAAAATGTCGTCGTTTTTCGTCCATTAAACTGATTCGATAGAACAAAGATACTTGAATTAGATTCGAAATAAGCAAAATTGGCCAACTTTCTACCACTTCGACTGGATGATTTGTCCGTGATGTCAAGAGCGCAAAGAAGGAAATTTCTCGTGTGTGGATAAAAGAGCGGAAGACGACCAGTGGAAGAGAAAAAGAGTCGTCACGTTGTTCTCTTCTATTCGAGTGTTTTATCGGCCGATCGGAACGTAAACAAAACTTTCAAGAATCAAACAACATAAACGGAAAAGGGTGTAATCTCTAACGAGCACTGTTTTCAGTCAGTTTGGTTTCGATCTAATTACACAGATGTTGCCGAATAGCTTACATGTAGGTTGTCTAATTCGATATTCGCGTTTTATTTCTGATTTAAACATTTGGATAAGAACAAGTAAAATGCCATGGAATTGAAAGTGAGCAATGCAGTTGAAATGCTTTGAAATCGAGAAGGTTATGACTGGGATTCCTGATGAGTTAAACTGGCAAGACAGTAGCTATGAATAGGCGTCTCAGTATATATCTCACGAAGTGTAAAGTAATAAGTACAGAATAATTAAAAGGCTGCTCAAACTTCGGAAACAATGCTGTTTTGCGTATGAATACTTCCATTCGCTCTAAATTCTTTCAAACTGATGAGTAAATTAAACATACGAACCTACCGATTGAATAGATCTGTTGCGTCGATTTCGCTGCTTCGGGAACTGCCGTTGTGAAGATTAGCTCCGGATAAGTACACAGCGTTGTTGTAACTAAAATATTGAAATTACGGTCAATCTGTTGAAAGCGTTTAACAACCTGATTGTATGATCGATCAGAGAAGTTGGTGAAGAAATCACCGGAGGTGTTCGTTTTTCGTTTGCATCAAAGGTTGTTGATTTGTTTGAATCAAATCCCAACGACTTTCCTTTCTTCGCGTTCACTTTTTTGATGTACCTAAACAGCGTTTTCAACAAGAGTTCTGTTTATCAACACACTTTGCTCGATGTGGTTCTTCGGGTCGCAGACGACTTATCAAGTTTCCAATTCGTTCACCACACGGACGGAAGATCATCAGAAGAGCGAAGAAAATCACTGGAACGATGCGCATCACAATGAAGCTGGTGAGAAGTCCATTCGAAATAAAACTTTCCATAATAAGTGGGTCGCAAGTGTTCTAAAAAGTAAAGCGTATGTTTGCTAGTACAAAACTACTTACTCTCGGGTTCGTTTTGCGTTGAAATGTGTTGTATAAATTCTGATTAAAAGTGCATCCCAATCTATTTTCTATGCTTAGAACACCACTGGGATTGAATGGAATTGCACGGTCCAACAGCAATTCCGTACTGTTCGGCAGATTGGAAGAATATGGCATCAGGAAGAAGGTGAACGCCGAGGTCTCAGTGATTGTGTACAAAGAACCAGCAATCAAAAACAACCAAAAAATAATGTGAATGTTTCCAGCACGAATATCCGAAGCATAAAAAAGTAGAATGCAAACGGTCACAAAAAACAACGACGCTGCATCAGCAAACAGAAACATGTACATCAGCGATTTATACTAAAACATTCTCAATGAAAAATTATGCTTGAAAACACACATTTGAGTATGAAATCAACTCACTTTTCGCTGTTCAGCTAACAAATCCAATTCATTTTGCCGAATTTCGTAGCTGCCAAGATGTGGCTGATAGTTGATCTTACTGACACCAGCAGTTTTGTCCAAGTAATCTGTTAACTCCTCATAAAGTTCACTATCTCGATGGACTGAAAAGTCATTTTGGATTTGTTCGTAGTATTCTTTTACCGTAAAATAGGATAGCAAACACGGAGAATAGAATTGACAATCCCAAGAGTATCGCCAACATCGTTCCGATTGCCGCTCTCCATGTGCTTTTCGGTTTTTGGCTGCTCGATCGATTCGGAGGCACTGGAGTTTGCCATTGGAAATTCATGTTTCCAGCACTTCAGCCGCGGCTTAAACACACTATTAGACACTATATAAGTCAGTCGCGTAATCGTTAAAAAGCAAAAAAGTCCCAGATGTGTTTTACTGATCTGAAAGCAAATAAGCAAAAACAACAGAAAGTCAAGGCCATGTGCCTTAATAACGAATGTTGAACTCCGATGACCTCCGATTTCTGCATGCCATCGCTTAAGTCATGCACAACTAACAAACGTTTAAGGTGATTGCGAGGAGAAACAAAGTCAAAAGATAAAATTATCGAAACTTGATTTTAACCCAATTCACAGTCTAATTAAACTAGTGGTTTGCAGTTTGACAGAACTTTCTTTCCAACTCGGACGAAAGTTTGCGGCTCATAAAGTTGCCGGCGACTGCGAACGCGGATGTACAAGAGCGGGGATTTACATAAACGACAAAAAGGCGATCGCTCCGAATGGTCAGTTAAAAACGTGAAGGTCGTTGAGCGTTCTCTTGCAGCGTCGATTTGCTTTGTCAACGAACATGACTCACCAGTAGAAGTGACATTCAATTTCGAGGCTTGCGATTAGCAATGAAATCGTAAGCTTTCAATTCTGAGCCAAACAATCACGCAGATTTCGGATCGATTGTCGCATGAATACGAGTTGTCATAACGACATCGTCGCAGAAACAATCAACCGTCCGAACAATCGTATATTTAATTAGAAAACAATCATCTAAACAGTTTTCATGCCAAAAAATCGCAAAGCAGATTTCTAAAAGATGGCGAGTATGATTCAACGCCAAATCCGAAACACCGCTGGACGCTGCAACGACCGGCGACTCCGAGGAGAGGAACGACCTTGAAAGATCTCCAGGCGCTTCGGATACCTTGAGAGTGTGAATAGCAAAAGTGGACGGCAGCGACGAGAAGCCGCCGATTCTTTTTTATCGACAAACATATCGGGAGTTTGGTGAGCAAAAAAGCCATCTGACATTTCGAGTTTCAATCAAGATTTGAATTCTTTTCGAAAACAGAAGATGGTCAATCAACAAAAAGACAATTCGTTAGCAACCAACTCACAACGATGGTCGGTCGCGTGGGATGCAAATTTGGAAGGTACCCGCGATTTGTGACCTTTTACCAAACGGACCACTTCTTTGCCCTCAATACTGCCGAGTTGGTTCAAATGCGGGAGCAAATCTCGTTGTTTGTTCCAAATGTTGGCCGTTGAAAAGTCTTGGAGTTACACAAACTTCTTTGCCAAATTTGTTTTGCGAACTCGAATTCCAACTCTTGACCTTCAGATCGCGGATTCAATGAGATTTGCCGTTGAGATCTGCGAGCAATAAAAGAAATTCTCGAGTTTGAAGGAAGCTGCGCAATGGAAATTATGCCAATTTAAACCAAAGAATTCGAACAAACTTAAAGAGAACGACGGCTTCTTGCTGTGCATTAAGCGATGAAAGGAGTTGGTATAAGGAAATGCGGTAAAACGAGGATCTGACCGCGACAATCGGTGCCCTACAATTACCAGTAGTTTTCGCGTCAAAAGCGGCACTCCAAACCCCTTTTCAGTTGTATTTCTTGGCATCGGAAAATGAGTTCTATTGTAATTGGGATGCCGAAAGATGAACAACGAGGTCCGAGTGGCCATCAGCGCCGTTTTCGTCGGAAAACAATAAGAGCTATTGACATACGAGGTCGATCGAAAACACTGCAGAGTTGGCTTCTCAGAAACGTCATTTTCAAGTTCGAATGAGACAAAGCAAATAGAACGACAAGACTAAAACTTGTGCTAATAATTTTCAGCAATTTTTCCGCTCCGAAAGCTGTGTAACGAAGAGCTTCGTCAACTAAACTGCCACCTATGAATGTCCTTGAACCATCTCGTTGTCCGGCCTCTCTCATCAAGTCTGATCATGTTTTCGTTCGATTTATCAACAGAAATAAATCAGACATTTGACTGCGCTCAAACATGTTAATTTGTTTGTCTTCATTCGGTTAGGACATTTGCGTAGGACTTCATTTCCACTACAAGAACAGTTAGTCTCCTTGTTTGTCTCACAAGGTTTCTCGTACTCCACAATTAGCCGTCGGTTGTCAAAGAGATGCCAATTGAAGTCACGAGAATGATAATCAGCTTCGAACAGTCCTTTGGGTTATAGCGTCTCTTCAACGAGCCGATTGACGGAAATAGTTTGCGTTCGTTTTATAATTAATTCCGCATCTGGTCGGCGCACAGGAACGTCGTCTGCCGGTTAATTTTGTGGCTTGAAGTGACTGATGGGGAACGTAAACACAAAAAGTGCTGGAGAACCAAACGCAGAAAACGAGAATTGACAAGCGGAAAAGTTTGGAGAAAAAGGCGGACATAAAACGTGCCCCCTCAGGCCGCAACAGTCCGAAAGAGTTCACGTTTTTTTCGTTTTATTGGCGAACGTTTTGAGCGGGAAAAAGCCAACGACAAAAAGCGAAAATTGAGTTCTTTCCCTCGTTGCTAAACGTTTTCTTATTTGTTTAACTTCGTTGATGACAATTATGAGGTCTTTTGTTATGTTCGCGTTGTTTGTAACGCACAAAATCTTCTACGTGAATTCGAACGTTTTCCCCAAAGAATGAAGAGAGGAAATTCGAAACGTTTTTTCTCGTCTTCACGAACGTTTACCGCTCTCCATTCAAACGTTTGTTGGTTTTTCTGCGATTTTTTGTTGTCCTTACATCTTTTCGTTCATCTCACGTAAAACCTCTACTGTGCGTCGGATCAAAGAATGCGCGACTGTGTTGCTCCACCGAACGTCCACTGGTATGATGGAAGTTGTAATCAAGTCCGATCAAGTTACGCGAAATTCAAATTTCGATCTTTAACGACCAACTGCGAATTCCTAACGTTCCGACGGCTTGCAATTGTTCGTTTTTTGTTTTCTTTTCGATTTCCGAGCTTCAGGTTCGTTTTTTATTCGACTGCTCGTTTTGCGTCATCCAATTAACTGGCCCTCACGCACAAAAAGCGGCCGCTCGTTTGTTCGATGTTGCCAAATAAGAATGATCGAATTGCTCTCGTTTTTTGTCGAACTGCTAACGTGGACGTTGGTATCGTTGTTACCAATATTTACAACAACGACTTCAATTAATCGGAAGTGCCTGACGGTTCCATTTGAAGAACAGGAGTTGACAAGTGACGACTTGTAAATAAGAAAACAAAGTTTTTCGAACGTGAAATGCGTCGAGAGGAGCGGTCAATTTGTTTCGCAATTACTCGAGCCGTTCAAGACCTCGTCAACGCGACCCTCCTCAATGAACTCCACAAATTTCGCACTTCACGCGCACGACCGGAGGATTGTTCTGCGCAGGTGGAGTGTTCGTTTTTTATTGGTTTTTGGACACGTGAAAATCAAACTTCGGTTCGTAAGTCAAATCGCAGACGACGCCAATTGATCGTTTCGGTTTCTTTCACGTGCTCACTCTTGTGCCACTAAAATGCACGTAAAGAATCAACGTACGTCGTGAATTTACGGTGTTCGACGTGCACGTTGTTTTCGAATCAGATTTCCATTTTACACGCGTTTGGCCCCGAGAAGACGTTACTCCTGAATCTCATTTCGTGCATCACAAACGACCGCTTGCGGCCAAATTCGAATGATCATTTCGGGACAATATCCGTGCAATGTAAATAGAAGTCGAAACGCTTCGTTGATTAAATCCGGTTCAACTACTCGAGACGGACATCAACTTCAGAGTTTGCCATGACGTTCGCGTTGCGTAAAAGAGGGCTATGGTAAAGAATAGTTCACGGAGTGTACATTGAGTCTGAAATGAAGGAGCGAGGGCCAAAGCAAAAAAGAGCGGAGGGTTTTTTTGGTCTGAAAATTTTGAGTGGCCAAGTTGAACACTAAAACAGAAAAACTTTCTACCGCGCTATGAGAACGTTCACACTTCGAAGTCGACCATTGTATTGGTTACCAGACGGAAGTTTTCTTAACTTTTTTGCATTAATTTGCGACGTTACTTTGAAATGCGACTTCTCGAATAGTTTGCATTCTGATTGGTTTCAGAATGCACGCGATTTATTTTGGACCTCCGATTCGCGTGTTTCGTTTTATGAATTGGACACCATCGAAGTGTTCAAGTCGTCCGTCCACCACCTGCGTTGTCTTTGAACGGATTTCTTATCATTTCAACTCGAAAATTGGCGCCTCAAAATCTTTTTCGATATTTTTCTAACCAAATAGTACCAAGCTGTTTAGACAGACTGTCCACGTTTTAAACTCAGAGAATGGAGAGTAAATTAAACGTTTAAGTGCTAATTCGTCCACTGACTTTTCGATGAACTTGATTGTCGCTTTCCATCGTTCGTAATTGTGTTCTTGCTTGCTTTCTTCGTGCTTATAGACCTTGAACCATGGCTTGTGTTAACAAATGTGTTCATGGCCAATCAACAATTCATCGGCTTCGAAAACAACCAGTTAAACTACCAGAATTGTTTTCGTTCACAGGTGTGTTCACACAAAGATCTCTAATCTGCCGATGGAAATACAAATATCCGGGAGATATGCCTCAGATCTAATCCTTCACCTACGTGTTCCGCGATTTCATTGCCAGTTTCTTACGCCCTCATTCAAAGGTTGTTTCACTGCATGAAATATACTCGTGACTATCAGCCAAGACAACTCGCGACTCGACTTTTATTTTACCAACATTGAAGTCCCAAACGTCAGAAAATTGCCCCTGAATTGAGAACGCGTGGATTAATAGACGGGGGCAAAGATTTGTTTTCTTTGCGATTATCGTGCATTTATTACACAGACCTAATATGAAGAGGATTTGCCGCCTTAGGAAAAAGTCGTCTTCCGCGATTTGTATGCCCAATTTAGCAAACACTAAACTACGATATGGCAATTAGTTTTGCGTCATTCGGCTTTTGAATTTTAAGGTCACAGATTGTCTTATGTTATTGTAGCCGAATGTCATTTGTTAGGGTCATCTAATTTCTAATATTTTCAACACGTGAATGTGTGTTGCCTTGCATTTTCTAGATCACGATCGTTCATCTCATTTCGCTTTCAGATTTCAACTATCGCAGAAAACGTCAATTTGTTGGAATGTTCATTGAATAACATTGAGATTATTAGTTGTAAGAATCCCGGTTAATTTGTAAATATCGCTATGAACTACGGAGATTCGGGCACTCAAAATGGTTATGTTCAACACTCCAATCCAAATATGCAAATACAACATCCACCTAATAGTTTTGGTACGTTGAATTTCAATATCACTTTTTATCACTGGAACACTGTTAGGTATGACCAGTAATTCGAATTCTTTGTCTTATGACAACAGAATGTCATCTCATCAGCCAATGCATTGCCCACCTGCTCAGCAGTCGATTTCCCAGTTCAATTCACCAATGCATCACAACCCGCGAAAATGTAGTACGATTGTCACGCCCGATCAACTTCGACAACAACAAATGATGCCACCGCCTTCAATTCAACGACCACAGTCTATTCAGGTAAGTGGTCAGCATCAGCATTCACCGCACACACTCCAATCACCTATTGGCAATGTCAACTCGGGTTTCATGTCCTCTTCACCTCAACAGCAACCCGCAAATCTGATGCATTCGCCACAACAACAGATGTCTCAATTTCCTCAAATGCAAACTTCACCAAACGTGAATTCCAACTACCAACAACCCCAACAGTTTTCCAATCAGAGAAGCACCGCACATCCATACGTCGGGTTACAAGAGTGAGTGGAATAGCAAAATGTCACAAAAGATCTCAAAACCTGATGCAAACTCAATGATCATTGAACGCGTAGATCAATTTAAAACCAATCATCTCTTATTTTAAACCGTACTAATTGATGATCTTTCATCGCACGCTAACGGTCAAACGTGTTTATTATACACATGACAAAACGATGCTCACTAATTCGCAGAGTTCTCAGTTTAATACCGCTTTAATTGTTCACGGAGCAAGAGCATTTTTGCAATAATTTCGCAAATGAAAGCAACGTTGTGCTCCGACTAAATCTTTTTCTTATCATTCTTCAAGCGTCACAACAAAAGTCTTTTGATTTGAGCAACAAAGATATATGAAAATCATTTTGAAATGGGAATTTAATTGTTTGAAAGTTCAAACTGTTTTTCCAGCTGTTCTCCCCCTTCATCGCAACAAACTCGTCCGACGGCTTATCCGCTTAATTCAATGCAAAGCACCCAATACGAGTCGAACGGTCCCATGTACAACCACGGAACCCAATCGCAAATGCCCTCGACCAACGTTCAAACCATTTCAATGACCACTAACAGCGGAGCTGATGGTTTGACACAGAACTCGTCATTTCCACCACAGATAACTAATCAACAGGTGCGTACCTGTAAAGCCAACCTCCACATCATGTTTTTAGCAATCGATGCAACTAAATTCTTCTGTTAATCCGAACATGAAGTCTGACTATTCCGCTTCAATGAATAATCCAACTTCTTACTGCAATTCGAATGCCGTCTCATCAAACGATGCTTATCTACGTTCTGCGGCCAACTATCAAAACTCAACAAATCAACAGCATAGCTGGCGAAAAGCGTCGTTAGCTTGTAACTTTCGTTTGTAAGTTTAATTGACTATTCGCCGGCTAAACATATCACATTTCTGCATAATCTCTCGATTCGTTTCAGGAATCCAATAACACGAAAAGACTCAACTTCGCCACAAAATTGTATTGAAAGCAGTCAAGCTCATCAACAGATTCAACAATCTCCTCAAAATGTCAACGATATGACAAGATCATTTGTCAAAGGAAATGAAAACGAACCGCCAATTACACGTAAACTCTCCTATCATCCGCAGAATAGCAACAATTCGTATAACGATCGAAATACAAGTGAGAAGAAGTTTTGGAGAAGCGAATTGATTTTTTTTAGTTCCAAATAAGATTTCTGGAAGTGGATTCAATGAGAAATATCGTAGTCAGAGTTTAAGTGCAGCCGAATTCTTGAGACGACAAGGATCAATAGACGGCAGTCGAAACGGCAAAGGAAACGTTCCATCACTTCGTCGTTACAATAGTCAACTCCGAACACATCGCTTTTCAACAGCCGGTTTGCATTTCAATTCGACGGCCAGTTCTTACACTCCTCCGCCAATGTTATCACCTTTGAGATTGGGCACCGGTTTGTATCGTTCTATTAGTCGTCAAGGTAAGTCAACTATATGGCTTTTACGTGAACTGAGAGAAACACGATAATTTTGTTCAATACATTAATGATAAGGGGACCAAAAAATAGCGTTTGAAAACATTGAAAGTTTTTGCTTCATATCGATGTTGAGCTCTTGTTTCGTCTAAACGCAAATTTGTAATTGACTTTCCATTAAAAGTTCAAGTTTTGTATTTGTTTATAGACTTTGCTTTTGTATCTTGAGGACCATGCATATACGTCTAATTGACTTCCGTGTTTACGACTTTAGATGTATCATTTAAGCTTCAGAAGTGGCGATTTGTATAATTACTGAGTACCACACGTGAGAGTGGATGCGCTGTTCTTTTCGATTTTATGGCTTGTGATGTGTTTATCTACTGGTTTTGGGTCTTCGTTTTACTCACATTAGTATTCCACATGTTCGTGAACTAATTCGTCGAAATTTGAAGTTTCTAACCTCATCGGAAATCTTTCTGCGAAGAACATGCGGAAGCTTGAATCCGCTTTATGACTATACCGACGAAGATCATTTGTGCCTGTGGTTTTTGATCATTGCATCGTGAAAGTAACTGCTGAGCGATATTTGAATTTGTAGTCACAGCAAGATGATCATTTATTTTGGCTTATTTCTTAATCGCATTTCTATGCGGATCACCGTTTAGTCCTAAGGCGACATCCGATTTAGAAGGCAGTTCTAATTTTTCGAATCAATTCTTGAAAACAGATGTAAAGCATTCATTTTGTAAATGAGTCGACCGCCTTTTGTTCATAAAGTTTGTTTTGAGGACCTTGTTGTCTGGTCGCTTATCGTATTGAATTCAATGTAAAAACACGTGCTTTTTGTATTCATCTTCTGACGTAAATGCACAGCGAATGGGGAATAATTGACCCGATTTTCCGTTCTGTTACTTTCGCTATTCCAACAAGTGAGAGCCCGATGGAATTCATTGAATCGACAGCCAAACTCTAAAAGCGATTGTCTTCAATACGTTCGCTCGTACGGTCAACTAACTCACATTGCAAGAAATTACGGGAACCAAAAACCGATAGTCAGATTAGATGGCATACAGTTTTTTGCTTGTCTACTAATGATAAACGCGACCACCCAGTTTGTTAAGCTCAAGTTGTTGACTAACAGATAAACTCAGAGAACTCTGAGTACCAACCATTTAAAAGCGTGTGTTGGACATAAAAGAACACTAATTGTATTTCACACAAGTCCTCCAATTCCTTGGATTCGACTCTCTAGTAGCACGCTCAACTTTATTCATCGTAGAAAACTTCTGCTTCTAAATTTGGTGCATCCAAATATAAACTACATTTTCGAAAGTCCCGACTGAAATGTACTAATGAGTAAGTGTTGAAATTGCATTCGAACATAATCGCATTACCAAGAATAATGGTAATTGTGAGTTGGAAACATAATTGGAAGTTTAGTTCCATGCGTCTTTGCGTTACTCACACTCCGCTTCTGACCAATTCCTATGCGTGTGGTCATGAAAACATTCTTGCAGCGCTCTATTCTCAGCAAAAGCACGAAAATACGATTTGTGGCCTTAGGCATTAGTTTGCAGAAGCGAATGCCAATCTTATGGCTGAGTCGTAAAAGAGGAACGAGCTTCTCGCTTCAACTTGGCGTATGGGTTTGCAAGCGAGTTCTCTATTTTTGTCCTCTGACACGAACCGCATTCAATGTCTGCAGATTCACACCCATTTCGGAGGCAAGATGTTTGAAATTGCTCGAAAATAGTGTTTGAATTGGAATGGAGACTTGAATGGTGTTTGCCTTCTTGTTTTCATTACGAAATAACTTGGGACTTTGCGTGATCGAGTAATTTGAAATTGCAGCTGCCCGTTAATGATCTGAATTTTTGTCTCAATAACAAGCTTACGGTCAAATGTCATTGACAAGTGACGAATAGGGGTCTGCGACTACTAATTAGTTCCGTATACGAAGTCTGCAATTTCGATCAGCATTACAATTTTACGCTTCGCTTTAGCGTTACGGAAAAACGAACGGTTTTTGCAGCGACCGTGAAATTCGACTTCGGAAAAACAATCGTTCAGCAATTTCGAAGTCCAAATTTGGAAGCCAAACGTAACGAGGTTAAGGCGTCAATTTGAAGTCACGTCTGACAATCGAATTTTTTTATTCGAAGAATACTAATGTCTACTGCGAGAAAGCGACATACGCAAATCGTGTTCTCCGTTGTTTTCCAACTACTTGATTCACAATAATCTTTTCGAAATTTGCTTTTGCTGTTCCTTGGAAACGTTATGATGCTCGAGACTTCGGATGTTTATTTGGACATTCCAATACAGACGGCGGTTTAGGAATCGAGGTTTATTGTCGTAATTCATTCCAAGAAAAGTATGTTAATACTCTCGTCTACTTTTAAATCGCAGGTTTGGAATTGACGTGCTAACACTCAGTTGATAAACGTGTGATTTGCGAGAACATGAGTCAGAACGTTCAAACACCATACGCTTCAAAGTGCAAAATATCGTTTGCATCCTAATCATACGACCAAAGCCTTCAATTTCTTCTGAATTGGCTTTTTGAACTTCCTGATGCGTCCCCACCCTCCGAATATTGTTCTCATCGCCTTTCAAGTGGTGGATGATGTTTTGGTGAAAACTGGAACAGAACTCTGGTGCGTAGTGTCGTAGATTAATTGGAACACGAGAGTTAAAACTACTTCCGTATTGCGGTTCCAAGAAATAATCGATCGAAATGTCGAGTGTGGTCAACAAAGTTATTGGAACTGGAGTTAAGATACTCAGACTTTAAATTCCAATTTCCAGTGTTTCTTAAAATTTTTGCAATTCGAGATCGATTGTTAAAGTTCTTCTGCTCAATCAGCTTGACAGCTCCACTAAACAGCTGCTTTTTGAGCAGATCTTCTTCAAAACTCCCTTAAACATGTCGTCTAATTCCAGTTCTATTGCAATACATTGCTTAGGATATTTGGCCAGTGCTTAAACTCTGTCGTATGAATAGCTTTTTCGACTGATGGTTCTTGTTCCAATTGAAATTTTGTGTTTCTCTAATTGAAAAATGTGTTCAATTTTGATCTCTATTGTATACTACGTCATTCGATCGGTCTGCGACGAATAATCGAAATGTTATTCGCATGGTTTTTGTTGAGGTCCGTATTGTTGTATTTGCTTCACGTCTAGTCATCCTTCAAATGCATTTGTATTGCAGGATGAGTGGTCCACTAAAGGCGATGAGATGGCAGTGTGGAAATTGAGACCATTCATAACTTCCGGTTTGAATGTTTTGCTCGAACTTGTGTTTAATTTGTCGCAGCGGACGTGTTACGATCGTTGTTGAACTGCTCTAGCACTTCTCGTTTCTGTTCGAAAGAAGCTGCAAAAAAATAAAAAGGGCCAAAAGCGTCGCTTGCAGACTCGAAATTGACAAGCGAGCAAATTTTCGTCCAACGGGAATTCTTTCCGCGGAATCGCTGCGTGCATTTTGTTTTGTTCAGGCATACACATGTGTGGTTCTTTTTAGTATCCAAAAAATGGTTGAACAGACGCACTTTTTGCACGAAAATTACGCTTGGCATTGCGGAAATACTTTGGTCTGTTGCAACGAGTGTTTTGCGTCATTTCACTTTTCAATGCTCCAATTTGCGTGCTTCGAATATGCCATCGAGTTGAGTGCTGGGTCTAAAGTTTTGCATTTGCGTTTAATAATCACCAATGACATTCAGCGGAAAGTTTTGTTTGAGAAAAGCGCACTATTGAGTCTGCGCTATTCATCGCTTCAGATGACAACAAAGCCAATTCGACGATCACATCTTCCAGCATGTGCGTTTCTCCGTTAGCTATCGACTGCGCTTTTGAATAAGCGTGCAAGTTTCGATGTGCAACTTCTTCGCGCTCCTCACATTCTGTGCGATTTTCGTTGAACATCGTGTGTTTTCGTCAAAGTCAATTTGCGTGTGAACCAAAAAAGACGTCGAAATCGCTCTAGAAGTCGATTTCTCTTGTTATAAACAATCGGTTATTGGCGCATGATCAACGACATTGCGCTGACTCATCGAGTTCATAATCAACGTCTCTTATCCGTTCACCGACGTCTGCGGTTAACTTCGCGAGTCGGGAAACTGACCACATTCCACCGCCTTCAATCTGCTTCTCATAATCGAAAATGATTATGCGAATTTGTTGGAAACAAGTTGATTGTTCTTTTTCAACAACTTTCAACCGAAATCACGATTTAAAAGTGTGAAGTTTAGTCTTCAATCAGCATTCTTTGCGTACCTGTTCTTTCCGTTCTCTTTAACCTCACAACTGTTTGTTGATGTTCGTTTGCACTAAACGCATACGATCCCCGTTCTTCCAGCAAATGGCGATTAATCCTCACGACCAAATCACGTCCATTTCATTCCCGGGAATCCAAAACATTGCTAAAGACGATAGAACGGTCACCTGATTTAATTGGCTCTCAAATTCCTTTCTTTTTATCTGTCAAATAGAACTAACCACGATGTTATTTGGTCAGCCATTGCAATGAATGATTTCCCATTTGACTGTATTACGTCTCCTATTTAAGAGGAGTAAGATGTCATTCTCCATTTTCGTTCAACCACATGCAGAGACCCAGTTTGAGGAACTACTTTTCGGCAATCATTTCTCACTTCTTACATCACCAAAAATGTTTATTGTTGTGTTTCGCTTGAACACTCGCGGTGATTGTAAACAAGATGAAATCAACAAGCACAACTACGCCTTCAGTTTGTATCGATTTGTGATCATTGAATTTAAACGGTTCTTGTTTTTCTATCGTTCAATTACGTTGATGTATTGGAAGCACATTCATGTGCTTCGATCTGATTGACATTTGAACGCTTATGTTATTCATCATTCAGAAAACACGTTCGAATTGTTGTTGACCCAAATTTGAAAAGTAACTTGAGAATCATAAACGATCATTAAATGAAAGAAAGTGCACGTTCTCGATTCGTTGCATCATCGAAAAAGCATACGACCTTGAAATAAAAGTACGATGCTCACAACCTGTTGGCATCTATCAGTTTTTTGATCTCCAGGCTTCTGAAATAGAATTCTGTCTCTGTTCGCTGAAGGAGTTTCCATAGGATGGGAACTGATCAGGAAATGGAAGTTTGCTAAACACAAAGGTCTGCTCTTTACACGGGTCTTATTACACACCGATATAACCAGGTTCTTAAAGACACGTGGTGTCTGTCTGTTCGCGAATAGCGCTATTTTTGGGTTAATAACAATCTTACAGATGTTCGTCGTTTACACTTCGAACTTTCTAGTCGGCCAAAGCAATCAAATTTTGCAACCAGGAAGTCCGCTTTTTGATCGGCGAACTTGAACGTTTTATATCGAGATCAAAGAGAAAAAGCACAACAACCGACCGTCGTTAAATCGCCGCGTTTCGTCGACGATGAATTGCGACTGATTCAATTTTCCGCCGTGAACATTTTGCTTAATTTCTGCACCTGCAAACGTCCGTTTTATGACTTCGCGCAACTTGCATTTGCAGAAACAAATCTGAGACTTTCGAATTGTTCTTCTCTTACTCTCTGGTTATCGAAGCTTCTGCTCATCAACGATAACCTGCTTGTTTAGTCAGCGGTGGTTTCGACTGTGATGTTTCGCTCGTGAAAGATAACTTTCCACTTGATTATTGAGCTATTTTTGTCTTGTTCTTCTAATAATTACAATTCGATTGAACTGAACGTTTGCGCTAAAGACTCCAACACGTTGCAACATCGGACCGGTTTTCTTTCTGTCCAACTTCTTACGAATTAGCGGTCTTCTCCCGATGGTCCAAGTGCAAATATTCTGCAGGAAGATGAAAATAACGTTGTGCGCAAACTTTGTCTCGCAAACTTTTTTGACCCAAAAAACTTGCTGATCAAAACGCTCTCTGTCTTGTTACCCCAAAGTTAATTTCCCATCGGTTTGTTTGAGATGATTGTGAACCAGGAAAAAGCGTTGTAACTCTTTCGAAGCTGCGTGTTTTATCAGCACACGTGATGCGTTCTCTCGTTTGTGTTGTCGCAGTTTTTGCACGACGTTCGAATCCAATGACTTTCGAATACCAGCGAATGTTTTTGTTGAAAAAAGTTCGCAGAGAAACGGCCCCATTTACGAGCTCTGTATCGTTCCTACACTTTTTAGTCCAATTAATCTTCGAGCTCAGCATTCGCGAGCATGAAAATCCATCGACGGCGCTCATCGATGCACGTAATTCGTCGCAATCGTTCAAATCTTATCAAGCAAAACAAACTCGTGAGTTTGGACTGCAAATTCGCTTCTTGTATACCAGCACGCACTCAGCGTTTTACGATTTGCATTTTGTTACGTGGCTTCGGATCAGCGAACTCGCCACCGTTTTCAAATTTTCGTTTCCAATGGTTTTGCATTTTCAGTTGCCTCTGGTTGATCTCCGACCTTCAGGGCCGCGGGTGCTGAATTCAAATCAAAAGTAACCCTTTTCTTGAACCGACGAATACACGTAATACTAATTAGAGTTTTAGTTGGATTTTTTTGTACTTTTCGACTTCCGGGTCCTAAAAATAATTTCAATTTAAAGTTCCAATATGATCAAAAACCTGTGTTTCACTTACTGATATCCACGAATTAATACGAAATGCACGGCTTGTTAAAAGGCGCAATTTGTCTGAGTTCATTTCTCTTGACATGAACACCCGTTTTTCAAAGAAACGCTGCGACCAAAGTAATTAACTATCTGCGTATCTTCTTCTCTGCAATCGATTGAGTACATCGGGGATTATGTGGGATTTCGACGCTTCTAAAAATCGTTTATTGACGTTTATAACTTGAAAGATTATCGTAACATGAGTCGTGTTATCTTTCATTACACGCATACGATTCCATCGATTTATTGTTTGATTTCAGAACGTAAAATTAGTTCACTGGCGCTTAAAGGGATGAGTGACACAGAAGAAGCTCAAGCCACAACTTCAACTGAAGACAGAACGGAGACATCGACCAAAAATGAACTGAAAGTCGACTATAATGCTTCAGCTGTGATTCCGACATCACCGATTGTGTTGAACGGGGTCCAGAAATCGATTTCTACAGTCGACGAATCGCACACTCGTGTTGTCTCAGATGAACGCAAACACAGTGTTCGTGGTTTGATATCTTCGGCTTATCCAATTGACATCGAACAAGCTCGAGCTACACTTACTGGCCGCAAACCGTTTATTCGACCTCCAATGGACAATCGAGTTAATGCTCCGCAACGAAAGAACGGACTTTTCCTTAGCGGGGCTGTACAAGGAACTGATGGGGTGAGTTAAACGGTCGATGACTGTAAACCTGTTTTTAACTGACGAAAGTCTAATGAATGCTAATTGCCTGCAACTAGTAAGAATATTAAGAATGTAGAGCACATGCCGTCGGAGTTCGAAAGTTTCAGTCACAATGTTTATCATAAAAATGGCATCAAATTTAGTGCAAACTTTTCTGTTTGGAATTTGCGCAGGACGTTTCCTTGAAAAGCTTCTAAACGCAATTTTTATTACAAAGTGCAATAAACACAATCGCGTGGTCTCTTTTTGCTATCGACGTTGTATTTCAATCGCTAGATTTCGCAGAAAACCCAACTTAATCGTAAAGAAAATTGAACTCGGAAGCTCAGGAAACAGCAGTTTTTGCTTAACTTAATGGACAAACTCGAGAATTTCACAACGATACTCCTGAGCAACAGATAACTGTAGCTGCAATAGTTGAGCCAACATACTTTTTACTAATTTTCTGTTTTAGTCAGCTTTTGCTGCCGAATTAGAAGCTTTGCGCAAAGAATCAGCGAGTTCAACGGCATCTACGAATCAAGAAACCAATCCCTCGCGTCGGATGTCGATTATCAGGAACAGCAAACTATCGAATGCCATGCAAAATGACGACGAATTATTGAGGTATAAATGATGAGTATTCTTGTTACCGTCTGATTGTTTAAAGGAAACTATCACAAAAGTCGCCACCAATCGCTGAAGATGAGCCCACACGCAAATTGTCAAGTACGTCTGATACGTACTACGATTTCGTTGGAATAGACAGTGACATTACTCCGTAGGTTTATTAGTTGAAGATAAACAAAACGAGATTGCAATTCAGGCATATCAATTTGGGCAAATCGTTTCAAGCGCGTGTTAAGAAATGGTCGGAACGTAAGATTACGAAAGAAGAAAGAGATGCGATTCCCGATCGAGATGACATGGTCTTTGACTGCAGGGTAATTGAGCATATTCCAGCTCGTGCAGGTAAGCAAAGATAACCAGTAAAAATCTCTGATCCTTGACTTCAGTTGCTGCCTACGAAGCGTTGGCTTGCAGTCAAGCAGTTCCACGTCCCGGTCGAAACAAAGAACTTGCTCTTCATATTCTAATGGAAAATCAAGGAAATATGCAAGTGAGTTTTGTTTGGCTATTCGGCATCTGATTCTTTGTTTTCAGGCATCTGTCATGGACTTGCTTCGTTCGGACACTCTCGATTGGGAACAATATCCAATAATCTTTAATAACCTCTACGTTGATGTTGACAACTGGACACCCGAAGAAGTCGCTAGCTTCCAAGATGCCATTTACAAATCAGAAAAAGATTTCCACCAAGTAGCTGCTGAGGTAAGTCGATTAAACGGAGTGAAGATTTTGACGGTTTTTCGCAAATTAATCGAAAATTTTGTGATATAAATGCGCAGCTGCACAAAACTCGTAAACGCAATTGGTTAATTGGCCAACAGAGTATTCAAAATAGTGAATGAAAGAAATCGTTTCGATGTAAATGCACTAATTTTTGTTTAAACACACTCCTGCAAACTAAATTGATGTACATTTTCAGTTGGGCAATCGAACTGTAAAGCAATGTGTTGCTTTCTATTACACGTGGAAGAAGTGGTTAGTCTTGAAAACAATTACGAAAAACAATTTTGGTTATAGCTGTCCGGATGATTATCGTAAACTGCGGAATTTGCGACGAAAACGATTGCTATTGGAACAACAAATCGATTATACGACCTTCGAAGCCGCTCGTCAACGAACCCAATCCGAGAATCCGGCTGAAAGTTCGGACGAAGATTACTCAGACGGTGGAATCGAGTCGGACGCTACGTCAGTTGCCTCACTTTCGCATTTCCATCGTCAAAATTCATCGTACGAAGATACACGGTAGGTTCTTGGTTAAACTAAATTAATTTCTGTGTTGTTTAGTGGTGAGAAATACCCACGTCTTTCTTTACAAAGCCCAATGAACGGTCGTAAAATATCGGCAACCGTGCGTTTCGGCAGCGGAGAGCCGGTTGGTTTGGGCACAAGTGGAACGAACGATGATAAAATCCAACATCCGATGATCAATGCGATGAGCAATATTTCGAATTCAATAAGTGGTGCATCCGCCTATCCGTGGCTTCACGGCGGCGAATTTCCATCTCCGGCCTCGTCCGCCACTTCTGTTAACAACTCGTACAGTCAACCGCCTTCTGTTGGATCGATGGCTATGGACATTTTCGGTAACGATTCGAACTCTAGCTTACAGAATCCACCGGCAAAGGTATGTTGATAAGGGATAGTTGCGGAATGATTTATGTTGCGTTTTAGCCAAAACGACCAAACGGCAAGAAAGGTGCACAACCAGCAGCCGATGGATTTTTCCATTGCCATCAATGCGAGAAGAAATTCGAAAAAGTGAAATCGTTAAATGCCCATCAAAAATCACATGCAATGAAAGCGCGTGCTCAAGCCGAAGCCGCTGCTCAACTTCAACATAAACAGCAGCAACAAGGTAATGATTACTTGCCATAACTTGAATTCACTTCTTTCAGGCGCATTCAATCAGCAACAACGTAGTCGATTGGAAAACTCCAACTCAAACGAAGATCGAACATTGAATGAATCGCTCTTACCATTGGGCTTTCGAACAGATCTTGATGCTCAACTTCAACAACAAAATCAACAACAAGCTCAACAAGCCGCTTTTTTACGACTATTCGGTGCACACAATGCCTTTAGTGCTGCATCAAATTCGACAGTTGGCGCTAATGATCCTGCCGTTTCAATGGCAATGTCTCAACTTACAGTTGCTCAACAACTTTCAGCTGCTGCTGCATTCGCCCAACAACCCGAATTGACGAGCGTTCTTGCCGCAATGCCCACCACACAGCCATCACAAACAACGGCGGCCACCTTAGAACAACTGCACCTGCAAAATTTGCAGCATTCAGCAACGATTATGCACTGAGATTTCAATTGATATATTGACTATTTAGTAAGCTTGTACTTGCCTACTATTCTGATCATCCTCCCTTGCGTTTACAATCTTGCCCTTATAATTTAGGGATCCATCAGAGTTCGCAGAAATGCACCCACTAATATCACAGTGAATTAACCACAAAATTTCCTGTTTATATCAATTTGTTATTATTTTCATTGCAAACCAAATCTTCTCATTTTCCTTTATACCGATGATCTGAGTTACTACCGAGTTCGTTATTTGCTTTCTTCGTGATTTTCATTTAACGGTGATGTTCATAAGTAATTTAAATTTCTACGTCGTTGACCATAAAATATCTTGAACCGCAAAGAACAAAAGTTATTGACAAGAAACTAGTCAGAATAAAGATTGTTTAGTCAAAAACCTTTTCTTCGACTGTTGTCCACCGTTTAATGAAAATATCGCATTGAACGTCAATCGAACTCATAAAACAATCAGAGTATTTTCGTAATAATTTATTAACAATAATAAAATACAACAATAATGTGAATGCGTTTGATTCTTGAGGATGCGAGATGCTCAAAAAGAAGACGGTGGAAAGAGAAAGAAAGTCAAACTAAAAAATCGCAAATTTTACGAACTTACGAAAATTTTTTTGTGTTATAGTTACGACCGTTGGATCGTTAATGGGCCTAAAAAGTTCGAAGTTTGCAAGAATTTCTGTTAACCTGTCCGCTTTTGCTCAACTTGCACACAGCAACCCACAGATTTCTTGCAAATCCACTTCTGGAACGATAACGTTAAGATGGAAAGGAAAAATGAAGTAAGAGAATGTTTTGTATTCGACTGCTTGTTTTACTCGGACCTACCAGCTTCTAAACTAACAAGCAGATATATAAGAAACATTGTGTGAGTGTTAAAGTAGGAATACCGGAGAAATACAATTAACTTTTTAATGAGAAGAACAAGCAAGTCAACCTCGAGATTCGATGATGGAGTAGCTGGACTTGTACAATTGACGGAAGAGATCATTCATTTGCAGTGGATCGTCGAGATCAAGTTCGTCGGATGAGGTTTTTTCGGTGGGCTCAGTGTTTCCAGTCTGAATTTCGGTCAAAGACAAACCCGACATCTGAGTTATCGCCGTTTTATCCAAATCCATAAGAACGTGCGGCTCTTCGGCAATATCGGAAGACTCAAACTTCGTCGAACTCCATTGACCAACGTAACCGTTAAGTTGTTCCTGCAACAGAAATAATTGTCAATCATTTGAATACAAAAACAAACTTTTGAAGTTCTTGAAAACCGTTTTGATTCGGGGTGAAACTCATAGTGAACCATGCTCAACGGTTCTGTTGTTAAATTTGGATCCATATCAACGTCCGAATCGTAACTGAATCTATTTTCCAAACCGCGTTCTTCTTTCTTAAAATCACCATCTTTGCTTTCGTCGATCGCAAGCCCATGGTCTTCGTAGTCTATTTGCTCGTAAATGCGTTGTTTTTTGTCCGGCACTTGGGAATCCTCCATGGAAGCACAACGTTTTCGAGATGGACTTGACGAACAACGTTGGCGACGATTGCGGCCGAATTTCGCACTTTCTTTGCCCAATTCCTAAACGACAAAAATAAAACTTCATAGCGATAAACCGACCTTGCATAGCAGTTGAATCAAAGAACGATGAGCAATCTCATGCCATAAATTAGACTCTTTTTGCTGAAGGAGTTCTCGGCGTTTACGAATCGCCAAACTCAGAATCTCAGTCGACGAAATCTCGAATTGAACGACGGTTTCACGGGCGGCGCTCATCGTCACAACTTCGTTGTTCATTTCGAGAGAGATTTGGCTAAAATCAAGAAATTAAAACGATTTTCAACAGCGAATAGATCACGAACAAACCAACCGAACGCGTCGAAATTGCAAAACAAACTTTCGTTTTCAATTAAACAAATAAACGCGATCAAACTGAAGAATTAAAGTTGTAAAAATTAGAGAAGACTACGGAAGTCGACTCGTAAAAGTTGGTATAACGACAATAACCAACAATGTTTTTTTGTCGACTCACGAGGAGCAGCCGCACACGCTTTTTCGAAACGCCAAGAACCAATCAATACGCAGTGTCGCTACTCTAGAAGATTCTTGTGTGTGAATGCAAAGTGCGTGCGACCGACGTTGTGAAAGAGAAACCGAAACTCCCACAACGAGCAATCGCATGCGAATAACAAAGAACAAAAAACGCGCGGCTAATCGTTTGGATAAATTTGAAAGAAGAGAACAGAGATTGTAAGTACTTCAAGATACTCGCAACAGTAGAACTCGACAATCGCTTGTTGAATGACGAATTGAAAAAGAGGTAAAAGCATAAGCAAATTGTGGCACTTTTGTTGCTAAGCAACATTAGAACCTAAGTAAAACGACTCCTTTTTAGTTGCTACTAATTGCGAGTATAATGACTGTCGATATTTTCCAAATTGGAATTGATCGATTGAAGAAAGAGCGTAGAGACAATGAAAAATCCGGTAAAGATGTTTAATTCAATTAGAACCAGTTTCATATTTGAGATCAAAAGGCCGAAAAAATATCAGTAGTCAGATCGGAGTTTAATCGTATTCTTGATGTCATCATTTGTGGTAGTATTCAATCGGTAAGTAAATCATTTTGTATGCATCATATATCTTTAAGGGAAAATCAACATTAATTAACCGGTTTCTCGATCGCACTCAATCCACAGAACCCACGTTTGGCTTGTGCTACAAGTTTGCTTCGAGAACACGTGTAAACGTAGGTTGCTGTTTCTTTATTAATAGATATCGTGTATTCAGAGCAAGGAATTGGCAAATCTATGGGAATTGGGCAATGCTGGACTCATGGCTCAGTTATTACAAAACTGTTTCAACGAAAACAACATCAGGTATTTTAGTTATTTGTAAAAGCTTGAGGATTTTTGCAAGAAACACTAATCGTATTTGTTTTAGTACGTTAAGCGTTGTTCTCTTCTTAGACATGAGCAAACCTGAGACGTTCGAATCGACATTGCGTCCGCTCATCGATGTAATTTGTCGACAAATTGAGGAACTCAAAGTGAAAGTAGCAAATACAGGAACGTTTACTTTAGCGAATAACGTGAGTTATTGTATGTTTCAAATACAATCAGTTATCTGTAGGCACCCGATGGTTGTTTTGCAATTGGAGTGCCAATTGCTATTGTTGGATCGCATTACGATGAGTTTCAGGTAAACGAAATTAAAGACTCAATTTACAATCCAACTGCAGAATTTCGATACCGAGAAGAAGCGTAACATCACCAAACTTTTGCGTTTTCTTGCTCATATTAATGGCGCTTCTTTGATGGTTTGCTTTTCAATTAAGAAATCTGGTATTTTCTTGCTTAGATGTATAGCATCTATCAAGAGCCGTTAGTTGCACGTGGGAAAGCGCTACTAAACCAGTTCGGATTCGATGCAACTCCAACTAAGACGGCAGCCACGGATATTCACAAACCGATTTGTATTCCAGCCTTCTCAGACACACTCGAGGACATTGGACTTTTGGGCGTCACAAGAGCGAAAACCGTAATGGATTCGCATCACGATGCAATGGAAATCTTTTACACGGCGTTGAATGAGCAGTTTAAACAAGAGGTAAGAAACACAAAAAACCGAATAAATCTGAGAGTATTTTTAGCCGGACAATCAGCAACCAACACAAAACGCTGATGACGATTTACGTCAATTTGCAGAACCTCAACTTGATATTGCAATTGAAGAACGTTACAGGGCAAGTGGTGTTGATAATAACTCCTGATTCTATCGACATTTTTAAGGAACTTGTGTTTTTGGCGCGTGAACAACGATCTCGTACTTAACTTGTATTTTTTAGAATTTGCAATGTTTAACCGATTTGAATCATTCAGAGGTTTTGAAATAAACTATAAGCAACAATACTCGCTTATTGCTTTTCTTGAGGCTGACGTCTTCTAAAACTTTAGACTTAGAGTTCATCTAAGTGCACAAACAGATTGTCAAATTCATGCGTCACTGGTGCTTCAATTTCTACTGTAAGTCAGTCGGGTATTAGTGTAGTTGGTCTAAAAGGCAAACAAATGACATTGTGACAATTTCAAAACGATAAAACACTCGTCGGAATTATCTGTAGATAGACGATAATCGCAAATGAATGACGCGTGGCAGAATGTTTTACCTAAAGAATCTTATCGAATTTTAAGCAATAAAATCAAGATCTTAAGCAAGTTTTCTTCTAATGCATGGAGACCCTCTCTAACGTTTATTTCACAACTTAACGACAAAAAATGAGTGTTGTAAACGAAATACAATCGCCGGTTTTTTGTTTTAAGTCGAAAATTTGGAACCTTCGTATTTTAATCCGCCAATCGCTGAAGCGTTAGACGCGAGAGATCAGTTGGAATGCAAAAATGGGTTTGGTTCTTAAACTGTTGTTTCTAAGTTTTCGGCAAAATGGGCGGCACATTCTAGAGATTAAACTGAAGAGCTAAAACAAAATTCTCTAACGCTCATTTCAATCAAAAGAATCATGATTTAACTCCTTACGTATCATGCGTTTGTTCGTCCAATTCATTCATTGATTCATTACGATCTGTCTGAAATCGAAGTTGAGTTTGAAGGAAACGTACCGTCTATTCGATTTGCTGTCTGATTTTCCAGTCAGTGCAAACAACGTGATGTTGTTGACTAGTCTCTTAATTGTGTTTATCATATCAGAGACCTCTGGCTTTAAAATTATTTCTTTATCAAAACGCCAATTGGATTCCGATCTCTCGCAACTTTTAGCCGCTAATGACGACAAACCGGTCTACAACAGGACCTGCAGTGAGTTCTCGTCTATGTCTTTGTGTCGCCACATTTAATTTTGTTTCGAAAAGCCAGTTTTTTGTAATTATAGCGGACACGAAGATTCAATACGCATTTGGGAAGCAATGTATGTATTACACAGTATCTCGATAAATTGCATATTTCATTTCAGCCTTCAACATCGATACGTACATTAGTTTAGCAGACGGGAATACCTATGTTTTCGATGAAAGTTGCAAAAACAAAGCCGATAGCTGCAAGAAAGGTATTCCAACGAATACGTACGATACGACGTAAGAGAATTATTTCAATGCTCCTATAAGCAATCGAAACTTCAGAAAAAGTGGAAAGAAGTTGGAAAAGAAGACGTACACCTATAAAGTTGGACCTAATAATCAGGAGTACAAAGGTTAGTATACTTGTTCTTTATACTTAAGGTTTAGGACATTAACAAAACATATTTATTTAGGAAGCATATTCGAAGATAGATTTATGGTTTGTTTTTGGACGAACTCAACCGGTCGTCCAGTTTTCTATCAATCACAATCAGAAGTCTGTTTTAGCTCGACAAAATAGCCTTCGAAACTCAATTCGGTGTCATTAACACGGCCAGTGGAGTTCAACAGCTGAACGATACTTACTTGGGTTTGGGTTTTCGATCAAAAGAATGGGGTTTCGATGACAAAACCGAACCGATATTCAAAATTTTTGAAGCAACCAAAGAAAAAGGAGTTGTCATTCAATCGGATTTCACTCCACAGCATGGATTCATAACGTTCGGAGCAACCAATCACTCATCTTGCTTGAGCATGTTTCTCGTCAAAGCAGAAGGTGGAGTCGGAACCAATTTAGCATGGAGTATCAAGTTTAAAAGGTTGATGCAAATGCTCACATATAAGATAAAACGCTATTTTAGTGTTCAAGGAAAGAAAGTGACCATAAACAATGACGATGGCAAACAGACGGCTGTTTTCGATTTCGACATTCAAGAGATAGCAATGCCAATTGATCTTTATAAGGACATTGGCTCTGAAGATGTTCCTGATCTTGGGAACTTACCCGACATACGATTCGAATTTGAAAATGGGAACGTTATTATCATGACACCGGTAAGAGAAAGATTTGATCAATGATAATTGTCCTATTAAGGCGGACTATTGTATAAAAGTATGTTTTTACAATACTAGTGATGACGTGAAGTTTGGTTTGTCTTCTGTATTCGACCATTTCAGCAATCTAGCGGTCGCTATAAACCAATGATTGCGGATAACGAAATAACTACCGGTTTTCGATTGGGTACGATATTCTTGAGAAACAGATGTATTGTGCTCAACGGTGAAGATCTCGATCATCCAAAAGTGGGAATTTCGTATGCAGCACCAATTCAGGGAGCTGAAACAGCAAGTTTATCTGTCGTTTTAGTTGCTACAATGCTCTTTGTTTCAATTCAGTTGTTTAAATTTTCATTTTTCTTGTAATTTCTTTTCATCAGAACTCTAAAATCCCATCCTCAATGATTAGTGTCATGTTTGTTGCCACAATCTACCACGGTAAATTCATTCGATGGTACGTGATTATTAACTAGTTTTACAAACAAAAACTTTTACTGTGGTATTTGTTGCAATTGACCGTTCGTTTCGCATCTACGATAAAGTTCCTGCTTAGTTATTATGTCAATGACCGTTTGTCAACAGATAACATTAACATAATATTAGACCTAATTTACTAACGACACGAATACAAGACAAGAGGAATACACATCAAATGCAATTATTGTTGATGTTGTTTGTTTGATCGACGTTTCAAGTGCTCAGATTTTGGCTTTTCCTTGTTGACATACGATTTAAAGTAGAAGTTGAGAAAAAGAGCCAAGAACGCCGCGTAAATAACAAAGTGCACGGGAATCATACGATATTCTGTGTCGCATTGATATCCAGATAAAACGTACGATGCCAAACTGATCATTCCAATACAAGCCACCACAAATTGTGCAAGTTGTAAAATGGTGATCATAAATGCGATTTGACGCACACTCGGAACAATGTTTTGAATGGCGAAGTACCCTAAGATTAAAGAACTGATCACTTTCTTCATCGGTTTTCCCCTACCATACATAATCGAATGAACAAAACAGTTCATTACCGTTCCGATTCGTGCCATCGAACCTCAACTCCCATAATACAAGTTCACTCATGTCTTGTTCGCTTACCTGCAGTATAGTAGGTAAAAGATACTTGAATAAGAACGATGGCATGATGAAAAGAGTGCAAGAAAATAATTTGACGACCACGCAATGCCAACAAAACCGTATCGCCCAACTCCCACATTTTGCTCAAACAGAAAAGAAACATCGCATGGCCACTGTAATAACCAATGTAAAATGTTCCGCGTTTACAAATGGTGTAATACCAACCTGCAATCCAAAATAGCTACATCAACTTCAAAACTAACCATTGGACAACGACGTTAAGAACTCGGGCAACAAGCAAATGAACATGTAGAGGGAAAGAAGTGAGTTCATTCCGTTCCACAAAATCGAAATATCACGAAGCAAAAGACGTTTTGGTTTGAACGCAACCAACTTGTCGGCAAATTTGCAAACAAAAATCACGTAGATGGCATCCAAAAGCAAGATAGGAATACGCAACATACTTATTATATCATAAGCACGTTCAACATCAAAATCATGCGCTTGACGTTCGAATCCATTGAATGGCCATTTGCTAATAACGATTGACATCTTATGACGTTCAATGAAACTAAAAGTACTGTTTAATAAGCATAACCCTCGTTTATTTGAATATCACGCCAAGAACATCACCTTTAAGTCGAAGGAATATGAGCGGCTAAACTGAACCGACAACTTAACTAATTGACGAGAACACGAAATGAATTTTCGATTGAATTCGAAGAACTTTGAAAAGTAGGTTATTATGCAAATCATTTTAAGAGTAAAGATGGGTCTTGATTACGTAAGTTTTTGTCTTCGAAATTCATAACCTATTTCATGACAATCGTTTAACTCTACGTTGTCTAAGCACACCCTAAAATCCAAACAAAAGGCTAGTCATCGTTGAGTATTTAGTATTCACGATTAAGGATAAGTAGTGAATGAAGGGCTTTCTTTCATTTTTCTAGATTGATTTCTATTAACTTGAACGATACACTGCTGGACAAAAGTTTCTGACCAGTCAGTTTAAATAAGTTCCCTTGACCGATTAAGCTGAAACTTGATACGTTTATTCGTTGATAGTAGAAGAGCAGTTGTACCGAAAATGTTTTGAATCGGATGTAAGACAAAAAAGTTATGCCCGGAAAACATATTTCTCGGTGGATGAAAGTTTCTGACCACTTGCAATAAAGCTATTTTATTCAATGAGCCGCCTTTTTTCTCGACAAATTTTAACAACCGACATGAAATGGAGTTGAAGAGACTCGTGATGATGGCTGGGTTGATTCGTTTGGCCGCGTTTTCAATTGTTCTCCACAGATCATTGTCACTAGTGAACTGTCCTTTCCTGTAGACTTCCAGCTCGAGAAGGTGCCAGACATTCTCAATTATTGATAGATCTGGACTTCTTGCTGGCTAGTCTATTGTGTTTTAGTGTTCGAAGTAGCTTTTAACGATTCTTGACGTGTGAATGATTGCATTGTCCTGTTGGCAAGTCCAATCCAGTCGTCGAAACTGCTTTTCACACCAAGGTAGAAGATATTTTGAAGGTCAATCAACTAGGCTTCGCCGTTGTAACGTCCAGTAATGCGATGAAGTTTAATCTTAAAGAATCCAAGAGTTTAACGTAAAGGAAATGCAACAAAACTGACCTTTCCATTACTAGCTAAAGCCCTCATTACCATTAAACCGCCTCCACCCATTTGTCTTTTAATTCTCAGCGGTCTAATCGTATTTTCTGGTTGACTGGCATCTACATAACTCGCTACACCGTCTTTATTAAATCGCTTTTCATCGGAAAAGATGACTTATTTTCAGTCGGTTTGGTCCTTCAGATGTTTGGTGGCAAATTTAAGTCGTCTGAGTTTGTGGTCGAAAGAAAGTGGTAAAGATTGATTGGGTACTTTATAACAAAAGTTTGCATCTGCTAAACGACGACGAATTGTTCGACCACTAGCTGGCAAATCCATATTTCTGCGACCTTTCGACTGGACACCAAGTAATTTTGCGCAATTTCTTCGCACAGCCACAAATAATCCAGCGATAGATCAGACTGTTGCTGTTGTACGCGTCAATATGATGTCGTCCAAATAAATCAAAGACCTAAAAGACAAAGCTATAAAAACCACACCCAAGTATAATACTTTCCGTCACTATGAGCTCAAGAAAAAAAGAACCTCCGACCAAAATTTCTTCCAGATTACGAATTTCAAATAAAATTCTGATCGTCGTATACAAAAACATACCGTAAAAATGCCTCTTTTGCGGTCGTTCAAAAAGTCAACATTTTCTTTCCGTAGATCGTACTCTCAAAACGTGTTGTAAGGGAGCTAAAATGATTGTAATATAGCAAACAATAAGCATAATTAATTACTGACCTCCCGGAAAATCGCTAAGAAAATGATTGTATCCGGAAAAAATACGCCGGTGAATGGATAAATTGTTTTTTTCGTAGTACCGAAACGGATTTACGAAATGCGTCTTTTCTGTGCCGCTGCAGGAATGTTTAACAAAGTCTTCACAAATTTCCGTGATGTTTAAAGTGAAATCGGCGAAAGCTCAACATCCAGGTATTGTGCACTTCCAAGCTGAGTGGGGTGAATCCCAGCTGTACTTATGTACACCGTCAAAAAGGTTTTGCACGATTGAAGTGCCCGGTTGGTAGGTGATCCATGACGGTTGAAGTGGTTTGTAAATGAACGTGTCTTGATTAATGTCCAAAGATTTGGAGCTGAAATTGTGTTTTAATAATCGCATTTAAGTCTCCTACTTCTCGAGTTGTTCTTCGTCCTTTGTAGTCTTGCACAGATCAGAACGGTCAGAGTAAAGAGTAGCAATTGAGTCTTTCACAACAACTTATGCTGGACATCCTTTTTTCTCGTAAACCAAAGACCTAAAAGACAAAGTTATAAATTATTTCAAGTATCAAACCCACTTTGTTTGTATTTGCGGCACGAGCCAAAAAGATGCCCGCGATCCAATTATGGTAGTTATTTCTGCCGTGGATTTGTCGACCCGCATATGTGAAAAGCTGAACGGTTTTTGTAGAGTTGAGATTGCATTTGGTTGGACCGCGGAGCAAAACATATGCGGAATTGTTGATCACACTCTAAAACATTAGCTAAAGTTTCTCTTCTTTAACACACTCCTTTGTTCTTCTTCTATTTTTTACACCCTATTTAAATGTAATTGAAACCTCTTAGAGGCTCGAGCTTTCCCTTATTTCCCACCATTTCACGCATCATATCGACGGTTCATTTCATTCTCTTTGGCCGATTAAATACTTAACAAACACCTACGTTCAAATCGCAGTTGTCGTACTTAACACCGAACTCTTCATCCCAAATTTCGAAGCAGTTAACACAATCGAATGCTTATTTTCTGGTTGAGTAACGTCGAGGATCACAACGAGTTCATCCTTATTGGCTGACTCTCAAATAAGAACAAGCAAAAACAACAAAATGTTCAATTACATCACATAAACTTGTTGTTTGGAAGCTAATGGTTCAATGAAAGTAGAAGTGTTTCATGGACAACAATCTTCAAAAGAAACAAAGTTGATGGAAGTTAATAAACAGACTTTTGAAACGGTTTTTGTTTACTAAAAACCAATGTCTTTTTGATTCCCATTCATTTGTTTATTCGAGATCGTTAGACAATGATTAAAGACGTCCAACTTGCTCATAACATTCGAATCCATCGAAAGCGCAAGCAACGCGAAAGGTCCACAGATTTCATGATGTCTCCAACGGCTGCTTATCCGCAACAAAGCATCGAGATGGCGAATGTATTCTAGATATGGTGGATACTTTGAAGGTTTGTCGGACTTCTCAATTAACCCAAATAACCAACAACCGGATATCCACTGCGACAACTCCAATGATTTCAATTAGAATTTTGAGGCATTCATCAAAAAAAACTTTTAGTTCATCTTCCTGTTTATTCATGCTGTCAACGTGGGTCAATAGATGTGAACGATGAAGGATTATCGAACAACATTTACTCAATCTAACTGACTGAAATGGTCGAAGACGTTCAGCTACGTTCCGGACTTTAAATTCGAACTTTTTGAATGTTTGTTTCAGTTAGTCGAATTCAACATTTCTAGACATGAGAAAATCAACTGGACGTCAAACATGGATTCTTTATTATCTGGATTATAACCAATAAATGATTTCCTCAATTCAGGGAGTTCTCGGCTTCGGAATTGAACTTCTTGATAAACAGATCAATTTATTTCTTTCTGTTTTATTCCCTGATGAATAATCCAGAAAAAATAGGTTGAATGCCATCTGTTCGTTTTGCTATTCTTAACACAAAACACCTACGTTATCTAAAATAAGCTTTTTACTCTAAAACAACATGTGGGCAATCAGTATGTTTAGTGGATTTTGTGAATGTTTGTACATCGATAAGATTAATTTGGGATCTAATTGACAGGTGTGTAAATACAAGACTGAAATAGATAGTATATAAGAACCAAAATTGAACCAATTGACATCAAAGTCATTTCCAGGTTCGTATCAGCTGTTTAGAATTATGAAGTTTCTTGTACTGTTTATGCTAATGGCCGTTATTCTTATTTCTGAATGTAAGATTTGTTCGTTGCCAATAATGATTTCTCACTTCAGGTGCTGCTTGGCGATCTAGATTTCATAATAGGGATTCGCATCGAATGGGTCGGCATAATCACAAAGAAACAAAAGAGAAACATGACGGATGGCGTCGAGGTGCTCGACACAATACAACCGACGAAGATGAAAGTGAAACATTAAAGTGGGATCATCAAGGACGCGAAAAGAGCAAGACTCATTCAAGACATTGGCATCATTCCGTTGGTCATGAAGATGAAAGTGAAGAAGAGTTCCATCGCAACGCAACAACCGTTGAATGGGGAGGTGACCATGAAGAAGCTGATCGTCGAGGTGATCGTGAAAATTGGCGTCATGGAAATCACGATCACTGGGAACGAAAACACGGCGATGATCAAAAAGAAAACAGTCAAAAACAGAAAGAAGATAAATTTGAAGATCAAGATCGTGAGCATTCTCATCGAGGACCTCTGTCCGGTGGTCATGAAGCAGGAAATCCGTTTACTAGACCTCAGGGAGATTCTGCTGGTTGGCCATTAAAGAATGAGAATACTAACACGACATCCTCGACCTTTGGTCAAGATATCGATGGATCGAAAGATAACACACACTCTGGAGGATTAGAAAAAAAGCCAAATGGATGGTTGGGTCAAGGACTTGAGCCAAAAAAAAATGAACCTACAACAACAATAAAACCAGAAGTCGGTCAAGAAATCGACGAAAAGCATGACGAAGGGTCTCAAGGAGTACAAAACGGAAACAAAGGCGATCGATTTGGATCGGCGGAAAAGAAATTTAATCCCGAACTGTTTTGTGTAAGTTCCGATTACTTTATCATCATGGCCATCTCTTGCTTCAGAATATTAGTCGTATTGAAAAGTGTATCAACGTTCAGCAAGAGTTGTGTCCCGGACGTGTCGATCCGATCCTAACGTACGAATGCATTCAAAACTATTGTTCGAATCGCGAATCTCGTTGCAAAATGTTGCGGAAGATGGCTAACCATTGTCACTATCAAAACCAATCAAATGTTATTTATGTTCGTGAAGAGTGTGTTTAATTGTATTCCGACAATTTCTGTTAATAAAGGATTTACAACAAATGTAGTGACTGGACAAGAAGTACAATCGCAGTTGATATCAATTTTCCCACAACGAAAACTCTCGAGCTTTACCCGCTTGTTCTTCCGTTTGCATCCTTTGGTGTAATTAACCACAGCTTTGTTAAGAACCCCATTAACAAGCTTAACGCTCAAACTCTGCTTTTTATTTCGCTCTTTGGAACAGAAATCGTAAAATTCTTATTGTTTAGTTTGAATGCTTGTATAATCATTACTTCGCACGTGATTACTCTCACTGTATTTTTAGACTATGGTTGGGAAACACACGACGAACAAGAGTCCACGTTCGAGTGAGTCTCTAAATCACAGCTACGACAATCCCTATGTGGCACCGACAAACGTCCAATTGGATTCATTTCGATGTAAAATGAAAGGTATATTGATATTTGATTTGATGTTAGTATTTGTGCTTTAGATGTTCTCAATCTGTACACTTATATGACTCAGCCAGATAAGCAAAATGCCAATTCAAGACGTCCAAAATATATGCCGTTTTTGCGTCGAAATCTCCACTACATGCGTCCAGATGTAAAGTTTTTGTCGACGGAAAAGGTAATCACAAATACGAGAATCGCTGTTGATTTTGTCTTTTTAGTCTCCAAATGTTAAGAACGAGCCTTTTGAGTCGCCATCTTTCATGTACGACAACAATCAACTCTCCAAATCGTTGTTATGTCCATCGTTATCATTCTATCGATTCAATTTTCTTGACGGAAGTACCGACTACGATTTTGCCGATATTCAGTTGTATCATGCTCGTGAACAAGACGGTACTTTCACTCCAACTGTTAGTTGTCTTTTTAATTGTAAATCAGTAAACTGCAAGTTTTCAGTCGATCGTTGCCGGAGCTCACTTTCACATGAAACTCAATGAGGACCTTAAAGTTGACATCGATCTGCCAAACTTCACACCCGATTTACCGACAGGTGTTAAACTACGGTACTCATTGCAATAATATCGAAATTTGTTTATTCGTTGAATTTCAGTTACGATTATCTGATTTTAAAAGTCGAAGTTCGGCCGGACGGGATTTCCGTGAGTGGTGGTCGTCGACTGCGATCAGTTCCGGCACGACAAGCAGCTCAATCAGAACTACGTTTAATCGCCGATCCCGATCATCCGCCTACTTCACAACCTGAACCAAAAATCCTGTTTGGAGCGACCAAAATATCGGTAGCACGTGAAGGATCAGAAGGACATTCAGTACGAGAAGGTCGAGTGCAAATTGCATTAGTGTAAGTGAAGTATCCCAAACTGTTGTTCAAAGCATATTTCAGTTCAATCAATGAATTGAACATCAATGTAGACGATCCGCGTTGGTTGCAAGATGTCGTATTGACGCGTCGTATACTAAAACGAGCACAACAACCCGGTCGTCATCCGTTTCTTCGTTTGGAAGTTTTTGTCGACGACGTTGATGCAGTTTCGACAGTACCGTCAAACGCAAATTCTACTCGTGCAACCCCGGCTCCTAGTCAACATCAAATCAAGCCATCAACTGATAGTATTGGTATTGCGGCGAGCTCTCAACCAATATCCACTTATTTGATGCGCGCTGTCAGAAAGCAATTGAATAGAAATGCTGTTCGAGTACAAGCTTCACCAATGAACTCTTCAGCTTCTTCTGTAGTCTCATCGAGAGCCTCCACACCACATTCAACACTCGTCAATCCTCCCGTTCAAGATCGTGGAGGAATCTTAGGAATCGTGCCGCGACAGTTTCAACACGAAATGTTGAATGCACCATTTCCAAAGCGTTTAGCATGGTGTTTTCGAATGAGTGACAGTATCTTTGAAACGGTAACTTGACTTTCATTTTTACATTTGTACACAAATGTTCAGCCAACAATGGACGAAAATAAAACGGCCGGTACATCCGCCTACTTGGCCTCATTGACCGATCCTCCTCCAGCTGATATTTTCCGTTTTACCGGAAATTATTGTGCGATCTGCAATCCAAAATACCGTTGCAGTTTTCCAACCTTTGTATCTCTACTTTACCATTTAAGTGCAACTCATCCGCGGCTATCTTTTCGTTTTTGCGTAGGTTTCAACTCTGCTCTTGTCAATCTCGTTGAACATATTTACAGAAGAATCTTATTCCAACAAACGAAGTTCCTCCCAACACAACGCAATCCCCCATAAAATCAGAACACGGGTCTAAAAGACGTTCGAACCAAAGTGCCAATTCATTTCATTTGAATTTGTCGCAGGTGCAATGTCCGGGTTTGATTGTCAGTTTGAATCGTAACTACAACGGAGTTCACGAATTTGATACGAGTCGACATTTCGTGAAACGACTTTCGGTTGTTCGAATGGGAGCAAAAGTCAAACGAATTCCGGAAGCGTGGAATCGACAGCCGTTGATTTTGGTTGTTCCGAATTTGGCTCGATATATCCGTCAATATCCACCACCGCAACGATTGGACGCTTTTGAGTATCGTAATCGGTATAACGAGTAAGTTGGGGACGTTTTGTTCGCGTGAACGTCGCGTAAAAATCATAGTTTGGGTCGTTTTTATTGTTAAGATACCTTTTGTTATATAATTACTATCTAATAATACCCTTAAGTTACCTTGTTTTAGTGGAACTTTTGGTGGAGATTCCGAGTGGTTGGATCCGCATTTTCATACTCGACGTTATACATCTGCTCATCCGCCGTTCAAAAAACTCACTCACAAACGTCGAATCCGAGAGTATGTGGATGTGAACGAAAACGAAAAAGCGATGTTGACTTTGTTGAGTGAATTTCACTCGAGTTTCCGTTGTTTGCTTATGCCGCACCAATCATATGGTTGGAATGTAAGTTAATTGGCAAAGATAGTTGCTTTTATTGCTTTTTAGGTTATTTTGGTTCAAGAAGAAAGGGAACTTTTATTGAAGCCGCCCATTTACATGCAGTATTGCACACATCTATGCAATCTAATAAAGAGTGGGAACTTGCGGAAAGCAGAGTGGTTCGACATTTTGGCTCGACTAAAACATGGCCCCGGCTATGATCCGCGCGCCGATCCCAAGCATTTCGTTCATAACGAGCTTCGAACCTTGGAAACTCAACGACCGATTCAAATTGAAATTATGAACAACAAGAAGGGAGGAAAGAAGTGCAATCCAATAAGCATTGCCGGCTCATCGTACTCGTGGAATAGTCGGGAAGCATCAGCCGCAACTACAGATGAAGACAATTCGCGTGAAGGCGGAACTTCGCGAAAACGAATGACATTGGAAGGCGGCGTTCGATTTACAAGACCGAGACGACTTCGAGAGGACGTTGAAGGCGAAATGACACCACCAAGTGTAAACAATGAAGACGAAGGTAACCGAGTAGTTACTTTTTGAGTACAGATGTAGTTTTAGGGGACAAAAAACGCCGATTTCAAACTACAACACCAATAAATTTACTTCAACGACCAGAAGTTCTGGAGCCAACTCAAGTTCCCGTCGATTTCTACGACGATCTTGTTTGTCGTTACCAATTTGCATCCGAAAAGCAGCTACAAGCGATCTGGCATTTTTGTCGTAAATGGACGCGTAAAGTATTGGAATGGCAATGATACTCGACTTTCTGTTTTGACCCAAAACTTCTTTCTGCAACTGTAATTGACTTTGTTTCTAGTCGTTAAATAATTTTAAGTTCAAATAATTTATTTCAATAAATAACTGTTATTTTCCTTATCGATATCCTCGTTATTCTACGGTGAAACCTTACGGCCATTGATCTTCTTCTTATTAGTTAGTATGTGTCGAATAAATTCAATTGCAGAACAATAAGAAATGATCGAATACAACAAAAACAAATTCATTTAATCAGTTTCCATGGAGTCGGATTTAACTGCGATCCCCGTCGCCGAAGCTTCTTGTTTGCTTATCGTTTCTCTGATTTCTTCTTTGAGATTAGCAGGAAGATCTAAACAATTTCAACGCCTTAAGATCACAAGCTGACAACCCACGTTTGATTGGAATCGGATTGATCTGCGCCTGAAGAATCGCTGACATGATCGCATCGGAGTACATGTCGGTCACCGGTGTCGAGGTCCATTCCATCACAATAACGTTACGCTCGGTGTAATACAACAGTTTTACTTTGCTCTAAACATCAACATTAAAAGTCCATTCAAATGTTACTCACATCGAAAACTTTGATCACGTGCATGGGACCTTTTGAAGTGTTTTCCAGCGGACTTAATTCGTAATCCTTGTCGGTTAATTGGACCAAATTGTAGATTAGCAGATCCAAGTTCCCGTCATAAAAAAGACCCAGTCGTTGAGTTAAAGTTGAAGTCGATAGTTCGCTGTAGACGTTCAAATCTGACGGCATCAGTATTTGGATATTATAATTTCGACGTAACAGAATTCCACTAATGATATCTTGATCTTCTGGAGTTTTCATAGCCAACTCGCCCACGACTTTTGCAGTTTTCTGACCACGAAAGAAAAGATTCAGAGATTCGGTGTTTCGTGGGTTATGGACCTCAATTTTTGATTCAACATCATTACCCTCGTATTGTCGAACAATTGCGGCTTTTAGTCGATTCATTTCGTTCATCTCACCGTGAACGAGAATCTGAAATTCCTGTAAAAAAGTCTCTTGTCATTCGTTACCAAATGTGCCGGTTTCAACTTGTGAACAAAGTTCGAGGTTTGTGCATAGTCCGCGTGAGCTGAGAAACTAATGTACGTAACTTGCAAGCGCATCGGTAGTTTGTGGCCGGCTATTGCAACGATTTCCTCAGGTTCGGAAAGAATGTGCCGTGCCAATGTTCCTTCAACGCAATATCCAGCAATGATGCATCCATTCTTAGCATCCGTACACCACTTTTCGAATAGTTCTCGACTCAAACCGTTTTGTAACATTCCCGGACTTGCCAAAACAACACACGGACCTAGGTCATCAAAATGCTCCATACTCTAAATCAACAGCAAAGGGTGCTAAATGTGAAACGAGACAAACTTTAAGATTCTCAATGTGTTTGAAAACAAACGGGTTGTTCATCGTGATTTGTTTTTGAATTCTTTTGTTCATACTGCTGACGAATTGTTGATAAACAGAAATACACTTCTTAGCCAATGCACTGGCATCTACAAATACAATCATTCAAAGAAGCCTAAAAGTAAAACGTACAGTAAATTGGAATTTCATGCAATTCAGGATGCTTCTCCCAATACTCGTCTAAGATCAACAGCAACTCCTGTGCGGGACCAACTGCAAATGCGGGAATTAGACAACGTCCGCCACGGCCAACAATCTCGTGAACTGTGCTTGTGAATCTGAAAACAATCGTAACGTTTAGATGTTCAATTCCACTTACCGTTTTTCTCGGTTTTCTCGGCTTTCGTGCACTTGAGTTCCGTATGTTGCTTCCTGAATGCCATTTTAAGTGAAAGTCGATAAAACTTACGGAAATCAAAATATCCAAATTAACTTGTGGAATCTCAGCACCACAGAGATGCCGTGTCTCCAAGCAGGAAAAGTCACCGGTGTAGAGAATACGAACTCCGGCAATTTCAATTAAGAACATCGCTGCTCCAAGCACGTGTCCGGCAACATACGGTCGAAACCGAATTCCATTCACTTCTTTTTCTTCATGAAAGTTGATAGCCTAATAGAACTTGCAGATCAAACAAAATCAAAATACAAACCTCGATTTTGTCCATACTCTTCTCCAATTCCGCTTCTGTGAAGATCGTTTTTTCCTGTCGACCACCGTACTTCGACATCTAAACTAGCTGATGAACATTAAGGATTGCATTCGCGTACTTTAATGTAATCACCCAATAGCATTCGGTAAATGGCTTTTGTAGCATGTGTCATGAAACAACGTCCACGAAATCCGGTCTTGTTTAACAGCCATGGCAACGCTCCGCAATGATCCAAATGAAAATGAGTGATGAGCAGAAGATCTAAACTCTCCGCATCGATCAAATCGACGAATGGCAAAGCAGCAAAGTCGTGCATTCCGGGATGAATTCCACAGTCCAACTAAACAACAAGTTCAAAAGCGTTTGCAGAATCTGCTCACTTACCATAATTCTCTTGTCTTTGAACGTGAGATAATGACATGAACGTCCAACTTCTTGTCCGGAACCTCTGCAAACCATAACTCGTGTTTCAGCAATCTTAGAATTTAGTTCCAATCAAAAACAAAACTTACAGCGGCAAGAAAGTTAACGTGTCGGCCGAATCGTCGATCATTCCGCCGTCCATTTTGCACCAAAGAGCACCGTTCCGACAAACAAACGAACTTGTAACAATTAGCACAAGCAAAAATTCTTCGCAATTTAGCGCCAAGGATATTTCATTTGTGGTCTCAGAATCATTTCATCGATTTTTGTTCTTTAAACGAAAGGTTCTTTAACTTCATCGGATCAGAAAAATAGCTGATTGGCTACAAGATGATAACATCACACTTGCAGCAATAGATGTAATTGAACAGATTCATTGGTCGAGAATTGGTAGAATATCAATTGTGCAGAACATTAAATGTTTTATCAGAACATAAATGGAAAAAGTTCTATGGAGCCATTTAACACAATAAAATTCGTTAGGATTGCATTTCTCGCTCCGCGTGAGCAGCGTACTCCGAATAACTGACAAGTCCGTTGCCGTCTTTATCGAAGTCTTGTAGTACCTGATCGACCATCAACTCAATCTCCGAATCCGACATTGGACTTTGTAAAGGGGTTCCATCATGGCCATGAGTTATGCCTTTCAAAACACACTTGTGTTTTATGCAATAGTCTCTGTTTACCTTTCATTAGTTCTAACCCATCAATGTAACCGTCCTTATTCAAATTGTGCAGATTGAAGTAATGAAACTTGCTATGAGTGGGATCAAACGTGTCTTTTTTGACCTCGATTTTGTCTTCGATATGCAGTTTAAGGTGCCTATAAATTCAGCTTTTACTTCCATTAAACTCTCCTACTCGATGTCGTTGATTTCGTCTTTTGAACCAAAACGACCGTGAATGTCTGCAAACACTCGGATTCTGAAGTCAAAAATTGTAATAGAACTTACGTCCGTGTGGAGTGGTAGTTGGTGGAATTGGATAATGCACTTGAGATTGAACAAAATCATGAATCTGGGATAAAAGAAAAACAACAGAAACCGTGAGAATTAACATCGATCAGAGGTTTTAATAACGAGAAACAAATTCTGAAAGAACTGAATTCACTTCATAACCAAAGGCCTCATGACTGCAGTTGTGCAAACTGTTTTCAGAAGGATAATAGGAAGTTGATTCTACTCGACAAAAATACAACGGTAAACTCACAAGCAATATTAAGAACATGTCCGTCACTCCTAACGAAATGATTTAAATGTCAATAGTTGTAGTGGAACAATTCAGAATAAATTTAAGATCATCGACCACTTTGACCTCCAAGATCTCGATAGTCGTTGAATGGCCGCGACCTGAACTTTTATTGTGTTTACCGCCTTTTGCTCTTGTGATCCGAAGACCTCTACCACATGGTCAGTCATTTCAACGTGGTCATGCAGTAAAAGGTCTTCAGTGTATTCACTAGGTTCCTGATTCGCATTATAATGTTCTGTTGTTATATCTACTGCCACTCAATTATGATGATGTTTTACAACTGGTAATGTTAATCAAGTTCGATGATCACTCTTTTGCATTCGTTAGGCGCAACACGCGACGGAAGAGCTGATCGCCCTTTTCAGCCACAAATCTTAAACGTTCGTTCAAGGTCACAATGCTTGTTGGCATTTGCTTTTTGTCTTTTATTTGCATGATTATTGTGTTGCAAGTTGTATGAACACGTTTACGCAAATTTCTGTCGCGCTCTTTTACTTCAGGCGCCGTGAGAGTTCGTTGCTTGCACTCATTCAGGTGTCTCGGGATTGTTTGACGTTGTTTTCGGTTAGTGCGCGAATTGTCCAACGGTCTCGTACGTGAGTTCGAGTACTTAAACGGTTCTTTTTCATAAAAACAAGTCATAGCTTGAAATGAATTCCAATCAGGTGAATACCTTGTGTGTTATCTCGTTCAGCGTGTTAGAGCGCTAAAAGTTCAAACCGCTCGTTTGTACGTGTCGATGCGTCAGAGCGGCGATTTTACCGCTGGCCCTTGAAAGATGGACCGAGAGTGTGCGTAACTTTCGTAAATCGCCGCCATACAAAAGTGGACGAGAAGCGCAATGATTGAAGTCGATCAAAAGGCTTGAGTTCAGTTCTCAATTAGATACCCGCTTTTTGTTTTCAATATTTCGACGTGAATATCCGGGTTGGAACTAACCCACTGCTTTATGGCGGATTGAAATCGCGCAACTCGACAGGAGCTCATGACTCATTGTTGCCGAATATTTCGCTGTTTTTGCGACAACAATTCTGCAACTTAATTTCGAATGCTTTTACTTTGGGTTTTAAGAGAAGGTTGTTGTTCTTTCTTTTCCGCAACATTCCACGGACTTTAGCCTAAACAACAATCCTAGAGATTCGAGAACGATCACATGAAACCACTAAAGTAATTGATACCCACTCGGCTAGGAATCATGATTGGATTGTATTCGAATGGTTATGAGAACGATTTTAAAAGTTATCTGATGGTCTGCTCTCAAGCACTTTGAATTCGATCGTTCTCGTCAGTTTTGATTTCAATCAAATTGCTTTCAAGCGACCGAATTTGATCGTTTTCGCGCGTCTGCGGTCAATTTCCTTTGCGCTCGACCGTCTTTTATGTCCGTGACTGGTGATTACGTGGAGTTTAAATAGACTCCTTTTGTTCTATTACAGTCCGCAGTAATTTGGAGCCGAATTTCGGTTGTTACGCTGGAAAGTTTTTGGTGAAAAATGCCAAATTGATAACGCGATCTCCATCACTTTGTATTTCAAGAGTTTGAGTTTAAGATCGAGCAATTTGCTACGAACACAACATAAGGTCAAACAACAAGATTCGCGAGTGATGCCCGGATGGCATTTCGTCGTCACATTCCATCGATTAAACGTTTGGATCTTTTTATTCACAATTAGGTTTGGTTTGATATCGAGCACAATTTCGTCTAGCTCTTTACAATCTTGTCAAGAGCAATGCATAGATCGAAACATAGTAATTGGTCGCAGTTTAGTTCGGTGCTCATCATGTTTTTCAGGCTTTTCCACTTACCAACTACGAATTATCGTGGTCGAATGAAACGTTGACTAGTGAATGCGACTTCAGTTGTCATGTAAATTCTGTGAGTTTGTTGACGTTTCATGCATGAAAAAGACAAAATTGGATTTTAGTGCCGTTTGGGTTGCACGGATTTGGATGAAACTTCGAATTGTGATTCTCGTTGTGCTACTTCGGGGATATTGTCCAGTTGCAAACAAGGTTGTCGGGCAATCTCTGATGTATTTCTCAATCAAATTCAACGTATGATTTCGGTTTACTTTACTGTGCATAGTGTTCTCTTTAGGTTTAATTAATCAAGTTTCCGTAGAAGCGGATTTGGATCCAACTCAAGGCATTCATCTCAATTGGTCTTTTGATCAAACACACGAACAAACGTTGAAGGAGATTTTGGCATCAAATATGCGTTGGTATGCTCAAAGTTCATCAACCAAAACCGGATGGCGATGGACAGTGTTGAGTTCGGAAGTAAGTGTATTTAATCAACAAACGTAATTGGTTTCGATTTCAGGCTTTTCGCGAACCGAAGTTGTTCGCCACAGTTTATGTTCCCGTACAGGATTTGCGTTCAGATGTTCGTTTTCGTTTGGCAGCAATTTGGCGTGACTCTGTGATTACGTCGCCTTCATTTCATCAAACATTCTCCAGTCTTCCGGTACAACCAAGCGCTCCAACATTGGTTTCTTCGTTGCAAATAACATCGAACAGTTACGCAATTTGTTGGCATTCGGATCGACAATCCAACGTCATCACTGATAAGCCAACGAAATTTCGGTGCATCAAACTACCTTTGTTTTCATTTTATTAGTTCTTCTGTTACAGATTGCTATTGAAATCGAAAACAGACGAAGAACCGCTAAGAGCTCTGGAAACATCGTCGTCTTGTCATCTTTTTCGTCAACTGCCCGTCGATAATTGTTGTACGGTGTTGGTCGAAGACGTTACTGACAATGACCGATCAATCCCAACCTTGAAGATTTCGATTGAAATGAAATTTGTCGAAAGTGATGGAACCGAACGACCATCTTTGGTTGCTACCAATGGCACCGATTTGATTCGAATCATTGATTTCAATGATTACGCGATGTTAAACGAGCCAAGAAGTATTCCTTTCATGTTACCGCCGATGCAAAATATTACCGGTAATACGTTGCGACATTGATTAAATTTTATAAGCTTTAGCAATGGCATCGATCTCTGTATATGAGCTGTTAATTGGTCTGTCAGATGGTTCGATTCAATACGTTAATCTGAATGGTGAAAACTCGACAACAATCCAACGTGAAGTTCGAACTGCAGACGGTACTCCAATTGTTCAAATTGCCATTGATCATGTCCAACAAAATGCCTACGCTATTCGCGATATGAAAGGAATCATTCGTTGTGGTATTCGAGATTGTCAACAACCAACAAGATTGGAAACAGGATCCTTGCAATTCATCCAAGTAATCGCAATTGACTCTTTCAACGGGTACGTTTTTCAGTGTATCGAGAACACAATCAAATCCGATAGTTTAGGTACATTTATTATGCGACAAATAACGGCGATACCTTTTCCACACCTTTGTTTCCGCCCAATGCTCCAGAAACTTACGCTCTATCGATTACCCGACGTTTAGCTGAGATTCCTCCCGTCTCGACATTAGAAGTTGATTCGACAGAACAACGTCTGCTTGCTGTTTTACGAAATGGAAGTTTGTTGAGTATGGATCTTGTTGATCGTACGATTAAAGACGAACGGGAAAACGTCGATCTCAGCGATTCGTACCGACATGTTGTTCGTTCAGCCACACTAAACGGTCGATTGTTTTGGATTTCAACAGATTGCGGTGATGAAGAAAAAACAACTGAACAACCGAACGTTAAAGTGGAGAGTTCATCAACGATGATGCCAAATGGCGAACCATTGACTTCCATTGCCTCTTCATTGTTCATGAAAAATACGGAGTCGTGCCTAAAATCCGAAGAAACTGACCCGGAAAGCCACGCAATTCATTTGAATACGTACATCGGTGGTTTTGGGACCCATTTTCGTGATCTTGCAATTCTACGTAACTACTCTCAGCCATCACGAATGCGCACAGTCGATCGAATTTCTTTGTTGACAGGAAGTTCAAAAGCAAAAGTTTCGTGGAAAGCTCCCACACCAATGCCCTTTCAATGTAAGTGAACGTTCTTAACTGAGATAATATTTCCTTTTAGCCTCTTCAAATTGGCGCCAATTGCATTACGAATGTCGAGTGTCAATAGTGAACTCCGAGGGAACACGTGAAATTGCGTTGAACACCGATCTCAATTCAACAGAATTCACTTTCGCCGTTGAACCGAGTCAATCATACACAGCGGCAGTTCGAGCTTGCTCTCCAAATGGCGGAACTTGCTCAGATTGGTCGAACGTAACGAACAGTGCTTTAGCCCCAAATCAATTGGAACGACTAGTTGTTTATACTAAAACTGTAGATTCAACACTTCAATCAATAAATCTACTCGGAGATGAAATCGTTCATCCTCAAGGTTAGAATATATGTTAATGATTTAAATGCTTATGTTTTAGCACCTAATGTTTTGCAATATTTCGGTAAATACATTGAAGATCATGGACTGAAGTCATTGGAAAGGAATATGATAATCGATTTCGACTCTTTTTCACGAACTATTTACTTATCGGTGCCACAGAATGGTACTATTTTGGGATTAACGAAGAATAGCAGTCAAACTCAACTACTGAACTTTCTATCTGTCAACCACTTGGCTATTATGTCACGGCTTGCAATTATTTTTGTTGCATCTTCTTATCAAATCTCCGCCTATCGTTTGACTTCATCATTTCAAAAAACGTATGTTTCTGAGGCAACTTGAAAACCAATAACCTATTGTAGGTTGTACAATTGTATTAATGAAAACTGTCCATCGGTGATTGGTATAGCTGCTGATGATGCCACAAGCCTTCTCTATTACATGCTCCAAAATTCAAATGGTACTGTGGAATTGCACTCGTTGAAAATCAACGATGAAGATAACGACCCTCATTTACTTGCACAAACAGACAAATTTCCATCGTAAGTATTTCGAATTATTAGAGATCAAATTTTATCGCGCTTTATAGGATCCGTCAAATAGCTATGCTCAGTGATCGAATCGCTTTGGTAACAGCCGATGGAATGGTCGGACTATGTGATCAAAGATTAAACAATCTTAACTTGAACTTTGGAGTCAAAGATGTTCAGTTTATTATGAGTTTGAGTGAATTATCGGAGAGCCCAGGAAGAACTAGTCTCAACAGTTCACATATTGAGTTTGAACATGAAATCGAATTCGTTCAATCCGAGAGGACTCAATTAAAATGGTCACTAAATACGCCGACAATCACTGGTAATGTTCTTTATAAGGTAACTGAACGATTCGCTATTAACATCCCGATGTTGTCGAATTCAGATTCAATTGTTTCAAGATGGTTTTGGTGGTGAACGAACAGTTGATGTTTCGATGTCTCCTGAATATACACTTCCAGCTGCAATCCTTCAAAAATGGGGATCCAAACAGAAGTTTGACGTTCAAATAGACGCAGTAACACCGTGGTTGATTGTTTCAACAAATAAAACAACGCTGATAGCTCCAACAAAACCACCGAGTTCGCCAACTAACCTGAAAATTTATGTGACTCAACAAGTAGTTCTTGCTATTCGTGACTAAACAAACATTTATCTTCAGCGAACTGTTGATGGTACACGTGCAATGATTGATCTGTTTTGGGATGCACCAGTCGAGTGGAATGGAGAAATGCTGGGCTTTGTGGTCAATTGTAATGTGACTGACGAACAGGAAACAACGAAGCCGATTGTTAATGCGAATGTCACGGCTCGACATTCTCGTGCTTTCTATTTATCAACAACATCCGGTCGTGTGAATTGTGCTGTTGCGGCGCGAAATGAACAAAATTTGATTGGCGCATTCTCTGAACCAGTGACCATCGACAGCAGTGGTAAGCCTTCAGAACTTGTCAGTTGAAGGTCTATTACCACGTTTTTAGATTTTCGACCACTTGTTCGTTTGTTCACAATTGACTCGATGGGCGATCTTCTTAGTCTTTACAACTGGTCAGGTGCTAATACTAATCCAACTGTTTCTTCTGTGGAACTAATGAAAATTCAGCGGAGAAAACGTCAAATTCCACAGGTAGAGCACTACGTTCATTCAATTGTATTGCTCTTCATTTAGTATCAATATCATAGTGTCGCTTTTATTTGTAACGAATTGTACGCCATTCGAAAAGAACCCGACACAAGTCAACCATCACTAGTGCTTTTGGATATTAACGATGTTGCGAACACTCTTCACAAAGTTTCCATCAACAGCGATTTATCACAAATTAGCGCTATGACCAGTGATTGGGTCGGTAAGTATGTTTGTTCGTTTGTTGACAGCAATCAAATAACGCCATATAATGTGCACTTGGTTTCAGCTAATCGTCTTTTACTTGTCGGCAATCAAGAGTTACTTCAAATATCGTTGGAGAACTTTCAAAGTCAAAGCACAGTCATACCAAAACAAGTAAATCTTTTCGCAACAATTGATAAATCTGAATTCTTTGTAGTTGATTACTTTGTCCGTGGGCGCTCAAGATGCCAAACAATTGGTATTTGATCCGTTTACAAAGTAGGTAGATTGGAAAAAGCTTCCTCTTGATTCTACTTTAGTACGGCGTATCTCTTGGCTAAAAATGGCTCTTTGTTTGCTCTTAATCTAAACAAAAGAAAAGAACAAAACTTGGGTCTTCACTTGGATTGTCTCAAATCACAAACTGTTACTGCAATCGTTAGCGAATTTATCTGGAATAAGCCCTCATCGCCCACATTATATGCATTGACGTGGAATGGAATGATCAAACTCGATCCGATTAGCATGAAATGTTCCGAATTGACGATTGACTGGACACAATTTGGCGGTTTGTTCAAATGTAAGATGATAGACTGAGTTAAATTTAGATGACGACACAAGTGTGCAGTCCATGAAACCAGATACTCAACAAGGACTGAAATCAGTGACTTCATTCGCAGCTGCCGACAAATTTTTCATTTTTGCAACAGCAACCAAATTGTTTGTTCATGACAAGATTACCGGACCAGTTACACAAATTCCAATACGCAATCCACCGTTGAAACAGATTCTTGCTTCTAGTCATTCATCACAACCGTATCCTGATCGGCAATGTTTCGTTCTTCCGTCTCCTAGTGCCATCAACTTTACGGTCACCAACGAGGATCGAACAGGTGCAATAATTCAAGTTAATGACTCGAATATTGCCGCCGCAATTACCTGTCCGAATATCTCGTTTCCACAAACTCAATATGAGATCTTCTTTAAGCGACATGATAGCGAAAAACTCAAACGTATCGAATCAATTCAATCCATCACTCACATTGAAAATGGAATCCTCGAGAAGGAGACTGAGTAGGAATTCCAATTGGAAAACACTTAACAACGTTTTTAGTTATGACGTTTACCTTTCGTGGTTTAATCGCTATTACATGCCCAATGGAGTTTCCGAAATCAAACATCTTCGAACTGGCTACGGATTTCCAACTGCTCCTCAATCACCGCAAGCTATTTCATTGACACCCGATTCGATACTTCTTTATTGGAAATTACCTCAAACATTGAACGGTCTGCCGAGTGAAATCAAATACAAGGTATGAATTTCGTTTTCATTGATCATTAAACAAGCGCATTCAGATCAAGCAATCGAACCAAAATACTCTTATTCCCGTTCCAATTGGTGCCAAACAATTTCTCAATGGCAACTTTTCAACAGAGTTTTCGGACATAGTCGGCTGTACACAAAATCCCTGTCAAGCAAAAGTGCCAAATTTAAGACCGTCCAGTGACTATCAATTTTGGGTGAGTACCTTTGAAGTTCCGTCCATTCTGTCAACGATAAATTCAAATTTCAGATCGTAGCTGTTCACGTTCAACGTATGAATCCGCAACTGCCCGAAGACAATGCTGCTACGTCAATTGAGGCCAAGGTACGAACTAAGGATGTGCCCGGAACTTTGCGATTTGAAAATGCGACCAGTGACTCACTTATCCTACGATTCAATTCATTGGAACCGGAAATTGCACCACGTGAAGTTTATGTTCAATATCGAGAGGTCAGTTAGAGTTCCACTGTTAATCACTTAAAATTGCATAACGACGATACACAACATCGACCCACAAAAAGAGCGGTGTCGACGATTCCGCTTTTTTTGCAGTGCAACGCTGCTTCTTCGCAGCTCCTAAAATCCTTATTATTCGAACAGTTTAAGTATTTACATTCTCATTATCACGTTGGGCAAGTCGTTGGTCGCTTTGCTATGCAAAATCACTCCACAGTATTTGATTCCCGGGTTACATCGGCGAGTTTCGAAGTTCATTGCATTTTCTGAATATCCATAATAAGCGCCTAAACGAACGTAAACTGCTTAACTATCCGATTACCCACCTGTGTAACAGTTAAGGCTTTTGCTCAAATCCACATTTGGGTCGTCAAATCCGAATGAAAAATGGGCGTAAATACTGTGAATGAATGCGAACAAAAGAACAATTTTTATGATAACAACAGTCATTTTAGTGGTCAGATTTCGTTAATCAATCATTTACGTATTCCTGTAAGGTTCCTCGTAACTGCTGGAGGGTGTTTATGACCCTTTTGCCAGTTGAACAAACAAATTAACGTGAATCAACTTCCTGCTTTCAAAGGCTCTGTGCTGCTTGTTTTCAATAATTCAACAAACCCAAACGTACAACAAGTGTTTATGATGGCCATCAATTACAGAAATTAACAGAACAACATTCCAAAACATAGAATTCGTTTTCGTTGATTCCATCTTTGCTACAGTATTGTTTGGCTTGATAGCAAGTCCTAAAACGTTGATATCATTTTAATTGAAAAACACCATACATTTTTGAGTCTTCCACATCCTCTCTTGAACCCGTTGAATCGTCCATCGACAATTTCGTTCGCAAAACTTTTGCGCAAAACCGCACATCACGCTCGCAAATTGCAATGTCAACAATCGAGTGTATTTGGTTGGTATCGGAGTGAGAGCCTATTTAAGACTATTGATTATACTGCGAATTGAGTTTGCTATTACTTTTATAGCAAATCAGATTGCCAACATCACGTGGAAAGATGTCCCATGGGATAACACCGTTGACAAAACCGAGAAACAAAAATTGGCAGTTGAGTAGACAGAGAATTGATTTCCTCATTAATTCATGAAGAAATCGAGTGAGCAATCAACTTTCCCAAGTCAACCAGACGACAAAAAGGAACACAATAAGTTCCGTACTAGCGATAACTGTGCAGAGAACTTAAAAACAAGAAGAAAGTTCAGTGTGACTACTCAGTCATACGGAGCTCATAAAACCAAACGCGCGCTCTTAATTTACACTCTTCACGAATATTGAAAACATTTCAAACTCACAAACTCTAGAGTGTACTCAATCGTCCGTCTTATGTCGACGTTCCGTGGACGGCAGTGCCGAATTCAACATTCGATCCCTTGGCTAATCCAACTGTGAACATCACTATTGATAGCCTTCGTTCAGCTACAAACTACGACTTCCAATTTGTTGCTTTCTATTCCGGAAATTACGAATACGATCGTGAATCGAAAATCTACGGCGAATATTATTTTCAACAAGCACAACAAGCTCGTACGAAAGGTAAATTGATTGATTTTCGTATGATTATTTGGTTTTAGCCGGTGCACCAGATCCTCCCGAAGACGTTACTCTACAACAAGACGCGTTGGGTTGGTATTTGAAATGGAAAAAGCCAATGGACAATGGCGGCCTTCCGTTGACTTTTTACGCCATCGACTTTCGGTTTGTTTCGTTGTCTAGAAAAGTGGATATGTTTAATAAACTAGAAAGAACAGTACGAGTGATTGGACGATAGCTGAACGTGGATTGCCTGCAGATCAACCGTTACGTTGGCGTATTGACAAGAACGTAATTAGTGATTTGAAACATGTGGAATTTCGTGTTCGAGCTTATAATTCCGAAGGTTTTGGTTCATATGCTTACACGGAGTCTGCACGAGACCACGAAGAGTTTATGACTCAAGGACCACTGTTCTGGCCGCTCTTAGCATCGATTATGTTCTTTCTGCTGATTATTTCGTCCTGTTTGGCCATGTACTTTATTGGTAAGTGTACAATAATGGTATCCCAAAAATACCATATTTACCTTTAACTTTGACCTTAGCTTTTGGTTTTCAGCGCGAAGTAAACGAAACAAAGCAAAAGAATTAAAATTGAAAATCCACAAACAAATCGATTTGACACAAATCGGCGACTTTCAGTTCAATTGGGATTCTGCCAAATTGCCACCGGAGATTCGAAGTGAAATACAAAGTAAGAGGGGATGTGGAAAAGAAAGAACTGATATTAAATGGTTTAGATTTGCCATTAATTCCAAGTCAAAAATTGAAAATAACCGACGAGTTGGGTGTAGGTAGCTTCGGAGTCGTGAGTCGAGGTTTACTATTTGATTGGGAACCACTTGGAAAAAGATCGGTGGTTGTAGCTGTGAAAGTGGGTTTTTAATGATCGTTTCATATTTGTAACAACTTATAGCAAATGAAACCCGATTACAAAATGGGCACACGAGCACACTTCTTCAAAGAAGCAATACTAATGAAGTAAACTGATTTGGAGTTTGTAAAAATTGGCATCTATTTTAGCAATTTTGATCATCCAAACATAATTCGATTGTTGGGCGTAGTGAATGAGGATAGAGTGGAGCAGATGTTGGTCATGGAATACATGGTTAGTGCGTAAACGAATAGACAATATACGAGAACAATTTAGGAAGGAGGAGATTTGCTCGTATTCCTTCGTTCTTACCGTCTCAATTCGTCCCCATCGTTAACTCCGATTACCATGGGGCAATTGATATCGATGATGATTGACGTGGGACGAGGATGTGCGTATTTGGAAATGAATCGTCATGTTCATCGAGACTTGGCTGCGCGTAACTGCTTGATTTCTTCCAAAACAGCACCCAATCGTGTTACCAAAATATGTGAGTTTGAATAACCGTGTGTCTATTGAATTGTTTCGTAGCGGATTTTGGAATGGCACGTGATGTTCACAGCAACGAATATTATCGACTTAACGGCGAGGATCTATTGCCCTTGAGATGGTTGGCACCTGAAGCAGCACAAGATGGATTGTTCACATCGAAAAGCGATGTTTGGGCATATGGTGTTCTGGTTTGGGAGATTTTGACGTTGGGTGAACGACCGTACAATTCGCTCGGTAACTCTCAGGTGCTGCGCGAACTGAAAATCGGAGAAAAGCCGAATCCGGGTCGACCGTTGCACTGTCCTGAAGAAATGTTCGTTTACATTTATGTGAACATTCGATTGCCTTTTTCAGATGGGAAATCATACGACGTACGTGGATTAAAGATCCAAAAATACGTCCAAGTTTCGAAGATCTGTTACCCGATTTGGAGAAATTGCGCGGGAACCCCGAATTGCAATCGATGGATCCGATTCAATTTGTACGTTTTGTTATGTTGGTCTTGTAAAGGTACGGTTGTTTAGCGACAAAATCTTTGCTACGGAAACAATGGTTTTGACAACTCGACGGAAAGTGGAAGTGGTCGATCTGAAGCTCAGCATTTCGACAAGAGTGGTGAGTGTTGAACAGCAAAATCGTGTAATCAACATTTATTCCAGTGGAAACTCGAAGTCGTGGAGGAAGCAACGGTGTTTTACTGTCTTCGATTAAATCCCAACGGCGATCAAATCCAACGAATCCGAGTGTCAATTCGTGGAGTAACGAATGGTCACGAAACGAATCGGCAGCATCCGGCGAAACGTTTACGACGAGTGTTGGCGGTACAACCACCGATTATGAAATTCCTCGATTGACTCCAAGCAGCAGTCGAACCAGTGAACCGAATCCTAGAAACTACGCGTACAACAACGATAGTTTTGTTCACGATTCATCGCGAAATTATGCTCGTAGGTGGACAGATAGACGTTAAAACGTGAATCTGTTGAACACGATAATTGACACTTTTAATTGTTTGAATTTAGCTGAGACAAACGGCTACGAAATGATTAATCGATACAATCCACCACCTTCAATAACACGTCCAAGGCCTTCATCAACCCTTGGCTCTTCTTCGAATTCACAGTCTGCTCTCAATTATAACGGTGGTGCTCGTGTTAGTCGAGTGTGATTGCAGACGTTTATCTATCCTTCAAATAGGTTGCAATATTTTTATTCTGATGTGCTGGTCACTGAACTTATCACTTAGTGATTCAAAAACGGGTTCTTTTTTAATCCTAATATTCATTGCCATCCACTTATCTTTCAACTATCGATATTTACAGTCTGATATAATAAATTTTGATCTCTTTTCTTTACACTCGACGAAAATAAGCTTTGTTCCGAGATAGTTTGTCGCGTATAAGTGCTAAATCACTTATTGAAAAAGTGGATTGAAAAGAACGAAAAATGAATTCGCTCGACACACAAATAAAATACTTTGCGCATGAGTGACTCATCGGCTTGCTTTCCATGTTGATCACAACCGTCAGTTACGTGCTCTCGAAAAGTCGCACACTTTCAAGCCTCCGAGTTCTCTCTGGGAGCTACGACTGTAAACTTTTCTGAATTCATGTATTTCTGTTGACGTTTTTATCGTCAATCGAACACGAAGATGATCAGTAAATGGTACGAGCATTTAATGCATCACTCTAAGCATCTTTGTTTTCACCACCTTGTTAACGTTATTCGACTGATGATTTTAGAATGTTCAACTGGAATCATAAGTAGAAAGTCGTTGTTTGATGAACGTATAGATCATGTTTAAAATCGCAAGTAATTTGATAGTCTCAAGCAACCGCTACGTTTTACAACTTCCGGCTAATCGACACTCTTGCGCGTGTTCCATTTTAACAATTTTCTCGCGTTCTACTAGATCATAAATCGCAATCAACTTGACAGTGGCGTTCAGATCGCTTTCAATTTATCTTTGAGACGCTTTTTCTTATCATAGAATCTTTAAATCACTGGTTAATGAAGTGAAGTCTTTTACCTGCGATTAACGAACTCTAGAACATGCAATTGACTTTTAAATTTCAGCATTTTTTGCTCAACGGTGGTAACGAAATGTCATCTACGGTATTTAGCAACCATTTATTGTCTTGCTTTTGTTTTTTTTGGTTACTGACAGTTGTTTCTTGTGCTCAGACGAATTACGACGAACAATATGCACGATTGATGTTTATGTTAGCAGCTGGAGCCTACTCTCCGCAACCGGAAAACTGCATTAACGAGTATGTTCAACTAACTTCAATGTGTTGATCATAATGTTTAGAACTTCACGGTTGTCAGCACAACCGTTTCAACTTTACTCTCAGTCAAATACTAATACTTGTGATACGAATGGAAATTCTTGTGCATTTTTTGTTGTTTTCTCTCCGACTGTTCGACAGATTGTGATTGTATATCGTGGGACCAAGTCGAAGAAACAACTAATTCAAGAATTCCTACAATCACTTCAACCAAATGTGGATTTCTATGGTCATGGAAAGGTAATCGAGACTATTAAGTGGATGTAAATAAAGCTGTAGGTTAATCGATACTTCTTTCGAGCTTTAAACGCTCTTTGGGACTCTTCAACTGCGATTTTATCGGACCCTTCTTTCCGCGATTATACAGTAACATTTGTTGGTCACAGTTTGGGCGGTTTGTAGTCATGAAATACGTTTTATTTTGAATATTGTCTTTTCAGGAGCTTTAGCATCCTTAGCAGCGATGCGGACGGTTTTGGAACGTTTGCGAAGCTCACAACAGGTTCGTATGTATTCTTTCGGTCAGCCAAGAGTTGGTACGTACAAGTTCTCAGTAGAGCATGATTTGCTAGTACCCGAAAGGTGAGTTGCCAAATTTAAGCAACCAATTTAGTGTTTTCAGTTATCGAGTTGTGAATCGGAATGATGTTGTTCCGTAAGTAATTCCAGTCTTCCTGTTGCTACGCTCTAAAACGATATTGCAATATGACCGTTTATGTGGAAAAATATCTCATATGTGCAATTTGATTGCATTAACTAATTGACTGATTGCGAGTTTTTCAGACATCTGCCTCTCTGCCATTTTCGTGCAGAATTACAACGCAATGGTAACGACGAAACAACGAATGAACGAGATGTTGATCCTGACCCCGATAGAGAAAGTTTCAATCTCTCCGAAGCCATTAAAAATCCTTGTGATGGAACCGAAGCCAAAAAAGCGTATCACCATGGAATTGAAATATATTATCCCCAATCGATGTTCGATGGAGCTCCTTATCGTGAGTGTCTTGGTCTACCTAAGAATGAAGATCACACTTGTTCTAACTCGCAAAAGCTTGAACCCTCGTTATTCGCGGTTAATCGTCATATACAAGATCATGTGAATTATTTCAATCAGAGAGTAGGTTCAACATCCAGTTATAAGCTGTTCATGTGTTTAGGTATCTAAATTTGGCAAGAATGGATGTCGGCCTTTAGTTGAAGAAAAAGTTGAAGAGCCGATTATTACCGCTGGTTTTGGGGCTGGTAAACCGGATGTTTCTACGGAACGTCCTAATGGCTTCAAGTTAGCGGCTCTAGGGTTCATCGAAAAGTTGAACCACTTACGCAACGGTTAATTGAACTCCTTTAAATTACTTTCTTGATTTAACAACACTGTACATAGACGTATTACTAGTCGCATGTCCTTCTTGCCAGTTATGTATTAAAATATCATATACTTCCTATTGGTTCTAATTTCCGATTAAATCTCATTCGTTAACTTCATCGGCGCTGCTAGTAAACAAACTCGCTGTCCACTTTGTTTTTGTTGAGATTGTTTATAACGAGGAAACCGAGAGAAATGACTAATCGATATTGGCCGTTTTCAATTGGCCACATTCATTGTGGAATTTGATAGTCCAAAAGTTGGAAGTCATTTGAGCTCGTGAGTTGTGCAATCCGTCAATTCGATTTTGAGTTAATTTCTCGTATTGAAAGTAAGATAACATTCAGACCATAATAATTGGATGAGTTTCTTTAAGTATTCAGTATGAAGTCAAACTTGTTTCTTTTTGTTATGTCTTTTGGAATTCTGGCTCTTGCATTCGGAAGTCCAATGGCAAAGAACGACAATATGACTGTGCCTGGAGAATTTCTTATGCGTCGCGGTTAGTTACAAACAATTAACTACCGACCTCTCACTATCTTAGGTCCAATGATTCGTTCTGAAGTCTTCGATCCGGCTACCAATATAACTCATGTTTGGGACATGCAAAATGGAACATCGCAAGTTCACGGCAATATGATTACAAAGAATCACGCCTCTTCGTCTTCGTCAGAAAGCAAAGAAAACTAAAAGTCGAGTTAAATATTTGATTTCTGAAGTATTGACTCTGTTGTTGCAATTTACAATAAACATAAACCGCTTTCTTGTGTCGCTGAACGTAATTTGATCACGACGCAATTGTTTGTATTATTGAATGCACGGTAAACGAATATTTTCTAAGCTTGGAGTTGTTGAAGTGATTAGTTTTTGTGAGCTTGTATAAACGATAGCTGTTTTATTTGACACCTTCAGTTTCGACCATTAGACTTCAATTTACTCTGGTAACAAGTGAGTTTGTTCATATTCGCTTCCCATCAATTTATCGCAACGATCACGCTGCTTCGTTCATCTTCTTCATTACTATTGCACCTCAAAGACACCACTTATTACACGAAGCCATTCTTCGAGGACGATAGGTGGCAATTTACAAACCAATTTTATTTGCCGTTGAAGTTGAGTTAAGAATAATCATGCATACTGATTTATAACCAACGAAGATGTTTGTGAGCCTTCTGTGGCAGCTTCGAGTCTTGAACAGAAGCAAACGATTGATTTTGCGTTCTGTCCGTTGACAACAGTTTCGTTGTTTTACAGAACAGTTTTTGTTAAAATCACAATAGTGAGTTCTTGTGGAACGGAATAACGTTCGTAGACGTTGATATTATAGCTAACTGTTGGGTTCTTTTAGAGAATGGGAGATCACTCCAAATCAGATTCACGAGCTCCGCGGCATCACCGAGGACGCGAATCTCGAGATCAACGAATAGAAAATCGACGAGCAAACGATTCGCGTGAACGGCGAGATCCGAATAACAGGTGAGTTATTTTGGCTACTCAAAAGCTGTTAAATCGTTTTCACGAGTTTGTCGAAATAGTTCTTCCAACATGTTCTTTACTTATCCCAGTGTTTTCACAAACTTTTTCGTTTCTAATTCTGCAGGAACTGTTGGTTCTTTAAACTTTTGTAGTTCAAAAATTGCAATTGGGTGGTTGCAACAAATACCTTCGATATAGACGTTTTGAAAGACATTTTACTTTCAATCTATAACTTCAAATTCATTTTTGAACTTGTAGCTGCATTCACGACTTTATTCTTGACTTTCAGAACCTTGTCCAATCGTGAACATCATCGCGAAAATCGAGCAAAACACGAGAATGACGATTTTCAAAACCCATCGACTCGACATTCGCGTTACGAACCTCGCGCTCTGCCATCGAACATTACGGAAGAAATACCGAACAAGAAGTTCACAACGAGATGTCGTCTCTTTCTCGGAAATCTATCAAACGAGATAACCGAGGAGGAATTGAGGAAGATTGTCACGGAATTTGGCGAAGTTTCCGAATGTTTCATGTCCGGCAAAGGTTTTGCCTTCGTACGATTGGTGAGCTTTTTATTCATTAGCAAAATTGCACCAAAAATAGAGGTCAATATGTGTTTGTTCTTTGTAGCAGATTATGATCAAAGATAGCCTTTCTGATGGTCATTTATCAGAGTTATTTGTGCGATAAACTGATCACAAGCTGAACAGCTACTCACAAACGTTCCCATTAACTCGGAACAATGGCTGAAGGAACTGATTAGTAGCTACGTCCCAAAATGCTATTCATTTGTTCGCTACATTTCTAGACATTCCAAGGATCTTTCCTATTTAACTCCCTCCATCCGACCGTTCGCTCAAGTTTTTTGACTTGCAAATCTCGCTTTTTCACTGCATAATTGCAACTTGCAACCGGCTGCGCCGCCAAAGCCAAATCTCTGTGACACAAGTGGCGGTAGTGGATCGATTAAGGGAAATTTTTTGTTTTGTTAAGTGCAAATCTCAATCTTAAATTAACCGGATTGTTATTTTTGCAAAACTACAACTCATGTTTAGGACACTCGAGCTCATGCGGAAAGTGCGAAGGAATCACTGGACGGGAAAACGATTCACGGCCGTCAGCTGCGAGTTCGTTTTGCTGCACACGGAGCTGCAATTCGTGTTTGGGAAGTGCCGCCAATGATCTCCAATGAAGTTCTCTACAATACATTTTCCATCTTTGGCGACGTTGAACGCGCAATTCATATTGTGGACGAAAAAGGTAAACCAACGGGCGAAGGAATCGTCGAATTCGAACGAAAAGCAGCAGCACAAGAAGCATTGAGGGAAATCGAGAATCGAGTTTTCATTTTAACTTCGTGAGTTTACGAGCAAACTTATGTTTATCTTAAGATCATTTCAGGAATTCACATCCACTACGGGCAGAAATCTTGGAGAATCGAGACGAAGAAGATGGTCTGTCAGAGCGAATGATCCAACGCACGAATGCGAATTTCAAGTAAGAACGATAGTGGGATTTTCAGTTATTGAACGTTCGTTGCAGAGATCGAGAGATTGCACCGCGTTTTGCTTTGGAGAAAAGTTTTGAATTTTCTTATGGAATGCGATGGAAAGAGTTGTATCAGTTCGAGAAGTCAAGGCGCGAGCAACTGGAAGCAGAACTTCGTGACAGGCGACGACAGTTAGAAGCAGAACTCGAAGTTGCATATGAAGATTTTCAAGCAGAAAAGTTACGCGAAGGTGAGTAAACGAGGAATCGACGCACAACATTTGGTATTGTAGAACTTGAGCAACGTAAACTTGAATTGGAACGTTTGGAAGCTCGAAAAGGAGAACGAGTTCGTCAGGTTCCTCGACAGCAATACGAAGACGGAAAATGGATGAACGGAGCGCATATGTACGATGAACGAACGCCTCAACATTTTATTCCAATGATCGATGGCCCTCATGGCCGTTCATCAACAACACACGGACGGGATCCATCATCTTCTTATTACAACAAGAATGAGAGAAATAAGCGCGACCGGCCGTCTGAACATCACGATCTTAATCCCGACGTTATGAATCTTGTGCAGCCATTTCCCAAGGACAACGAACAACATCATATTGGTGTTCAGCGAAGTTTAAATCAGGTAATTTTATCTGACAGCAACATTTGATGTGCGTTTTCAGAGTCTCGGATTTCCTCAAGACACATCGATGTTCATTCCGCCGTTAAGTTTTCCAGCTGCCGATTCCTTTGGAGCTTTCAATCCGTCATTTGCACCATCGACATTTCCTCCGGTTATACCTAACATGATGATGCCACCAAACTTCGGCGTTCCACCTCCTGATAAACGTCAACGTCGATAACCGAAATACTGGTCTCATTTCTATGTAATTATCAATCCTTTTCTCAATTTACATTTTCATATTGTTTGTATCCTTTTTTGGAACATATTGTGCTTTTTGGATTGTAATTAAATTTTGATTTTGAACGAAACTATTAACCGCTTCTGTAAGTGAATATACAAAAGTGTAACGAAGTAATTTGCTTGGGTCTATTGTTGGTTCTTTTTGAAAGCCCCAATCGATAGCAATCGAATTCCTTCAAAATGAATAACGGACGCAAAGAATAAGCATGTCAAACATTGGCGAGCATTTGAGGTCAACACTCGTTCTTACACGTTGAATAGAAACTTCAAGAGAAAATGCTTATAATATTCTTCGAAAATTGAACTTGGTGATTCGAAAACTCAAAATGTTTACAATACAACCGAAACAGCCATTATAATTTGGTTCATGGAATGATCTTATCAGTTTTATGCGTTCAGATTGTTGACTTGCTAAGAAGTTAGAACATCGTTTAACATTAGTAATTAGTTGTTAGCATTGTATTTGAATGTTTCTGATGTCGTTTGGGCGCAAAGGAAATTTCAAATGAGTTGTGAAGCACCTTTTTGCACAGTAAACAACGCCGAACAGCTTGTTCTGTGGTCCGATTACGTGGTATTTTGATGTTTATATGCGCTTTCTCTTCGTAATCATATAGGCAATTGCAATTTTTCTTCGTTCTTTATCAGATCAATTTCTTTCTCCCAACTAATCCCCTCAAGTCAACAGCGGCGATTGTTGTTTACACCGAAACTGACATCTGCAGTCTATGGGAATCTTAAGTGCTATTCCTTCGAAAGCGTTAAACGGTGTTTATTGCTGCTGCTTACCGTTTGCGAAACAGTTGCATTACAAATGGTTGTTGTTGTTTATTTCTTGTGAACCTCGCTTGCCTGTTTCCTCCTCATCTCAATTCGTAAGATCAGTTCATCGTTGACGTTTTGTTTCATTCACCAGCTGTTTTGGTATCTTCAAGACAACATGCGCTATATTTCGTTGTTGATGTTTTTGCTGTTCTTTGATTTTGCATCATCCGGACCAATTGGATACGGTTAGTAATTCGTAGTCTTCAATTAAACTATTACTTTTAGGTGTATGTCAAGCCGGTTGTGCCGGAGTGGTCATGGCGTGCTATTCAGCTGCCGGCTACACGTGGGTAAGTAAAATTTTCTTTTTATATACGCTTGTTTAGGGTGCCACGCTTGGAGCTTCAGCTCCAGCTACTATTGTGGCCTGCAATACGGCTTTTGGAAGCTGTCAAGCGGCGTGCGCTTCTGTTTTGCTCATGCCTACTCCATAAGCCACAACAAACGATAAACAAAGAAGTTATCACTTCTGTTAAACTTTCATTATTTCAATCATTTCTTCATTTCATTGTTCGAATGTTTTTTCTGAATTTAATATAAACTCAAGAATGCAGTTTTTTGAAAGGGAACCTAAGTTTGCCACGTCAATTCCACTGTGTATACTATCAAAGGGTTTATACAGGAATTAGCAACAGACGGAATAGTAACAACAAATATGTGATCTTTAATTAGGACCATTTCCTGGAGCAGCAGTTAAATCCAATTCTTCACTGTGAACACTTGTTGTGTCGAGACTTTCGTCCAGAGAAGCACGACGCGAATCATTCATCGAAACAACACTTGTGCATGTCGACATTGTCGAATGAGTACCAGTGATTTCTGCTAATCGGAATCTTCGTTCTGCTTCTTCGACTTCTTCGACGTTGAAAAGTGCACGAAAGTCACGAGCATATTGATCGAACTGTTCATCGGCGACTGAAATTACGTCAACCATATGAACAAAAAACTTGGAAAACAAACCTGAGTTGTCGAAGTACGGCAATTTTCTGATGTCTCGAAGTGCCGTATAAACCGTGTATTTGATTTGTCGTGACTCCGATTTCCAAGCTGCCTTTAATAGTCGCAAACACAAACTTCGTTCAATCGGTGTGTCTCGCAAAGAACGCATGGCTTCAACTACTCGACCTTGTTCTAATCGAAGCTCTGCTATTTGTTCCGTTTTCCCATGACGACTGAGAATATCGACGGCAATCTGACTGAACTCGGGCATTTGTTTTCCTAATCGACCCAATTCAAACGCCTAAACTTTCTTTTCTTGATCGACTAAAATCTCTTACCAGCGCTTTAGAGTCATCGATCACACGATATTGCATTAATTGTTTCAGTTTTGATATTTGATCGGCTTCGACCAAAGCATGAATAATTAGCTCGGCAATATACGCATCTTGGAGTGGAATGTTTGCTTGTCGAAGAACCGAAATTAACTCGAGGGTCAAAGAAGCCAAAAACTTCATGTCCATTCCGACAGCTTCTTTTAACGGAAACAAAACTGAATGAACTACTTGTAAGTAATCGACACGTAACGCAGAAAACGGAATCGATACGAGACGATATTTGAAGTTTGGATCTAAATGCAATCGACTGATACTCCAGACCGAAACCTATTCGAACCTCGGGTTGTAATATGCACAGTACCCGGTATTTTGATTATGCGATTGAAGATTTCAGCTGCTCTTCTAATCGTTAACTCCTTTCTAAACAGAAGATCTCTCATGGTCTCGAGAAAAAGATCCGCAGAGTTCGCGCGATTGGCAATGAAATCGAGAAGCAGCAACTGAAAACACTAATCAAGAAACCGCAATCCAACAAATCATACGTTGTCGTCAATACATTTAGCTGCTTGTTCTGCTGCCAATTGAACGCGCATAAAAACACCAAATCGGGCATCGATGATAAGATTCGGCGAGAACACGGCCCACGATTTCGTGTAGATTTCAATCTCGTCTGAATCGTAAACGGTCCGTAAGTTTGGGCTAATTGTCATGGTGGCTACGGTCAGCGGATGAATTTCTATTGATGGCTGCGCAAGTCCCGTATCAAAGATAAACGACTTTACTGACTCCTTGAATTGAATTTGTCAGAATTTGCAACGACCAAAGAACTCACTTTATGATGAATAACAACAACGTTGTCGATTATATGAACACCAACGGCACCTTGGAGATTGGGTAACAACAACGAGTGAGCAAGTTTTGGCGGCACAGAAGCGTCGTTGTTCATTAAGTAGAGATTGACACGTTCGACAGTTTTCTCTTCGGTTCCCGTCTTCAACACGAGAATGTACAGTTTTCCGTAACTAAAAACTAGTGATACGAAACGAACGAGCTGACGAGTTTACATTGATGCAATAGTTACATCTCCTTCCGCTAGACGCGGTTTCCAACGTGAGCAACCAAAATCAGCTTCAAATCTCGAGAGTTTGTGGATCACACCATTTTGAATGATGAACGGATTCAAGACTCCCGATGTAACACCACTCGCACAAAGTAGAAGTTGAGAAGGTGACTGAAACACGTCAATCCCTTCGAACTAACACGAAAGAAACTCACGTAGTAAACACACCAAGAGCATTCGAAGCACACGCTTTTGATCAACTTCAAGGATTTTTTGCTCGGATTCAATTGGTACAATCGAATGCCTTGATCGGTGATGTAGACAATTTGTTTGTCGTTAATCCATTGAAGACTGAGAATTTTGAAATCCGTGGTGTCCGTACACAGTTTGTAGTCACTGACGTTGTTGTCCAATTTACTGTCACCATCCTCCAAAAATACGAAATGCTAGAGAAGAAATATTACTGTCAAATAGTCGTAAGGACCTACAACGGCGTTTTTTACTCGATGAATACTTGCAATTCGACCATCGGTTGAAAAATTCAGAATATTAATTTTCCCGCCATCGCGAATTCGGAACGAAATCACTTCCTCCTTGTTAAATCCTTTGGCTGTAATTCCCATCGCTCCATTGGATCGAACTGTGCAGATCTGGAAGGAAGTTCGATGAAAAATTTGGAAAAACGTTTGTTACCTTCTGATTGGCATCGTCGTAGAAGACGTCCGAGAAGTGCGAACTAACTTCGAAAGCAACATATTCGTCGCCCAGTCTCAGCATACAAACGGTCTCATTCAACGCTAAATTAACTTGATACGAGTCAGAGAATCAATTCAAATATCTAATAGTCATCCAACAAATTCATGATGTCAACGAGAGTAAACAAAAATGTTTATTTATGTCTTCATGACCAACAACAAAATCTCCGTCCGAACTTCGGGAGTACAACAAACTTCTGAGCAGTCCGGCCAATCACTAAAATTTCACTTTTCCGTTGTGCTTCTTCTCTGATTTCTCTTTGAAGAAGACATCCCGATTGAACGGCTCGATGTTGTGCTCTTTGGCAAATGAGACGAGAGGACGTTTCATCGCATACGCATCTTCACCATCCGCGTAGTATTTCGGCTCAACATCAACAACGTCGAATTTCAACACATCACTAAAGACAATCAACTTTCAACAAACCATTGACTCACCGATACAAATGCAAAGCTGCGCGATTCGTAACCCGCACGTGCAACGAAACATATCGAGCGGAGTACAATTCGATCATTAGACGCGCCGTTTGATCCATCAGTAAACGAGCGATGCCGAGTCGACGGTGTGAACGACGCACAGCCAGCGAAGTGATATGACCATGCGGTTCTTCATCACTATCCTCCTCCATTTTGGCCAAAACATAGCCAACAACTTCGCCCTAAAATTTTGGGATCGACGAAAATATACGCACAATAACGAACCTTATGATCTTCAGCCACGAATGAAAGTGGCCATGAAAGTGCGTGATAGAGATAGTATTTGAGCTGGTAGTTTTCGGGTAAACAAAGCAAATTGCAGTGTTGAGTTTTGACCAAATCTTCAACTCGAGCACGACGAATATTCATAGTGAAAAAGTAAAGTCGGTATTCTGAAATCTCCTTTCGATTGTCGAAAATAATTACAACTGCTCATCGCCCAACAAACCCTCGAGACTCATCTACGAAGTGGAAAATCGACTCAAGAAACTCGGCTACCACAACAACAATCTGCATATCAGAAACAAATTTTGTTTTTCAACCGGTAGTATATTGGATTTATGTAGGTGATCTATTCAATCACTAACGACCTTTAACATGACGGAAGAAGTGGAAGTTACAATCAATCAAAAAGTAGGGATTTCACTAATCAATTCTTAGATTTGCAACTTCAGATTGGCGAACTGATCAACAACAGTCGGATGATCAGCGGAAAGAAGATGGCGGCTGCCGAACGCCTCAAGAATCTGCAGAAGGCAGAGAAACTGATCTTCGAAACTGACGAAGCCGCAATGTTGGACAATTTCCTGGACGAAATGTTGGAGTTTATGAATGACGAGGATGAAGAAATTCGCGCATTTACGATGATGTTCGTGACCAGTGCCGTGTATGTTAGCTAGCATATGAGGTCGAATAAGTTTACGATGTTTTAGAGAACAAGATCCGGAGATTGTGAACAAAGTGGTGAATATATTCAATTGGATTCTGCAACACGATTCGAAACAATCAATTTTTATTAAAAAATGCGTAGTTATTGCTTGTACTCAAGTCTATTCGACTGTTCTTGCTTGGGCCAATCAACGTCGAAACGATACGAAAGCAGGACAATGTTGGAAAGCGTTTGCCGTGCTAAAAAACAGCATAATGAGTTTGTTTGATTCCAAAAATGAAGGGTAATTTTATAGTGTGTGTATATGAAAGTAATTAAGATTTGTAGTCTTCGCATAATGTGCATCAAATTCATGGAGATGGTGATCATCTGCCAAACGACGCGCAATGAGTTCAGTCAAGTAATGAAAGGAATACGACAATGCATTAGCTTAACGGAAATTCATCGTGATCACCGAGTTCTATCGTATCAACAATTAGAACGAGAAGCCCAGCACAGTTTCAGTTCTCTGATTGACCAACTCGCTTCTTCAAACATCGCTTCACAAACTCTACTTACCATTCTCCAAGTGATTTGCAACATCGCACGTCAACGGCCCATTTATATGATTCAAGTAACCTGAAAATGTTAATGCTAGTACCCTGATGTGTTTTAGGTGCTTAGTGCTCTCGAATCATTGCATATCAATCTTCCTCCCACATTGGCCACAAATCAAGTTAAGAGTTTGCGAAAAGAAATGCGCTACGAACTTTTGCATATGCTTCGTCATCCTGCAAATTTCAATCATCATCAGCGGCTAACTCAGTTGCTTAGTGAATTGGGTTCTTCTTCGTCGGAAATCAATCGTCATATGCCTGCGCCATCAGAAGTTAGCGCCGCGCTTCAACGCCGAACAGCAGTAGCAATGACCGCTTCGAGTTCATCGATTTCAAATTCACGTATTGCGGGAACAAGCCGCACGAGTTCACATCTTCCCGATGAATACAATGCAAAAAGGATTCGGTTGGACGATGATGAGTATGTGGACGAGGGAACAGCTGAAATTCTGCGTGGGGCTAACGCCCAAGAGGATATTGCTCATGCTTCTCAGCGTGCCATAGACATCACAACCGATTTTGTTTACGAACGTTTGTCGTTGAATGTGGTTGTAAAATTGGTTACAATTTCACTTTTTACATTACCCGATGAGATGCCCCCAGCGTTTCAATCAACGTACACTCGCATTCCAGACGCTGGAACCGACGTATGTTAAAGTTTTAAGTTTAGATTGTAAACATTTGGTTTAGGAACAGAAACGGCATCTAGCTCGAATTCTTGCTATTCATTTGACAAAAGAAGGAGAAGGTCCGGGTATTCGTTACATTCGGGAAGAGAAACAAAAACAATACTTTGGTAGTTGATAACCTTGAACAATCTCATTTAATTAGTATTTAGCTCGTCAAAATGCCCGTTTAGAAGGCGCGGCTATTCCACCGACACCATCACATGAACCAACAAGAGATCCGTCGAAAGAAAGTCAGAAACACAGCCAAGTGACCGATGATGAAGCATTCAAAGCGCCTCCAGTTCCGAAACGCACACGTTTAGTCAAATGGGATCTTATTGAGACGACAAAAGGTATTGAATCGTTTAGTACTTTTCATGGTCTTTTAGAATTAATGGTTCCCGAATCGAAGAAACTCGTACTCATGGCTTTCAAGAGAATAACCGAGAAAGAACGTAAGCAATCACACTCCATGAATTGTATTAACTAGTTGCGTAAATTCAGAGTATTCGATTCAAGGTGGTGCAATTACGGAGCAGCAACAACTGTTGGTTCGATTAGCTTCTCGTTTTCATGGCCAATTGAACGAAAGTTTCGAAGAACTGCTGATTGAGTACATAATCAGGGATCAGAAGAATCGTGTCGAATTGGCGTTGGTGTGGTTGAAGGAACTTTATAAACAATACAAGGTCTGTAACTCATATTTTCATTATTCATTTCTTTTTTTAAGGGAGAGTCGACATTTATTACGAACAACGGAATGACAGATCAAGAATTTCGTTTTCGTCGTTACGACAAAATTCTCTGTGGAATGCTGGGATTATTGGTGAATCGAAACGATATCAAGGAAACGTAATGTTTTGTTTTGAATGCCACTGTAACATTGTGTTCAGATTGTTTCATCGAATCTTATTGGAAACTCCACTTGTAACTACCGAAGCGTTGAATTGGTTGCGGAAAGCCTGTCTTGACCCCACATTTGGAGGATTCAGTATGACTACGTTAAAAGAGATGATTCTCAAGTCCGATTCAACTCAAAGACATGAACTGTTGGAGTTGTTCTTGTCATTCGGTTACTACGACTCAATGGTCGACACTCACAACGAACGAATCACACTTCCGTACGATGTTCGAGAATCGGTAGAAGGAAAATCATCGTTTTGTTTACAATTGTTTATTTTAGTGTGTAACAGCGGCTAAAGAGTTGCTTGGTGATGAAAAAATTCGCGACGATCTACGTGAATTAATCATTAAGATGAGCGAAGATTTGACACTTCCAACCGCACCGTTGCAACTCGTCGCAAATACCCGGCATTTAACTGACGAAGAAACGAATGAACTGCATGAGCAGGGAGAAGCAGTGCCATGGGATGAACAGTTGATTCGAAGCGGTTTGTACTTGTTCATGGCCGTACTGCCCGTAGATCATTCACTTCTAAAACAACTAGCGAGTATCACGGCAAACGCAAAAACTACCGAAGTGAAACGAGTAACTCAAACAGGAATATACGAATCTTACTAACTGCTTTAGGTTATTTTCCGCACGGTTGAACGTGCAGTAAAAGCGATTGGAATGAGATCACCAGATCTTTTGGACATGATCGAAAACTGTCCGGTTGGAGCTGAGCCTTTGGTCGCTCGAGTTGTTCATTTGCTGACTGAAAGAAGTGAGTAGGAGTATGTTTCCGCATCAACGGATATTTCTATTGCAGCCGCACCGACAGCTGAATTGGTGGAGAAGGTTCGAAGTCTGCATAAATCTCGTAACACAGATGTGCGTTCTCTACTTCCAATTCTCACCGGATTACCACGCGAAGAGTTGCTTGAATTGATTCCAAAGTTTGTCATGAATGCGACGAACTCGAAATCGGTTCCGTTGTTTTTCCGTAAGTTGATGTTTGCTCGTCACATCGGAACACATCAAGTGTTGATGTCACCCGTCGATCTACTCATTCAATTGCATCAATGCGAAACAAAGAACGTACGAGAACATTCACATTTGGTTCAAAGTAAGTGGTCGTTTAATTCGCTTACAATCTTCATTGTGTTAAGACATCGATCAATTGATTGTTGACCCTGATCACGTGTATCAACTGTCAAAAGAATTCATTGCAAAGGCCATCGAGGACTTGTTGAGTCGCGATCCACTGCCGAAACTTCTTTATCACACAATTCAAAAGGTTTACGACAACATCGGCTCGTTGAAAGGGTTTCTGCTCAACGTGCTTCAAAAGGCAATTCACTCGCATCCAAAAGACGAAAAGCTCAAGGAATTACAAGCGAAATTTTTGGAAAGACCCAATAAAGAAAACGCAGTGTCTGGCATATTGGCTCTTTGATCTCTGCCTTCTTGTTCAACTGTTGTTAACTTTTCTCTTGAAAACCGTAAATAAACCTGATGCTTACTATTGATTGTGATGTTTATGGTAGATATAAACCAACGGATATTTTAAGGAGATTTTGTATTATTGATCTTGTTGTAGAAGTACTGGCTTCTTAATTCCGTTTTATGTTAATGTACAAATGGGTGAGAGTAATGTGACAGGTGGATTGTGTTAACTCTTGTTAACGTTTTTAGCATCCGAAAAGCAACTAACGCATCTCGATCAGTCGACGAAAAAAGAAACGACTGCGGTGAAAAAAACGGTAACAGCACCGCTTTTATCTCTTACTTCTTCTAAATCTTCAACGTCCGTATCAACCGAATCAGAAACTGAAAGAAATGGAGATGATGCCGTTCCAATGGTCATGTTGACCGGTCCAACAACGCGATCTACCGATGTACCTGTGGCTCCAGTTCCAATGAAGAATGTCTCTGGACTCAGTGGTGGAAGTGGAACATCAACTCATGTTCAAGGAATGGTATATACATTAATACAATCAACATCAATCAAGCTTTAAGGATCCTTCATTTATGACTTTTGGTCTAAATAGTGCGGCAACTGCCCTTTTGGTTGTCGATGATCCGTTTGCACCCGATGATTTCGAGGATGAGTACCTACTGTTGGTTGGAACGAATAACGGCGATGTTTATATGTAAGAAACAAAGTTGTTTAACTAGATTCTGTGATTGCGCTTAGGTACGATATTCTATCGAAAAAGTCCTGTGGAATTGTTTATTGTAAGTGTCAATCATTTTGTTACACTTGCACTCTTTTTGCAGACATTCCATCTCGTGGCACCAATCCGTTGACCAATAAGAAGCGCACGGAAAATGACTATCTGATGGATGACGAAGATATGCGTATGCTATTTCCTAATCAACTCGAGTGCAAACTAATTTTTCAGAGATTTACAAACAAGCGGGAATCATTCAAATGGGAATTCTTTCAACAACTTCACTTTGGATCCAATTTCGTGGCGGTATGTTGGGACTCTTTTCTTGGGATTTGCATAGTGGAAAACATCAACTGTTGCTGGAGAAACGATTCGTCTTTTCACATCCTGGGTTTTGTCGTGGTCTTTACGACGCACCAAATGAACGTTTTTTGATGCCTGATAAGAAGGTTTGTTAAAAACAATTATACTAATTGATGGGAATATTCAGCCCGGAGGTTTCACGGGATTTTGCATGATCGACGATCATGAGAATAAAACGATTTACGATTTTGACAGCGAATTGTTGCGAAAGAATTGTTCTCGTAAAATGGAAGCGGAGAATCAAAAAGCATTTAGTGGATCCGTTTATTATCTTCAACCGTATCATTGGGACAACAAAGACCTCTATTTTATTGCCTTCGAAGATGCATCGATGATACTTTACGATGTGAAACAAGAAGTTTTGATTCAGTGGCATAAACGAGAACGATTACCGGAAGAGTCGGGCGCCTTTTTTGCAATTGACTCACGACCAGTAATTGATGAAGGAGGAGTGGAGGCTCGACATTTCTTGTTATCCGAACCAGATGTTCTTTACATGCTGTATTACGATCCAACAAGGCAAGAATTCACGTTGAATTCGGTCATAAAAGAAACCAAACAGTAAGTTGATTTTCCAGTTGTTTATCGCTATACTTCAGTGGACAACATTGTACTGCTGTAGCGTGGGGCCCGGAAAATTTTCTTTTTGAGTCGAAAAACATAAGAGAAGCTGTTCGTTTTGCTGTTGGTTACTCGTACGGTGTTGTTGAAGTCTATTCGGCACGTTACGATGTCGACATGGAGAACTTCACTTGTGCTTTGCTCTACGTCTCGCAATTCAATCGCGATCCAATAGTTCATTTGGGTTGGAATGGTCGACGTGATATGCTATTTGCCACAACAGAAGTGGGAACGCAAAATGGAAAAGTCATTCATTTCGAGGACATACGACTGCCGAGTAAGAAGAAAAGACAACGTAATCGAAAGATCACTTAATCAACTGTTTTTGTATTCTCATGTCGCAATCGTTTGTTCCTAATAAATGCAACTTTTGAATCTTGACTTTTGCGTCTGAAGTAAACTGACCGCATTTTGATCGTTCTATCAACTTGACAACTCAATAGTCAAGCGTTTCGAACGTCCGCCAGCAATTTCGGCGTTGCTGACCACGCGCATTCTTATCGCCGTTTACTCACTACGCAACTTCTAGTCTTGTGTGTGTTGAGTTTGTGTTTGAGAAATGTGACCACTTGGTTTTGAACAAGAATTGTGGCTGATTATTCGTTATCTTTTTCTTTAAGCTATTATTTTCTGTTACACTGAAGTTGGCTATTAATTGTTATAAGTTTTTTTAGCTAAAATGAATTCGAATTTCATTCAACCCGGCGATAATCCGGATATCGTCAAAGAACGTCGAGCAGCAGAATTCGATATTCAGGAGTTGAGTACTTTTATTCACGGCAGTAGCGAGGTTCTGAAACGACGACGCGAAATTTTGGAGTTTGTTGAGTCGAGAGCAGAGTTCCGCGATCCAATTCCGATTGAATTCATGAGTCGAGAACAACGTTACGAAGAGCAGGCACGGAAAGCAGTAGCAATGACAGAATTGGCCACAGATGCGATTGATGGATCCGATTTCTTCGGTGAATATCTCATTTTGATTGTTTCAAAAGTAAACACAAAGGCACTTTCGACATTGTTCTTACAGGTGAAGGCATGTACTATCAAACTTTGATTATGGGTCGTGATTTGCATGCCATGTCCCTTCACTACGTGATGTTTTTGCCCACAATTCAAAATCAAACAAACGAAGAACAAATGGACAAATGGTTGGGGCTAGTGATTACACGAGGCATATTGGGAACGTATGTTAACGAATCACTTAAGTTCATTTCATGGTTATCTATTTAGTTATGCCCAAACCGAACTCGGTATGTTTCAATTCGTCGGCGAATCGTATTGCGCTTATGTGATCACACAGAGTCTAATCGAAGGATACGCATAATACCTTCAATCTCAAAAATCTCTTCAAAAAACAATTTTTAATTTCGATAAAACCCAGGAATTGAGATGTTTTCGAAAAGCAACGTCAATAACAACATTTGTGCATAGAAATCAATTGCTGTGCTGAGCAATCGTGTTATTATTTGACGCCAAACAACGCTGTATCATTACAATTTAGGTCATGGAACAAACTTAAGTCGCTTGGAAACTACATCGACTTATGATCCCAAAACTGAAGAATTTGTTCTACACTCTCCGACTATAACTGCAGGTAAAACGGCTACAAATTTTCTGATTTCAACTTCTATTTAGCTAAATGGTGGCCTGGGGCTTTGGGCAAAAGCTCGACGCATGCGATTGTGATGGCACAACTTTATACGAACGGGAAATGTTTTGGTCCACATCCTTTTGTTGTCCAATTACGCGATTTGGAAACACACAAACCACTTCCCGGGTGAGTTGTTCAAAACCCGTGATTATGTTTTCGTTAAGCATTCGTATCGGAGACATTGGCCCAAAGCTTGGAATTAACGGTAGTTCTCAAAGTGTTGTGAAAACGAAATGATCGATTGCAGGCAGCGATAATGGCTTTCTTCTGTTTGACAACTTCCGTGTTCCTCGACAGAATCTTCTAATGCGATATGCGAAAGTCAAACCTAATGGAGAATGTAGAATTTCTATCTTTAACTAAATAATAACAAAGTTTTAGATGTAAAACCTAAACATTCGAAATTGGGTTATGGCTCAATGATTTTTGTACGATCGATTATGATTCGAGATCAAGCCATGCAGTTGGGTGCTGCCGTGACTATCGCAACTCGCTACTCATCGATACGCCGACAAGGAACAATCAATGGGTTAGTTGCGAAACATGAATAATACAAAGTAGTTTAGTGGCGATGAAGTGCAGATTCTCGACTATCAAACACAACAAAATCGAATATTCGTTCAAATTTCCCGAACCATAATCTTCCTTTTTGCTGCAAGCGAAGTTCGCGACCTTTACGTACGAGAACATTGATTGCTAATACACAAACTATTTTAGTTGAAAGTAAGCGAACAACTGGGTGCTGGAAATGTCGAGTTGCTTCCCGAACTACACGCTCTTTCCTCCGGTCTGAAGTCCGTAGTATCGTGGGAAGTTGCTCAAGGAATCGAACAGTGCCGATTGAGTTGCGGAGGACATGGATACAGTCAAGGTGTGCACAGTACATTGAAATAAACAACAGAACCTACTTTCAGCCAGTGGGTTTCCTGAGATTTACGCTTATGCCGTCGGTGGGGTAAGTTATGGGACGAGAATTATGAGAACATAGTCAGCAGTTATGTTCACATCTTTGTTTTTCATTTGTTTTTACAATTTGTATTTCAAATACTTTGAAATAATCTTACAAGATTTAAATGATTTTGCTCAGTTCAATGAGCAATTTGGTACCCAAGACTCTTAGCTAATTTTAGGTGACTTACGAAGGCGAAAATATTGTTATGCTCTTGCAAGTTGCAAGGTTGGTTCTATGAAAATACAATTATGACCATATTTCGCTTATGTTTGTTTAGACAGTTAGTGAAACGGGCTGAAGATATCAAGAATGGAAACACTAAATTGGCCGAGATCGAGAGTTATTTGCTTCAAAAGTCTTCGGCACGAAGTTCATTTCGTGACCATTCAACTGATCCTTCTGTTATTGTTGCGGATTTTGAGCACGTTGCTCGACAACAGGTATGTGGATGAGGAATTGGAGTTCACGTGGATTATCTTAACAAATAAACTTTTAGATTTTCTATGTTGCTCACCTTTACGAACAACTGAAATCTCATGCAACGGTTGAAACTGCTTGGAACAAATGTTCTGTTGAACTCTGTCGGGCCTCACGTCTACATGTTAAGACCTATCTCATTCGCAACTTCTTCGCGCACGTTTCACGATTCCAAGGTTCAAGCAAAGTAAGAGAAATTCTGTTGGATTTGGGACGACTGTATGCTTTGGATCAAATCACTCATGCTCAACATCAATTTATAAAGGTTCACATAAACTAAATAATCGGATTTTTAAATTCGTTGTTTCAGGACGGTTATTACAACGAATCTCAGGCTGAAGCGGCTCGTTTGGGAATCTACGAGCTTTTGGCGCTTTTACGCCCCAATGTTGTTGGAATCGTGGATTCGTTCGATTTTTCGGATCGAGAACTACACTCCGTGTTGGGCCGTAGAGACGGCAACGTTTATCCGGCCTTGTTAGAGGTAGAGTTCGGGTGTTCAAGACACAAAAACTGAACGACCATCCAACATGTAAAGTTGATTTTAACAAGAATATTGTTTCAGTGGGCTCAGCAGTCTCAATTGAACAAAGAAGACGTGCTGCCGGCATACACCAAGTATCTTGGACCTATGATGAAAGAAGGACGATCCAAACTGTAAGAATCTGTCGACTATGTCTATTTCGTAACTATGTATCAACAAATAAAGTTCGTGCAATTTGCTAAATCCGAAACACAGCTCACGCTTCTGTGCCGAAATTATATCAAACCAACGGTCACTGTGACACGAACAGTCGTGTCAACATACAATTCGACTCCGAAGTATCTTGGAGGCTTAAGAGATTCTCCATTTAAAAACGAATTCTGTTGTTCTTTCGAATGTTTCTATCGCTTCCAACAAGTGACTCAAACTGATAAATGAATGTGGATTTATTTTATCATTCACCACTTCAATCCGGACAAAAGAGACGAAAAAGGGAGGAGAAAACGGCTCATTTTGGTGTATAAATTAGTGCTGTATGTACAACGACGGCGAACTTGTTCCCAACAACAAACATCAACAATAGGTTAACGATTTGATGAACAGTTTTTTTGTTTCAAGACAATTTTTTCTTTTCTTTCAAAATCTCAAAAACGCAAAAGCAGAAAACAATTCGAAACACACGACAAATACGCATGTTTTCCTGAATGAAGACGGATGTTAATCATAGACAAAAGTTTAGAAATACGCGAAAGATCTTATACGACGACATCGCTTTTGCGATCAAAATGATTTTCGACAAGCGGACGTTGCGAGCGTGTACGATACGATTATTACGAGAAGTTGCGAAAAAGAAACCAAAGGCCAAAAAAAATTTGAAGACGATTGAATGCCGGAGACGATGGAAAAACGCACGAAGAGTGGCGATCGATGGTTGTCGGGTGGTGCGTTTCACCCGCAACCCACGACCAACTTATTTGTTGGCCCAGTTGACTCGAAGAACACGACCGTTGAAGTCAGTGCCGCTCAATGTGTTCACAGCGTTTTGTGCTGCTTGTTGGTCTGCAAATGACGGATAAGTAAGAGCATTATAAGCTTTTGAATTCTCTTTACAGTAGAAAAACACCCTCGACTTAGGTCTTAATAGTCGAACTTACCGGCCAATTCGACGAATCCAAATCCTTTCGGGCGATTCGTTGCACGATCGTAAACCAAACTGAAAATGTAAACATAATGAATGCATTGGAGGACTGGAAACTAACCGAACGTTAACAACTTGTCCAGCGGAGCTGAAGTAGTTTCCAAGCTCTTGTTCGCTCACATTGTATGGGATGTTTCCGACTAAATATGAAAATTTATCAACTGTAATGTGAATGATTCATGACATATTTCAATTTGTTTTAATGTCCAACTAACACGTATTTTCGATTTTGAGAGTTTAGAAAGCAGTAAAGACGGGAAGCAATGCACGGATTGATTTAGAAGACTCATTGAATTTCAAATGATTGAAACAAAGTAGAGACGATTCGATAGCGATATGTCTGATACTTTAGTCAAAATTACTTTTACTTCAATGCAAAACTCATTAAGACAATTCACTCGTCATTACTCACCTTTTTTATTTTACTTTGTCTTTCTGCATCGTCCCATTTCTTCTTTCCCACGTGTTGGGTGGGTTTCACGGACGCGTGGAAGCGGCTGATGACACAACAAAAGTTGGACGGTTGATTCAAAAATCTCTAGTGCCATCACATGCCAATTCAGAAGCAAAAAAACAAAAAGTCGCAAGCGCTTACAGAGCAATTGTATTGCTCGTCTCAATGCTGTAGGTATGCTACTCAGTTATTTGCCGGCGATGATACGAAAATCTCTTCAACCCCAAGTCAAGTTGCTGCCCGTATTTCTACTTCGAAGTATTCTCTTCATTTCGCTTTCTACCATTACTCTCGTAAAATATTCGATCGTCCAAGACCCCAAAGTTAGTTTGTTGCTACCGTACTAATTGGTGACAACAAATTAACTCGTCGACTTCACAAAAAATTACCGTAAACGCTGCAGCCTCCGGTAGCCATTTTTTCGTCTGTTGATGTGCGAAGAAGAAGAAGGAAAACTGAAAAAAGTCGAATAATTAAAACGATCGATAACCGACGAAAAGTGGTGGAAATGGAAAAACTCGCGACTGCGAACAGACGCACAAGAATAATGCGGCAGTTTGGCGGGACGAGCAAGCGGGCGGTTGGAAAGGTCGCAGCTGAAGGACGGACCACCGCGGCTAGAGAACGTGCGAAACGAGGATACAACCGATCATCGAAACGTGCCCTTGAGATGAGTTGTGTGTTCGCAGCCTACGCGTCCGTTTTTTGTTTGACTGCAAGAGAATTCGAGGTTCTTTTTGCTTCAATGTCCTTCATTCCAATAAGCCAAAAACGCAGCGCCGAAACCGCTGACTGTTCGTTCGGCCTTGACGTGCAAGTGACTTTTCTGTTCTTATTTCCCTGTCGTTTTAATTCTCTAACACAAAACTTTGTGATCAGCACCAGTAAACTCAAATAACGTTCATTAGGTACGAAGACTTTTAAGCTCGTTTCCACAAGTATGTTCAATAAAAATAAACAAAATGTTACGATTTCAACTCGATTACTTGGGACTTTTTGTTGAAGCAGTTACGAAATAAACGGCAGTGAAACGAAACAGTTGGGGCAGCAGGAAAGTAGCCAGAATGTTAAGCGTCCTAGTAACGAAGTTGTTCGCTACTCAACCAAAAAGTTCTTATTGAAAGAACTCGATTTTGCCCATGATTCGCAATCGACAGATGGTACAGTGATCCATGGCATCACCACATTGTTTACAGCACTAAATAACAAACGATCGATATTGGCACTGAAGGACTTACGATAAAATGACAGCACGGCATAAAAATGACTTCGCGCTACAATTAGCAGAATTAACCAACATACTGCTAAATTCCTTACTCTGTTGTCCATGCATACACCACAGATAGGTGCTGTTTGATTCTCTTCGAGTTCTCGTTTCTCCGAAACTAAACGTGCCATTTCCGCATTCAATCGCTCAACTTCGCTGTTAGTTCCGGATAGTCTGCGGATTTCTTCGTCTTTTGTATCCAACTGAAATACGAGAACGATCAATGTTCCGATTACTTTTAAGTACCTCTGTCTTCAGCATTTCATTTTGTTGTGCCAAATTGCTTAGTCGTTCATTTTCACGCACCAGACGGCCGATCTCCGCGTTGAGTGTATTTCTGACTTCTTCGGCTTTGCGACATTCCGCATCATGACGTCGTTGAAGCGCATCGTAATCACCTTGCTGTCTGATTATATCGGCTTCGCGTAACTGTATATCCTTCAACAGATCTTGTATTCGTCGATTCGCATTTTCCAAACGTTTCTCGGAATCCGATTGACTTTTAACAAGAACTTCTTGTTGTCTGATTTTATCTTGAGATAAACGCAACAACTCTTGTAGATGTTCCTCCTAAACACTTCGTGAATTTGGCGTTGTCTCTTCACATATCGATGTGATAAAAAGAACTCACCTGATTGATGCTGTTTTGTAGTTTACGCTAAACGAATCTTTTGATTTACAACTTAGACAAAGCCAATTTACACGTAGTTCATTGTTAATTCTCTGGAATTCTTCGAAATGACGTCGATTCTCGTTCTCAAACGTGTCGATCAGTCTTTGGACACTCGACTTCACGGTTCGTTGTGGCGAATAGTAAGTACCGGATAATTGACCGAGTGTTGATGACGCCGAAGGAAAGGAACGTCGAAGAGCAAAAGAGTCGTTGAAAGACATCGATCGATTGACACCGTGAGTATGACGATCTGAACTTGAAGACCGCGTTGATTCTCGACTACTCAAAATAGCCGGAGCGGTGTTTGTTGGTTGAAGTGTTGAAAGGGCACTGGAACTCATCCAGCTAAACAAACAATAATCTAGGTTCTTGAAATGTGCTAGGTTTTCTATACACCATATTTTGAAGTTTTTTTGCGAACTCGTAAACTTTATCGTTAGCCATCAATGAATCAGCATTGAACTCAAACATCCCAAATTTACCTCGGTATTGTCTTCGCTACGCGTCCATCATCGTAAATCGGCAAAGTAGAAGAGCTCGGAAAACGCGAAGGTGATGTTAAACTCGAGGTTGAACATCGCGTTGATCCCATTTTCTGTACTTCGCTTAAGATGTCAATCATTGCGCTTATCGACTCGAATGGTTCGTATGGCTAAAATTACTGTTAAAATGTCTTTTTGTTAGTATGATCAAACCTTATGCGCATTTTTGTTGTTCAAGTTTAAAGCTTCCCAAATCTCTTTATCTGCAAACTTGTTTACATAACTCAACGTTGACGGCAACTCACCCGAATAACCGTATTCTTTGGCCGTAGCCAACTGTTCACTTAATCGATTGCTGCCTTGCAACGCCATCTGTCGACTCCAACTGAACACTGAAAACTCATTTAACGTTAATTGCGTTTAATACGTTGGCCTAAACATAGAAATTGACAACGACAAAACCCGGACACAGTTTTCGTATTAAATCCGCACCACCTAAACTGCGATTTGCAACGTTGACGAAGCGAATCGTTTAGATAGACTTTTGTGTTTCACGTCACGACCGAGGCATTTGACACCTCCCGTCACAACTAATACCCGACTAAACGACTTTTGTTCATCGTCAATCCAACAAACCACTAGATTATGGAATATAAATGCGAACTGAATTCGATCGATCAAACTCAATCTCAATAAGCACAACATGCAATTAACGTAATTAAACACTATGCTTTTTTGGATTTCTATCAAACAACTTTCCCTTCACTCACAGTTGCTACACGAGGCCGAGGAACTGAATGATGATGTTTGTTTCGACAAGAGCTGTTGGCTGGAACCAATTGATGACGGTCGATTGGATGCAGTAAGTGATTGGTAGCTCTAGATTCCTTTTGAGCTAATTAACAGAAATGCAACTTACGACGTGTGTTGGCAAAGTTGTTGCTAGCAATTTCTTGTTACGATACAACTGATTCTTTTGGTTACGACCGCTTGCAAATTTGACGAAACGTCTAACTAGTGTCTGGCGTTTTGATTTCTCACAATTGATCGTTCTGTCCAAGTCCTGTTCTTCTTTTTTCTGAATCAAATTAACTTCGCTAACTACCAAAACATACGGCACTTTCATTTAACATGTCAACTTCAAAGAAATGATACTTTTTGGTACAATCATTCGCAGCACAATGGCCGTGGAGATAAGCGTTTGTAGAACCAATGGCTGAACGTTTGAAGGAAACCTTGCTGACTGGTAGATGTGCGTACTTGGTTGTGTCAATTGCCTCCCAAACAAGTGAACTAATCGATACATCAGTAAACAGAAGAGAACTTGAAAACCAACTTCAACCAAAGACGCCAAGCGGGTTGCAATTGTTCTGCTAATTGTTTTCGATTTCCGTGTTTTTGATCATTCAGTTGACCCACATGTTGGGAGAAATAAACCAACGCAAAATCTTCGTGTACAATCACAGATCGATGAAAGAAATTGGCCGATGGACGTTCTTTTCTTGCACCAGCGTGTGTTCGAAGAAGTCGAGCACTAAACCGCGTACGATCCGTAGGCTGATTGTTAAGAACAGAAATACAAAGAATTTCTTGGTTCATCTGATTGAAGAAATAGATACAGTTGCGGGATATGAACGGATTGCACCATAACTCTGAAAATAAACATTAATCTTTGCTCAAACTCGGGATATTACCGTTAGCGACCCTTCGATCGATTCGAATACACTTAACAACGTCCAGATTTTGTTGAAAGAAATCGTTGATATGAAAAAGTTCAACGGTTCTCGATTTTAAAGATTCATCATGAAAGTTATTTGGAAATGATATCAACACCGGACCACATTCGTCTTCAATCAACTTCGTTTGACCACCTTTGATTCTGAAAACAAATACCCACAGTATATATACGGAAGTTGAAATTGGCATCCACATTAAAAACAAACCTTATTTCAATGTCTTCTTTTGCAAACTGTTCAATTCGAACATAACCATCAGCCAAATTAATTGATGCCTCGGCCAAATGAACTCGATTCTCCGGTGAACTCTGCATCAAGAGAATCAACCGACCATCAGTCAGGTGTGCAAAGTCAAATATCTAAAGTAAAATGCATAGAATTTCCAGATGTTTGCGATCTACGGTATCGTTTCGATGAACGACATCTTCAATAACAAGACAAAGCTCTCGATTCTGTCGTCTGTTTTCTGGTTCATAATAGAAAAGCAAATCTGAGCGTTTTCTAAAACAAATTTTGATACAAAAACGCCGCAATCATTAACCAACTTCAAGATCACATACTCTCCGCTGGGAGCAACTGAGAACTGATTGTATGTGGAGAATACGCCATTTAAGTCTTGTAGGCAATGCATACAAAATCTGAAGACCTTAAAAGTAAGAGCGATATCAGCGTTTGTATTCAGGTAGTTTAAACACGTGTAACAAAACAATTATAGATTCGATCGTAAAGTAGAGGGTCATCACCTTTCAAGTTTTACACGACTACGATTAAACGGTGCTGCTCGCCGGTTGTGATAACCGAACATAAGACTCGGTTTTTGACACGACGAGCGACGGATAACGATTATCAGAAGAACGCAATCGTTTTGACCGGAAAATGAATCGCCACAGATTGTGAATCACTGCATGTTTGTGGAAGACCTTAGAAACGAGAAGTTTGAAAACCAGTTTTTTATCTTAAAAACCAGAGGAATACTGCTATATACAAGAATAAGCTTCTAACTCATCTATCAGAACTACTGTAAAAAGCATAGGAAACACCAATGATTTGTGACCTGAAAAGTCTTTCAAATCAAGAAGTCGGACCCGAGTCGTCAAATCAAGAGGAAATATCGCTGAGTCATCTCGATTTCCTCGTTGCGACAAACCAAATAAGCAAACAAAACGATTACAAACTGAAGACGAAATGACAAGAATGCGCGTTTATGGCTGAAGATAAATTACTTGTAGAATACATACTTCTAGCTTATCACACATTTTGCTTACTATCCTTATGCTAAAACATCTCGTCGTGCCAACGATTTTTGATGTCTACACAAAATCTGCGAACACAAGGTTACTAAGGTACAAGTGTTTGTGTGATTGAAATGCTTCAAAAACCCGAATGTTGCCACTCGGAACTAATGTTGCAACAACTCCATTAAACTGTTTATCTTTGAATTCGCACCAACAAACATTCATACATCAAATCAATCTTCTCAATTCAAAAGACTATATACGACTGGAGTTGGCTGACAAATTGAAAAACCAACGTCGTAAACGAAGATTAGAAGTAACTGCATTCGGCGGAATACTCGGGACTGGATCAAATCCATCAACCAAAACGAAGGTCAAGAGAATTAGCAATACGACAACTAACAAAGCCTTCATTGTGATCAAGCTAATACTGTGATAACAGCAGAGTTTTGATTTATATTATCGGATGTTTGTGTGAAAGTCAGATGACCAAAAGTGGATCAATCACAAACTAACAAAGCACAATTCGACTGCACGATCATGAGTTGTTTTCTGTTATTCTTTTTCGTAACGTTCATTACGTCTGCATTTGTTTATAACAATAGAGTTCAACACCAAAGAGTGAGAACATCGAAAATATTCTCTATCTTTGTGATATTCAGAATCTAATGAACAATAATTTTATGCGCGTTTCTTTAATATCAAGGTTTGTAGTTGGTAAGACTGGGAAATTTAAAGAGAATTCTTTTGCAAGTTTCAAATTTGGACGATTCGGTTGTTGAGTTTATGAAGCTTTTGTTGAGCATCTTGAGCACAGTGATAGAAAATTTAACGCGTATTAAAAGGATGGTAAATATGTTGTGTTGCGAAAGATTCCAGAAGATAACTAGTGCCTTCTGGCATTTGCAATCGAACCTTACGCAGCTCCATCTTGTCATATCAATCAACTAAAGAGGTTTCAAAGGTCACCGCATTCTTGCAACAGAGATCAAATGTTTAGCACAGCAAAACTCAACCAGCATCTTTCTAGCAGCCAACATACTCGACAAGAGACGATAACCGAAATCAAGGGTATTCAGCAATTCTTTACAAATCACTAATCCATTTCTCTTAGACAGCCAGTCTTCAAACGTGTTACAAGCAATTGGTAATTTTCTCGCTTCAACTTCGCCGTCAATTTTAATTCTGCAAACGTCTTCAATTTATGTGGTTTCTCAGACAAACGCAACATGTTCAAAAGAGAAAACGATCGACAACTCTTCAACCGATTCTTCCATCAATGAATTGATGTTCGATGTTTTAAGCACTGCGCATGTTTCTTTAATTGACGATTTCAAACCGAACGACGCAAACCAAAAGTATCCTCATATCCAATACGACGATGACGAAATCCAACAAGATATACCATTTGTCGATGAAGATTTTTACGTCTGGCCATGATTAAAGAGGTAAAAACAATCGAAAACGAACTTTAAGTTTGTATTTTAGTTCGACAACTCTCAGCTCAATCACGACTACATGTCAAGGACCTCTGGAGGGACGATATACGCAATTGTCAACTGGACAGAAGTTCAAACAGCACTGAGAATCAAGAACAAGAAGGTTCACCACAAAGAAGTTTGTCATGAATGTCGGTATTTGCGGTGCCCGGCCGATTCAAATAAGAGCCTACGAATATTTACATACTAACGAGAGATTCTCTTTGGTTTTACAAATCAGGATTTAATGGAGCCGTTCCGAAACGTCGCTGCCTATTCATTGTGTATATGTGCATGCAACTTTTATCAATTGAAGATTACATTGATATTCTTGATTAAGCACAGTAAGTTCGATTATGGAAATAGGAATTTGATTACAAAAGACTGCCATAACGTCCTACTATATGCACATGAAAAGATGGTTGTGCTTGTGTTCCTTGACTGACTGTAACCTCTGAATTTCGCGCGATTTGAATAAACTCAACGGAATCGTTCGCCCTGGGAGTCTGAGAGAAAATTGGTATTTAAATTTGCGGTTCTTCTTCTTCCACTCCGCTATTAAAATCAGGGGATTGGGTCCGAATGTTCAGGAACGACGACTCTTCGCCGTTGTTTTTCGTGTTCTGTTGAGAGTCGACTGTCGATCAGTCGACATTTTTCTTTTTTCCTCCGTGTTCCCCGTTTTCTTATTTCCTTTTTTTGCGTTTATTTTTAGTGATTAAGCAAATTTTCAAATCATGGCTAAAGGTCGATCGAATGGCAATCTGGATGGTCGAAGCAAAGCGGCCAAGCTGTTGAAGTCGGCGACCAATATGTTGCCACTCAAAGTCCACTTCGAACGGATCTGGAAGGAAGTTTCTATTTTCTGATCGTGTTAAACTATTGCATTCAGAGCACAATTGGTCCCCAATGTCACGCCAACTACCAATCGTTCTGCTCGCGATTCAGTTGAACTCGTTCTTTCACGTTCGAACACCGATGTTTCAGAACATCAACGGACGCCCACAAAACGACCTCGTCATCTTGCCGCTGAACGTGCCGCTTCGAAGTTCGTTGATTCCTCGTTGCCCGACTGTTAGTTCACACAAACGTCTGCTTCAACTTCTCGTTCTACTAAGGACCCCGCTGTCAACAACTCGCACGGTAAGCAGAGTTGACCTATTCGAATTTCACGTATGCAATGTTTTTCAGGCTCTTTTGCAACGGATTACAAATCGAGTGTTCGTTTGAATTTGAATGCATCTTCAACGTCTGCAAAAAAACGTCGCATTCTTTGCGATCTCACCAACTTGGCACCAACTCAATCAGTGAAGGTTCCCGAGCTCGGCCATTTGAACGACAGCGACTTCGATGTCATCGACGAAGAAGAGTCGTATTTCAACATGAATGAATTGATAACGGTGAGTAAAATTCCAATCACTACATTGGACTCGTTGCTTTTTAGTCACCGAACAACTTGTTGCACGACTGGATGGTCCGAACGTATGGCGGCTGTTTATGCCATCGTCGATTATCCGGAACTTTTGAAAGCCTAGAAGTTGAAGAAAAAACGTAAACAAAAAACGATGAAAACGGTTTGGAACATTGGGACGTGTGTGGTCGACTGCTTCAAATGCGAGCGGACGAATATCGTCACTAGTCGACATCAAAATTCCGAGACAACAACAACATAATTGGTAAGAAAGTATCTTTGTACATTCAATAATCACAATTGAATAGGTTTAGGAACTTTAATGAACACAGACGATGACATCCAAATTGTCAAACCGCCGCCGAAGATCAAAAAACCGCTCATCCTTCGTTCCACGGATAAAGAAACCAATCAAAAACAATCGATTAATCACAGAAACGTTTCAGGAAATCTTTGAAGTAACTCAACCACCTCAACCAAAGCGCATAAACAGTTAGAATTGCTGAAACAACCGAATATATTTCTTTCTGAAGGTAACGAAATCATTCAAATGCAATTGATTCATTAGTATTGTTTCTTTCAGATCCAATCAAACGTCCGCTCGATGAGAATCAGGTGGAAGTGGATGATGATGACTTGAATTCTATTGTCAAAGATATTGACGTAACAATTAAATGAATTAAACTTTAACGATGTCTTGTTTTTAGTTCGGAAACACTCGTCTCAATCATGATTACGTTACGCGACTCTTTGGTGGCAACGTTTACGCAATGATTAATTGGTCAGAATTCGAAATTACTCGTGATGAGCCGCACCCAAGGACCCGACATCTTCACTTCTTTGACGCTGTGATGAACATCGGTACCTCGATCTCCCGATTGATCGAGCACCGAGCCTTTGAATACGTACACAGCGAAGAGAAATTCAAAGACAATCCGGACATTAAGATGATTGTCATCAAGCACTTTGAGTACCCTGACAACACGGAACAATTCGCTAGTATCGCGGAAGAAGTCGTTTGGTGGGAATTTGTACTATACAAAATAAAATCGACGTTCAACACTGCACTGTTCGACAAACAAACCGGAGCATACCATATTCCTTGGTACCAAAATGTTCGATTACCGAACAAAGTCACGAACGAAAAAGCGACTATGGTCCTCACAACGTTGATTGCTGCGCCGAAGACCCGGATATCAAACCAATCAATGGAGGCGAAAGAAAATTCATTTTTTCATTGTTCTTTTTTTATTTGTTCTTTTAGACGTGGTCGTGTCATTTTTGCTCCAAAGTATTCTTATTTCGCGCCGATTGGGCCAATCACCTTGTCAATGTTCACAATATTACGAATATCGAGAATCACATTTTCGCAGGTCCAACTCTTGAAAAAGAACCTTGGATGTACGTCAACGTTATGTGGCCCGGCCATCAGCCGAACGTGAAGAGCACAAGAAGAACCGTGACTAAGAACGTAATCGTCGAGCGGCCCGGTCATCAGCCCAACGCGTAGCGGAAAACAAGAGGCAACGTGAAGCATATGCCGAGAGGAAGAAGTGACCGGCTATCTTTTAAATGTACATTCTTTTTAACCCATTTTCCATAACCCGGATATCTCATTTTTCCAATATGAGGCAGTGCAGTTTAGCTCGCATTCTAGAAATCCATCAAGATATACATCAACGGACTCAGCTCGTCGAGCTGAGTCGATTGATACCATTTTTTGTTGCTGAAACCATCGACGGGCGAGATACGTCCATCGGCTTTTGATTTCACGTTGACTGATCATGATACTAACGCAAAAGTCTTACAGAATTTTATTGCTTCACTGTAAATCTACTCAACTGAAACGTCTACTGCTCCAACACCAGCACCGGTTATCTCGGTTGCTGGACCGCCAAAAATCACAACTCAACAAGTTTTGCGTGATGGAAAAATGTATGATAAAAAATATGATATTGTAGAACTTTCGTTTAGGGTTGCCGTACCTCTTTTGATAATTCCACAAGCCAACGGTCTGGCGTCGCAAGTTCCATTTAATGATATGCGCGATCTATCCGATACAGTAAATCGAGTTATACCCGCAGGTCAATTCCAAATTAAAACCACTGCATTGCCTACTGTTAAATCAATGAGAGCAGTTGTCCCAATGTCTGATAACCAAGTTGAACCCACAACACGAAACCGTTCAAGTATTTCCGTTGGATCAAATGATGATGCTTTTGTTCAACAGTTCGAAGAAGAGTCTTCTGCCGAGGATGCAAAAATAGAAACTAAGACAACTCCAAAACCATGAACCAAAAAGATCACGATTGCAAACACCACAATCAAACCCACAACTCAAACAACAACGAAACGTACAACACAAAAGACGTCCGCTAAATCCTACTCGATGGTCGAAGATATAAGCTTGTTGTCGTTGAATCCGCTGAAGAAACTACAACATAAAAACCAAAAACTACAAAGGAAATTAAAACAACAACTACTACGTTACCAATAACATGTTTTGCATCGACGCAAAAAGTCGCCGGTTTAAATCGATCCGATTAACTACATTGAGTACACTTGTGCATTTGATTCCAACCTATTGCCCTTAATAGGGAATTTGTTTTAAGCGGATTGACCGTAAAATTTGAGTGCCAAAAGCTCAGAAACAGAGCGAAATTGGTTCATCTGCTCGTCTCGTATATGGTTGTCAATTCACGTGAATTCCCGCATTGTCTCTGAATGCACAAGAGATTAACACAAATAATCTTTCTGATTGCTTTGTGAGAAACAATAGAACTTGCATGAAGTTCAAAAAAAGGCGGGCCTCATGTCCCTATCGGATCCCATCAGTTCAATTACTCTGTTGTATTTAAACGAAACACAAGCCATGTAGATTACGTTTAGTTTGATTTACGTTGTTAGATTCTTTATGTTCTGGTTGTTTGCTAATCCATAAAGTTTTGTGATACCAACACACAATGAAAGTAATAAAAGACTTTACTGTTCGGTTTCTTTTTGTTATGAATTCTGTCAAGTTTTTCGACTTGTCAATTAATCACTCGGAGCAAACTGTTCTTCTCGCGGTCGATTTGTTTCGTAATTGACCTCCGTTTTATTTACGCTGTTGATCGTGAAGGACGTCAATTCCTTTTTTGTCTTGTCGCTTTTGGAATACTCTCAGTTTCCAACTAATCATCATAACTTCAGGTGAACATTTGTGTCGATAAGTGAGAACGTTGTATTTCTACAGTACCCTTATTCCCGAGCGTATAAATGGCATTTTCGTGGACATCAACGTTGTTTTTCTTCATTCTTCTGGCCGTTGTTTGTGAAGCCAAAATTTACAATCTACTTCACTGCGACGTTCGAGGAAATTTTATACACGAATGTGATGGTCAGTGTTTTCAATGGTTGTTTTGTTTATTTTCAATTCAGGAACCTTGACACCAATCACTCCCAAGCACGAGCAAATCCTTTCCGAGTATATGAAACAGTTGGCTTCTTATTATCGAGGATTATACGCAATAAATCCCAACACACATGGCGATACCCCGGTGATCCTTCGAGAGCCGATTTATCCACAGCTATGCAAAGTCTGTGATGATAACAGCTTGTGATCTTTCGACAACTCACAAACGACAATCGATTCGTAATTGAGCATTCAAAATTATCCGGTTTGTATTCTTCGCACAAAACTCTGTTTCGAGTTGCTTAGTTTTCCACTTTTAATCATACATTCAATTGTATGTTCTATTGTGTAGCATTTACTGTCAAATAGACGTATATAAATTAATTGGAAGCTCTAAGAGCATAAAAAATGGGAAACACCAGAAGAATGAGGATAGTAGAAATCGACAGATTTAAATTCTAATTATATTGCAAAATTCACGGCATTTGTGTTGAGCTACCAAGAGATTCGAGTTGTTATTTGCAGATTTTGCTAAAATTTCAACTAAAACAATCAAACTCAATGAAACATACCACAACTGCGGATATACTGGTGGTTCCAAATACTTTGGCGGTTTGACTGTTGGATCGATTGGATACTGAAATTTGAGTTTTGCTTTGTCCCGTCCAACATACCAAAGCTCGATAGTAAGCTGCGAGCTTGTTCATATACTCCTGCATTGCCCTCTCATGCTCCTCGGTGATTGGAGTTGTCGTTCCATCGCATTCCAAAATCACATCGTTCTGTAAACAATCGAACAGAAAATAAATCGAAATGTTCAGCAACTTTTAATTACCTTTACTTTGCAATGCAAAATATTGTGAATTTTGGCATTTACAGTTGTTGATGAAAGCAGGAAGATGAGAACAAGAAACAACAATCTCATTTTCTGAAATTCGTTTGTTATCTTGCAAATCCCATTAAACGTCGTGTGCTAAAACAAAGACAAATTAGACGAAAGAGCACTAAACACGAGATTGTAAGTCGCTTCGCCAGCAGTTCCGTTTACCCGCACAAAGTTCGAGGGATCCGATTCTCTTCCTTCACAACAGATGTAAAGAACAAACAAAATCATTGAGCAACATCATCTAAAAATGTTTCCGATGATAGCAAACTGCATAATTGGCATTGAAGGCAATCGAAATTCACGACCTGAAGTGCAAATTCGTTGGATGTTTATAAACAGAAACACGTGAATAACCAAGTGGTCGATTAACTGAGAGTTACGAGAACTAGAAAGACAATTGAAATGGATTCATTGATCGTGACCACCAAGAACATTTTCAGTTTGCATTCCAATTCCTGTGAGTGGCCAAAAATCGCTGCTGGTTGTGCATTTGATTGCGAATTTGACATTTCCGTCATTCGATTAATCTTACGCTCAAACTTCGTGCATAAACAAACAGTTTCTATGCTTTCAGACCTTGTACGAAGTCTTCCGTCTAAACATCTGGAGCAGATTCCTACGCAATGAACAGTAATCAAGTGATGTGTACAATTCATTTATTTGTCGTCAATAATCGAACGTTTTGGCAGAACAAACATTTGCGATGAGTGGAAAATGCGACAAAGTTAAAATGGCTAAATGTTAGTGTTCCATCTAAGAAATAACGAAATGAGAACAAATAAGAACAGAGAGATTAAGAGAAACCCAAACAGAAACAAAAGGTAGTTGAGATTTATGTTCGTCAGTTGAAAAGTTGCTTTCGTGTCGAGAAGCAAGCGGTAAAATAGAAAAATAAATACAATCAAATTTACGACCCACAGAAAACAGAGTATTGTGTATGGTCACTTAACGAGAGAGTTGGGTTTAAAGAAATGCAACGTCTGATGAAGCTTCTGAAAACGAAATTATGATGAGAATAACTACCCAATTGCAACTTGCCATTTAGATACAGTTGACAGTCTCAAGTGGCTTTCATTGCGCCTTGTTCATTTCGCTTTCCAATTTCATGGCTCCTTGACGTCCGATCTTCAACAGCGATTTCGCATTTTTGCTCTGTTGTTCGAACTTAATGCAGTTCATCATAGTGGATCTCTTCTTGTGAATCGATGGACCAAACTCCGCATTTTCTTCGTCGTATTCACTCGAGACTTCAAGTTCGCTGGTATTATTCTCGTCAATACTGTGCTTCAATCCCAACGGTTTCAAGACATAACGAACTTGATTTCGGTTCGAGAACGAAGATACCGGTGCTTGCATTGGTTGAAGAGGTGATGAATTGACCACGACGTTCTCCTTATTCCAGTTATTCAGATCGCTGTCCACAGGCATTTTCGTGCGAGGAGTTTCGATAAGTGACCTAAAACACTATTCGAGTTACAAGTAACTAAATCGCCGTCAAACACGTTGATTACAAAACGCCGCAAAAATGGCAAATCTCACAAAGTAAAAGGACTACTGCAAAAATAGGAAACAAAATAAGAGAATCGACGCGCAAAAAACCGACCGATTTGGCGTCTTAGACCGTCAAATGACTCTCGAGCTTTGTTTTCGTCTTTTGAGTCGATTGTGAAATCTGCTTTCCAGTCAAATGCAACGACCTACAAGACGCTTGAAACTAGACGGGAGCAAGTTTAAAGGAAATTGGAGGACAACAGCAATCAAAGACCTCAAAATAGAACAAGTCTAACTAAGCCGCTTAATCTCGTTGCTTTCGTCCGATAGTTTGACTCGTGATCTCGTTGGAAACTTAGCATCCCACTGGTCTGCGTGAAGTGTCAAATGGGCGTGACGGATTTTACTCAAGGACACGATAAATCAAATTCATAACCAACGGTGGTCTGCTTGGAATATGCGAAGCAGTTGAACACGAAATCGTTGCTCTTACTTGGACAAAACTTTCGCGAACGACTGAATAGCGACGGCGCGAGTAAAAGAACGTCGAATGTGCGAAGGTCGTCGAGGACAATTCGCGCGGAATCAGAGAACTCGCGCCAAAATATTTGTCGGTAAGAAAGATACGAAAATCGAATACTCGCGCCAAACACTGTTCGAAATTTTCAGCTGAAGTTCAAACCATAATCGACAACCGTTCGATCTCTCAACGTTGAAGATCGGCTCACAATGAACGATGATTTAGAGCCTTTACTCACGTAGCAAAAGAGACGTCAAAGGTCACGCCTGTTGACAACAAAGAGCTGCCCGATTACGGCTTTCATTCGCAACTCTTTTTTTGATTGACATTCGCGATCTTCAAGATCTAATCCTGATAATCGAACAACCTTGCGTGTTCCATCGATGATACACGAGTTTTATCGCGTGGCCGTTTGTTTGATACGCGCGAAAAGGTCAACGAAAACGTGCGACAGATCAGGGCGCCAAAAACTTGAATCATAATGCCGTCGCGTTAATGTGACAGAGATTGTAAACCTATACGGTCACTCTTTTCATTTTCCCGTCTAATATTTCAGATCAACAGGAAATCAAAGTGCAATGTGAAGGAATAATCAAGAAACAAAACTCGTCAATCATTTCATCTTGACTCGCGAATTTCCCATTATCCGACATTAGCATCGTAATAAGGGTCAACCTCCAGCAATGACCGTTTTCGTCGACTGAACAAAGTAATGAGCATGGCGATCGGCATCTTCGCCTAAAGACGAGTGGTCAGCTATCGTGAAACGACATAAAAAATATTTAACTGCAAACGATCGGTAACAAACTGCTGGAAACCGAGTTTAAAGATTGCGTGCTTCTTTGTCTCGTGTACTGGAATTACGGTAAACAAGGTCATAGGAAAGATTTGAGAAAAAGGTTGCGGCTACAAACAATGAAACGTGACAGAATCTTGCGAATATGCGTATGCTAATCTCTTCCTCATTACGACTGAGATTTATGGTCAAATCAAGCAAAGATACAAAAGAATGGAAAAAGACAGATTCAAGCTTACTAATCAATTCAATATCAAATGCTGACATAAAAAGGAGATGTTCGAGCACTACCAAACTGCTCATAAAAGTCGCTTGGAATGATGGTAAATTCTCGCAATCAAAATCGACGAAAAGCGAAATTACTCCGGCGAAGCTCAGTTCATAAAACCAAGTACCGATGCAACAAAGAAGCGTCTTATGCCGTTTGTTGTGTAAGGAGTTACGGCTCAACGAATAGACGAATTAAATCAAACTGAAAGGACGATTTTCAATTTGTCTTACAAACTCGGAGATACGATAGTTATTTATGAACTGACTATCTCCATCCAACAGACGCGCCATTTGGCATTCGCTCAATCAACTGGCCAAAGTGAACGGATGGTCTTTGAACGGTTGACTGTCCATTCCGTTGCTCGTTTGGTTCCGCTCTAATGACCGGCTAGAGATCCGAATATTGGATTTCTAGTCAGCAGTCCCAAGAAGGGTACCCGTTCGTTCTGTCTGTAAAAGCGCGCGCACTGCCATCAAAGTCTACAAGAAAACGCGCCATTCGACTGACCAATCATGTGAAACGCGAAATTTAGGCGCGTTCAAATGAAATTCGAATCGATGAGCAGAAGTCCATTTACGAGCTCGAAAACCAGCAGTTCGCGCTTGTAACCTGTGCAGCCACCAGCTGTCAGATTGCGAAGACGAAGTAGTGTCCATTTGTTCTTATCAATTTTGACGTTATCGAACGCATACGACCAATCGGTTGGTGTCAGGTGCAAACAATTCGGACGTTCGCAACTCGACCGACGACTTGTTGCAAAAACAAACTTCTTGCCGTCCAATTTACATAGACGATCATATCGGCGAAATCAATCGCCACCAATTCGTCATCGGCGCGCGCCAGCAATCGAATGGCAAAGTGGACGATGAGGCAAAAAATGGCAGCGGCGTCGGCAGGTTGGCGATTCGAAAATTGAACGCGCAAAAAACCAACTGGACGCAGCGACCGATTGCGATCTTGCAATCCACTCATATGACCACTTTCAAATCCAACATAAACTTGTGCGAACCGAAAACGAGCGAAATTCGAAAACAAGGTTTAAGGACAGGAGTAGCGGTCGAAAAGATTCGAATACCAAAAAACTCCAAGGTCACTGAGGGACTTGAATTCGGGCGGTCAAAAATGGCGGGAGACGAACAGTCGAGAATCGACGCAAACAACTCGCGCGTTCCAGATGGTCAAATGAGTCAGTTGCTTGAAAGCAACAAACACACATAAAATAAAAAGATGAAGGACAACACAAGACGTTAACGATCTCCTTGGTAGGAATGAATTCTGATGAAAAGGCTCTAAAGTTCCATTGAGTAAAGTCGGGTATCAATTAGATTTCATCTAATTCGGACATTTCGTTCCATTACTGAGTTTGTTGACTGAATGTCTCAACAGGAACAGTTTCTGTATTACCAACAGAATGGAGACGGTAATCTTAGACAGATTGCTTTAATTCTGATAGAGAACATTACTTTCTCTGCGGTGTTTTCAATGAGCTTTTTAACCGAAAGAAGAGATCTATACGTTCAACTTACGAGTAGCTACGTATCATTTGCTTCAACCATTGAACATTCGGTTATTGTAATCTGCGGGCCGTTGATTTTGCTTGGTTTAATTTAAAGCTACTCTTGCAAGGAGGCTTTCGACTGGAATTATTCAGTCGACGTCTGTTCACAAATGCGCAGATGTGAGTCACGAGTTTTAGTGACCACTTAAGCAGACAATACTCACTGACATTTTAGGATACTCTTGTATCTAAATACTGTTACCTAATTGCTATGAATTTGTTTTGTTGGTTTGTAGCAGCTTCATGCTTGGTACCTGTCGATCTTGATTGGTTTCGTAAATCAAAAGACTTCGCGGTTTCCGTTCAGCAATCACTTGGGCCTAAAAACGGTCGTTGGTCCGGAAAAGAAAAGTTGTGTTCTTTCAATCGATTGCAGTCGTTGTTTTGTGGCAAACGTTGAATCGACGGCTTTTGGCTTTTTTATGCTTTTTAAACGATGAAAGGAAGAATTTTTGTTCGTGTCTTACTGAAGTACACGAGTAGCATTTTTCTTCGACTTTGCGCATCAGGTCACAATTGGAAGCATACGCGTGCGTAGAAGGTATTTTAATGTTTTTATCGTTTTGCGCTGCTTTTGTCTGTTTGTGCTTCGCATGACACTTTTGCAAATGTCTATCTATCCCAAAGATATAAACACAGAATTTTGTTTTGGGCCTAAATAGTGAATATCATCTTTCAGTTTGTTCCCGAATGATTGATTGTTGTGAAGGCATAAACCTTCTTTCTTATTGTTGCGTATAAAGGCGAGACTGCCAATCAATTGCTGTGAACCAATTGAATGGCCACGACACAGAATTGTATTGTATTACATCCGGTTCGTATTACTAAACATCTCGCAGCTACGAGCCAGCCGCATAACTTCGAGTCACTGACTGCGAGCACTTAGTTGAGTTCTTGCGTTACTCTGACATAAGTGAAAACAGATCAAAAGGACCGCAATAAGCACTTATTATTGTTTATTTTTTCGATACTTACGGCATCAGTTTATCTTAAACTTCCAATCGCTGAATCACGTGACCGCTTCCGGTTAGTTACTCGTTCGCCGTCAATTGACAGGATAAAAACTCTCGCTGGATCCAACTGTTTGCATAATCTTAGTACTGTTCCTGTATATTGCATGTGTTTGTTGTTCTAAGTCAAGAGATTTACAAGTTTCTTTTGCCTAAAACACTCTTGGCCATGAACTCTCTCGAGTGTAGACTTAACACGTGAACGAAATTCTCCAACTCTTTTCTTAATCTTTCCAATATACTTTTTGTACAATTTCCGTTGTTATTTTAATTGCTCAATGTCATTTAAGGTTCCAAAAAGACGCAGTAGCTTTCGGCGCAATGGGACACAAACGAGAAATTGAAAAGTGGGACAAGGAAGAAGAATTTGAAGTAGAAGCCATAATAGATAGACGATTTTACAATGGTCGTATTGAGTATCGGGTTAAATGGAAGAATTACGATTTCGATCAGAATACTTGGGAGCCTATCGAAAATTGCACGGTGTCATAACGCAATCATTTTGATTTATTTTTGAGGTTTTTAGAACTGCATTGAGAAGGTGAAAGCATTCGAAAAGAAATTCGATCGATTGCAGAAGCGTACGCCCTACGATAAAGAGAGATATATCAATGAGAAAAAAAAGTATCGCTTTTCTTTTGTTTAACTTACAACTCGAATTTTAGTCTTCACAAACCGCCTAAGTACCTTCGAATTGAATCGTCGTCAGAAGACGAACAGGCGCCTTCCACGAGTAAACAAAGTCGACAGTCGAAGACCAAAAAAAAGGTATGTTGACAGATTCTGGTGTTTACAGTAGAATTTCCGAAGAGGAAACCTCAACTCCAAGTACCAGAAGAGGACAGTGACTCCGACTATACGGCCTCTACAAAATCGTCGACAAGTCAAAAGCAGCCACAGAACAGAATCTTCGAGCAGCCCAAACGCAATCGAAAGCGATCATCGAAACACGACACTTCAAGCAAATCCAAGAAGGCAAAGATGGTTAGTCTTATTATTTACATGTTTATCGTATGATTGTAGGAAAATTTCGTGAACACAGATCACAGCGGAATCGAGATTATTCCAATCATTCCTAAAAAACACAAAGACATAAAACTCAGTAGATTCAATCGTGAACAATTGAAGTTGTCCATGAGCTTGTCAAAAAGCAAAACGTTAAAAGCTGCGATGACTTCGAAAGCTTCGGGGAGTTCAAAAACGACTGACACTTTGAGTAAACGACCGTTTCTTGAGTTTTAATTGTGAGTACTTTAGCGAAGATACCGTTGGACGTCGACGAGATGTTGGCTCCGTTTCGCGATGGACAGTCGAGTCCTTCACCTGTTGAAGATGATACTCAAAGCTTGGTTATTGACGAAGAACACCGACCGGATTCTCACAACAGCAACGTGGATTACTTACTCAAGCTGATATTCTCATCGGGCGAAGAAGATAACGATTTTTTTCCCGAAATCTCGGACGATTCTGATGACGATTCTAAAATGCCAAGTTCGTTCGGGAAACGGATCTCACAATAACCACACATGTTTTAGATAAAACCATAGCGTCTGCTTCTGTTGAAATCACGGTCAAAACCGAAAAATCTTTCCAAATGTTACCAACATTATCTTAATCTTTTAAATCAACAAATTTGTGTGTATCTCTATAATAGCACGCTTTAAGGCACAGATTTGCTATTTCTTTCTGTAATTCAGCCGATTCCTGTAAATCGGGTTTTTAATGTTGTTCCTTATTTTATTAAAAATAAAGTGTTATAAAATTTAATCAACAGAAAATTGAGCTAAACAAAGGAGCTTCAACTGCCCTAATTTCACGATTTCGATGGGCGACTTCACTTGTCTACGAGCAACAAATTCAACTGATTATTGTAAGAACACACAAAACCAAATGACGGCAAAGAACAAAAGAATTGTCGTGTAAACGCTTCTTGAAGTTTTCATTTCGTTTAAACTGTAAAGACCAAGCTCGTGGAGTTGATGATCAAAGAAATTAATGGTCTAAAGGTGAGTTTCGGAATCAAGAACAAACTAAAAACGTTCTTTCAGGAGTTATGTGTGAAGTTGAAATCTCCGAAAACTGACTTCATCAAACGTCTATCAAGCCAATCGAATCACTAGTGTCTCACATTCTATGTTCATTTTCTGTACCAAACATTTTCTCGCAATAAAAACCTCAGATTCACTTCGGGTTTCAACTGTTCATTAACACAAATACTCGAGAAGATTTGAGGTTAGATGCTATTGTATTCGCAGAACCCGGAAACTTTGCGCTGTTTGGATTTAGTTTCTTATTACTTAGGTGATTAGAAGATGCATGATTAACGTCTTGGATTGCTTTGTTGGGGGTCGAAGTGTGTGTGTAAATGTAGAAAAATTTCCAGAAGCTGTGGTTTTTTGTCCGAACCCTTAAATTTCGGCATTTTGCTTTACAACAACACAAACATCTTACTCCGTCGATTTTGTTTTGGCGCGATCTTCAAAGCAAAGTCGAGGCACCTTGTCCACAATGGGACTACTCGGAAAGAATTTCGGATTTCCTGCAACTAATGCTGTTTCAGCGAAGTCGTCGAGCGTTTAGGAATCGTCACTCATCGCTTGTTTTTTTGAGCTCAACATGTCGAGCAACGAGAACGAGTACGCATCGATCGATTCTCGAAGGTCTTCGATATACGCGCAGATTGACAATCCCGATATAAGATGGAATTATGAAGTAAAAAATCTTTTTTTGCGTAATAATGCTGCGTTTCAGGACTTGCTAATCCGTCTTGGCTGTTGTGGAAAGAACGGAACGATCGAGCAACCATTTTCTATTGGAGTAGGAACAACCTAAAAGTAAGTTCGAGCATCGGATTTCTCATTTTGAGTTTTGCAATATCAGTGAATTCAGCATATTGCCTGGTTACATTGATTTTCCGGAGTCTGTTTCAATATACCCGTTTTTTCGGAATCGGGACCCGTTCAAGGTCAACGTTCAAGAGGTCGACGACATCAGCGTTCCGGAATATCAAGCGATTGTTCAAAGTAAGACTAATCAATTATAGCATTTAATGATATTGATTATTTAGAAATACTTGCAAACAATGGCCTTTCCAAAACTCGGGAAACGGTTCCAATTGGCACAAAATGCTCAAATCCGAATTGTCCTAATGTGCGTAACAGTATGAAAGAAAACTGGATGTTGAATATTAACTTCAAGTCTCCAAACAACTTGGCTGTTGTCAGCAACCTGGAAAAGCCCATTGCCCCGTGTGTTATAATTATTTGTGGAGATATTGTCCGATGAAGGCAATTTTACTTCTCTTACTTAACACCATTTGTTCAAGGATTTCGACGGCAAGGAACGCGTGCCGCCAGTATTCACTAACGTTGGCGCACCCGGTGTTAAATGTCAAGACCCAAATCACATTGACTTTTATTACGATGAATCACCTCAAGCGCCCAGTTATAAAACTCATTTTTACAGGTATTGACATTTTTGACTATTTTTGCAATTATATTCTAGTTACAACGGACAAGACGGTCGCTTCGCTCCCGTCTTTTGCCGTTAGTGGCGTTGGGTTAGTGGCGTTGGGTTAGTGGCGTGGGTTGGAGGGGAGTTGGAGTTGATATAGTTGACTACCTGGCGTTTGGGGCCTTCAGCCCGAAAAGTGCAAGACCAACGACTACTTTGCCAACAAAAACACTCAAAAATCCACAGGCTGTCACTCTCCAAATGGCTCAAAAGACTCCTCCACGTTTTATTGTGGTGTGGTTCGGTTATGAAAGTGATCGAAAACACTGATTATCAATGTACGTCACCGAAGCCGCATTGGAAATACTCCAAACTCAGTGAATTCAGTAGACATATTCGTTTATCATACATTTTATCGACCGGATATCACCATCCTGAGTATTAACCAATGAGCTGAAACAACAAAAGAAGTCAATCCAACAACCTACAAAACCACATGAACTCGACTTCCCTAGCGAAATCAACACTCACTCCAGGACGATGAACCCAAAATTAAATAGCGACGCCAAATCTTTGCACCCAATGGTAGCAATCTTTAGGAAACAAACGATTAGAACTGATTGTGATAACCTTGCGCGTCAACAACCAATTAATCGAAAATCATGTGCTAACCTAACGAATCAACATTTAAGCACTTAAGTAGCGAACCGAAACCTCAGTTCGTTGATCATCACAATACGAACCTTCAATCGACAACCTTCAACACAACAACCTCAAAGTTCAAACTTCACGGCAATTTTAGATATAAAGAAATATGCGAAAGTAGCGATATTCAAATTATGGACCGTAAAGTGGCGACATGTATACTATAATACACTTTAAGAATTGAATATACACTGTAAGAATTGAATAGAATCAAAAACTACTCAGCCATACACTCAAACAATCAATTCCCCCACTGTGCACAATCAAATGTCAGCGGGCGGGATCGAACTTTCGACCCCCGGCGCCAAAAATCCGGCGCACTCACCACTCGGCCAAAAAATGTTGACTTTTGAACGACCGCAAAAGGTGCATTTTTTCGGTATGTTTTTGTAGACGATGATCAGAATTTTATTTGAAATTTGGAATCTGGAAGAAAAGTTGCTGGGAGAGTTGTTTTTTTCGGGAGCTCATTGTGGCGGGAAGTATTTTATTGGGGTGTGGTTTAGTTATAGAGGTGACTAATCAGGTGTCAAGGCTGTCACTATTTTTACGTTAAAAGTGATGAGAATGGCGTAAGTGGTTCTAACGATAACAATAACCCATTTGTATTTAGTATCCGGAAGAAATATCCAGGCCGATTCAGAAAGTACGCAGTAGGCACCAAATGTTACAACTATGAAAATTGTGGGAATATGATCACAGCGGACCAATCTATTCAGCTTAGTCGCTCTAAAACGGACAGATTTGATGTGGCAAATGCGACACACACTTCAGCAAGGTAAGGAATATTAATTTGCGTGTTAACTTTTCTATTAGCATGGCAATGAATGGACAATAGAAGTACAACTCACATACAAAAGTAGGAAATTTGACAATAAGGTATGTTGCAATTGTGGACGCTCAAAAGCAACAAATCGCCTTTTAAATTGGCGTCGTCTCGAGAACAACATAGTGTGCGGTTCTTGCTACAAGCAGTACACGTACATTACACTATAAGTCCACCATAATTACAACTATTTAGAGCCAACCAGAAGCTGTCTTCTTCACTTCAAGGCGAAAAACGAAAAATGGTGCCTATTGATCATCCTAATAATTGCGAAGGCCTATCAAGAGCTTAAAATTCAATCCACAACATAATTGTTGATCCAAAGATTTCATTTGAATAAACAACTGTTCAGTCATTTTTATTCGTAGATTTACAACGACAATCCGACTGAATATATGGAAAACCTAAAGAAACTTGAGGCTCTTTTGAATAACTGGTGTTCTACGCTCTGATGTTCATTGCTCGTTCGTCATAAATTCAAGTGATTTGTCGATTTTAAACGCATTCTGAAGCTCTTTATTTCAGAGCAATCATCAACGCTTATTACCATACAAAAGAGAGACCTTTTGTTTGTTATTGAATCAATCCATAATCAATTCGAGACTATCCTTCAAATAGACAAACTAAAAGGTCGTCATTTTGATCAATTACTTTGACAATACGACTGTAAAAAAATCGTTGTTGTCCAAATCGAACTTCTTGAAGCAACGTTCCTCAAAAAGACCGTACTTGAAACTCCTTCTCGACAGCTTAAATTGTCTATTTCACGGCCATCGTCCAAAATTTGTCGATTTTGCTTACTCAGGACTTTGAATTTAATGAGACATAAGTTTGTAGTTAACAGAAAGTGCAGTTTAATGTATGTTTAAGATTTAATTTAATGAGTCGTTGTGGTTTTCTTGTAGTTATTCCGCAACTTCAAACGATACTTCTGGCCCAAGTCGTCAGTTTGTTTTGTTGAAACTGAATGCTTACCATCAAGCAAACAATGTGAGATGAAAGGACATCATCAATCGAAAGACGAGAAAAGCAAACAAGAACAAACAGCCATAGATCATGAATATGTAATCAAACTGTTTTGCCTACAAAAAACATTAAGAGCACTGTTTTTCCATAACAGTGCGTTGTTCGATGTAGTTGCACGATTGAAAACACAGATCTCGATATGCAAAGAGGAAGAACGGTTAGCTTCCTTTGTTAAAACAAACACTGAGAATACATGTTTTAGACTTATAGTCAGAAGAATGCAAGGCCACGAACGAAATCGTCGTTTGCAAGCTCGTGAAAAGAAGACGTTGATATACGATGGTTCCGAATGATGGATGAGAATTGATCCGAAGGTCAGATCCGCAATCTCAAACCGCTGGCCGATTTCTGAGCAAATGGTGAGCAGAAGTTTTGGGGCTGATTTTCACTACTCGTTCTTTGTTCGAAGCAAAAACAAGTGAACGATGCAACAAAACCGTCAAAACTTTTCTATTTATAATCGCTTGTTTCAGAGATGTCCCTATGGCCGTTTTTGGTAGCATTTCTATTCACGTTGTTTGTTACAAACAGCTCAGCAAGTCACAAGAATCTGCTTCGATCTGATCGTCAAATTGACTGGAAAACCGATGATCTTAATCGCGGTCCGTACAGAGGTAATCGCCTATTTCACGACATGTAACAAAGGTTAAGGGCAGCCCGAACAAGTGCATCTCTCGTATGGCGGTAACAATAATGATTATCCATACCTTCCTTAGTGTCTTTCTTTAGGATCACTAAACAAAATTTCCGTTACATGGCTTACGTAGGTGTTTTAGCAGCGACAAAGACGAAGAATTTGCAGGTTTGATGATACGGAAAAGTCGTTCGTACAATACGGAGAAAACGGAAAGTTTGATCGTCAAGTTGAAGCAAAAATAAACAAATTTGTTGACGGTGGAAAAGCACGATCGATTCGTTATATTCATCGTGCATTGATTGAGGACGTTGAAGCGGGTCAGCGTTATGTCTATCGAGTTGGATCGGAATATGGTTGGAGCTCAATTTTCTCATTTGTTGGTTTGAAAGAGCGAACAAACGGCGGATTTGTGGTTGCTGTTTACGGTGATATGGGGAACGTCAATGCTCGTTCTTTGGGTAAACTTCAACAAATGACTCAAGACGGAGAGTTTGATATGATCATTCACAACGGCGACTTTGGATACAATCTGGATACTCGTAACGGTACCGTTGGAGACGAGTTTATGCGACAACTTGAACCGATGGCCGCTTATGTTCCATATGTAACGAGTGTTGGTAATCACGAAGAGGTTTATCATACTCTAAAACATGTCTCACAGTAAGGTGACGATAATTTAGAAATACAACTTCTCACACTACGTTGAAAGATTTACGATGCCTGGAACCGACCACAACTTCTTTTACAGGTTGATATCTAAAGAAATAAGTATTAACTTTCTGTTTATAGTTTTGATTTGGGAGCTGCACATTTCATCGCACTTTCGTCCGAATTTTATTTCTATTTGAATTACGGCAAAGATCAATTGTTAAGTCAATGGAATTGGTTGCTCAACGATTTGAAGGTAGGAATACGGAACGATCAAAAAGTTGAATTCAGACTTTAGAAAGCAAACAAGAACCGCGATCAAGTCCCATTCATTATTGTCTACTTTCATCGAAGTTTCTATTGCACCGATATACCTGCTAACGAATGTCGCAAGAAACACGACGTTCTAAGAGATGGATTTCCACCGAACGGCGAGTTTGGACTTGAACGCATTTTTTACAAATACGGTAAGTACTCAAAATCTGACAGTTCAATAGTCAAAGAGAGTGTTCAAAAGTGAATTTGACGGATGCATATAATTGTTAGGTTTCCATTACAGGAGTGGACTTGTACATCGGAGCACATGAACACAACTACGAGCGATTTTGGCCAATCTACAATTTTACTGTAAGATTAAGAGGATAACTAGATTGATTGTCTATTCCAGGTGCATAACGGGACTGTGAATCCAAAGAATCCATACGAAGATCCAAAAGTTCCGATTCACATCGTCACAGGATCTAGTGGATGTCAGGAAAAAACGAATCCATTCCCAAAGAATCCAGCTTCATATTCGGCCTTCAGATCGTCTAACTATGGTTTCACGCGAATGCAAGTGTTCAATGGTTCTCACATTCACATCCAACAAATCATGGCAGCTAAGGTTCATAAGCATATAAAGCCTTGACAACACGGTTATTTTAGCCAGTCATTGAAGACGATTTTTGGATTGTCAAGAACTCTCATCAACGATATCCATATAACGGCAAAGCCACACGCTTGCACAGCGAGACCTGACAACTTACGAGTTGTAACAAATCAAATTAATCTTATTCAGATATTTGTTTATACCAAAATACTCCAGTTGTTATATTAAACGATTGCCTAAATGAACTTGTCAAAACGAGTTCGTCAGTCCCACGAAGAACGTTTATTGGCTTAGCGTTGCATAAACTTAATTATTTTCTGTGACTTCGAAAAATCTCTAATAAGCTTCAGGACGAATACCACCAAAGACGTGATGTTTGTGTTGGCCAAATTCAAGTACACGGTAAAAACGTTAGCTAGGGACTTTGGTGCCAATATCATTCAAAATCTGATCGACAGCATTAACGCTGAGTTCTCGAATTATGTGAGTCGACTATCAGAAATAACCAATGCAATTTATTTCAGGTTATCATTGATGTAGGATTGTGTATTACGTTCTACGACTTTGTGAAAATCGGCGACTCTTTTTTGATGCCTGGAGAATCCGACAGCTACACGCCTGTTGAGTTTCGCTACGTTGTTTTTCAACCGTTTCGTGGTGAAATTCTTCAAGGAACGATTGCAAGTTGTGGATCAGATGGAATTCGAGTTTCAATGAGTTTCTTTTGCGACATACACATAACACCCGACAAACTGCCAAAGGTTTCAAGATTGTAAGTTCATTTCATTACAAGTTTTACGATTGTTCATTTAGCGACGAGAACGAACAACTTTGGTACTGGGAGTACGTTGTGGCATCGGAGGACGAAGAGGATGCAAAATCACAAATGATCAAATTTTTCATGGAACCTGGAAAAGTCATCAGGTAAACGAAGCAGTTACGTTTAGAATTGATTCGGATTTTAGATTTCGTGTAATCGACTACAAATTTCGCAGTGTGGAGCCCGGATCACCAAAAGACGTGAAGGTCTACGAGATAATAGCATCAATATCCGAGACTGGTCTTGGATGCTTATCCTGGTGGGAGGGCGATGAAGAGGCTGAAGAAGAGCAAATGGAAACTTAGTCATTAATTGTTAATTTGTTTTCTATTTCGTTGTATTTTTTGTTGAGTTTTTATTGAGAACAAAGAAAAAGATGTCTTTCTTGTACCTCCACGAATTCATCCATGAATTTGTATTTCAACTTCGGTTGCAGATGCTTAGAGTTTCTGTTGACAATTAGAAGCGTCAACAAGACAAATGATATTGCACACATGCATCTCAAACCATGAGAACAGTCTTTGGACTCGTGCTTTTTGTCGATTAATCAAGGGGCACGAACAAACGACAAGGCCGTCGACGGAAATTTGTACTCCAACGGAGAGTTGGTTTTGGAACAAGGATTGTTTGCTTATTAAATTAAGCTCTTAACTTGTATATGTTCTGTTGTCGTCACTGCATTGAAGTGCCGCAAGCAACGATTGACGGACGTGAAGGAACGGAAGTTTTCCCACCGAACACTGTCATCTTAACAGCAACTCGAAGGATGTCGATTTCGCAGAAATTGCCGACCATCTGACACTTTGATTAAACTTTCCACTTTAACGTGCAGTAAAACCTTATTTCAAGGCTAATTCAACGGTCGTTCTCTTCCACTCAAGAACCAATAATCCGATTTACCGGCACATTCATTTCGTTTTTTGGAGCATATCACACTTGTGAGTATATCGTAACATTGTTCTCCTACGAAAACGACGTGTTTATCATACAATTCCTGTTCTTGCTTGTGAACGATCTTGTTCTCTTGCAAACATTTCATCGTAGTTGGCTTTTAGCGCTCACGAAACGAGAAATGAGCTTCGAACAAATGTAATTTAGAATTTAAGATGTTCGTTACATGTCCGCAGGGAAATAAATAAAAAGAAATTTCCTGAGCACTTGGTTTTGACTATTCGTTTTCTGGAACAGAAAGCAAGCGTTGAACTCTTACAGTTCACGCTTGCAACTTTTAAGATCCGTTGGTCTGAAACTGTTTACGGGACTCATTGAATGTCGTTTGATTGCTGGTCCAAATGAAGGACATCTTTCGTTTATTGAACTAATTACTGCATCATTTGAAATGCAAGACGTTGGTTGTTCTTTCAAAGGCAAACAGCAAAATACGCTAATCACCCTCAGTTTCTCGCTAATTCCGGTGCACGTGAAAAGGGAAACCGGAGAAGAAGTCCAAACTAGAGAAGTGAAGTTCGTATTTTAATTTGTTGGGCATCTGACTGCTGGATTGCTCTTGCGTGTATTAGATTGCTCTGCAAATGTTGTCAACGTTTTATTCGCGTTTTAATTTTGCAAACATTCTCCTAAATAAGCTTCTGACTGATCGTATAAACTTGTAAGTGGAATACAAGATCAAAATAACAAAAACAACGATTGGAGCGTAGATGTCCAAATTGTAATAGGTGATGGTATTCAAGTGAATTGCCGCCAAATGCATTTCATCGTTGCTTTCGAAAGTCGTTGAATACTCGACATGTCGAACAAACATCTCAGCCGAATTAACCGGATGATTTCTAAGCTTCTCTTTTAGCTTTTGAGCATTTTTGGCGTATCTAAACAAGAATGTTGCTAATTGCCTTTCAACTCCTTACTTTTCGTCAAACAACACTGAACGTAGTGCATTTGTCAAAGTGCCTTTAGAGATCTTCAAACGATCCAAATAAACGCCTGTTCCCCGCTGTAGCGCAATCGAAGCAATATAATGTTGATCATTCACTAATGGAATAAGAACGTTGGGAACGCCTAAACAATTTGTCTGCTTTTATAACTCAGCACTCTACCGCTAAATGCCGCTTCCATCATTCCGTTGTTACCGCAATGAGAAATGAAGGCTTTGGTTCGTGGATCAGCTAAAACTGATAGTTGATCGATCCATTTGACTGCAAAAACATTCGGATATTTGGCGATCATCTGACGTGTTTCTTCGTCTGGCGTTATTCGCCAAATGAGCACGTGATCCGGGAACATGGTCATAGTTTCCAAAACAGCTCTTTTTATTTCAATTGGCATCAGATTCATTTCGAGCATCGAGCCTAAAGTGAATATGATCACACCGCTTTTGCCTTTTTGCATTATCGCTTCAATTTCCTAAAACTTTGATATATGACTAGGTAACATAACAGGCAACTTGCAGGTGTCAGTTTTTTTGGCTGAAACATCGTAATTCCGCCAATTGCTCGAAATTTGTTTGTAATTGGCCGCGGATGATCCATCATTTCGTGTTGATTCACAAAGAGATACTTGGCTGAACGTAGGAGTTCGGTGAACTTGGGCATAGGCTGATGATAATGCGATTCGGCAAGTTTTTGCTAAAATCGAATTTTCAACTTGCTATTGAACGACTATAATGTACAATTGACTCTTGGAAGTTATGGAACGGTCGTTTCGTTGCAAAGTCCAAAAGCAGTGTTAGTAGTCGTTCTTTGTAGTTCATAAACGGAATGTTTATTGACTGCAATGAACTCATAACTGAAAAGACAGTCATCAGTACAAGCTTATTGTCGAACTATACATGGCGTATAAGATCGCACCAGCGGAACACCCCAAGCCTCGGAAACGATGTCCGGATAAGTGGACGACGAAGTCAAAATAATCGATGGGATTCTAGCATAATGGAAGTGATAGAAAGCACACAGATCGTAATATTCGGCAATCGCAACATCGTAACGTTCATTTTTGATGTTGCGTGTGTAATCGACATCTTTTAATTCTTCTAAATTCAATTTGTTATTGGACAAACTATACTATTTACCTTCACAAAATGATCGGGTGTTGTTCATGAACCATTCAATAGCTTCGGCTGATTTATCTTGAGCATTGATGTTGAATGGATTAGCAAAATGAGGATTTGGTTTTATCGACTCGGGATTTTTCGACTGGAAACGCACGATCTTATGCGCCCTAAAAGTCCCGTTAGCTTGTTCCTTAGGCTCCCAATCCGGTATGTAAACGTGCTGTTGAATTGTATTTATTGACCGAACTTAAACGACAACTTACAACTTCGTGCTTAGCTTCAACAAGCAGATCTGCAAGTTTTCCTTGGAACGCCAAGTGCGAAAACCCCATATTAGGACTATGAACAAGAATTTTCAATTGTTTTTTCGTAGTTCCATTGAGCTCGGGGATTAGAATGAAAATTAAGACAAACAAAGTAGTAAGATTGATTGTCATTTGACACTAAAAACAGTCGTTGAACCAACTAATTTCATATAAGAGAGTGAACGTTAATTGAAAGGTTTTTTACACTGACGATGGAGACCACATTTTTATGGTTTAAAATTGCATCGCTGAAGATTGATAAACAGAACAACGTTTGTTTTTATAGTTCGCTACTTTTGTACTCGGAAACATTGAACTCTTGGACAAACGAAATGATTCGCGAAGCCGGATATCCGCGGTTTTACTTCGAATTTGTTGAACCGTCAATTTTGTTCGCTCCGTTTGACGATGAACCGGCAGTTAGCGAAGTGGAAAGTCGCGAAGTTAGTCGAGATTATCTTCTTAGTGTAAAAGCTGCGGTCTTTTAAGTTCTTGAATTTGCTTGCACGTTCGGCTATTCTAAAAAGGTTAATCGCTTCAACCTTCGAACATTCCTTTTAAATTTCTTATCAACTATACAGCAATTCGTACTCATAGAACATTGGCTGTAAACTTTCTTTTGATCACGCAGCGAGATTACTACTGAGATCCTGGTTAATCCCACGTTACGGTAATGCTATGACCTGAGAAGCGTAGTACTCTAATCTCCGGGTTGTTAATTTGCTCTCCATAATCTTCTTCGAAAACCTGTCATGTTTTCGAAGATCGTTCATGTAAATCGAATTAAAAGGAAATTGGTTTTTGTTTACTTCTTCGTTTAATTTTCACCACGACGACACTCAGAGGGCTAAGTACGTGGTTAAAAACTCTGTATCGTGTAAATTTCCCTCTGATCACCAACGTTTTAAGTGTCCTTTGTACACTTGTGGTTGTTACAAGATAGCTGTTCGACAAGAAACATTTGCACGTTTCCGTGTCAAATTCTGTGATTAGATTAAACGGAGCTTCCTAAAATTACTGTCAACTGTTTTGACGTCAAAGTGAAAAGTCCAACTAGGAAGTTGAAAGTTGATAGGCACGTGCTTTTTTGAGTCGTTAAGTTGCTCGTAATCGTTTAGTGCCATTCACGCGATCAGATGTCAGAAGTCATTAGTTGAATGGATCGGTTTTCACGCTTAAATCGTTTGCTTTTTTTCTCTAATTTGGTTGTCCTTACGATGACAAATAGTCGATTCCTAAATGCCGTTGGCCCCTTCCGTCTACCGGCTCGACAACACTCGATTGTTAAAATTGACGTACCGACAGAACAAAGAGAAAATTACGTACATTATGGTTCTTCGAATGCAACGGGATTGAAATTGAGTATAACGAATACTCCATTTATATCCCCGTATTAATCCGAGGTGCAAAGATCGAGATGTAAAACGCGGTTTCTTAGTTTTTGATGCTCATCTTTTGGCTTAAAAAGTGAGATGATCGATAAGATTGATCGTTGATCTATGCGATATGATTAGTTTGTAATTGAAAACTCAAAGCGCAGATGTTTGAGTTTTGTTCTTCGCTTTCACTGTCGGATAGGAACTCGTTTTATCAGTTCAACTCTCTTGTGGAATTCCTAAATCATATGATAAGTGAACACTCCTGACAGACATTCCTAATTAAAATTCTTAAACTCTCAACTTGGGAGACCGAAGCCTAGTGGTTAAAAATCGAGCGTTTTGTTTTGTAAGTTGAAATAAACACAAAACTTTTTGCAATGTTTATAGGCCATAAGCTTAGGTTCACTTTTTGGGTCTTAATCCCGCAGTTGGAAACCAGTTCAAAGTTCTGTTCCAGTTTATTTTGAGTTTTAACGTGAATGTTCTTCGCTTCACACTTCGAAATCTGTTCATCCACTTGTTTTGTTTCAAAAAAAGAGTTTGGCTGAATTGCTGTGGTAGTTTTTGTGAATCGAGTTGATCAGCGAGCGCAACGATACGGTTATCCCATTCGAGAAAACAATAAAAACACGAACTGCGAAGCCACAGTGTGGAAGATAATTCTGGAAAGTTGTTGGGATACCACTATGCAATGACCGTTTTTTGATTCTTGTAGTTTTAATAGGCTTGTTATGATATTTGTCATTCTCCCCGATCAAACACATTTGTTATTCTGAAATTGCAGATAAATCAACGGGAATCTTTTTGGATTCCTGTTAGGGTCATTCTACTGCAGGTATCCGCTCTTAAGTATAATCCACCAATTGCTCACCATTGTACTGAGCCAAACACTGTGATTGTTTGTCAGTTTTGCAGCAGCAAAGTGCGTTTTCTCAGTGACTACAGGAACACAGCAGCGGAGGCGTTCGAACCGATGTAACATTTTGCTCGCTACAGATTAGCCACTTATCCTCGTCTCTCATATTCCTATTTCTCCAACGGATTCGTGGAACAAATGCTTTTGGATACTTCCGACTTCCATAAGCTGCCTCCTCTTTTTTGCGTAATCTCTGTTTGCAACGTATGCCTTTGATATTTGATCTAAGAACGTTGTTATTGCGGATAAAGAACATGGCAAAGTCGGTCATTGGACTTGCACGTTTTGGATTTCCTCCTTCGGCTTTGAGGGATTTAACTTTTAATTGCATCTGCTTAGAACCATCATTCTGTTTTTTGACCAAAAGATTTGAAGATCGAGAAGTCGTCAGTTTTTTTATCCTTCAATTTGCATGTAAATGTTTGAGTCGAGGAATCGCAGAACTTTCACATTTGTATTTGTTTTTGCTAACATCCACTGATCGAACGTTCTAGATTGGCGTCTCAGCTTTTTGTTTTTCGACTCTTCGTTCAGTTTCATCCGCCAAACTGCCTTCCCAACATTCAAAGCACAGGCGTCATCGCCGCAAAATCATGCCGATCTCCGAGGTTGTCGAAGTACCACAAAGCGTTCCATCTACTTCGTACAATCAAGACTTTTCCGACGGTTTAACTCCGAACAATCGTCCTATTAAACTGCTTCGCGCCGAGCGACCATCAGGTTCTCGAGTAATCGCTGCAGATGTTGCATTAGCGCAAATTGCTGGTGACATTGACAACAACATCGAATTTTCATCACGGTCTTTACGTCGACTGACCGATGACATTGGTGCGAATTCTCGCTCTGCACATTCAGGTCTTCCGTCTTCTCCACATTTGGCTTCTTCAATTGGACGAGCATCAACCGGCAGCATCATTGTTTTTACTTTTGCATTAAGGTAAACACGAAATACAAACCGAAGTTTTGAGCTTATTTTAGTGGAATACTTTTGGTCTTTCTGCTCTTTTATTTTCTTGCCAAAATCTGTAGTCCAGCCGACGATCTCGACTCGAAGGATCCTCAACCGGTTTCGAATCGTCCACGTCAAATGTCTCCACGCAAACTTGCGAGTGCAGGTAAGTACTAATCGAAACTAACGTTCTTGAAAACATACGATTAATCAGTTATTGTAATTAGCGTTCATTCCCTTACGTCATTTCCCTCATTATAAAACGACGTATATGCAGATTTACGTTCCAACTTAATCCAAGAGCTTTTTCTTCTCATCGTCACTTTTGCGGGTTTTTTTTTGCGTTGAATTCGATTAGCGGATTACATTGACGAATCGATGTTCGCTTAATGTAAGCAATGGAGAATTGGCGTCATTTTTCTAATTTCTGTTCGTCGACCCACCTGTTTCTTGACTTGTTTTTAGAGAACGAGAGCTTAACGTATAGTCATGCAGTTATTTGAACCTATTATTGAAAAGAAAAATCTTATCGAAAGTACATTTGATTCGATACAAACAAAATCTCTTGGGTTTGTGACGTCCTTTTCCGGCATCCCAGTAGCACGGCTTATCTACCCCAGTTGACATTTTGTTGACAAAATCCGCACTTGAATTTGATTGATGCGACAAAGTGGATTCGCCGTGTGCATCGGTTTTTTAATCCAATTCTTGTTGTCACATCTGAGATCCACGAAATAATCAGAGTCTCTCTAAGATTATTAACGTGTGTTTATACACGACATTGATCAAAACACAAAACTTGTTTGTGAATACAAAATGACTATATCATTTGTTTTAGTACAAGAGAGCCCTTGTCATGTACTGTATCCAAGACGCATATACGAGCTAAAGCAGGAAGAAGGTTGTTATTCTTCGTTACCATCGATGCAAGCTCCCGAGATGACCGATGATGTCGTGGTTCTGAAGAAATCGGCAAGCAAAGGTACATTTCGTCACCTAGTCCGCAAACTCACCACTAGTTCCGCACCACTGACTGATTCTTTTGGTTCGAGTCCTGATTCTCCGTGTCTATCGATTCATAGCGAAACATGACGTCAAAGATGCGTTGATGTTGCCAAATTCTACTAACCGGTTTGATGAACACAATAACTCTACGCCAATTGCTATAGTGTTTCTGTATGACATTTAATGTCCTTTCTAATAACATTTAGTTTTTTGTTAGAATTTCAAGTCGGTTCATGAAATTTGACTTTCGAATAAATTTATGACAATTTAGTATTGATGTCAACAAATGTAAACGCAGAATATGCCTACTAATTCAAACCGTAAACTCGTTTCGCATTCTCAGTCGTGATCCTCGCCAATTCTTCAGCTTTGACGCCGGCAAATGCAGCAATCAGCTCGCAACTCGCCGCCAATCCAGAAGGCTCGTTTCGTTGAAAAGAAGAATGCGAGTGGAGTTGTTTTGCCTGGTCGCTGATTTTCTCACGAATTGTTGCTGGAATCTTTTTGTCGTTCACTTTGCAGTACATGTAAGGAGCATCCGTTTCCAGCAACAAGCGATCCAATGGAATAATTCCGTTTTGCAAAGCGTGTCGAACACCATCATCGCTTTTATCTTTCCAAAGAAAACCAGTTAAACCGATGAAGAATCCTTTGTCGATATACGCTTTTGCTTGAGCGGCAGTTCCGGTGAAGCAGTGAATTACAGCAGGCGGTAGACGATCAGCATATCGGCTCAAAATCTCCATCAAATCGTCATGTGCATCTCGCTCGTGAATGAAAAGTGATTTCTTCAAATCACATGCAATCTTCACCTAAACAAAATAGATGTTAATAGGCTTAACCTGAAAAGACAACCTGTTCCTCAAAAGCTGTTCGTTGTTGATCTCGTGGTGAGAAGTTTCGATTGAAATCTAATCCGGTTTCTCCAATAGCTACACAATTTGGATCAGCAGCTAAACTGATAATTTCTTTTTGCACTTCATTCGACCATTCTTTTGCATCATGTGGATGAACACCTGAAGCTTAATAATAAGCAATAATTCGTCGTAAAAATATACCAGAAGTAAAATAGAAGTAACCGGGATGTTTTGCACACAAACTACGAGCTTCTTGAGTCGATTTTAACGATGTGCCGGTGATCATGATTTTGCACAAACCCGCTTGCTTTGCTCTTTCAACGACCAAATCGAAATCTTTGGCAAAGTTGGGATGTGCAAGATTTGCTCCGATGTCGACAAGCTGATACGAAACCATTGCTCTTCTGGTCAAAACAATTGAACTTAAAAGACCGAACTTCAACGTTTTGATTGATGTACAAAAGCAATTAATTAATCTATAAGAAAGTTAGGAATGTTTTTACTGTGCCATATATCATTGCGATTATACGCATTGAATAAAACTAAACAATAAAATGTGAGTATTTTTATCGATATCCAATACGAAGATTTTGTGAGACAGTCGGGTAAGAAAAACAAGCACAAAAATGAGTATAAAGAAACATAAGATAACAAACATCAAAATGTAGCTTCAACAGTGTAGGTTTCAATCGAGAAATCGATACTGATGGTCTTGAATTCGATAAGTTCCATTTTCTTGCAACATGACAAAAACTTGTGAAAATCCGTGATTCTCGCCAGCGATTGCAACGTTCCCAAGCACCGAAACTAGGGCCCACGATTGACCGTCGACTTCCATATTTTGCGGATTAACGTTTATAACACTGAAGACAAGAAGATGGGTTTCATCGGCATTGTTTTCACAACTTACTTGTGATCTGTGACAGGTAGTTGCTCAAGAAAAGCTGTGATTGCACTGACTCCAATAACATGATGTCCATTCCATGTTAAAGTGGGTGCATTCGATGAGTAGAGGTATTGAAGTTTTTCTCGTTCGGTATCCAGTGCCTGGTAGTAAATAGGATAGAATTTGCGTATCTAAATTGCGATTATAAACTAAAAGTAATAAATCGCTTTCACTTTGCTGCACATCTCCTTATCGTCATTGGCCGCTTTCTTCGATTCGGACATTACAATCTACGAACTAAAAAGGACGTTTAAACTCTTATTTTAACGACAACAATATTTTAAGTGGAGTTTAAACCATAGAGTAAGCAAGACCGAAAATTTGAATAACGATATTTATTAGGAAAATCACTTCAAGAAGAACGGTAGAACCGGCCGATGTTTCAATTTTCGGCCACGTAGAAACGATTTCTGTCGAATGGCGTCGCCGAAAATCGTGTAGATCTTTCCATTCAATACAAACTGAAACGTCGTTCCTTCCTTCGGAACAACTAAATAACTTTAATCTAAATATGAACAAGAAACTAACCAATTACTTTGTCTTTTCTAGTGACCATCTGAAATGTATTTCGCGATTCGTGAGCAACTATTCCATGTAATCCGATCTACAGAAAAGGGTTACAAGCATAAATTCACGGTCATACTTGTGATGGATTCGACGCGTCGGCAACTCGTAACAGACAACCGTGATAGTCGGCCTTCAGCAGCCTCTGATCCAATCCACCATTCGTTAGCTTGACAATCTCTTCGAAATAACCGCACCACAGTTTGTATAAATCCGTTAGATCTTCGTATCTGAATATCCCCATCAGTTTAACAATAAATCCAAATACTTACTTTAGTTCTTTGAACGCATTTTTTCCTCCAGCGAATTGTCGAATCACATTCAACGGATCGGTTTTCGGTTTTCCTTTCTTCGCTTTGGCCACCTTCTCCAAATGAACACAAAAGTTCTTTTTACTTGTCGACGGCTCCATTAAATTGATCAAAATTTTTGTGGAATTTCCTGTTGAAATACGATGGTTTATTCGTTCCCGCGTGGCTGCAAACTGCGAACTGACAGTCGGTTATTTGAGAGTGTATTTCCCTCTACTGTACTGAAGAGCTTCTACAAGTATGTTCAAACACCATTCTCTATTGGGAAATAAAATATGCTATAGACTTTGATACAGCATTTCGCTCCAGTAAACTGTCTATTTCACACGCGAAGTTTTGTTGGACGGCCGGTCATTTTCATCGTCGTAATTTGGCTTAATGTTGTCGCCTATAACCAAAATTGCATATACTGTCCTTTCGAGTAACCAAAACGGGCACATTAAGAAACAAACTTCTACTCGAGCGTTGCTTAATTGCCAAATTTAACTGTGACTCGACCACGTGATTGGGGACCTGTAAAAGGAGGTGCTCTGCTTAATAACTACAAAGAGTTCATTTGTCTCCAGTTGAGCAGGTTTAAGTGAAAGCTAATTGGATTTGTGGTTCTGACTTCGAGGATAACTTCTAGCTATTCAATGAGCAAAGAACTTTACGATTTCGAAATGAGATAAGTCGGAAAAAGAAAACGCTTTTGGGCCCTGTACAACTTCCTCGTCTTTTCTTTATTCTAATTGACAGATCAAGCTTTAGAAGTTGAAATTCATCGCGGTTCTTCCAAGCATAAATTTTTCATCTACTTTACGAGTCATGATTGATGGCTAAGGCAAATGCCGCAACTTTAATTCAAAGCCACGAATTTTAATTGGGTTAAGAATTTACTGTAAATGAATTAGTGTTTTCAATTATCTCAGCAATCTTTCAACTCTTAAGCTCCGACTGTTACTTGCGAGCAAGTGTTTCATTCAAACTGTAGGTCTTTTAGTGAAGTTGTTTTCGTGTGACTTACAAGCCTCTAGAAATAATGTCTACAGATTTATTTTTGTCTCGAAATCTTTCTGAATAACGAGTTTTTATCGACAACTTGATTAAGAAATTGGAAAAGTTTGTAAGAGCTTGAGGCCAAATATCCAATTTACTGCTCCCAAACACAATCATCTTTGCTTCTGAACTTGTTATAAGTGTTTTGGTATTATTCGTGTACATTTCGAAGAATAAGTTAATTAGGCAATCTTCCCGATTAACATAAAATTCGTAAGCCCGAAATTGACTTCGTTCACAAGTCAATAGCGCCATTTGATTCACTTTCGTTTATCGTATTATAATTTAAGAAGATGAAGTGAGAAGGCGTTTGGAGGTTGTTGTGAAAGGAAGTTTTTGAGCTGAGCATTCGGGTGTCGATATCTTGTAGTTCTTTTCGATTATCAACACAGTTGACCTATTTAATATGCACATACTTAGTTACTAACAAACGAAGCATAATCCTATTGCTTTAACTTCAATATACCCATTGACTTATTGCGACATTTCTTTTGTTGTTCCAATCAAACAGGTGCTTTATTTTGACGTAAAAACGACAAGAATTCTTGTTTTCATATTCGTACAGCGGAACTATAGCCCGTAGTCTATGAACGTACTTACTCGGGTATTTCGCATTCTGAAATGATCCATGAATAAGCCAAAATAGTTCATAAAATTGGCACGTATTAGCCGAAGTTACATCGACAATCATAAGAACGTCAAAACTCTTGTACTGTACTCAAGATGGGAAAATCTAAATTCTATGAACTTACTTTCAAAATTAATAGAATAATTTGAATGTCTAGAAAAGTGCTCTGATTCTTAATCAGAGCTAAAGTTCTGTTGGAAGTGGATGTGTTCTACAATATGAACTAAACTGGATTCTAATTAAGAACTACGACTATTCACGCAGCCATAAGCATATCTTTCTAATAGTTCACGTTTGTTTATATAATAACATTAGCTGTTCGTTTAGTTGCGTTAGAAGGGCGATTGAACTGAATTTGCGGTACTAGTAAACTGAGAATACTTTCAAATGCAAAGCTGAAATGAAAACATTGGGTATTAGAATTGGAAAGCAGATTTACGGAATTTGTTTGCAAACCAGAAGTTCTTTAAAATTTGGGTTTGAGTCCAGATCGCACAATGAGAAGGATATTATGTTCCATTTTGTTATGCATACCTGAGTTGTTGTGCATAAGAAACCGCACGACAAATTTGTTTATCCCAACCTTAGAAGTCCTATCATAGGAAACCACAATCTGTAAACTGTTTTGGTAACTCTGTTGTTGAAAGCGTACAAATCGAAAGAAGGATGAACTTTTAAATTGCGTCCATGTTGTAAGCAATAGGTGAGATTGTTTTCGACATAAATTACGTTCCAAGGTTGACATAAAACGGTACTCGTCATAACTGCCGTCATCTTCGTGTTATGCAAATTTTGATTATACGTCGAAGTTCCTACAAAGATAAAGCGGATTGAATTCCCGTTCTGCAAACTTGGGGTCAATCTCAGTGGGAAAGACGAAATGTCGTCGAGAACTCGATATTCTGTCCACGACTTTATAAGTTTCAAATTATGTTTGATGTCTGTTGAGACGAAAAAACAACAAAAAGAGAACAAACATATTCAATGGACCTGAACGTTTACTGTAATAGTCAACAAACTGAACTTCCTATTGTTCAGTTTTGTAGTTCATTTTGCCGAAAACCATTTCATAAATCAAGAAACACAGTTCAAGTAGTATTGTTGTTTATATCGTCGACAATCATATCCACACTCAACTACCGTACACAAATTTCCGTCGATAACAACCAGAAATGACGTGAAAGCAAATTTTCAAATCAACCTCCGCTTTAACCTTATTGTTTTAAAGCTCATGCCTATTCTGTGAGCTACACAGTTTATAGTATTTTAAGTGAAATCATCAACGGCAGTCGAAGATTTCCGTTTCTGTGGTTTCCGCTCATTTGCCCGTTAATCGCGGTCGCTAACCGTGAAATTCAATCCATCTGTTTGACTGTTGATTCAAACGGATCTTATCTATGTGTGAATACGGTCTGGGCTTGTCAGATAGACTTCCGTTTCGGCATTCATTTTGCGCGTGGGGCGGGAGATGGAACCGAACTCATTAATGAATTTATTAAAATTAAATTTAAAGAGGCGGAGCATTGTACGAATTTCCGTTTCGTACTCTTAGCCGCAGTCCAGTTAAATACCCTGAAATTTTGATGAAAGCAAGTTAAACGGATTGGTTGAAGTGACCTTCTTTCCTTTCTTTGCGCTTCTCGAATTCGGCCACAACGACTTTGTTGTGCTTCTCCTCACATCTTCGTTTTTACTCGTCCATTACCCAATTACAAGAACGATGAAATTGCCAGATTCTGTGATTTATGGCAGAATCGGAGCTTGACAGTTGTAAAACGTTTGTTAACGTGCACTCAACTTGTTGGGCCTAATGAGATGGTTATTGGTTTACTCGATTGTTGGTACATAGTTTGGCTATGGAACAGGAGCCTAAGGTCCACAGGTGAATAAAAAAGCGTATCGATAAAGAGCTCACCAAAGCTCTTTGTCTTTAATCGATTATCAGACAGATTGATGTCTCTATAAGCTTTAACACTTAATTATTGTAAGTAAGTTAGTTGGTGACTTCTAAAGACCATTTTTTGTCCACAATTGGCATTGTTAGCTGTAGGCGCTTGTTTCCTGAAGTTACAACAACCGGAACGACCGCCTGTTTTATATTTGATGTTTGTTCGATTCGTAAAGAGGGCGGAGTTTCGATTACTTGTGGGTTTAAATTCGTCGAACAATTCGAACTGTGCCAATTGTCACTTGGTTATTCTTCTGCTTGTGACCACTCAAAACGGTCTTTTGAGTGTACTAACAGCAATCACTTTGATTCTTTTCAACACCCAACCGCACCCTAATAACCTACGCAGCAACGCGTTAACTTAATTGTTCGGGGCGGAATTCGTCATTTTCCAAACATGAGTTGGAAACGTTAAGATGAAAGACTCAAAAAATTTCCCAATCACTTGTGTTAACATTTTCGAGCCCACTTTTGACTTACGCTTTAAGCTTGGTTTTGGATTCGCTGCAAACTCTTGTGTGATCTTCGAGTAATGTCGCGTTCGAAATAACTCCTTTACAGACGCATTTAACATCCGATTATTTCAGAATCCGACTTCTTTCGGATCAAACTTTTGGTCACTTCGCGCGTGTCAGAAATGCAGAAATTGATCTTTGCCATCGTCGCTCTTTTCGTTTTGGCCATTGCCTCTCCTTATGCTCATGCAGGACCGGTGCTCGCGGACGAGAATACGATCAAACTCCGTAAGTTTGGACGAAGTAGTGAGAATGATAAACGATGACGAATTTCGTAATCGGAAACATACATCATTATTTTCGGTGATGTATGCCAAGTAAAGATCACGACTCAAAGATTATAACATTGAAGGAAAGGCCTGAAGTTTTACAGCGGTTGTGAATATTCAATTATCGTCTAACATAATTCCAAACCTTCCGCGTTGTAGGCGGCCATTCCACGAATCTTAACTCATTACTGACCGATTGTTTAAGCTCGTAGTACACTCCAGGCATTGAAGGAGTTTATTCAGATTTAAGTACCGTATGTTAGGTCAAGGTTTTTAGTGTCAAACCGGTAATCATTGTTTGAAGATTGAATTACAAAATTTCTGGAATCAGTTAAGGCCAAGAAAACAAAAAACATATACGAACGGTAATGCCATTCCGTTTCTTATATCAGAAGAACGGAAATATTCGGTGACCGATGTGATGATCTGTTTTCAATTGCAGTTATGAAAGTTTCATTATGAGAAATAAGCAAAGTTCAATTTATTCTAACAATCAACTCTTCTTTTCAGTCCGCAACTACATGGAACGATATGCCGAGCCTGAGAGCGATTACGTTGTTCTCGATGCCATGAGGTAAGTGGTCTTTGAATAAGAGGTGTCTTCGCGTCAGAAACAATTAAACTCAAACGGTTTTGTTGTTGCACGTTCTTGACAGTCTCAAATTTTAAATGTGGGTTGGTGAAATTGCAATTTTCCAAGAACCTCTCTTTGAAAGCTCGGTTCCAGGCCAGTAAGCGCCGTCTAAACCGTTGGAGTGGAGAATTTCTCAGAATGCCCGATGGTACAAAACTCTTCATCTTTGATCGTCTTTATAGCTTTTCAACTCAATTACTATTCTGACAATAACTTCAGAACAATGCTCTTAAACTCTAACGATTGTTCAGAAACAGAGCATTCCAATTTTTTGTTTATTAGCAACAGGGTAGTTGTTCCAGAACACAAAAAAAGCCAATAACAACACTTTTATTTATGATCGTTATAATTAAAGAAGGAAACTTCAATTGATCACAATTGAGATTACCGTTTACGGAAAGAAGTGACGTTCGACTAAGTAAATATCTTATTGGACTCTATGCTAAGAAGATACGAAATGAACGGAATGTTTACTCAGGAAGTGAACGGTTCTTAATCGACAATATTGTGTCATGGGCAATCTTTTCGTTCAAAAACAAACATTTGAGGTTGGGAAAAGAGCAAACAGATACGCGGGTCAAGAATAAACGTACTATGTGTATATCCTTTAAAATTGATGTTCAGCCAAAAATAACCATCTTCGTGTTTCAGATCAAGCAAACGAGGCCTCGGACCACGACCACTTCGATTCGGTTAAACACACAAACATGTTCGCTTTCCTCGACCTTTTCACTCCAGTTTGATGATGTGTTTTGGATAAATCGATCTTATTCTAAACGTCTTATGATCCTTTCGTGTGCTTCTTCTTTTCGCAGCTAGTCGTTTTTGCATTGATGGCCGCTACAATTTCTACCGCCCTTGTTAATCAAATCGATGAACAACTATTGGACCAAATGGACGTTGACTTCAAGTATTCCGATTGTTTTCTCTCACGTTCACCGACATCCATCTTCTGTCCACTCAACATTCCTTATCAACCTTTCTATACTGATGTTGTTTTTGTACACAAAACAAAGAACCTGGTGTTGACGTTTGTAAACCAAAATGTTATAAAGAAACGATCGATCAAACTGAAAACGCAATCAGCAATATAACTCGAAACTTTTGGTCGAGAAATGTAATTTCGTTGAGTACATTTGAATACGCTGGAGTTTTAGTGTTCGCACTGATGAATTTATCGCAAGTACTTTCATTGCCTTAACAACGTGATATAAAGCTAAAAGATCGAATGAATCTTCCATCTCTGAATAAAGAAGCCCCCAAAAATTGAACAAACACACTATTTTGTGTCACCTACGATTTGCTTGGCAACTTTTTTCCATTCAGTTTTGTCGACGTGTGGTTTTGTATCAATCTCCATCTCTGTATGTCGAGTATACTTTCCAATTTAATTGTAGATTATAATACAAATTTATCAAAATTATCTTCATGTTCGACAGTGGCTAGTGATGATTACTGTGTCAGGAGAATGACGATTAGTTGATCGAAATCACTGGTTGTGGCGAAATTTATGGCTGATATGAAACTCGTACGTGAATGTACCTAAAGAAGTAAAGTAGAATCAAACAAAAATTGCTATCAGACCGTATATTCCGACTCCATTGAACATTGACATTGCTAAACAAGACATTGACATTTGCAATCGTAACTAACAAGCAAACTGCTCAAAAAACTCGACTGGAAGTTTCACAGTTTGTTTGTTAATTGATTGCAAATTTCAATAAAAACAAACCACCAAAAGCATCGTCTTCTATTCTCGCACAAGTCTAAAGCAGAGAAACGTTCTGTTTAATCCTACAAACTCACTTCGACCACAACCAAGAAGTTGAGTAAACGAGTCAATCTCTCCAAGGCCAACGTAAAATTGCCATTACAACGTCGCATTGTTTCGGCAATCAATGCACTACGATATGTTTGCTGAGCAGCGGCGATCAATTTTCGACCATTTACAGACATACATTGAACTAAAACTACAAATTACACTAATTTACGTTTCAGTTGTACCTGGAGTGGCAACACAGAGCGCTTTCAAGAGTGCGAACTGAAACTGTTATATAGCAATCTGTCGCTTCATATTCGAATACTTCTTCTTGACTAACATTCAATTCATCTGAACTCAAAACAATCTCATCGTAAGCCCATCGACTACACGCAGCGATTCTTAAATGTTTGTTTAGATCCCGATCAATGTGATGATCTTTTACTGTCCGTATTTGTTGATGGTTTCTGAGTTCTCGATATCCACAACCGGCATGAATGTGGAACCGCTGAAGTACAATGAACTAAGAATTTCAAGGAACGAACATACCCGGTGACTAGCACTCGCCGTCCACTTTTACGCAACACATCAAAAGATCTCGAACACAAATTCAACCAAATCCATTGCATTGATCGACCGGCCAGCAGTCGCAATCGATCATCGTAGTCCAACTGAGGGACCTCTAAACGTTGTGCATTGGATACGATTGAAAGTTTTTGATTTGCATAGAAACTCTGATTAAATATTTCGTAATCAAGGGCAACCAATCAGAACATAAAATTACATGGTTTTGTTTTATCTTTTTTATTCAAATCACTTGCCTATGACATGTGAAGCAAAATCAGTGTACAAGACTGTTAAACGTGCGTAATTGGCTGCAAAGTTCTCTGGTACTAAATACTCGGGATCCCAATTCATCTACGGAATCTCGACGTAGTAACTGCAACAGTTGTTAAAGCAAACCTTTGCTCTAGCGGACATCAAATTTGGTAGAAAAAATGCTTCGTGCATGTTTACATTCATATTAAAACGATGACGTTTGTCCGCCTTTATTACGTAGCTGTATTCGTGATCGAAGTAAATGTCCACGAATTTGTCTACTTTGCAATAGTAGTTTGTGATACTTGCTAGATCGTGAATGTCGAAGAACGGCACCAAACGTCTTGTGCCTAAGGGATTGTTGTTTGGACTATTCTGTAATTTGTTGCATAGACAACCGAAAAGTGGTCGTAAAGTAAACACACCAATCTCTGATGTTTCAACAAAATCGAATCTTTTTGTAGAACTTTTCCTCTGTTAACGGCTGCGTAAAGATTGTACATTCGCGTAAAAACGGTCGAAGTATTATATCTCGATGCGACCGCACGACTCTTTGGATCATCCGGAATCTCATGTCGAAACTTGCCATCAGTAACCACTATACAGTTAGAGACTTCCAACACTTTTCTAGTAATTAGAAACTTACGATCCGGATTCAGACCACCGCTTAGACAACGTTGTAGTCGACAAGCTCTGCATTGGTTTCGATTTGCGAGATCAACGTTGCAGCGACCCGAGCTGCACGAATAACGCTTTTTATAGCGAATCGTTCTGAGGAAAAACGACTTGCAACCACTGAAATGAACATTGCGACGATTTCTCGATTAAAATCAAGTTCGAGCTAATAAGCAACATACGAGCAGCAGAGAGCGTCGTAGTGTTTTGAAGCTCCAAGTACACCACAAACAACACAACGATTATTTCCTCGTTCTTCATACTGACTTTCATTTACAAAATCACTGGGCATCGACTCTGAATTTCAGTCATTATCAGAAAACTGTTCAATTAACAGCTTACCCCACTCACGTGTATCTTGGTCGTACATCATATTTTCTCGCTGTTTGTGACACTCTTTCACACAATTTAAGACTGGAACGGCGTTAATAAAGTCCGAAAATTATACTTTGGTTGAGATTTCAAAACGCCATGTTCAAATTCACTACCGTACGAATACACAAATTGTTTTGGGAGCATACGGTAAGCAAATAAATGTGCGTATAAAGTTGATGATTTATCCTCAACGTTTTTGACTTGGCCTTATAAGCGTTCAACTGTTCATATCGTCGACATTGAGAAAACGCACTAACAAAGGATATGTTTCTCTTGTGCTAAGAAACTTGGTTGCCAATCGATTAAAAGCTAGATTTTAAAAAAAGATACATGTCAATTAGACAATCGAAATAGGTTTGCATACAAAGTTGAAGACATCAACTGATTGATCAGAAGCTGAAAAACCTTTTAGAAGAATAATATCAAACATTGTGTTGACACAAAATCTCAATCTTCCAAGTAACAAGTCAAAAGTAAAGTTTTGTATGCTAAGCCAATGTTCTTTACGGAGAAAAAGCAGTACAACTTGGTAAGAAATAAAACCAAACTTGTTATTTGCGTCTTTCTAATGATCAAATCCCCATCGGTCCCCACGCACGCACCATATTTCCTTTTTCCTAACCTCTACAAGTACAATTCACCTGCCAATTGTCCATTGCAAAATACCGACTACAATGCACGATTGCGTGTCTTAAATTCAGTGACAGCACGCGATAGAAGTTGGCATTTAAGAAATTGGAGGGGCAGCTAATTGACGGGTTTTGCATAGAGAACTTCAGATTGTCGGCATTTCACGAAAGATTCTCCCTTAAATGAACTTATTGATAAACTTTAGGATCAAAAAAGTACTTTTTGTTGGGAATTCAATACTCTTTTCCGGCAAGCAGTCTTTAAATGATAGAACACATTAGAACGGAGAAACAATTCGAAAGCTTAAAAAACAGTCAATTTTACAGATTAGTCATTTTAATTGTTGTTTTGTATTTGCAATAGAGACTAGGCTTAATTTTCCAAAATATTTTCGTTTCTTTCCACCATTCACTTTAACATAATTACCCGTTATTTAGCAATGGAAGTGTCAACCATAGGCTAAGTGGTTCAATGCACGTTTGGTTTATTCGTAGATATTCATACAAAATCAAACAGAATTAAGTCGTGTATATTGCGGTTGTTTGTAGCGTTTTGCATCGCCAACCGGTAAGCGAATGAACCGCGGAATGGACGAACGAGGAGCTTCGGTCTGAACTTCTGGAGCGGCTGTCGTTGTAATGTTCGTATTTTGCGATGGCACATATTGCAATCCGTTTGGTAGTGTGCAGATGTTGCTAACTAAAAGCTTATCTCGATGCACATCAAAATCGGGAGTGTAAGCCATTGGATTGATCATTTGATCCAAAAGCTCCTGGTTTTCCGGCAATTTTTGACATCTAGACAAAAACAATTAAATCAATCAAAGTTAAGTAAACGACTTCAGTGCTTGATCTGTCTTTCCTGCATATTGTTGCATCACGTAGCCAACAGCGTAGATGAGGTCGGCATCAAGAGTGGCTCCACAAACATGTCGAATGGCACAGTACCAAGGATTCAACGAATAGGTCAAGAACCTAAAAAGTTTTTTTGATCACACAAATCGCAATCAAAGCTTTAGCAAATCAAATGATAAGCCTTGTAGTTTTGATTCGTTGACGCACTTGCAATAATCTCCTCCTTCTTCGACGATCTCCATTTTCTTCAAACTCGAAGTTTTTGTGTTGTAATCGGCAACGCACGGACTGTACGTCTCATTCGAATCGGATATTTTTTCGATGTTGTGGAAGAAAATGAAATGCGTGAAGTTGTATTTTTCAAGGCACTCGATGATTATCTTCTCTCTAAAGTTACATTTCAATTATTTTCTCTATTAGAACGTACGCTTCTTCCGGTTCCAAGGACGCGTTAACGACATTCTTTTGTGAAAGTACAATCATAGTGGAGATCGATACACACGGAGCCATCTCTTCAATGCTAAAAGAAAAAACTGAAAGCTCATTACAGTAAAACACACACATTTTTTGTTGGTTGTAATTGATGCTTTTGCCGCCTGCCATTTGACTAGTCACTGTGGCACCAACGGAAATGACAATCAGAAAGAGTACGACAATCGACATTGCTGCTCGAATGAACAAGCAACAAAAATGGAATACAAACCACGAATATGCTCAGTTTAAAACGTTTGCTTCTTCAACTTAAATCGACGACTAGTCCAATTTCTCATGAATCATTTGAGAAAGGGACTTTGAATGATGATTAAATGTTGCATAACAGAAATCGTGATTAAGTGTGTGAATCTTTGTTAAGATTAACTTGATTCTGAAAGGTTTTGTGAAGAGAAGTTACTAATCACTAAATCCAAATCTAACTGGACTAAGTATTCTATTAGAAAACGGTCCAGAAGAACATTGATGAGTATCGAGCTATTTCATAGCAAATCGATAATCACAATTTCGCTGGAACTTTGTGCGTCGCTTTCTTGTTAGTCCTACTGATGGCTCTTAGGTTGCAGTCGTTTAATACTGAGATTACCAAATAAGTTTAAATGTGCAGCTTATTGTTTATGTAAATTCACTCCACTTGTCCAGACGCCTTCACCCAAAATTATCAACTACTTTTTAAAATTTCACAACGATTAATTTAGAGTTATAATTCATGTCGTGCATAGTTTTCTCGAAACATCTTTACGAAATGATTGTTTCAGGTTATAGCGAGTTCTATTCAGTACGATGGCAAAGCCGGTTGTCAAGCCACAAACATCCAGCGATTCTTCAGATTGTAATTTCGTAACACTAACGCTTTTTAATCGCAGATTTCAGCTGATGAAGCACCAACAAAGAAGACAACCGTTAAGCCTATGATCAAGGCGATAACTAAAATTCCGCCCAAGGTGGCTGCCAAGACGGAAGACTCGAGTGATTCCTCGGACTGTAAGTAGAATAACCAGTTCTTGTTGTAATTGATTCTGTTAAGCTGACGAAGCACCGCCAAAGAAGTCACCAGTGAAGCCTGTAGTTAAGCCGTCTCCGAAAATTGCTACCAAGTCAAGAGCATCGAGCGACTCTTCCGATTGTAAGTGTGGATAACAGTTTTATTACATACCAAAATTGGTAGCTGATGAAGCACCGCCGAAGAAGTCACCAGTGAAGCCAGTGGTAAAATCGACGCCAAAAGCTGCTGTCAAACCAAAGGACTCAAGTGATTCTTCAGATTGTAAGTTAATTCTTAAATTGTTAAAATCAAGAATTTAAGCTGACGAAGCACCGGCCAAGAAGTCGCCAGTGAAGCCAGTGGTAAAATCGACGCCAAAAGCTGCTGTCAAACCAAAGGACTCAAGTGATTCTTCAGATTGTAAGTTAATTCTTAAATTGTTAAAATCAAGAATTTAAGCTGACGAAGCACCGGCCAAGAAGTCGCCAGTGAAGCCAGTGGTAAAATCGACGCAAAAAGCTGCTGCCAAACCAAAGGACTCAAGTGATTCTTCAGATTGTAAGTTAATTCTTAAATTGTTAAAATCAAGAATTTAAGCTGACGAAGCACCGGCCAAGAAGTCGCCAGTGAAGCCAGTGGTAAAATCGACGCCAAAAGCTGCTGTCAAACCAAAGGACTCAAGTGATTCTTCAGATTGTAAGTTAATTCTTAAATTGTTAAAATCAAGAATTTAAGCTGACGAAGCACCGGCCAAGAAGTCACCAGTGAAGCCAGTGGTAAAATCGACGCAAAAAGCTGCTGCCAAACCAAAGGACTCAAGTGATTCTTCAGATTGTAAGTTAATTCTTAAATTGTTAAAATCAAGAATTTAAGCTGACGAAGCACCGGCCAAGAAGTTACCAGTGAAGCCAGTGGTAAAATCGACGCCAAAAGCTGCTGTCAAACCAAAGGACTCAAGTGATTCTTCAGATTGTAATTTAATTCTTAAATTGTTAAAATCAAGAATTTAAGCTGACGAAGCACCGGCCAAGAAGTCACCAGTGAAGCCAGTGGTAAAATCGACGCAAAAAGCTGCTGCCAAACCAAAGGAATCGAGTGACTCTTCTGACTGTAAGTAGATTTAGAACTATTGTTATAATTGAAGCTCTTAAGCTGACGAAGCACCGCCGAAGAAGGCACCAGTGAAGCCAGTGGTAAAATCGACGCCAAAAGCTGCTGTCAAACCAAAGGAATCGAGTGACTCTTCTGACTGTAAGTAGATTTAGAACTATTGTTATAATTGAAGCTCTTAAGCTGACGAAGCACCACCGAAGAAGGCACCAGTGAAGCCTGTGGTAAAATCAACACCCAAAGCTGCTGTCAAACCAAAGGAATCAAGTGACTCTTCTGACTGTAAGTAGATTTAGAACTATTGTTATAATTGAAGCTGTTAAGCTGACGAAGCACCGGCCAAGAAGTCGCCAGCGAAGCCAGTGGTAAAATCGACGCCAAAAGCTGCTGTCAAACCAAAGGAATCGAGTGACTCTTCTGACTGTAAGTAGATTTAGAACTATTGTTATAATTGAAGCTCTTAAGCTGACGAAGCACCACCGAAGAAGGCACCAGTGAAGCCTGTGGTAAAATCAACACCCAAAGCTGCTGTCAAACCAAAGGAATCAAGTGACTCTTCTGACTGTAAGTAGATTTAGAACTATTGTTATAATTGAAGCTCTTAAGCTGACGAAGCACCACCGAAGAAGGCACCAGTGAAGCCTGTGGTAAAATCAACACCCAAAGCTGCTGTCAAACCAAAGGAATCGAGTGACTCTTCCGACTGTAAGTAGATTCAGAACTATTGTTATAATTGAAGCTGTTAAGCTGACGAAGCACCGGCCAAGAAGTCGCCAGCGAAGCCAGTGGTAAAATCGACGCCAAAAGCTGCTGTCAAACCAAAGGAATCGAGTGACTCTTCGGATTGTAAGTTTAAATAACCGTCTTTCTTAACAATAGAATCTCAAGCTGACGAAGCACCGCCGAAGAAGGCACCAGTGAAGCCTGTGGTAAAATCGACGCCAAAAGCTGCTGTCAAACCAAAGGAATCGAGTGACTCTTCCGACTGTAAGTAGATTCAGAACTATTGTTATAATTGAAGCTGTTAAGCTGACGAAGCACCGCCGAAGAAGGCACCAGTGAAGCCTGTGGTAAAATCGACGCCAAAAGCTGCTGTCAAACCAAAGGAGTCAAGTGATTCTTCCGATTGTAAGTGAATTCATAACTATTGTTATAATTGAAGCTGTTAAGCTGACGAAGCACCGGTCAAGAAGTCGCCAGTGAAGCCTGTGATGAAATCGACGCCAAAAGCTGCTGTCAAACCAAAGGAATCGAGTGACTCTTCTGACTGTAAGTAGATTTAGAACTATTGTTATAATTGAAGCTCTTAAGCTGACGAAGCACCACCGAAGAAGGCACCAGTGAAGCCTGTGGTAAAATCAACACCCAAAGCTGCTGTCAAACCAAAGGAGTCAAGTGATTCTTCCGATTGTAAGTGAATTCATAACTATTGTTATAATTGAAGCTGTTAAGCTGACGAAGCACCGGTCAAGAAGTCGCCAGTGAAGCCTGTGATGAAATCGACGCCAAAAGCTGCTGCGAAGAGCTCAAGTGACTCTTCTGATTGTAAGTAGATTCAGAACTATTGTTATAACTGAAGCTGTTAAGCTGACGAAGCACCGCCGAAGAAGTCACCAGTGAAGCCAGTGGTAAAATCGACGCCCAAAGCTGCTGTCAAACCAAAGGAGTCAAGTGATTCTTCCGATTGTAAGTGAATTCATAACTATTGTTATAATTGAAGCTCTTAAGCTAATAAAGCACCCCCGAAGAAGATCGTGGAGCCAGTGATGAAAACGACACTACTAGTAAACGCTAAAGCAAAAGAATTGAGTGATTCTTCTGACTGTAAGTTTTACTCGTTTAAACTCTTTAAAATTTTATTTTTAGCGGACGCTCCACCACGAAAAACGGCAAAGTTAAATGGTTCTTCGGACTTTAAGAAACCAGTATGTTATAATATGGGTTTCTGTCATTTTTGTTTGTTTAGCAAAATGGAACTTCTAATGCTGTGAAGGACATTTGCAATAACAATGTTTCTCTTCAAAATGAAGTGGAAGATATGGACTACGAAGCTGGAGATGCGAGTAAGTAGCATGTCACACCACAATTGAAAATCCACCCATTAAGGTGATCATCCACCAGCTAAGAAAGCAAAACCAAATGGATATACACCGAATTTGGAAAAGGTAGTGAGAATCGTTTAACAGGCAATTATATGTTCGATTTTAGCGTCGACCTTCTTCTCCATTCCGACGTGTTAAAAGTACGAAAGATCAGTTGCGCGAGGAATTACGAGACAATTCATACAAGGTCAGTGCGAATAAACTGTTCACATCGTAACTGAGGTTTTTGTCTTCAGAGTACCGATCCGTGGGGCCTACGAGCTGCCAAAGACTTTGCCACAGTTAAAGGAAAGAATTTCCGTCACGAAAAGACGAAGAAAAAACGTGGGACTTATGGCGGTGGACGAATTTCAATGGAAATCAATTCGATCAAATTTGACGATGAGTGAGACGGAACTTATAATAATATTTGTTTGATAATATTCTTTTACTTGTTAAGTTGTTTTTCATTTGTATTTGATTGTTGAATTTTGTTTTTAAATGTCTAATCAAAAGTTTCAATATAAATGCAATGCTCGAACTTATTTGCCAGAATCCTTTGTGTTGAAAAGTTGAACGAAATTCACACTGAATGAACTTTTAATTGCCAGTTGAACTTATTTTAAGATAAAACAACTCATAAGAAAGCAATGGCATTCATTTAACTTCTTTCAAATACACCTAACAAATCTCTCAATCCAAGTGAAGGATCTGAAGCAGAACACCAAGAAGTTCAGGGCGCCTCTTTTGTTCCTCGCTTGCTGCGACCAACAAACTGAATGAGCAGCTACGTTGTCTTCGAAGCTTATTTTTATTACAACTGGTTGTAACATAAGCTCAGCGTTTACGAAGAATATTTGCGTGTTTTTGTGCATGTGAAAGCAAACAATTTGATTGTCGTTCAACCGATTTGTTTTCAGCGGCCTTCTCAACGTCGTCGTTCAAACGCCGAAATGGTTGTTGGAAAATTGGTTGAAGCGGGAAAATGGACATTGGAGACGATCCGTGGAGCGGCCGTTGTCTTGGCCTCACCGAACGCTCCAATTCCCGAGACCAAACTTCATCCACGTATGCCGGCTCGTCCGTGGACCGGAGCTGAATGGGTGAGTTCGAAACTATTGAAGTAGAGATTTTGAATGTCTATGATTTAGTTTCGAATGTTGTCATGGCGTCACATTTGGATGTATGCTCCGGTCTTTCGCTATTACATCTACTCGGGCATTATTGTCTTTGGTGTCTTCAAATTCTTGGTTCCATGTAAGTTTTTTTCTTCAAAGGTTTTGTTGTTTGTTCTTTAAACTTTTATTGAGTAAATGTTTTCTTTCAGTGAAACCAAGACATAAGATCATGTACAAGAAAGGCAAAGAAGATTCTCATCATCACGAAGTTGAGCACTGGTACGGTTTCCGTCAGAAGCTTCAAGACAACGAATATTTCCGTCGTCGTGCTGCCCAAGGACATTGATTCGTGTGTTGTGATGATGTACACGATGTAGAATTGTTTCCAGAAATAGGTTACCGAATAAATGGAGTTTAAGGTTTTTGTCTTCATTACGATTTGAGCTGATTTCAAGTGAATAAGCGTTGAGATCTTGCGGAATTTAAATCGACGTTGAGAGTTTTCGTCCGGATAAAAGACAACCGAAACTCTCGATCTTCGTTTAATTTCGCTGTTGCAAACTGGAGACTTTGAGACCATTCGGTTTCTCTCATTGATGTTTTGAATGACACACCGATTTTCTGGACGGTCGCACCGTTTAACCGAATTTCTTGTGCTCACAATTACTAGGCCACAAAATCCATATTCTCGATCATTCAAGTTTTTAAAGGTGGCAATTTGAACCGAAAGTGAATGCCGTGACCTTTCATTTGCCATTAGTCAACTGCAAAACTAATGGCGATTGTGCTCTAACGGACGTTGTAACAACTACTAACGAAAAGAACTACTAGTCGCTTAGAGATGTTATTTTCGATAAAATTGAAACCGCTGCTTGTAAAATGGACGAACATAAGAGGTGAGAAATTGGTTGTGTCGATTGCTAACGGCGACTGGCGCCTCTTAAAGTTTGATCGGCCAAATGGACGGGCTGACGGCAGTTGACTCCGAGATCAACTGCAACTTGTTTCAGGATGCAGTGGAGGCGGATGTGGCTGCACACCAATTTTACAACCTCGTTGCCGGGCTAAGTCATTTCAAAGCAAAATTGAATCAGCGAAAGAAAACGCATTGCTTTGAACACCGCGATCCCACAATTTGATCTCAAATGCGTATTCTCATAAATCTCGACTTGCAATTCGAACGGTCTTCTCATTTGTTTTAGTAGTTTTCCTTATTGCCAACCTTCGATCGCCTTCGATTAAAACCCGTTTGCACAACCTCTTTGTGCAGCAGTACCTTATTTTCCGTCGTTATATTTGATTCTTTTCATTCCACTGACCAGTTAGCCACGAACAAAAACGAAAACAAAGTGATGAAAACGGTGATGATTTTCGGTCCAACGGTCTCCGCTCAAAATTTGACCGTCAGACGAACTTTTGAAGATTCCAATATGTAGCGGCCGCCGGCGATTCCATTCACTTTGCCTTTTCATTTCCGTCTTGAAGCAAAATATTCGAAAACGATTGTTGGTTGTCAAACGTGTAAAGGATTTAAGTTGAATGTCGTTATTTTAGCGTCTATCGGTGCTCAAAAGTTTCTTCTATATGGCGACTGTAGACGTTGCATCATTGAACGATGAGCGTCCAACGACCACTACGATTTCTACGATTGCCGTTCGTGCCGAACCTCATACTACGATCGTGATTGCAATGTTGAAGGTTTGTTTCGCTTTCGTTGAACATAACTCTTTCGATTGGTTTAGAGTTTGGGTGACATTGAATTGCGAATTGATGAAATGAAGCCGAGACTTTTGGAAATCGGAGCGAATGGAGAAGAAACCACCAAACTGTTGGATTCGCATAGCGACTTGATTACACGATTGGCAAGCAAACAAGAGCAAGTAGAAGAACTACTTACACGTGCCGATCAGTTGGTAACCGAACAAAAAGATCAGGACATCTATGTCTATTCGGCCATGGCTGATTCTTTGGGCATCGCGTGGAAAGAACTCAACCGGCAGTTGGAACTTCGCGGTTATATTCTCGAAGATACACTTTGCTTTTACGAACATACAGACAAACAGGAACAGGTTGGCATAAACTCATAAATATGAGAAATTAAAGTAATCGAGTGAGTGACTGTATGCGTGTGAGCGAAGAGTTGACATGAGAAGTAATGTTGGCAGTTTGCCTCGACTTCTTGTTCGTGAAATTTTGGTTCATTTTTCATTTATTTTGCTCGTGATATTCGTGTTATACGTGTTCCAGAATATGTCTTTACCCGTTAATTGATTTAGCCGAAATGAGTTTATTTGAGCAACTAGACGATGTTTTTGAGCTTCTGCAAAGTCGAGATCGTACAGTAGCGCTGAATGCCTTCGATGTATTCTGCCGTTTTCCTGATGAACTGCTCACCGACTTCCTTCGACGCGACGATTTCGAACGAGTGAAAACGATCGTCAAAATTTTTGCCAACATCTCAATGGTCAATGTTGGGATATTGGAGACGATGATCGTTGTAGCACAAACGGAAAGAGGTGCTGAGCTTGTTGCTCAAAACGAAAAGGTTGTTAAAAAATTGTTTTCGTTGGCCAAAAGCGGAGATCCCTTAAAATTCGTGTTACCGTTGACTCAAACATCGCGAATGGCACCAAAAGCACTTCACGAAATGCTGTTTCGTTTGAATGGAAATTACTTTACTCTACTCGAAGGTTAGAATTTATGTTGAATTCCAGTGAAATTGCCATTGAATTTAGAGACCTTCAATGCGTGCAATGGTGGAGAAACTCAACCGCAACGTCTGATCCACGTTTCTTATGTTTTCTTGAACGTAACTCAAAATCGTGATGCGTGCGAGCAATTGTTTACGGAAAAAATCGAAGTTTTGTCTTCTTTTCTGACGAATACGTCGGCTGTAGTACCCTTCAAAATAATCGTGGCAAAGATTTTGCTTAACATTGCCGGTCATATTGGTGGGTGACGACTGTACGTTTGTATTACTCGATAAAAGTTCAGACCTTCATCATCTACTCACAAACGAACAGACACTCGCCGACATTGTTGACCCGTTTGCTGATGAAGACGATCAAATAAGCTCAGAGGAAATGGACAAACTGCCATTACAATTGCAGTATGTTGATCACAAAAGATCTGCATCGACTCATCTGTTGAATTCGCTTATTGAACTAATGGCACAGGTTGGTGGTTTGTATTTTTGTGGAGCTATTTTCGTGCTTGCAGCTTTGCACCTCAAAGTTGGGTCGTGAACGAATGCGCTCTTCCGGAATGTACGTGATTCTGCGCGAATTCGACAAATCTCGTCGCGACAAAACGATTCCACTGGTTGAAGAACGATTCATGACTTTAGATGGGACCCCTGAATGGAATCTCCTCATGAATACATTGCTTTTTGACGACCGCGAATTGAACGTTGAGAACGACTTGAGAGAAGAATCTGCATCGTGCGGTATCACCGAGTTCAATTTAGATTCATTGGCAGCTGAGTTGGAAGCGTTGGAGCAGGAAAATGAAAATGCAGAAAAGAACAAAAAACAGGAGGCCGAAACGTCGTAATTTTTTAATTGAATCCAAACATTGTTATTTGTTTTAATAAACTTTTATTGTGTGAGTGTTTGAGTGGAAGTAGAGAGAGTGTGAGAGCAAAATAATGATCAATTGGCAAACTTCGTAATCTATACCATTGCTTTTAGCTCACTCAGAAAACACACCACTTGCTGAAGGAGATGATTCAAAAACACGGTTCACCACAAACTGTTCAACAGGTCCAAATTGTGGTCGACGGTAATCAAGATGGTTTAGCAAAAGTTATTTTATTGACTTTTAGAGTTAATCGATACGACGGCAAATGCGGTCGATTTAGGCTCCACGATCATAACGCAAATTCGGATCCTCGGTGCACTTGCCGACAATACGCAACGACCAGCAGAAGTTGTTGAAGCGTGTTTGTTAATCGAAAAAGCAATGTTAAGGTAGAGAAGACTAATCAGCTTGATACTAATTCATTCCAATTTAGAATGTCAACAGAATGGCAAATGGTTGAAACTTTGTGGTCAGAGGAGAAGTCAAAGATGCGCAAAGTTACTACTACGCCCGTTATAATGCCGAAGGAACCGGTCAAAAAACTGGATGCCAATAAGCTTGGAACGCAATTGAATGCAATCGAAGCGTGGCTACAGTCTGCTCGCAAACGTTTTCAGAAGAATGTTACAAGTGCTTCGTTGATTTTGTCTGAAGCAAATGTAAACTTTAAATGCAAACTGACTGAGCTTCTGATTCTTTAGAAACAACAACTAGCCCTTGAACGTTTAGCTACCGAAATTTCACAAAATGCACCGCAATCACCGCTGGATATCAAGGCTGGACAATTGGAACAAATGCTTGTGAAGTTTATTGCTGAGCTACAAGAAGGTGGAAAACCAGACGAACGAATTGGACAATTTCTTCAAAATGCCGATTCAGTAAGATTTCGCTCATTAGTTTATACGAGCATATTCAGATACTCAATCAACTCGATCAGATGGGTTGGGATCTACAAAACGCAACTGCGGCTGTAGCGGGAGAACTTCGACCTTTGGCTCGACAGAAGGTGTCCAACGTGACGGATGAGGGAGTGCAGATCTTACGACAAATCGGACCAAATCAACAAATAGAAGAGAAATTGTCGGTATTACGATCGAAATTGGCCGAAATTGAGAAGTTGGCTAAACAACGAGCTGAAGGCAACAGCCATCTACTGAACCAAGTACAAGAGTTGATCTTGTGGGTTCGTGACAAAGCAGAAACATTTCTTGCAAATAACGGTAATCTCGGTGCCGACAACAATACGGTTCAGGAGTTTCTTCAAGCGCATTGGGGCTTTGCAACAGACCTACTTGTAAAGCAGATATTATTAGCTAGACAAGAATGAATACTTTTCAGAACAAAGAATCGTCCGTGAATTCAATTTTGAATAAGACTCACGAATTGAATGAGGATGGAAAGAAACAAGTTCAAGATCTTTACAATCGTTATGAGAATGTGAAGCAAATTCTCGAGAAACGAATTCAAATGGGAAATACCTTCAAACAAGTACGTCTCGTGCTTAGTCGTATGTTTAGTGAATATTTAGGCGAACAAATTCGGAACCGATCTTGACAAATCGTTACATTCAATTTTGACACTTCTGAACGATAATCAAAGAAACTTCATGGATGAAAGTGTTTCCAAGCAAATCAACAGCCTCTTCTATGTCATTCAATCGTCTCTTGCCCAAGAAAAGCATCAGGGTAAGCATTCTCGAATAGATGCTAATTTACAACGAATTTCAGCTGAAAAGTTTCTTTTGACTGTTAAATCAGCTAATACAAATGACTTGCATTTGAACTCTGATCAGGCTCTGGATATAATTACTTCGTCATTGGCTGCTCACGAGCAGAAATTTGATGAACTACAAAACAAGTGGTCCGAATGGCAACAAAACAAAACGCGAATTCACAACGCATCGCAAACAGTGGAGGAAATTCAAATGTTCGTTTGAGAACTTTTGTAAGTAACTTGTGACCTTTTCAGGTGGCAAATTGATACAATCGAGTACTTGAGTTTGCTTGAGCAAAAGGTTCAAAAACCTGTTGAAACGATTGAAGATCGGGAAAACTTGCGACAAGAAATTGTTCGTGAAGTACGAGAATTGCCGGTCGTACGACAAACCCAACGCTTGGACGATGCGTACCGAGTGTTTAAAGAACAACAACAAAGTTGGTTTAAACTTGAAGTTAATGATAAGGTTTTTGTTAAGATCCTGAAACCATTCGTCGTATCGAAAGTGCAAAACAACAACAACAACAAATTGCTCAACGTGTCCATCAACTGAATGAAGCAGCCCAGCGAATTGTGAAAGATACTGTGACTGAAGAACATAATTTGACGATCACAAAGTATGTCCAAAACCAAAATCTTAAACATAAAACCTTTTCTTATAGGATGTCGAATCAAGCACAACAACCAATCGAAGACAAACCTCATTTTGCACGTCCACTTCAGAATCTTTCAATAAATGAGGGACAACAAGCACGATTGGAATGCGAAATTAAGGCCGTACCGGATTGTCAAGTCATCTGGTACAGAGAAGAAGAAGTGATTCGTGAGTCGGAGCGTATTAGACTCGAGTATATGGGCGATCGGTGCGTACTTACAATTGATAACGTCGAACCGAAAGACAGTGGATTGTACAAAGTAAGTCTGAAGGTAGTCAAAAAGTACAATTAGTTGTGGAGCCGTAATTAATCAATAGTTTCTTATTGTAATAACTAATTTCAACTAACACAGCTTAGTTTGCCGTGTATAGTATTGTGTCATTAACCCAATTTATTTTGATCACCTACTAAACGCTGTAACCGTTGTATTTAAGAAACAGAATTCAACATCACAAAAGCGAAGAACAGTAAGTTGGTTTTACTGACTGTACTTTACAACGTTTGATATCTTTGGCATCTTTCTAACCAATTTTACTGCTAACTACCTATCCAATGGAACGTTTAATTGCTAACTTCTTCATATTTCGGTCACAAATATTCGAACTTTATTTGGACTAGATTGTTTGAAAACGATTTTTCAGGTTAAAGCTCAGAACATGCACGGTGAAACGACAAACTTTTCGCGATTGCAAGTGAATCCTCGCAAACACGCAGATTCGTCCAGGGTTCAATCGACCGTTCATGAACCTCCAAATTTTAATCCATCATTAATGAATCAAGTGATATGTGAAGGTGAATCAGCCGTGATTGAAGTGCGTGTAACCGGAAAACCGCAACCCTATTTGAAGTGGACGAAGGATGATCAACCGTTGCAACAATCCGCAAATGTTCACCTAGTAACCGAAGAGAACGGCTGGTCGCGTATTTACATTCAACAGTAAGCTGAAACTTCTCTTACCTTTTATATGACTACATATGTAGCGTTGGACCGGAGGACATTGGACTCTATGTTGTAAAGGTACTTGTTGTATGGTGGTCGTAGTTTCAAAGATTTCATCACTTCCTTCTCGACACCTTATTCTTCTATTTTTAGGCGGTTAATCCCTCTGGCGAAGGCAGAACTGGTGCGACGGTAATGATGTCAATGCGAATAAAGTGAATCAAAAAATTGTTTAGTTGAACATGATCCCGCAAAATTTCGGACAACAACAAGTGATTCAGCAAAATTCGAGAACAACTCAATTCACACGCGGAGCAACGGCACCGTTAGAGCATACGATCCCAATTCGTCAAGAACGTGAAAGTGTTTATTCGGACGGTGGACATCAAAATTCGACACAAGGACATCAACTGCATCGAACTAGCACAGTGACCGGTGCATCCGTTTATGATGCAACCAGTGCAACTACTCGTTTTCCAGTTATCGACGACATTTCGGATTTTGGTTTTAGCAGTTTGGCTAACGGACCACAATTCATTCGACCATTTCCAACCGAGTTCACAACCACTGAAGACGAGAGAAAAGTAACGATTGATTGTTTGATGGTTGCCAATCCGTAAGATGACCAATATAAATCTTTGTACCTTACCTTTCAGGCGTCCTCGTGTTACTTGGTTTTTCAACGATCGACCGATTCAATCGAATTGGCAGTTTGCTGAGTTTTCCAACGTTGGTGACACTTATTCAATAAGCTTCTCGCCGGCAAAACTACAAGTTAGCGTAAATTAGTGTTCCATAATAAATGGTATTCATTTCAGAATGCAGGCACATACAGGTAACAAGTGTTAGAAGTTCGATTTGTATATCAACTCGCATCTCCAAAAGTCCAATGAAAAAAGACATGTTGTTTAGAATGTGCGCAGAGAATGTCAAAGGAAAAGCCGAGTCCTCCGTTTTGGTTCATGTCAGACCGAAATCAATGATGCCAGCGCCTGTTCGTAGAACCCCACATCGTGTTGTTCAAGGGTTTGGTGGATCTGATTACGGAGTTAAGCAAATCGTCTACGAATCGAATCGTGGAACCCCGCCGCCTGCAAAACGTTCAGTTCCAGTTAGCCAAATGAGCACATCTGCTTATCAACAACGAAATGAAGTACTCTTGCTAAGTCAATTGATGTTATCGTTGCCGTTTAGGTTTACACTGATCAACAACCGAATGATCAACCGCCACATTTTCTTCAAACACTCACGTCTCAAGTGGCAATTGCTGGCGACAGTGCACGTTTCGACGCCGTTGTTACTGGACTACCTGCACCGCAAGTCGAATTTTCGATCGATGGGGAAAAAATCTCTCCAGAAACTCACCCGTACATTCGATTTATAAAAGATAATGGGCGAGTCGGATTGATTTTTACGAATGTAATGCCTGAGATGAGTGGGAAGATTATGGCAAGTGCAACAAACAAGGTAATTCGAACATTCAATTTTCTAATCAGCAAACTGATAGCTAATACACGAATTAATTGATTGATTTCCAGGCTGGAATTGCTACCTCTAGCGCTCAATTTGTGGTGCGACGTAAGAAATTCAACTGTGGAAACGTGATGTGAATTTTTCTGATTACAGCGCGCACTACTGCTCCCGATTTCGCTCAGAGGCTTATTTCCGAAGAAGTAGCTGTCGGCGACACACTTCAGTGGTCAGTGAAAGTCACTGGTGCGCCAGAGCCTGAAGTTCATTGGATGCGAAACGGCCAAAAGATTCCAAATTGTGAAGAAGTCCAATTGATAAACGTGAGTATTGTTTGCTATTAATTTAAAGCATATTGACTTTCAAGAGTGGAAACGGTGTTCACACGCTGTTGATCCCCAAAGTTGAACTTGCCGATGGAGGTACCTTCTCAGCGATTGCTTCGAACATTTCGGGTGAAGCACGTTCGACAGCCGATCTCGTAGTCAGAGCGTCGGGCCAAGAACGAGGCTCATATTTCCACATTACAAAAGTCACCCAAGAGAAAAATGTGAACGGCGAAGAAGTAACTCGCAATCAATCGTTTTCGATTGAAAGCCCTCGAAATACGCCTGCTCGTTAAGAAGCAATTAGTCTAAGAACTCGGAAATAGTCTTAATGCTGTTCGATTTCCGACCTTTTCAATTGGCATTATTGTTTCAACTGACCACTTTCTTTCTTTTAGCACCGCTGTTCGTCGATACTTTTAGTTAATAAACAACGTTTTCAATACGAAAAATTCACGAATTTAAATCAACTCATCCGGTCGTCGTTAGAACTGACTGGACGTTGAATTCTGTTTGTCGTCATTTCACCTGTTTTGATGTTGGACTGAAACTCGAGATTCAAACAATACTTCCATTTTTGTTTACGCAGATGATCCACCACTTCATGCGGAATTCGCCACGTTTTACTTTTTCGTTATTGTTTCGAACCGACGGACATTCTATTTGCACTCTACGACTTGAACAATGTGATGAGATGCTTATTCGGTAAGATAAATTTACAGATTATAATATGAATCTTCAGCTCTTGACTCAGCACTCGTAGGTTCGTCTGTAAAATCGGTTTGTTAACCAAGTTGCGGCCTGAATCAGCACTTCGTACGATCACATTTTGGTTCTTTGTGTGTTAAGACAATTCGCGCCCATTTTCCCCGATTCGAACGCAAATGGACTTCTTCTACGCGCAAGCTTTCGTTAATTTTGTTATCGTCTCTCTAGATTCCTTGTTTTCTCTTTAAGTCCCTGTTTCACGATTATTTCGTAGTTCTTTGACTGTTTAGTTATGTAACTTAAACTCGATTACATTATTGTTGTGCTCCGCTAGTTATCCAAACGACCAAAAGATGCACAATTCTGAGCCCAGTAGAAACTGCTGAGAAGACAGAAAGACATTGATGCATCGTTTGCTCGTATCCACTACTTCTGAATCGCATTTGTATTCAAATGTTGAGAATAAAAAACAACTAGAAACTTATTATTTGAAGGTTTTTGCACGTTCGTGGAGATTTTTCCTCCAACTGGCAGCCATCAAAGCCCAGAACAATGTCACGAATAATAGTAAGCACTAAACGGACTTTATCTTTTGATTTAATTTTACTTTTAGGTCGATAACTACACGCGTTGTAATTTAAAAACCTCCGAAGAACGTTGCCGTAGTGACAGATTGACTTTAGCATTCAAGATGAATCAGCAATTGACGTCTTCGAACATTAGACGAACTGAAAAGCGCAGAAACACGTCCGATTTCTCAGGTTTCAATCGCAGCAACAAGGTTTCAGAACGATCGGTGTTATCTTCAAAATCGGTGAGCGATTTTTTCACTCTCTTTTAATAATTGAAGAATCAAATCTATATGTAAAAATATCGGCTTAGTCGTAGGCATTTTTTCCAGTCACAGTTTTTGTCCGACAGCCTCTTGACTGTTGAACGGCGAGATGTGGCCGTTTAACGACGATATTTCAGTTTACATCCAATACACCGATATACACGACCGACTTGACTTCGAGTGGTAATGCGTTGTTGCAAGAAAAAGAGAACTGTCCAAAGCCGTCGAATGTCGAAACCTTGACAAAGTTTAGTCCGCCGGATTGGTTGCTTCGTCGAATTGAAGATGATACGAGAACCATTAACTCTTTTCGTATCGTTAAAGAAGACGAAACTTCTGGAGCACACAACGACGTCGACACTGACGATCCATATGCCGACTTTTGGGTTGAAGACGAAATCGACAAAATCAAACTTAACAAATCGGCGTTCACAGGCTACGAAATTGCAAGCTCACATAACAAACGTTGATGTTGTTATTAGATTCTTTAGGATGAACGATGTTTGTGTTGTTGGCGACTTGGTTCGTTGGTTAGTGGCTTACGGTTATGTGCGTAAGTGGCTTTGAAAGCGATTCATAAACTAAATGGCTAAATTGCAGTGAATCCTATAATTACATCATACAAGAAATTAGGGAATCAAACATCAAATTGCCATTGGACTTGTCTGAATTGCCGGACAGTGAGAGCGCAATCAATATCATTTTCAACAGGTAGCTCTAAAAGAAGTATAGTAGTTGATAGCTTCTAGAATCTACGAGAGAATGCAAAAGCGTGTCTCGACTCTTAATAAACGAGTCAAAGGCTACGACTATTCGAAGTTCGGAATTGATAGCGAGTAAGTTAATTTCCAATTGCACTTGTAGATTTCTTGATTTCAGCGAACCGTATTTGCAAGCTTGCATGTGGTGTGGCAAGCGATCGAAACGAAAGTCGCGATTCTGCAAGTAAGTTTGTAATTACGTATTCAATCTACGATACTCGTTTCCAGTGATTGCAAAAAACTCATTGAAGAGGATGATGATCTATAAACTAAATTTTTTGCTAATCGTTTTCATTTACATTTAAACTTTGATCTCTTCAGCGGATGGTTGTTCTTCTTTCAAAAGTGAAGAGGTCTGTGTAATTTTGCTCATTTCACAAATAAACTCGAATTCTTAAACGGTTGAAAGATGGAGAAAATTTGCTTTGACTGTAAAAGTAAGTGTTGTCGTGTTGATGATGAATTGCGGCTTTAGATACAATCAATGGTAAGGGGATTTGGGTTGAAGACGGTCGACTTTATCATAGACTTCATTTTCGATGTGAAATTTGTTGCCAAAGAATACACCCGAACGATAGTTACTTTCTGGTAGAATGCTTTGTGACTTTTTGATTTGAATTAACTTTAGAGCGACATGATTGGGAGTAGAAAGGAAAAATCGATTGTTTGTTGTGATTGCAAATGCAAACTTAATCATCCGAAATGTGCAAGCGAGTTCAAAAACGATCTTTAAATAACCTTGGAAATTGCAGAGTGTCACAAGCTGGTTGACGAAACGTACATAGTTGCTCTCGATCGCGCCTATCATCTGAATTGCTACTGTTGTTTTCGTTGTAATCAACCGTTTCCAGGTAATGGTTAAGTTCTGCATTCCAAGGATCCATTTATAGGTGGGGAATTTTACGTGTACCAAGAGAAAGTCTTGGATGTTGGTTGCTACTGGTTGACTCGGTTGGACGAAAGTTCTCAACGCTTGTGAAAAGGATTTCTTGGGAGAACTGATTCCTTGAAATAAACGCACGAAAGATTACTCGATGACTAGAGACGACGAAATTCAAATCGATTGTGCAACGTTCATTTTTGTTCTCAAGCGAAAGATACATTGACGGTTGTTAGTCAATGGGATTATACTCTTTATTTCCAACAAACACAAAAGACGATAAGGCAAAGTTATTATTTTATTGCTCATCAATGAGTGAATTAAGACGGTGATACAAAAGTACTTAAAACAGAAGAACTAACATGTAACAGAGAATGATTACAGCAGCAATAAATAGTTATGATGGCCAACGTTGTGCAACGGTTGACGGCGTGGTTGAGGGGGCGAAGAGCGCGTTGGCTGTTCGTCCAAGTGTTGTTGGGATTGAACATCGACAATCGTGAATAAATGCATTGGCTCCGAGATCCGTGCATTGTGAACACTAAAAGCATCCAATCGATGAAACCGAACATTTTTACAAGAATGAACGTTCACAAGTGTCTCGAATTTTCGTATTGTTTCTATTTTGAACTTACCCATCCCAACGCAAAAACATCTTTGCATGTTTGAGTCAAGATGTCGAATCCACAACCCATTTGTTCCAACGCATCAGTTGTTATTATGCCGCCTTTTTGCACGGTACTAATCAGTTGATCGGACTGCGGAAGCTGCAACGGTGCGGAAAACGTTCCACTTCCACCGGCAGTTATAATTTGGGGAACTGAAAGCGGTTGTTGAGGTTGAAAGAGTCCAGAAGAACTCGATGAAGCAAACTGAGGCGCAGTAACTGTGGGCAACGTGGGAAACAATGTTGGCAACCTTAGAGAGGTCGAAGTTTGCGGTTTCGTGGTTGTTATCATCAAGGAAGTGAATGTGGAATTCAACAGTTTGATCTGAAGAAGATTTTGATTGAAAATATTCCTCGAATCTAACCTTAGGTAACGGGCTTGTCGTGAGCACACGTTCACGATACATCTGCATTTTTACTGTCGTTCTTTGTAGCGATTTCTGTAATGCAAAATCTGATTTGATTTCTAGTTCATCTAACGGTCTCAGTGTGCCGTCAGTTTTCGACTGTTCTGATTCGTTATCAAGCGGAATAACTGAAACTTGTTATACGTTCATTATCCCGTAAATCAACTTACTGTTATCAGAAGGCAGAATTGGATGCATTTTAAACGAACTCTCGGACGAGTCTTCGATTAGGGTTGGCAAAGTCGACAGCTTTAGATCGTTTGGTTTTCTTGACGAATCAGAAGATGCTGTTGAGTTTGTGGTCGATGACAAAATCGTAGAAGTGCTTGTAGTGTTTACAGATGTTTGCTTGGAGAAAATCGTTTTACTATTCGAATCAGTTGAGTTTACGATTGCTGGTCTTGTCGTTGTGTTAACTGTGGGCTCGACGATTTCTCCGATTGGAACTGCAAACGGTGCACTGGATGCGGAAAACGTTGGAGCCGCAAAAACCCTTCTAGCATCGGGAATTACACGGCGAACAAACGGAGTTTCATTCGATGCTGAAGACGATCGAACCGCCGAATTTCGCCAATTTCTAATTCCCGACTCTTGGCGCGGCAGATTCAATGCTGTTGTTGGAGTATGAATTTTACCTGAATATTCTAAGGTCATTATCACTGGTTCAAATACTCAAACCTCCGGCTCGCATCATCTGACGCACTTCCTGTAGATATGCTCGGGCAGGAGAAGATGCATGAGAATTGCCGTTGCCGAACGGTCCACTCACTTTGGCTTCTCGACCGAAGTTCACTGACGATATTGGCGAGTCTTGTTGCGCAGCCGTTAAGATCATTTCCGTCTCCGCATCCGTTCCACCGTCAACGCTCGTCAATCGGGCGGCAGCTTCTTCGGGCGGTGTGGACATGTGTCGTGGAAGAAATCGACGCTCATAGTTGACAAGTCGAATGCGAAGCGGTCGAGCAGCAAAAGGAGAAGTAGGAACTTCACTGCTTAGCGCAGGATATGCATTCAAAGGCAAAACGATTGATACCAAAAACAAACACCGAAATGTCTGCAGTTCGATCCACCGCCTTCTTCTTTGCCAACATATTTCTAGCATTTCTGTAACCGAGAACTAAGTCAACTGATACGAAAAAAGATGTTCATTTTTTGTTTATCGTTGGCTACTTCTTTCAAGAAACACAAAATGACGTCAATTTAGAGTTCAACGAAAGAAAGCGATGTCGCGCAAATTGGAATCCATCAGTTCGATTTCAACCATCGACGGAGAACAGAAACTGCGGGAGATGAGTGGAAGGAGGTCAACCATGCTCACTAAAGCATTTTACGGCACAATAACAAAAGTAATTAGTTGGAGGAATTGAACGGATGTGCGAAAGAAGTGAGCTTAGTGTCGATGTCGCTATGAAAATGTTTCCAGTCAAAAAATACACCTTTCATCTTGTGAAATATTAACGGAATATTTCGGCTAATAATCGCGGATAGAAATTCAATCGTGTTTCGAAGAACACACGCGAATACGACAAGAAGTTCAGTTGATGAACACTTCCGCTCATCGAGACTAAGTCCAATGGATCTTCAATCTCTGAGAATTCCATTTTGAAATGTCAACGAACAAAAATCGATTTTTGTGGTCACGTTATTTTGCTAAACAGAAACGTAAAATTGCGATCGAATGCCGTTTCTCACGAGCTAAACCGCATGAGCATCGTAGTGCATTAGCTCAAATCGTGAAGCTCTTCAGATGCGCGCGCAATTTCAGAAAAAGCGGAAAACCAAATTGAACACCAACTTATAAACGAGTTTTCAATACCACGAGGGCGATTCCCTAGCGGCAGCTTCCTATTGAGTCTGCTCACCGTCAAGAGTCGAATTCAGTTAGTGGGTCATCAATGCAACAGCCTTTGAATTACATCACAGAGCTGTGAGTATCATGAAAGCATCTAGATCAGTCATCGATCTCTTCGATGCATCAAAATTCCGCTCAAACAAATGGTCAGAAGTACTTTCCGTTGACCGTAGGATCCATTCGACTATCTACGTCCAATCGGCGTGCTGGCTCTTGACTCACGAGCGGAAATCTGGAAGAAAACGCGGGAGTTGCTGTTCGAAGGCGCGCAAAATTCGCATCGGTCGGTTTTCTTGCGTTGCCGCACATTCGTCCGATTTTTTTTGTCTTAATTAACTCACGTCTTAATTCGTACTTCTCAATGGCAAGTCCACGCAAACAACGTCGTTTGGACAACGACGCCTGGAAGACGCCGCAGAAGGTTTGTCGCAATTTTTGGGTCTAGAAAATTATTTTTTGAGTAATCAGTCTATGAAAACATTAGTGAATGAAAATAAGAAGAATAATCGCTCGTTGTTTCAGGAAAATACTGACGATGTTTCGGGTTCTTCTTCGAAGCAAAAACTCGTTTTCACTCCGATCGAGCACTTCGACTGGGCCGAACAATCAGCACGTGACTTCGAACTGAACTCCTCGAATCTCCAGGAATCGCATGCTGACGATGAGAAGAACGATGCGGACGAGAACGCCGATGAGGTCATGGATTCCGGCGGTCCGGCCAATCGCACGCGTTCGCGCAAGAAACCAACACCGCAACGCGTCGATACCCGGCCAAAGTGAGTTGTCGCAATTGAACGAGGTCATTGGCGTTTTAGGTACGAGAGGTCGTTGGATCAACGTGCTGCGTTGAATTTTGTTCGCGATGAGCGTATCAAACAGTTGGCAGCAGAGAAACGACGAGTCGAACAGAGCGATACACCAGACGCTGCACACAAATCAGAAGGCCGGAAACGTCGACGCAGTCCATCCGTTTCGACGGTTTCCAGCACTACGCCAAGTCGTCGTAATCAGAAAAAAGCGGCACGTTTGAACGAGGAAGAACAAAAACCGCGGAAATTCGCGAGCCCTCGAACTCCATCGCGTGTTTTGTCTTCTACGCTTTCGGCCTCTTCACCGCGTGTGAACGATCGGTAGGTAAACGTTTCATTTTTCAAAGTTTCTGTTTAGTGCCAACTCGATGGAAACAATGAGTCCGCGTCCACTGGAGAGCTACGTGGAGCCGAAGACCGGATGGTGTAACGATGAAGCGACGATGAAGCGTCGAACGAAGGTAACCGACTGCTGTCAACATTTACGTCCCGTGATTTACAGGAAATTGATTTGGCAAAAACACAGCCGATTTACGTGCGTTATTGCAACGAAGTAGCGCGTTCTGCACGCTTGAAGGCACATCCGAAGACTCCGAACAAGTATCTCAATTATTCACGTCGCAATTGGGACGCTCAAATGCGCAAATGGAAGCGATCACTCTACGAGTGGGCCGGGGAATATTGTCCATCATCGGCAAACACTTCGCGATCAACTTCACGAGCCAATTCAGTTTGCGGGGACGAAGATAGCGCGGAGAATAAGAACAACAACATGATTGATGAGGTGGTGAAAACGTGTCGTTCGGAAGAAAAGCATACTTTCAATTTGGACAATCCGGACAACATGGCATCGCTTCTCGGTCATTTCGACATGAGCACTCGTCAAGCAACATTGACTGGCGACGAGTCGACGCTGAAGGCTTTTGGAAAGCCTGTTGACAAAAACGGACCCACGGATTTCAGTGAACTTCGACCAACAACCTCTTAATTACGATCGTTTGAATCCAAACTTTGACTTTTTTCGTACTTTGCTTTCTTTACACTCATTTTGCTTATTGTACTTCCAAACAATGTTGTTGAAAACAATCGTGAGTCCTTTTCTTGAGAAAAGTTTATTGTCAAGCGAAATGAGCAAATGTGTGAAGTCGATTGCAATTGTCGAGCGTGAGCAACTAATGCTTTCAAAGTTAACCAAGAAATGATAAGCAAAAACCGGGAGTTTGTGTAAAGAAGCGGATCGGTCGAAATACTTTGAGATGGCAGTAAAAGCAGTGAGTTGCATTGAGTAGAAATGTGCGATAAGAGCTTAGAAGGTAATATCAAGCAGTTGAGAATGTTTGTGCTTTTTAGTACAAAAAGAATAAGTTATTCATGTAAAGAACTGAACAGCAATTTTCACTCAGAGGTCACTTCGTTTCTTCTTCAACAACACTTATCGTTCCGGTAGTTTGATCCAATTTACACTTCCAAAGAAGACTTTCCAGTCGATGACCGTTCGTAGCCTTTTTGTCCTCTTTGTTGTAGAATTTGGTTTGAACGTTTTGTCGTAGTGTTCCTGATGGTCCCTGAAGGATGAGGATTACTTAATTTTTCGTTAAAATGTGGAATTATAAGGGATTAAACGGCCGAGTCCTAATCGGGCGTATCTTCCGGTCGTACCAACTTTAATGTTTTTGTCGGGCAACAAAACGTTTTGAGAAACGAGAGCGTTGCAAAGCGAATAAATTCGATTTTATTGGCCTTCACCCAAAAAACGATCTTCAAGTTTGTCGACTAAACGTTTGGACTAAAGTCCCGACTGCGTATAAACCAATTTGTGGCTGTTTAAAAGGTTGTATAGGATATTTTAAGAGAAAAAATGAACCAAGATTAACTAGTACTAGTTTAAATTTATGTGATCGCTTAGAAGTCGTACAGCAAAACTAAACTCACAGTCAAAACAAACAACAAATCTTCACGGGCTCCTCTGCGCGTTGGATCAATTCCCGTAGTGTTCCAGAAGGAGGTGTAATCACCAGAATTTGTTGCACTCGAGCTAGCCAACTCCAAATCGCTTCCGCCAAAATGCAAGTTGCTAAAATATGAATCAAATATCTTGGCGTACAAACTCACTAGAAGTCGGCATGAGGTTGACATGTCAATTGAATTTTATACTTCGCATTAGAACAGAGTTTGAGCGTTCGTTCAGAGGTTTCAAAACGTTTCCCGTCCTGTTTAAAAGCGATCTTCTCGTTGGTCTCAGCATTCCTAAACTTCTCAATAAATCACTATGAAAAACGGACAAATATGTGAACGTTACGTTAATCGAATGCTGATTTGAAGTCCCGAGTTTAACGGCATGTCCTAGTTGTTGTAGTGTTGATTCAGAGTCAAAGCTGCGAAGTCGTTTCGTCAAAGCGTCTTAATCTGGAATTTAAAGCTCGTAAAGTGACCACTCTTTTTACATAAAATCGCTTAGCACGGCGGATAAGAAACATGAAAGAGAAAAATGCGACTTATAAGTGCGGTAGTGATGAAACGAAAAGATTCCGGACTTCTGGTCCAGATCCTCCGACTCTTCGTTGCTTTAGACTGCCACGTCTACTTACTTACTGTGTAATAGAAAACGACGAATTTTCAACGGCAAATAATAAAAAAGAGCAAAGTAGAGGGACAGTTTTCCAATTTTTTTGAGGACTCAGAAAATGTTCGCTAACATTTCCAAGGACGTTGCGTCATTTGACGCCGTCGGCAAGTCTTGGTTCCACCGTTAATAGATGCTGTTGGGAAAATAGCCAAATTGCCCAATTAGATATTATTTTTGGTCTGAAGCACGTGACAAACAATGAGTTGAATGTCTCCGTCTACGATTTTCTTTCGTAATTATACGTGTGTTAAAAGATGACGTGAGTTCTTTGTGAAAGATCGAAAGTACGGAACAAAGTCACTTTTTGAAGCTTTGGGGAGCATTGCATTACCAACCAAACTGCACAGTAAACTCTTTAAAACGAAGGGTTATAGTCACTACAGAAAACTACGGTAAGTAGGAGTGATTACTTTTATCGATGCTTTCATTGTTGAAGACACCGATCATAAACGAAGAAAAGATGGTGCAAAGAGAAGTGAACGATCTTCTGCTTGTGGCTCAGTAAGATATTCAGCCAAAGTAGAATAAGTGCAACTTCAACAGCAACACTAAACTACCGATTTGAGAAAGCAAAGAAACTTTCGAAATTTAATGAACTGGAAAAAGAACAAAAGAAGAAAATCTTCTTGTTTTTCTTCTTTTTAACTCCAAAATTCAACTGGCCAGTTGTCGTGGGTCCAAAGAGACGTGAATGGCGCGCTTTTTGCTCGCAAGTCCGTTGTAGCGTCCCAAAGTCGAGCTATTCAAGAAGTGCGAGCGGTGTGCTTCCGCCACAATGACCAACAAAATGGACGGTGGTCAGTGGGACGCTGGAAAACAGAAGTCCAGTTCGAATGTCCACTCTTGTATCTCGCACACAAAATTCTTTCCTCCTTATAAACAGCCCTTTAAACGTCATTTTAGTTGTAGTAAAAGAACTGAAGCTTCAAAATGATAATGGCACCTATAGCTGAAGCTACTTAGTTCTTAATCTGCTGTCAAAATGAGTTTTGTAAAAAGTTTCTTGAACTGTTTACTAATCGAATTTAATAGCTAAGCAACAAACGTTTACGTTCGGATTCGTTCATAAGTGAAATGACTGCTCATCGTTGTTAATCATTTCAAATTTTCTATAGGAGGATGATTGAACGTTCAAAACAAAACATTTGAAACGATTTGACGATAAGTTCTTTATATTGCATGTACTAAATGTGATTTGTAGTTTCAATCATAGAAATTTACTGGACAGTCAACCCAATGATACGCGTACTGAATTAAGGCTTTAAGTGCAAGAGTAGAACAAGTGATTAGTCAGAAAAGCACCAGGAATTCGGATTGATAAATGTCAAAGTTGTATGAGGTGAATAGAAGGAAACATACAAAAAGGTACAGGAATGTAAAAAGGCCGTCACAATGTAGTTTACCACTTAATCTTCATGTATTGAGAAGTATAAAGAATTGGGGGACGAGTTGCGTTGTGCATCTTCGTTGTAACCTTCGGACGACTCTTTTGTAGATATGCAACTTCGTGGGAAAATTTGCATCTTAAATTAAAGTTTTTTAACTTTATGACATACCACCTACTTTGTGTTTGACTAGACGATTGTCAAAATCAAGACCCCAAATTCGCTGTTCAAATGCATCGACGGAAATAGCGCGTAGATGCAATGGTAAAGGTTTCCAATACAAACCGGATGGATTCGAGATGGTCATTGAACGCAAACGATGGACTTGACTGTTCGATGCCGATAGTGCATAAACCGCGTTGTCAGCAACAGCAACTTCGGCCATTCGAATTTCGTTACATACATCTGACCAACTGTACCCTTTTCTTTCCGTTTCATTCACATCGCATCGCGACCACATTCGGTTCGTTGCCGTTGACATAATCCAAACAAATTTGCCACTCGGCGAACATCGAATTTGATCCGCTTTTTCGGCACTCGACAAAGTTTTTGGTTTGTCAACTTCTTGCCAACAGCATTCCGAAGCGTTGGATAAAAGATCCGAGTAAAGAATCGTTCCATCATCGCGAATTGCCCACAGTGATTTGGCTGATGCAGCGAACGATATGAGCACTGTATCTGTATTCATACACTAATTATTTGCTCAATCAGTTAAGTTCTCACCAAGATTATCATCTGTTAATGTTGTCCAATCTTTTCCTCGAGGCATAAGCCACGAGTTCAGGTCTGTTCGCACGTGAACTACGCCGCTTGAATCCAAAACGTACAATCGACTTTGTATTGCACTTAAGCTTATAATCGCCCCCGATGAGTCAAATGGTGGAAGCGAAGTCAAATTGTGCGATCTATCAGAATAAGAAAAGATCTCCGAATTTGGTTGACAGACATAAACGCAATCTGGAACATTGAAATCTTGTTGCTAATCGTGCACAACTAACCATGCGAATTACCCATGAAACCACTGGCGGAAAGTAGACCAAAATTATCGTTTAGTGCAATTCGTTCGGGTATGCATCGATCAAGTGAATGTGCCGTCAACGGTTGTCTTGCACTTAGAATGAATTTCCCAACATTGATGAACACACCGGCAGAGCATACTTTTAAACGCCACTGAGGAATCGGAGCAAATTGTTTTCGATGTTGAGGTGAAACGACATTAGTCGGCGAACAAACCTAAAAAATTTCATTCGAAACGTTGTGAGCGGGTTTTACTTGTTGCCAACAACCAATTCCAAACGGTCGATTTTCATCAACTCCATTGCATAGCCATAAGTTTCCATCGTTATCAAGCCCAAGGCCACTAGTTTGGAAAAGGGCAATGCTAACGAATTCTTTTGGTCCGGGTAGTCTAACACAAAAATGAGTTGATATTGAGCATAAAAGCAACTTACGTATTCTCGACCCAATCAAATCCCATCGGACAATGTTTTAGACCAACTCGAACAACCAAATCTCCTGTTTCTTCTCGCAAAGCCCAAACGGCTTGTTCGGTTGCTGTGATTTGAGTTAAACGATACGGACACTCAGCATAGAACAAGATTCCCATATCCGGTAAATTCATTTGAAGATACGGCTAAAAATACATGAATAAAACATTCGAAAATTCTTCAACTTACTCCTTTATTAGTAAGATACCAGGCTTTTGTGTTGGTCAAACTAATGGTTTCAACTATGCCTTCGTTTGCTTGTTCTAGCCACATAGATGAGAATGGCGAGTTTTTATCGACCTTAAATGGCGCCAATGCAATACCCGATTCAACACGCCAAAGCAAAGTGCCGTTGTCTAAATAATTGGTAATACTATGTCAATGACTTGGTTTACCATTTACCGCAACAACAGAAGCGTTGTATTTGAGTTGTCTCCAATCACCGCCAACAATCGCATTGTCTATCGGTTCGAATAATCGGTACTGTGGATGTTTCGATTTCTTCTTCGAACATATCACCATGTAATTTGCACACACATCAAACGATGCGGCTTCATAAGGCAGCTTGATCTAAAACAAGGTAGTTGAAATGATTCTTTGTGTTTTCATTACTCTGTCCCACATATCTGTTCGATGATTTAAAAGTCGAGATATCAATTCATATTCTGCATTTGTTGCCGTAATCGATAGAGATGTTGAACGATGATTAGAACTCTCTGTTGTACTTAATAAGCTCGATGTGCTTGCAGAGTTGTCCCATTTATCCTCCTGTGAAGTTGTTAATGAAGACAACTCAGATTCTGGGATTTCTGGTTTTTTTTCATCTTCAGATTCCGATTCTGTGTGCAACTCTTCACTTATCTCCTTTTTGTCATCTTCAACGATCATTGTTGGAGTCACGAGACGGTCTGGACTAAATGAAAGATTCAAAAATAAGTCTGTGATTGTACTAACTAACCTTTCAGATGTTGTAGTTTCTTGTGATTGTTCCAACGCATTTATCCCATTTAAGTGTTCGTTTCCGTCAGAATTTATTGGCGCCAATCCAAGAACTAAAATAGCGACTAGAAAGTAGAAATTGTTTTAGACACACCTCCAAATAGTTTGTCCAGATTTTGTACGTCAACTGTGCATTCAACTTCTTCTTCAACATCCACAAATCGACGACTATCTGAAAGTGGATCCGTCTTCTCAGAATCATCAAGAATCGGGGATTTCTCTCGTCTTATTCGCCGTTTCCGTTTTACTTCAACTTTCGTTTCGTGAACATCAACCGGTTTGTGCTCACAAACATCATTTGCTGACTGATCGTCGTCGGTCAGTTGACTTCTCGATTGTTCTTCTTGATCATCCGCCAGTTTCTCTGTCGAATCATTTTGTACGAAGGGAGTTTGTTTGAGTTGACCGAGAACTGTGTTCAAATTTGATGCGATTTTGGTTCTTAAGTTTTCAGTTAATGTGATAAACGGCCAAAAACCGGTTACCGATACTCGTCGACTTTGATCACGTTTTCCGGCAATCGCAATTGAGCAGGCAAATTTATGGGCGCAGCAAACGGTTGGAACTCGCCAGCTGTAGCGAACTTGTTAAACCATCGTCTAGATGAATTCTGGGCAGCAGACGAAAGCGAAGACAAGATGGAGTTTCCATTGTCTAAAGCCGTAAACAACAACTAAGAATCTTGTTGGAATACCTTGCGAAAAGATCATTTCAGAAGCCGGAGGATCAAATGCTAATCTTAACAGCTTTTGGGTACTGGTCAGCACGAAGCATTCGTTTGTGTGATTGTCGTAAACTGCATTTAGAATCTCCACTTGATGTGAATTCTTCAATTGCAATCTCAAGTCGAAAAACATAATCCGAACAAACGATTTCCAATCTAACGTGTAGAAGAGTTGAATCTTGTTGGTAGAATACAACAACAAATAGTTCGTGTAGAAAGTAGCTGTGAGGTTTTGGAAATCATCCGTCGTCCAAACCGGTTGGCTATAACCATATAAATTGTAGAGATTGCACTTATCAATCAATTACATGATTTCTCTCACCATCCCACCGACCACAACTTCGGGAGATTTGGTGAGATGTTGAGCGTTCTCGCACAAATCGTTCGTTTCTTCGAAACTTTTGGATGCAATTGAAAACCCAATTAGATGTACATTATCCAGAGCGAAAAGCAACTTCTTGTCGTTAAGGATAGTAAATCCAATTGATGTGCGCGGTAGTTCTTTCTCAACGATCAACTTGTAATCATCAGCCAACGAGAAGACACAAAACATTCGGGAATAACAAACAATCAAATTAGACTCTGTGGTTCGCAACTGACGAATAGGTTGATTGCCGTTATGTACAAGATGAGTCTCGTAAACCTCCTAATGAAACCAATGCTTAAATGACAACAACGAAAACCAACTTGTTCGAAGTCAACCTTCACACACAAAATCAAACCCGAAACATCGCCGGAGTAAAGAAAACGACCATCCAAACTCCAATCAACACAAGAAATTTCCTGTCGTTTATCATCGTGAATCGACTGTTTCAACTAAAACCTTCCATAGATAAAAATAAACAAAATACACGCACTTTTCGATTGCCACCTGGTCTGCCAGAAGGGAGATGAATCAAAATCAAAGTTCCTGAACGATGACCAACAGCCAAATAGTCGTGATCATCGGAATGAAACCATTTTTGACAAGTGACTATTTCATCGTACGTGGTTCGCAAACTAAGAACAATAACTGAATGTCGTTAAGCTAAGTTTCCTTACGGTTTGAGTGCTCGTTTGTAGAATCGAGAGAAAAGAAAAAGGGCACCGCATTCACTACCAAAAGAAACATAATTCGGCGAAATCTCCAAAGATTTTAATTTCACTTTCAACGTCCCAAAATCAAACGTATCCGGAACCTATATGGCAATTAACAACGGACAGTTAATCACACTCACTTCTTGCAATATACCACAGCAATTATCGACGTAGAGACAAAAAGACGAATCACATGACGTGGACGGTTCGCTTGCCACTTCGCTTTTCCGCATTACTCAAGAGAATATATACCTTCACTCTTTTCTACATAAAAAGCTTCACACTGTTAAGAAAAATGATTTAAATGACAAAAATTTTGATTGATAAAATCAGCTGCAAAAATTGGATGCTAAAGCGCGTGTTAGTCCTGGGATGATTGCTTGTTGAATTGGTGCCTTTTTACTGAATTCTGTTAATCATAGAAAATGAGATAATGCTAACAGTTCAAATGTCCGAAGTAGTTGGTTAGACGCTTAGAAGCTCTGGGATGACATCGACATCTGGTTCAAGAAGATCTGAAACTTACTGTCATTGAAATTTGCCCATCAAACTCTTCTAGATGGCGTTTATTTAACTTCAGTCATTTGAATTTGCCGAATTCATGAATCGACTATGATTGGAACAAAACTTGTGTGCTGATTTGAAAGCGATTTGCGAATAACGAAATCGCATTCGGGATGTAAACTTGTTGTTGTGAGAATAGGCCATCGACTTCAACGGAAAGTACAAATATTTATGACCGTTTTGTCTGTTGATAAAGGAGGCTCATTGATTGTAAACCTTAGACATCGTTCAATTCGAACGTGCTTCGACGAAGTTGTAAAAAGTGGTTCTTTCGCAATCGTGAGATTGAATTGAAATGACCTTTGGAGTCTTTTCTAACATACGCTTATAAGTAATTCGCACAGCGATTTACAGTCCTTGATTACACGAGATCAAACTCAGAGAGATGAATCGCTGACTGTAATGTTACTCGAGACCACTTTTGAATGTGTGACGATAGTTTTCGGTTCCAAGCTTAATTGTTGCTAAATTTACCGTTCGTTTTTACGTATATCCTTCCGCACTTTGATTACGTCCACTAAAATTACAGAGGTTTTTTGTTTCCCGTTATTTTGCCCTGAAGATTCTTGTACCTGCATATTTAAAGTTTAGGGCAAAGAACGCACTCGAGAGTGCTATTCGCAGATTGGAGACCGTCATAATCCGAACGGTCGCTGTTAATGCGGTTTGGAGGAAGTTTAGATAAGAAAACTAAGGATGTCGAGATCACGCCCGTCAGTCAATAATACGGTAACAAGAGTCGGGAAGTGGGTGCAATTAGACTTCAGCAATGAGCTTGCACTTTAAACAGCGGTTTTTTGAGGAAGTTCAATTTATTTCTTTTAATTAAAAGAACCTTTAAACTGCACTGCAAACTATGATTGCATTGTCTATTTAGTGCGTTGCTGTTTCTTGAAATTTAAAGCAAAAGACCGTTTTTTCTCTTGCGAGTTTTCATCCCAAAAACCACCTAGTTGTGTAGATGTTGGTCTCGGATTATGTTGCGGATAAAGTGCACAAATTGACTGACGGTATGTTCTTTGCAGTGGATTGTAAAGTGCAAATCGAAGAAGCTAAAGGTCGATATTTGAGAGAAAAAGCAAAAATAGCTCCTTTCTGAAACGGCCACAAGCGACGAGATTGATAAGCGAACGTTCGAACCGTTTGCACATGTTCCTAGTGATTAAAACACATGAAACTGAAGCTCAGAGATACATTTTGCATCTGCGGATTGTTGACATTGAAAAATGTTTTTGAATGTTGCAAAAGACATTAGTGGTCTTCTTGCTGATTTATCTTTTACGGTATCGTTCTAATGCTCTAAAAGTGCAAATCGTAAAAATTATTCATTCTGGTGTCCCAATTTCATCTTTTTATGCACTTTACTATGAAGCTGTTTTTTCCTCCAAAAGTACAATCCGGTCGGGCCATTTTACAATCTTTTCACCTGCTTCATAGATGTTTTATTGCAGTGGAATTAAGCAACGCCGTACAAGATGGCAATTACATGCATGAAGACAAATGAGAAGTCTTGCATTTAAAGAATAAGCACCGAGATTATTTGTCTATAGATCTCGTCGTTTAGATGGTTTTCGTTGAATACTTTTCGTGATAATCGTCGTGTTTTGCGGTGCGTTTTCTTTAATTTCCAGTCAAACTTCGATTCTTGGCGTTCGAAAACACAAATTTTGGATCAACTTCAACGGGTTCGTGACTCATTCAATTTGACTGCGCGTGCGAAATTGACGATAAATTTTGAAGTTTTGAAAGCTGTCTGTCGGCCTTCACTTTTGATCTTCACCACCGTCGCTTTGTTTTTGAGCATGTGCGTGCAAAGTTCGCAACAATCTTTTGAGCGATACAGTAGTTCCAAATTCGAGTGTCAGGTCCGGTTTTATGAGGCTGATGGCTAATTAAAGAGAAGTTGTTCTTTATCTCGCGTTCGCCAATCATTTTATTGGGATTGTTGTCAGGCTATGAAACGACATGGTTGGAACAACATTTTGCTCTTATGGATGAGTCACAATACGGTAAGATATTAGAAGATAAGGGAATCCGGGTAACTCATCAGCTTATCGTACGATTCAGTATTCGGTTTATCTAGCGGATTAGAACACTTCTGTTTTGAAATCAATAGGGAAGTTCAGAACGAGATGTTTTCTTAGTTTCTATTAAAACGCTCAATTATCGTCCGAACATCGCCGCCCATTTGAGGACGTTCAATTGAAGTCGGACGGTGATTAGAAGAATCGAATTCAGTTTTTGCAGCCATTTGTTTTCGCAAACTTGAATTACAAGCTTCTTCGAAGTTCCGAAAGATTACGATTTGTTTTATAATAACTCTACGATCAAATAGGCATTTAAGCCTTTGCAACGTGATGGCTTGTGTTTCTGCACGTATTTTGCAACGTGTTATCTTCTCCAAAAGTTCTTATTTGGTTTTTAAACTTTTTGTTTGATAGTAGGCTTTTTATCGTCGATTCTAGTCACCGTGATTCAAATTCCATTTTTGTTCTTTGTGCTTCTTTTGTGAGCTGATTTCAATCAATTGATTCTGACGAGACTTGAGAGAAGGTTGATCAGACCCAAGAACTCTATTACTCTGAGGGCAGATCGTGGTTTCTATACGAATTCAATTCTGTTAACATGCCGCTTCAGAAACGACCAATGAGTTTTCTTCTGAATGTTTGCAACAACGCGTAGATACACGATGTTAGTGTGCCGTGAATCTTGATGCACGTTGATTGCGTGAATCACGGTTTCGTGTTTACATTTCTTCGAAATCGATTTTATTTCCATTTTCAATTAATTATTCTACGGAAAATTCAAAACATTTTCGCGATTTTCAACAAATCTCTCGGCTCTTTTGCCCGTCGCTTCCGATTCGCAGCTGAGCGAATGTCTTCGAAAAGTTGACATTTCCAAATTCCACGACCTTTTGTTGTCTTCGATATTGAAAACCATAAAATTTGTTGATTGAATTCTTCCATTGTCAACCCACAGGACCTAGAAAAGGACAGAGCGGGCCGTTGAACGAGTGTGTTTTGGCACATGATCGAGAAGAAAAAGGTTTCGTTCGGCCGCCACTCTCGATTTGTTGCAAAGACGAGCGATTTATTTTTGGTTTCATCGATTGCCACTCAACTTTTATAGAGACGCTGATTCTCGCCGCTTCTGTTAATCGATTCGTTTGATGAAAGTGCGCCGATAGAATTCATCGCTTTTGAATTGTGAACTTTCCTCTCAAAATTCCAACATTTCTGCTGTGGACTTCACGGCAATCATCCATCGATTACGGTAAGCATTCGTGATCATAAGACTCAGCGATGAAAGTGCACAAATCATTTCATTCTCTTTCGTCGAAACTTTCGTTTCCAACAGCTCAATAGACCCGTCAACTTTGTTTGTCTGCACTTTTACACGCTGCAAATGAAAAGCCGAGCAGAACGCTAATTAGTCGTAGGCGTTCGAAGGTTCCCCGTTTTTGGTTAACTTCGTGCCGCAATCTTCCGTTTCTCGTTTTTGCGAACGATTTCCAGAAGGTCACTCGAAATAAAGGCACTCGGATTGCGTGTCATCGACCGTTGGCAAAAGTAAATGTCATAGACGTACAAAAACTCAGACAACAAAGTGGCACTTTAGGCGCCATGATTTCGTCCAACGCGAAGTCTATTCACGAGTTACCGTAAACACAAAGTTTTCTATGTAATTAGAAGCTGTCGCAAACGCTGAAAAAAACCACTGCAACAGCCATGATTTGACAAATTTGTTACCGAACATCAAAATCGCAGAACACTTTACACTTCAAAAACGCAACTTTCGTTTCGGCCTTTTGAATTCACCGCCCAGTCGTTTTTTGTGGCTGAAACCTGTTGAATGAGTGCGTGTGTTATGGCATTCAACACTTTACAATTTCGTTCAATTCGTCAACTACCTAGAAGCCAATTGCCAGACATTTGAAGTACGCGAATGGTTTAGTTTGTTTCGTAACGACGCGTGATTTTTGGGATCCTCTTGCAAACTATAAATTTGGGTAGTTATAGAAACGAAGTATTCGACGCATCACTAAATGTCACCGATAACCAGTGCAATTCACTGTCTTGTTTGCCACGAAAGCGGAGCCGGCAAACACTATGGATCGCTGTGCTGCTCGTCAGTTTTTCATTTTTATAACTTGATTTCAAACTCAAATTTGTTTATAATCTCATTGTTTCAGAGGTTGCAAAGGTCAGTGGCTTGGAACATAACTCGAATGCAGTTCGTGAATAGAAGCAAACGGTTTTGGTTTCAGGATTTTTTCGTCGTTCCATCAGGACAAATCGTAACTACTTTTGCTCGTACAACAACAATTGCGTTATTAAACGAGGTGGGTGAGAGACACGCAACGGTACAATCAAATCGATGACATTTGTCAGCAGTTGGACGAATTTATTCAAAGCAACTAACCTTCTTTTTGCAGAGTTCCGAAATTGCTGCAGAAGTTGTCGTCTAAGGTGATTATCCGGATCCATTTTCGAATGTTACAGTCCTCTTGCTTTTGTTTCAATCTTCATATTTAATCCTAAAACATTCTATAGCTTTTGATGCGAAATTCTCGGAATTGTAACTGACATATGGAACTGGAAGATCACTGATCGTTTCAGAAAGTGCATTGCAATCGGAATGAATGCCAAACTCGTACATAGTGATCGCGGAGCCTTAGCCAAAACAACGAAACAAATCGAAAGATCAGGAGTAAGTTTCTCATATTCCTAAATTGTTAGAGTTTGTATTTGATCATAAGACATTTGAAAGCATTAAAATTCATTGGAAATCTTTTTGGCGTATATTTTTTCCTTGTAAAGTCGTTGGTATCAGTGAAGAATACCGGCTCTGATTGCTTTTCTTAATTGGACCTAAACTTCTCAAACAACCACATATTATTCTTATCATTGTACGCTTTTGCTATAATTATCGAATTTACACAGGATTCTTATGGAGAGTTGCCATCACCAACGTCATCTGTTTCAACAATCACGACGCTTCCATCTGCACCTGATTCTGTAATGAATTGTAACGTTAGTTCTACAAGCTTGATGCTCAGCCCGGGATCCTCAAGTTCCTTTGATCCGCAGTCCACCTTCAATGCGACTATTTTCAATCCGTGGCTTCCAGTCAAAAACGAGTTCAATTGGCAAACCTTTCGTGATACTTCGCTTTTCATCAACTCCTCAACTGCTATGGTTTGTTTTTTGGCTTTTGCTAACTGTCATAAGATGTTTAACTGAGTTGACCGATTTTTAAAAGTGATCTGATGCGGTGATGAATTGAAAACTAACTTATGTTTATTCTTCAAGTTTTCTTGGATAACAACTTTACATTTTACTTTGTTTCTGATTTGTTTTTCTATTCTATTAATTATAGTAATAATTTGGATTTGTAGATGGAAGCCGACCAATTGCCGTTGGGAGTAAGAAGTTGGATTCCGCTTTTCTCGCGTACTGACGTCGATTCTGTTGTTCGTTATTACATTACGGTCGATCAAATGCTCGATCGATTCGCTGAATACGAGCATATAAATCACGTGTTCGCACCGCAAAGCCTTTATCCTATCAATATGAGCATGGACTTGATGAAGGCGTTTATTGAGCCGAGATCAATGATGGGTCGATCTCGTGTAAGTTTCAGCGCGTATTCATTGAGCAATGAGTTTAGATCGATTGGTCAATGATGTATCCGATTACCGGTGGACTCGAACGAATTTGGTTGCGTGTCGGAATGTATTACATAGACTGGATGTCTCATGGTACGTGTGACTGCTCGCGATAAATTTTTGAGCTAACATAACTTTTATTTTAGTTCCGGAACTTTCGAAATTGAATTTAGACGATCGAATGCGTTTGACGGCTGGTCGTTCTATGGCATGTATTTGGGCAATCGTAGCACAACGATCGGCTGTGAACATGAATAAAAAAGGCATCGCGTTGTCAGGAAGTGTGTACTATCCACTCGACCGTAATGATGAAAAAAATGTCGATCAAACGTAAGTTCAACTTTACTTCATTTTCTTGCGCCCAATACTTTATGCTTAATAGCAAGTGAGGCAACTCCATGCTAACACACAAATAGAAAGATCGATTTCCGCTTCAATCCTTACGCCTCGTATTTAAGTTTAGTCGATAACTACGGCGGTTTCTTTCTATTTTATAAAATAGAATGGGGTGTTTAGCAATTATCCAACTGCATCTTTTTCCAGCATTGTGAAATTCATGGGCACGTTGACTCATTTCTTGTGGACCGATGTTGTTGAACAGATTCGTCGCTTACAGATCACAGATGCCGAAATGATTTTACTTCGTATTCTTACTTTGCTAAGTGGAGGTTTGTAGACTACTTTATCAACCAAACGTTGTTTATTCAGTTCCATGTATGAGTCCAGAAGGTCGTGAAATTGTACGTGAAGCAAATTCGTATTACATGGTAAGACTAAAGAATTTTAGTTTTCTTTTTTAATTCTTTTAGTCCGTGCTCTTCAAAATCGTCCAAGAAACTGTTGGTTCACCCGAAAAGGTTCCTAGTCGTTTGTGTGAGTTGATGTCTTTGTTGCCGGCGTTTGAGGTGAAAATTTTCAATTCTACACTCGAGTTCATTTGATTATTGTAGAAAGCAGCAAATTTACAAGACGATGGTTTTGGGATTATGAGTCTATCGGACATTGCTGGACTGGGAAGCAACCTAATTTCCGATTATCATCTGCGTAAAACCTATCGTCTTTAAGACCTCGGTTCTGAGTCTAAAAATACATGAAATCATTTAGTCATTATTCTAACTTAACTGTAGTACTTGTATGCATTTTTCAACGAGTTTCGTGAACATGTTTGTATCGCTTTTCTGATTTCAAACGATAACGTCTAATTGCGTAATAGACATCATCAAGTTTCTTAGCTTCACGTCACACCCCTGATTCTCGGTCAGTCGTATTTATTAACTACACAGTTGTGTTGTATTGGTTTTTGAATCGATTTTGAACAAATAGTAGAAATTGTGTAATATCCGACACGCTTTAAGCCGTTAAGTGACAATAAATTAGTTAGTGAAGAAGATACGAGGCTTCTAAAATTGTGAAAGATATTCTACAACAATTATAATTCTTTGTGCAACGTTGATTTTCTCGTAATAAATGCACGTAAAGAAATTGATGGTCGTTGTTTGAAATCGTACGCATTGACATTTCCGTTCGTTGAATTCAAAAACAAATCTAAGTGTTGAAAGAGGAGAAGCGAAAGTCAACGTTGGAAGAAGGTAAAAGATGTGTTAGTCGATGTTAACTGCGCAGAACGGAAATCCGCTTCGTTTTCCTTTCGTTTTGTGTCTACTCAATAAAACTCAAGATTTCGTTTTACAAGACAAAAAGGTCGAGTTTGAATGTGAGCCTTTAGAAACTACACGTTAGGCCTTTTTAATTAAGGATGTAACGTCATTTTGGACTATAGGAGATCTGTCCACACTTAATTGCGTGTCTGAAGATCACAATCAAATTTTTGTTTTTACTCGATTAATTTACCATTGTTTTAGTGTCAAAATTTTGTTCCCGGTGGTCGAATTTAAAAATGAAATCTACTACGCCTTCGGAGTTTTCTGTTTATTGTCTTGGTTGGCATTCAACTTGTTTATCTTACGGGAATTTCTCTGCTGCATTGATGTCTACACCGAAGACGGACTTAATCAAAAGGAATTAGATGCAAGGACGAAACAAATTATGGTGCATTCGCGTGTTGGACTTGCTTCCGGAATCCCGACCTCAATCGGGGCTCCGGCCGAAACTCGCGCTCTGATGTTAAACACTCGCACATACTCTGTTTTTTCTTTAAACAGTGTTGTAGTCAAGAAATAATTCAAACTTTTTGTCCAATAAACATGACCGGCAACTGCATGTAATTCAAAATTTTCGATAAACTTGTAGAACAAAATGCAATTCTGCATTAAAGAAGATGACTGTATGTCTAATCGACTCTAAATATTTTCAGAAGAAGTTTTAGCAGACGTTTCAACATGCTATTGAAGTTGCTGATCGAGTCGATGATAACAAACGAAAACAAACGGCTTGCTTTACTGCGTAGTTTTGATGTGTGCAAAATCGACGGTCGTTAGACAAACATTTCAGGATATCCCAAGAGAAAAGCCCTTGGCATCCTCGAACATTTCAATGGCCCATTCTTTTGCGTATTACTTTTCAACGGTTTGAGTTTTAATTCGCATTTATGAAACCTGAGCTTTTGGTTTGACGGTTTAAAGTGTTCTGTTTCTCAGTTTCCAGACTTTTAGCGTTTCGACAGTTCACTCCAAACGTTGATTGATTCGAGTGACTTCTATTCCACTTTGCAGTTTCTAATTTTAGTTTCAAACACGATCAACATACTTAATGACACAAGACGAGAATTGCAGCCGAATGTATTCGTCTATAGCAATCGAGCTGACGACAAAATAAGACGACTCGGATGGTTTTTGCTATTTCTCTGGATCGTAGTTAAGTGAATAGCTATCAAAATAAACATATGAGTATTAGTCTTAATTGTTACACACATATTGTTTATCCTGTACTTTTCTTAAATATTCTGTTTCAGTGGTTTCGTGGATGACCAAAGAATACTGTTCGTTTAGCTGATTTCAATCCTTATAAAGACTTAACTTCAGGGTGTCCGCGAATGGTTGCAAGACACAACAGAAAACGACGAATGAAAGAACTATTGGCGATGGTGGAAAATCGACCGCAAATTGCACTAAACGATCGAAATTTGTCCGACTTTCCTTGATAGTTTGCAATGCTGTTGAACTGTTTGAAGAACAAAATAACCATCGACTATTATGGTTTAGACGACGGGTACATGACTGCTGCAAGAAATAGAGAAAGTAGTTTCAGTTAACCTCAATTTCTATTCATCATTTTTTCACACCGATCTAAAACGTAGCTTTGAAGAGTTGATATTAATTGCAATAAAAAAATGCTTTTTTTTTGTTTAGTCTGCAATACAAGATGCTGAACTGCGAAACAAAAGTTCATTATCGATAATTTTGTATAACAATATTGCAATTTTAAAAGATTAGATAAAAATCTGGATTTTAACTTTGTTCGATCGGAGCGTGAAGGATTGGAGATGCAGAAAACATATTGCGCACTTCTGCCAAAACGCGCTCTAAACCAGATGTTCATTAGAGATTTCTATTCCTGAACTTACGATGTTGTTCGGGAGTCGCGATCTTTGCGAACTCACGGTACCAATATCTAGTTTCAGCTTCGAGATCTTTGGCTTTGTCCTGAAATCACATTTACTTACAAGCATTTTAGGTTGTTACCTCATGTTCCTTTTCGCGTTCGCGTCGTCGGAGTCGAGACAATCGTGCTGCTTCGTTGTTCTTTTCGCGACGCGTTTGGTACGCCTTCCGCTCATCTTCATTTTTGAACATGCGCACGTTCTTAATGGCAATGCTGCCCTTCGGAGTTTGTTCTTCGGCCGATAGATCCTCCGGACTGTAAATCCGAGTAGCCCGACGCTTTCGTCCTCGACTCGAGATGCTTTCGGGTAGCGATGTCGCTGAACTGCTGTTTCCCGACTCTGGTGGAGTAATAGTCGAGCTGCTTTTCAAGCACGATGGTTCACCCCCGAAATTCAATGGAGCCGGTTGGTGGACGCGTTGGACCGATAGCGGATTCATTTGCTAAATTGTCTTTTTTGTTCGCTACTAGTAATATTTACCCGTACGTTCTGGTAGTGGAACGGAAGCTTTGGATACTCCAAGTTAGCTACCGGTTGAGACAAAATCTGACTCAACACGTTGCTATTCGAGTTAAACGTGTGCGGTGCTTGCGAATGTGTTGGTCCGTTAAGGTTATGTAGCTCATATGAATTACCTTGACCATACGAATTCGTCGCCCATACGGACGGAAACTGGTAGTTGCCGAAGTTGTTGATTGACGGATTGGATTGAACGTTCACGTTCTCGTTGGTTGAAGGCATTCTGAAAAGAATAGTGCACGATATGTATCTATCTTCTATTAAAATCTCGAACAGAAGAACCGAGTAATAACAATGAAGTTGTGTTTTGATTGCAAAAAACTCCCCCAAGTTGCCGTCAAATCGATCAACTCATACGCTGAACGCAACGCAACTTTATAACAACTGCCCTTTTGTTTCTACCGTTGATAGGAGGACTCAGCAGAACCGATCATAACTTTTGTGTTCTACTCATTTATACTCAAAGTCAAAGGTCGATGGATAGCTTTATTGCGCGATGATTAAATTATTCAAACAATGAAAATGGCAAAGAGAAAGTTCCCCTTAAGACAAGCAGATCTCCTTGATAATGATACACCAATCAAACTGCTGTATGATCGATCAATTAGTTTTCATGCCGTTGACACGTAAGATATCTCTTCAGTAATAAAAGTAAGCAAAAAGTTTAATCAAAACAAACAGCAATCTAACTTCAGAATCTGCTTTTGAAATTACGATAAACTCTTCAAACAAGCAAAATCAAACGATTCAAATACGAGCTCCTATTATGGGGCCAATAATCTTAAAGCGGCAGTCGTTGGATTACAAATTAACAAACAAAAACAATCAGCGAAATAACATTTCTTCAGTTCCATTTTCTGCGGCTTGCTGCTGTAAAAATTTCCGTCTGCAAAATCATGGGCAACGCAAATGGTGTCTTTTTTGGATTTCAGCTCTTTCTCCACCAAATTTCTTACAATCAAAGCGTTTAACAGAGCTCGTCCAAGCGAGCATTTAAGTAGGTGATCAGTGGAGACATAGACAAAAACACCCAGCAGAGAATCAAACATTGAACTCTGAGTTTTTGACCAAAACCCTACAGACGATCCTAACGCTTTGGCGCCTCGTTTCATTGAGCTGCCAATCTCCACTTTGGTGTTGACCCGCTTCATAACATTAAAAGCTTGTAGTTGTGAATAGCTTGACATTGTTCTGAAACAAAGTCGTCAGTTTGTACTCACAAAGCTAAGAAAACACACACTGCCAATCAACTCTGCACATAACCTTTGAAACACGATTGTGTTCTTTGATTCAAGCTGAGATCTATCAAAAAAGTTGTGAAATCTCTTGTTTGGTATATCACTCCATCAAATGACCTTGCACAAACGTTTAATATACACCTAACGTCTACAAGTCATTCAAAACGATAAGTAAAAACAGATTGCTGATGAATTATGTCAAATTTCAAAGTTATTGGACATTTAGGATGCTTAGTTGTATTTTACATTTTGGCACGTGAATTTCCATTTACCATTCTCCTATTGGACTTCAATACGTCAATTGGTCATTTAAATTTCTTAGTGTGTTCGATTCATCAATTTTATTGGACAAGGTTGCTAAGCGACCGATTTCGGGAGTTTGATTCAACGCTTCAGATTTAAAGACCGAAAAGAATCTGCTGATTAACCGACTATGTTGCTGAACATCAAATTTCAAAGAGTCGATTACGCTCAAATTGGCACTACAAATCGTGGATGCATGAGGTTGATATGCAACGAAAAGGATTCGCTTGGAACTCCAACGAAGAAAGGTGCTAAAAAGCCAAAGTATAAGGTAAGAGTTTTTTAATGTGTAAATGATTCTTCCAGATCGTCGTTGGTGGTAATAATGGAATCTTGTTGTGCATGGAACGAAGAGAAGAAACTCGTGTATGAAAGTCACGTTAAATTGTTTGATTTAAATGCTTCTGTTTAGATTGCCTTTAAAAATCCTCCCGGTCCACCAATTAGTTTCGTTCGACTTGGCGGCGCGTTACATACGATTCAGGACAAAACGTTTGTAGCGTCTGGAGCTCAAGTTCGTGGTTATTCGCGTAAAGGAAAACAGTTCTTGTCATTTGAAAGCAATATGGCCGAAACGATTTCTTCCATGTATGCAACCACAGGCGTTCTAATCGATTATTATTCTAGGTATATTTACGGAGTTGACATGTTCTTGGTTGGTCGAAATACTCTATATCATTTTCATGATTGTATAGAAAAGAATGTACGTTTTCAATTGATTTCTTTTTTAAGTTTGCTCTTGTAGAATTACATGTGCACCGATCAAATCACCGACGTTCTGTGTCTACCGGTCGTCGAAGGCGGTTGGGTTGGAAGAGGTGTGACTCCTGTGATTAGTTGCGAAGATAAAACTATTAAAGTAAATAGTAGGAAATCAAAACCTTTGAACCGTTGTTTAGGTTTTACAAGACAATAAACTTGTTTACGAGGTTTTGTTGGGCGATGTTCCGAATGTTTTGCACTTGTTTATGAATGACGGCGGTTTGTTATTGAAACGATTTTCTTAATTGATAATCATTGTTTAGGATTCACACGTCAAAAAGTGTTGTACGGAACGAAGAACGGTCGTTTGGGTTTAGTTGACATGAAAGAGAAATTCGGTTATATTTTATGGGAACTATCGACAAAAAGCAGTGCAGCAATAAGCGCGATTCATTGTCACAGTTTGACACACAACACTGCTCCAGACATTGTAATCGGTAAAGAAGACGGACTAATCGAAATATTCAACGTGGATGAATCGGATAAAGCAAGTCATCGACAGACTTATGTATGTTAATTCATTACACATTTCCGTAAGTTGTTTTAGAATTGTGACGAAAGTATAACCTCTTTGGAATGCGTGCATATTGAACCGGAAAACTACGATGAGGTTTGCAGCAAAGTTCGTAAACATTTTATTCATATGTAGATTATTGTTTGCACGTACACTGGTTGGGTCTTCGGACTAAGTACCGAGTCATTTGGTGATCAGCAGAATTCCAATGAAGAAACAGGACCGCAATTGCAAGTGAAAGTTCAACAAATGCAGTAAGTGATAGACAATCGATAATCAAGCAAAAAATCTGTTTGGAACGGAATTAGAAGAATTAGAAGTGAAAGTGAAAGAAGAACGTGAACGTTTTCAAGAAATGATGCAACAACATCAACCATCTGAAAATGAATCGGCACAACAAATGGAAATTGGCGCGTATTTCCAAATCAATGACCGTTTCGTTCTCAACAAGGATTTGGCTTGTTATACGCTTTCTATAGAACTTACAATTTCGATTGAGTACATTTTTCTTCAAAGTGATGTGAACGTTGAGCTCATGGATGTTGAACGCAATTCGGCCGTTATTTCCGTCACTCCACCGGACCCTGAGAATGAAAATCAACTGTTGGCTGTTTATCGTTGCCAAGCGGATATCACACGAATGGAAATGCGTATTCGAAGTATCGAAGGGCAATTTGGAACGTTGAGAGCGTATATTGTTCCTCGTCTGCAGCTCAAAACCTGTCAGGTAATGCGAATATTGTAAATGCAAATAAACGAACTTTCTAGGTGCGAACTTATCCGATCAAACCATTAGCTCTACACGATCGAATTCATCAGTTCGATGTTTCCAGACCCCTAAACACATTGACATTTTTGGGCAATTTCTCTATTACTGAAGCACATTCATGGCTTGTGTTATGTGTTTCGGGGTAAGTGGTTTTGTTCTGTACAATTGTCTTCTTTCTACAATCCTTTGAATTGCTGTTTTTTAGAATTCCGGAAAGGTGTCCAAGTGAAGACAATGTCACCTACAACTTCCAATCGACATTTAATGGCGGTACCATGCTTCAGGCAACATACACGTAAGAAATATTGATGAATATAAAAATGTTCGAATTTAGGAAAGGAAAAGTCATTTACCGAAGTGACAATCTTTCGACGATCATTATCCTCCGAGATGTTGTAAGCAAAGTAGTCACAGCCAAACAACTCAAAGTGCAAATTTCATGCGGTACAAGAGGGTACGGAAGAATAGTGTTGATTGTAATTTAGATTTCAATGAAGCAACAATTGAACATACTCTTCGTTTGATTCATCCCAAAATGGAATATCAGTCACAGTTGGCGCGTAAAGTGGAGCTTGCAAGTGGCTTAAAAGTAACTTCTTTTGCTTTATTTAACCATCAATGTGTTATAGGAGTTGGAGGCAGCATTTGATGAAGTGTTGTACTTGAATCCAGAACTAAAAAGTATTCTTCAAAACCACGACAAATTGTATGATGAGTCGGATGAAAAGTCTGTTTACTACGATCGAATTGTTGGGATCGTGGTCGATTTGTACATCGACCGATTCAAAATTAACGGTCAAAGTGTGGGCAATAGAGCCAATGATTTGCTGCAGCTTTTGCACGAAGATTACTCGCTCCAAAACGTTCTTGCTTTCTTCAATCAACAAATAAAAGTTGAATGATACCCGTTGGTAGTTAGCAAAGTTGCTGAAAACGTTCAAGTTGATGTAACTTTTATAAAGGTTTCTATGTTATCGCTAATGTGATCGACCTCGCTATTTGAATAAGTAGTTGACTGCTACTCAATGTACATAGTTGTTGAGTGAACAAATGGAAAACAACGGCATCTTAAGTGTTGTGTTCTTTTCTGACGGCAAATCTGAAACAGCAGCTTATCGAATTAAAGTCAGTGATTCTATTGAATACATCTTCCGCTAGAAAAATGTTTCGACCTCTCGACAATTCGTTCTTTTGAAAGAAACGTGAAATTGAAAGGCGATTTGACGAGATTTCCGCTCTTCCAAGCGATTTGAAGTGACGCGTGAAGAATGACTCGTTCTTCTAATCGTAAGGTCATTCGACGACTCAGTGTTCGTACAATCAAGAGCTTCCGATATCTCATAAAGACAATCAAATCGCTGACTGTCTTCTTGATAAGAGTTGTGAATCGCGACGTTCAGGTTTCCGTAAAACATGAATTCTCTCTACATTCCAATTATTGTAATTCTGTTTGTAAATGCGGTTACCTCTCAATATCCACCATCCACAGACGGCCGTATTCTTCAAGACCCTGCGAGTTCGTTCTTCTCTGCATTATTCGGTCGACAACGACGAGGTCCTCCAACCCCCATTTATAACGGTAAAAGTCGAGACTCATTTACGAATACAAGAAGTTTAGGTGGATTTCCAGTTGATGATTACTTCGAACCCAATATGATGGTACCGCCATTTCCTTCTCGCTACAATGGTAATCATTACACAGATCTCATTTTTAATTCAATTTAGCTGGACCACAATTTGGCAATTCAATGGGCGGTGTGTTTAGTCCCGATTCTTTGGCATATGCAAACCTACTTTCGTACGCAAACGATAAAGACAATTTCCAGGTTCATTAGAAAGCTCATACACGTTATAATCTTCTTTTTTAAGCCTCAAGGTTGTGGGTTTGACATAACAAGAAATAGATGTACAGATGGCTTGAATATCTGTAAAGGCGGATGTCGAGATTTTGCCATTGATCCGGCCGCTCACGAATGCAAATGTGTTCCCTTCACTTTGATGTCACTTCTCGGTTTCGGAAAATGATTTTTTGTTGTCAAACCATTTCGATTTAGTAAAAATTTGTGTTTGGTGGTTTTAGATGTGAAGACTTGTTAGTTAACAGTTTTACTCGGCAATTTTGACTAAACAACAGAATATACAGACATGACATGAACGGCTGTTGGAGTGGAAGCGATCTTATGCGAAAACGGTTGTTGACAAAAACTGGGGCGGCGTTTCGAATTTCTGTGGACTCTGTCAATCATCGAAGATATTTGTGTTATTGGGATTTTACTCGGTAATCTGCAAAGAAGGTCAAAATCAAAGCAGTTAGTTAACTTACATGAATTTGATGGTTTTAACAGCAATCGATTAGTGGGATCCTAATTTGTGCTTCTCTTCTGCCCAATCGACACGTTCTCAGCGTCGTTATTTGCTTCAATTCCGGAGATTCGTTGAAAAGGTGAACGGCCAGCCACTGGCGCATTGGCATCGTTGCCAAATGGCGAGGTTGCAAAGGCTGGTGGCAAAGCTCCAAGCATCGGAGACGATAAAAGCGCATTCGGAAATTCCATGCTACCCATCGGAACAATCGGTCCTTCGTTCATTGACTGCCGTTGAAATGGTGGTGGCATTCCATAACCATTCGAGAACAACGGAGAATCGGGTACTGGTGGACGCGAGTTGAAACTCGGCACCAACGGAACACCAAATTGACTGAATGCCATCAGATTGCGACCGTTCGCACTAAATGGGGATGCTTCCATCGGTGGTCGTGCGAAAGGAGAGCTACGCATAAATCCATTGCTATACTGGGCCTTTACACTTTCGATGGCAACAGCAAACAAGAAGAGAAAGAAAACGGCGGTTAATTTTATACGACAACCCATGGATCTGAAAAGAAACATACGATAAGTTTTCATGTTTAAGGCACATTACAAGAGCAAATTGCTCTTAAGTTTCTAAAGTCCGATGATTCGAGCTAACTGATAATTTTCTTTGAAGTGTCGATATCATTATATACCACGAGACTTTCAGTTTATCCCATCGTGCTCTAAATCCAAAAATTGGGCGGACGACTTCTCAGCTCCGCCCATCGAACAGGTGAATAACAACGATTCTGTAATCTTGTGAAGTATTTGACGCCTACGTTTGCGCCAAAATTACAATCAAAAGACCAGCGAGCATATTTAGACAACTCGAGCACGTTCACGAGTTGTGTTTACTCAAATTCCATTATTTCAATCATCACATAGCGACGGTCGAAGACATCAACTCCGCAATCTAGGAGTTTGCAGAAAACAGTGGTTTGAACACTCCGCGAATACCTGGAACGACCGATCTTTCTTAAGCAGTTAAACAAACAATCAATTTAAAGTTCACGCGAACAACTACAGAATCTGAGTGGTGGTTTCAATGTTATTGTCGCAATATTTTTGATGTCAAAGCATTTGAGTTTCGTCTGTTTATTGGGCCACTCGAACTTTGATCGAATTTGAACAAAAATTTCATAACACCGACAAAAATCTCTTTTACGTTCGCATTAATGAGGGATTAGAAAAGAAGCCAAAATTTCGAACTGCGAAGGCCGTTCGGCAATCTTTTCCCTAATCCAAAAAACTCGACCGGGATTCGCATGAGGGTAGATGCTTATAAACAAAGAAATTGACTTGCGATTATAAACGTCAAACAATTCAAAGAATGTAAAATTTGATTTCTGACTAGACTTCGACTTCCCTGTACTTAATCACCAACGAATGCACTTTCCGACCGTACATCACATGGCATTCAATTATTCTTTGGTTTGAACTTCTGTTTGTTGCGTGATTTCCATTTTGAACCTTCTAATTACAACGACAGTTAGAAGAGCACGCGACTTCCGTTCAAAATGTTCGTTGAATTCTCTAATAGAACACAACAAGTGTGTGAATGGAATACAAACCAACGAAAATGCAATCAAAACTCCAGTGGAAGCTGTGCGACCGGTGAATAAGAATCCTATTTACAACTCTTGCTTTCGCTTACTGATCCGGAAACAAGTTAACAATGCGCTCATAGTGTGGAAAAAATGACCGGAATACCATCAATTGTACGGAAACGAAATGCATGAATGATTTCGTTTTACGAACTTCCAAGTTGAATTACGAAATAACCCACAGCTCTCCATAGCACTTTTGGCTTAGTAATGATTACTAGTTGTTATTTAGGGCAGCGATTAACTATTCGTGTATCTTCCAAAGAGCGAGAAGATAATCGCTTTCCAAACATAAACTTATCGAACAACCAAAGGAGTCATCAAGCTTGTGTATCAAATATATAGAAATCTGTTTATTTAACTAATGAACATGATTAGACAATCAAATCATCAAACGAGTGGATTAGTGGAAAGATGCTTTTGGATTGGTCAGAAATTGGAGCATTTCCTTCACGAATCATGATCGCCACTTGAAATCCGGCTTCATTTGCTGCTTTAGCTTCTGAGAAAGTTGGATGATAAGTTCAACGTTAATTGCTTACCTCCTTCAACGTCTGTCACAAACAAAATTTGACTCGGATCCATTTGCAAATGCAAAGCAATCTTCTTGTAACTTGACGAACACAATTTAGAACCAAAATGAGTGTCAAAGAAATCGTAAAGATACTGAAATGCACTATACGTTAACATTCCCAGTTCACGAAGTTCACATTGTGCAAACATCCGTAAATCGTATTTTTGAACAAGAGTGTTTGAGCTAAAACCGATCCCGAAGAATAAACGTACAACTTCTTTTTGGCGTATTCACATCGTTGAAAGAATGAAGGCGTATCTTCGTAAACGCTAAATCTCAATTCAAATCTTCAAATTCAAATCATTCTTACTGTGCTTTAAAATCGCCGTTTCCGTATCCCTCGATCCACAGTCGCCCTTGAAGGTCTTTCAACGAAGTCAACTGAACATCTAAATGTTGATGAAAAAACCACTGAAACCTCTCACCTTAAGATCTTTGCGAATCCAAGTCCGAACATTATCAGCCAACGTTTTGAAGTCATTCGCATCGGAAATCGCCTTGATGTCAGGATCATTCTTGTTTTGTTCGTTCGATTCTCGAATGAGATCGTCGATTAGAGCTCTCACTGTTGAAACGGAGTGATAGGCCGTAAAATAATCAAAAGCCTTGTTTTCGCAGTAAGGAAAAAGAACGTCCTAAAGATAAAGGAAACAAATTCGCTTCTACAACACTTACTTTAACAAAAGAAATCGACGTAGTTGTGCCTTCAATATCTAATAGACATGCCTCGAAGTTCAGTTTTATAGACATCTTAACCGGACTAAAAAGTGAGTTGAAAGCCGTCCGTTCGACGCACTGCGGCCACTTCGTTGCCAAGAGCAAAGAAACTGAAAGCGAATAGATGGTTTGATAAAAATTGAATTTAGATAACGATGAACGGGTGTACATTGATATGATTAATGATATTAAAAACGGGGCTTGAAAGTTTATTCAAACAACTTTTTGTGAACAATTTCCATCAACAAACAAGTCAATATGGTTAATGTTCTTTATAATGCACAATAATAATCTCAATCTACAATTTATATCCACTCTCTATTGCACTAAAAGATTCAAAATAAAAAGAAAACAGAAAAAGCATACCCTTGATTTATCTTTTGCTCAAGTCGCTTCGTAAGTTTTTCGTATTCTTCGACCATTGAATGCGACTTTGTTACGTACTCAAGAAGTTTACCAATGTACTGAATTAGTTTCGCCGTCTTGACATCCAAAGTGTCATCTTCTCTGCAAACAACTAACTAGAGAAGAACAGTCGATTCAATTACCGTATTTTGGCTTTTGGGACAAATGAACACAAGTCGGCGAAAAGTTGCTTTCGATATTGAAGCTCGTCGTTCAATTCCTCGATCTTTTGTGTCAATTCCGTAGACTAAAATTCAGTTCTTTGGTTTTGTTCGTTGACTTACCGTTGCTTTTGTTTGAGTTGGAGACATTCTACGGGAGTTGTAGCTTCCAGATGGTTCCGGAGGAATTGAATTGCGATCACGATCATTCAAACGAGCGAGTTGACGCCGAAGTTGATTTGCTTCAGCGCGTACCTGCTCGTAATCAGCAAGCTTTTCGTCCAAATCGCTCAGATGTTCTTTCAACATTTCGATGATTTGAGCTCTGTTCTCCAGCTCCACTTCTTGGTCGTTTATTTGTTGCTATATGAAATTTGCATGTATGCTTGCTTGTTGAATTACCATTCTATCGCGAAGCTGCTCATCGACGCTGCTTTGATCGAGATCCAATTCGGCCATTCGTCGTTGCAGCTCGTTGTTTTGTGCCACCAGTTGGTGATTGTCGTTCCATATTTCGTTCTTCTCCGCCGTTAGAGTTGCAATGAGATCTTCTTTCTGACGCAAAAGCATTTCCAGTTCCTTAAATGAGCTAGCAGTTCGTATTGATGCTTCTAGAACAACTAACCGAGTAGTTTCTTGATCGATTGTTTCGCAAAGCTTCAGTTTGCTCGAATGATCGAACAGCTTCTTCCAACGCTTCGTTTAAATCTAAAACAATATTCTTTTACCTATTTGATTTAAACATACGTCGTGAATTGTTGACAAGTTCCTGAGAGATTTCATTCGCTTCTTGAACGTCAAAGTTTAAACCGGCGATCTTCGAAACGATCCGTTGAATTTGTTCATCGTCTTCGTATCCGACTTGTTTCAGCAAATAAGCCATGAACTGTGCAGTGGTCTTCAACTGATCGACTAAAATTTGAAGATTCGTTCTGTAACTCTGCAGTTCGGCAGCGTCGTCGAATGCAGTTGGCGTTTGTGTGTCACTTTGAGATGATCGATTTGACTTAGAGCAAGTAGAAACATTTTAAGAGACAGCTTACCACTACATCGCAACCGTTTATTATTTGAGATTGTTGAGATCGAGCAAGATTTCTTGCCAATTGAGAGTTTTCATGTGGAGTTTCATTCAAATTACTTAAATACGAACGAAACCGAACAGAATGATCGTTCACATGAGTGTTGGTATGATTGTTCGCTTCTGAAAATGGTCGTCGGCTTTCTGATGCTTTTTGCTTCAGGTCGGGAATCGGACGTCGGAGATGTCGAAGGATCTTGTGCTGCGTTCTCTTCATCTTCTCCACGTTCTCATCGATTTGTCGAAGTAAGCGGTTTAACTTGTCTTCGTCCCATTCATTTTCGTCGATTCGTTCTTCTTGCAAGAGCGACAGAATTTCACGTAACGAATCAGTTTGAAGTGCTTGTCGTTGACTGTTCTGCAGTTCACTGCGACTGTGAAGTTGATTCTGATAGTGAGCAGAAAGATCTTCATCCAACTGTTTCTCGAGTTGTAAGCACCGATCGAACATTTCGTCTCGTTCCCGACTAACTTCTGTGAGCTGCCTTTTCAACGACTCGACCTCCTGGTTTTTTTGATTGATTTCCGTTCGATGTTCCAATGTCGTTTGTTCCGTTTGAAGCAACAGCGAGTCGCGCTCTTCCATGAGCTCTGCGCATCGTGCGGCGAGAGTTTGGAACTGAAACAGCAAAAATGGAAGAATGTGAAATGTTACGAACCGATTCAGATCGATTGTTCGGATCAACTTGTTCGAGGAAGGGCAGCGACTTCTTCAGTTCGTACAACTCGCTTTGTGCCTCGTCCAATTTGCGTTGGAGGTTTCGAGAGTCGGAAACTAAATTCGATTTTACGTCTCTTCCACTTCTGAGCTTACCGAGCCAATCGTCTGCCGCAACATTGCTGGTACTCGTTGAATATCCCCGACTTTGGTCCTCCATGCGCGCAATTTGACTGCTGAAAAACGCCAATAACACGCGTCAATCAAAACGTTTGGCGCGATTTCTTCGTTTTTTGAATCGGACTGTTCGGTTGGCGTTGCTTTTTAACTGAAAATGAGTTTTTTTTACTCTGAGATCAGCGATGGTTTTGATGTCCGCGACTGTGAATTCACTTACATTTTTTAAAACTCGCTTTAGGTCAATTGCCGATTACAACCGACGATGAGAAACACTTCGAATTCCGCTGAATACCCGAAAATGAAACAAGAACTTTCGGATTTGAAAAACCTTGTGAATCAACTTGTGGACGAAAATTGTACGATGCGTCAAAGAGTCAAAGAACTCGAAGAGAATGCTGTCGAACTGAGGAAACAAATCAACGAAAAGAAAGGAAGACTGCAGAAGGAACTGGAATCATCTCATCACTCCAGTCGAATGTATAAGAAGTCGACGAAGAAGGAGCACAAGTCCGAACTCAGTTCTTCGGTTCCAGAAACACCAGCACAATCGACTCGTTTGTTCTCGAATGTCAGTCAAACTCTTGGAAAAAAACTTAAAATCAACGGTTGGCTACAAACTGGTTAAACTCGCTTATTTTTTCATTCCAGATCGCTATCGCGAACCACCGCATAATCGGAATCGAAATGTTCCGTCGATTCGTGAAGAACATCCCTCGTACAAAGATACCGAAAATGAAGACCTACATCTACGTTTTGATCCACGCTTAAACAACACTATTGAATTAGGTAACAAGCTTTTTGAAGTATTCAATTCGGTTCTTTGCTTTGTAGATCTCACTGATGAAGAAGAGTCATATCATGGTCATCGGAGTTACAATCGTTATCTTCATTAAGCCCTTTCTGTTCATAGTTAGCGTTCATCGAATGTTTTTAGTTTATTTTTACATAAATTCATATCACAATACAATGCATTTTAAGGCCAACCGGAAGACATACTCGTATTATCGAAATTGGCAGGATTATGCGAATAATCACAAGAAACGAAAGACTAAATAACTCAAACATAAGTCATATTTTGTTGGGCAGAACTGTTGTTCGAAGGTTTTGCGTGAATCATGTTACGCGACGAAACGGACGCATTGGTCATTTGAGAAGCGCTTGTTGAAGGTGGTGAGTTGTGTTCAGAGGAATGACAGCTGGATGAACTTTGAAGTGGTGACCGCGCATTACTAAACAATCAGCATTGTTAATCGGTCTTCATTCATTTACTGACCTGTTCAACCGAATTACTTGCGGAGGACTATGCCAGGCGGACAAATTTTGATGTCCACGTGCTTTGGAATCGGTTGTCCCGTAACCCGACTCTTTTTCTCGAACACAGTAATCAGCAAGTTCATCAGAAAATGAAGAGTTTGAATTTCGTTGTTTTGGAACGGCTGGCGGACGAGTATTGGGCGGCGGTTTACGTGGTCTTCGTTCCTTTTGTAAACGCAGATTCTCACTTAAATCTTCGAAAATTGTATCCGAATCGTGTCGTTGCAAAAGTCGGGAATCGGCTGCTGAGCCAACGGTGTTCGTGTGTCCACAGCAGATTGAGTTTGCTGCATAGTGTGGGGCTTCTTGTTGAGGATTCAAATGAAATGGTGCCGGTAACGTCAAAGTTTCGATTTCTTCATATTGTGGCTGATGACTACTCAATGTACAATATCCACCGCTTGTACTGCCATTCAATTGAACCGGATGGTGAAAATGAATGGGAACATGCGCCATACAACATTGAGGCGGAAAATGCGCTTGATGCAGACGAATCGATGTGCCGCCGTTGATGTTTGCAATGGCTCGATTGACTGCTGGTTGTTGTACAGTACAAGCAGGTTTAGGCAATGTTCTGAAAACAAAGGTAAACAGATGACTAGATTTGTCGTCTTATTCTTACCGTATCAATGCTCCTTGTGATCCGTTGGCTGTTACGATCGATTGCGCTTGGAAGATGTTTGCTGCACTGGCACTACCAAATATTTTTGACGGAGACATCAATTGACATGCTGCACCGTTTGCTGAGCTTCCAAATCCGCCAACGGGCATCGTTTGACCGATTTGAAGACAATCTTCATACGACCAATGAGCACCACTTGTACACATCGTATCAACGGAAGCCGAGTTGGTTTTTGACGTGTTCACCGAATTCGAACATTTGGAGCGAGTTCGCCTGAAAAGTTCTCGATTGGAATCTGTGTATTCGCGTTTTGTTTCAATCAGTTCATTTGAAATTCCCTCGTGTTCAATGCAATTGGCCAAGAAATTAGGGAGCGTCGCGATGGTTCAATTGGATTTTCTTTGCGCGTCCGAAAGCGGCAAATCGGACATCAATTCACAAGTCAATTAAGAATTCCCTTGGGTTGTATTGGCTGTTGGCCGCGAAAGTGATGGAGTTGGCGGCGATGTTTTGACATTCCGAATGAAATGACATGGTGGTTGATGAAGAGAGAGAAGATTGCGTGTTCTATGCGGCCACTTCAATTGGGTCGAATATTGACACGAAAACAAACTGGTTCCTAAACCCACTGAAACTGGCAGAACGTCCAAATGTACTTGTTGACTTTTCTTTCAACGACAACCGCTAATAGCAGCTATGCCATGAACTTTTGACTATTCTCTCAAAGTGCCAAATCATCCACCGAAAATGAATTGCAATTTGACGAGCGATCTTCCGCCTGCTATGCCGTTCGCAGATGACGAATTTGCGCAAATGATGACGATCCTCATTGCTCAATAAATCATTTCCTGTCCGCCTTTTTGGGACAATTACCCGGAGAGTTTGGGGGCATAAACGAAAACAATAACATCTGGATTATATGGCTTCTTTTGAACATAATAGCTGAGTAGTTGGATATCCAGCAAGCAACTTGAAAAAACGTTTGTTTCAATCGATCATCAGCTTTCAGCGAGCAGTACAGCTTTGACTTGTTGTTGCAATCATCCTCTCGGAACTCGATCATCCATCAACCGCAAAAAACTCAGAAATCGCGTAATCTGTCGAGATATCAACAGCCGTTTTTTTGGCTCTCGACTGTTGATCGATCGCCAAGTGGTCAAATGAGCTAATCGATCATCGGCAGGTCAAACGTTCCCAATCCACGCATTTGCTCAAAAGCTTACCTCTTTCTGTAGACGCACGCACTAACCAAGCAACCGACAGTCAAAATCACAAAACATAAGCACAAAAGAGCGGGGATGTAAACGTTGTCACCATTCAAGATTCCAAAAATTGGATTGTGAACACAAGTTTGTAGTTGAGCCTAAAGCAAGTAATTAGTTTGAGGTGTTTGGATCATTAAGTTTTGTTGCCAAGGAGTTCGGTACTTGAGGTTCTCGTTATCCGAATTCGTGTTCGACAGTTTCTTTTCAGCTCGCATCCGAAAACATTTTGACATTGTGCGCGAAGATTTTGCATAATTTTTTCAAGGACATCTCTCGATTGGCCACAATTCAACTTTTTGCCAAGTGGCCGTAGGACGCGGTCAAGTGACTGACAGAAATCAATTGCGGCTCTTGACGACCCGTGAATTCAAATCCCAGCGGACAAATCGATTGATTTATGAGAAATAAGGGAGACGGTCATGTTTCGCGATGTTAACGAAACAAAAAACTCATTTGTTTCTGAACAACTTACTTTGTGGAATAGTTCCAATGGTTCGCCCGATTCCACAAGCAAATCCCAAATCAAAGACGGATCGGGCGGTGGTGGGAGATCGAAGTCGGGCGGCGGTGGTATGCATTCGCAGCTCATTTTGTAGAAAGCGATTAGGTTGTTATGAACAGTAGAACGGGAAGCATTCCTGAAATAAGGAGTGTTTCAAAAGAACCAAGCACGCAACACACGAAGTTTGAGTTCAAACAAAATGCAAATAAAGAAACGGTTGGACGAAGTCGCGAGTTGTTTCGTACGACGAACAAATCACAAATTGTTGGAATTTCAAGTTTTTCAGTCCAACTGATTGCATAAGTAGCGGTTTTCCGGTCGACGTCTTGGCTGTGCGTTTAAATCCAACTTGTCCATCGCTTCTCAATCCCCGATGACACAATGGCGTCTTCGTCGAAGCTTTTCGCCTAACGAAGCACGTCGAAACGAAGTTAGTGGTCCGAATTTTCGCGCTTGGACAATCAGAATGCACAGACGAGCAAAAGCAGTGGAATTGCTGAAGAATCTTTGTCTTCAAGAAGCAAAGATGCTAAACACTTGCTGTTAAGAGCAAGAGAACGTACAGTTGAAAACGATTGTTCGTTAGCAATAAGATGCGACTGCACCAACCAAACGACACTCCGAAACTTAACATGCCACAGACTTAAACTAAAAAGCGAAATTTAAATCCGAATTTCAAATAGTCGGGAATACGTTGTTGCTTTCGGACATCAAAAATTCGGTCGGCGATAAGAAAAAAGTCATCCATACGAATTTGTCCAAAGTTTCGTCGACAAATCAAATTCAAGCGGTTTTAGCGGATGGTCAGTTGGAGAGACCCAGAAGCGTGTTTAAACGCAATAAAATGGGCTTCAAAATGAATGAGGAGACGGAAGTCGATTGCGAATTTCATTGGACTTTTTGTTCGACCATTTTTTGAAGATGCGCAAAGTTGAAATGAATTGGCACCCCAACGGTCGACGAGCCTGAGGCCGCAGATGGTCGAGAGCCGTAGAATCCAGTTATTCGTCATAACTGGTTGCACGAATTCAAACAAAGAAAATGCGAACTGCGGTTTTCACTGGGATTAAGCCAAGAGAACAAAGGGAATCGAAAGTCGTATACTCAACAAAGATATCCGGTAGTTTGCTAAAAGAACTTCAGTTAACATCTTGGGAGTAATTAACCATAAAATCGAGCAGTGTTCCATTTTCAGGACACGCATATTCACAAGTCCCGCCTTACTATTCGGACGGAAAAGAGGCGGAGCGTAGGAAGAAAAGGCGCGAAATGAATTGTTACTGTCGTTCGAGCAGAAGAGTGACCTCCGCGACAAGAAGGCAGGACAATAGAAACAAGTAAAGAAATTTTTTCATTGATTTCAATGATTGAAATACGAATTCAAACCATTCATTATTCCTTATATTGACAGTGTATGTACACTGTCAATCATCAACGGAGAAGTGAAATTTACCCCAAGATCTCAGTTACAATAGGCGAACGGGTATTAAGCTCAAGTGTCATTTGGAGCCAAAAAACAACAATTGCGGTTATCCGTCTTAATCTCACTGTCCAATTGAGTGGAGGTGCGAAATGCAACGGATAATGAATGGGGAAACGTCAAACCACAACGCTGAACAGGTGCATGAGATGATGATTTCAAGTGCGGGAATATAAGAAATGCTGCCCATCTAATCCGCTTATTCAATCACACATATAGTCGTAATTCGATCGTCTAGAACAACTCACTATCAAACGACTTTGAACATCCTTAAAGGTCATAACCAACACACGATTTAAACATCCACAGTTTTGGCTTATCTCTGCCATCGATCAAATTTAAAGTGGTGGTTGTGAATTGAGTGCAAAGTCGATCTGTTTTTGTTCGCTGATCCAATTCGAAAACAATAAACCGCACTGTTTCAAGGACGAACGACCAAAAAACGACTGGTGGCATAAGGAGGAACGTAATTTTCAGTCGGAGAGCACATGAAAATTGCCATCAAATCGAAGTGACTGACGTACAATCAACAGTCGCCAACGGCCATTGGAGATCATAAAAATCGACGGATGGACCACACAACGACGACAGATGCCAAAAAGCGAGATAACAGGTGGAACATCGAAAGACGAGGAAAAAACTGCTATGCTTAATAACATAGAAACAAGGTATCTAACGAGACAATGAAAGTCGATTGACGATTAATGACATGCAATTGATTTTGTAACCACTCGAAAAACATCCGCAATTATGATCGTATGATCGTACACCATCGAGTGGATTGGACGATGAGTTTTTGTGTAACCCGTTTTACAAATCGGTGTGAGTTTCAAGGGCACGTTTCGACGATGAAAAGTGAATTTGCCATCCGATTCAATGATTTCTGAAGGCAACGGATGACCACCAAAAGGCAGTTGGTTGCCTTTGATTCTGTGCACTCAACTCCGTCAAATTTTTGTGAATGGGAATCGCCGGAAGACGACGAAGAGTGCGGATGCGGGGGTAATAACTTTTTTGCGTGTTCCTCAACGACAAACCGTCGAAGATCCACAGCATTTGAAGTGGTTTGCGCAGATTTCTGCCATCATTTCGCGGAATTACTGTGCCTATTTGCAAACGATCACGGTGTTTTGCAGCGCTCGAAAATGACATAAAAAACGGCAGAAGCACATGAAACTTCAGCAAAACAAAGATAACAAAACCAAAGGTCAACTTCCACAACTGATTTGAATTCCAAGGCGGCAAAGTGCCGTTCAAGCACTGCGATTGACGGTTTAGAAGAGAAGCGGTTGAAGGCGTTTGAAGATGCCGCGTGCGCGAAAAAGTTTTTCAATTTAAAGGCCAATTATGAAACTGCAATTGGCCAAACTTGAAACTGCCGTCAAATTCACTCGCACGAAATGTTTAATGAAATTTCAAGTACGCGAGTAATTAGTCGTCTAAACATACATTTCCGTTTGCAATAGGACGTACACGAACTTAAGATGAAAGGTGTGAGTTGGAGATCAAAAGAATGCAAATGGTAAACAACCGGACGGCACACAAGTTGATGTTAATGGAGCGTGTGTTAATTGCTCTCGAGGCGTCAAGTTCAATGCGCGCGAAGTTAAGAGCGATCGTTTTTATCCGCACGGTTGTTGAGACTTTCGGTGTTAAGGCGAGTGGTATAAACGAAATTCTCGTTGAGTAATGATTCGAAAACAAGAAAGTTCTCGCCTCAACACTCAATAACCGGCTTTGTGTTAACATGATTGATAATCGAACTCTAATCTTCTGATCAAATTTTAGTTCTATTGCGTAATGGCAATATCGAGCACACTCGGCTACAGTAAACAGTTGATTTGAATTGATGAGAGAGAAATCGATCAGTGAGAGGTAAATGAGAAACAAGGTCACGCATCGAAATAACCCTCGTTCATCATTTTCGAACGCAAATGACAAGAAGAACAAATTTTCATGCTTTATCTTAATCGAGATCAATACTCAAAATACAGTACGCACATAGAAGACGGATATTTAGATGTTCGGAAACAACGTAAACATAGTGTGAAACGCAAATACCTTGGAAGCGCTTAAAGTCATGCACACACTTCCCAATGAATGGCCCATTCATTAAGCGGACAATTGGGTCGTACATCCGGTGAGATTTGCTACTATTCAACAGTGAAGCTCATAGACATTGTTTCCAATTTCGATCGTTTGTTCGTTGTTCTGCGTGTTCCCCTCAGTTTACGAAATGACCGCGAGCTATTTGAATGGAATCCAAACCGGACGCATTCAAACCTAACAACCCAACGGATTGCAATGAAAATGGCACGAGTTTACTGCAAGTAATCACACGTCACAATAACTGAAGACTCGTTCAGTAGAATGCAGCCTTTGGATAGTTTAGGTCAGAATTGCATAAGCCAAACGATTTGAGGCTCATTCGGAACTCTCGACTGCAATCTACGAGTCAATACGATCGTAAAGTCATTAGGTTTTAGGGCCGCAACTGGAATTTCGGATCGCGATTCTCTGATTTTTAAATCGATCATAATCGCGATTCAATTGACCATAACGAAAATTGCTCGTCACATCGTGTGGCCAAATCGAAGTCGACCGGTCGCGCTCGAGATTGATCGATTGCAATTCAAGAAGACGGATAACCAATCACATCCAATGTGCAGAATCATGTCAATCGCAGAACAACATTTGCGTGCTGTTGACTGATTTCTTTGAAACTGTTACAGAGGATCTTAATACGAAACTACTTTTACAACTTTTTTGCGAAAAAATGGAAAAGTTCAAGCGGCGACTTCTGCTCTTTTGGTTTCCCATTGATATCGAATTTCAAACTTTGGACACAGCTCGAGGCTTAAGGATTCCGATCCTACAGATCTAGGAGAGTACTAATCGCTTTTTTGTTCGAAAAAGATGCTACAACAAAACTGTTAAAAGGCCAATTGCTGCGGTATGAGCCCAACATCTGCCAATTCAACTTTGAAGTGTAAAAACAAATAAAATTAACGGCAAGTGGGTTCTGTCGTTCTGCTGCAGATGTGTGAATTAAGGACCGATTGTGCACGTGCAATGGCGTTCGTTTCGCCGAACTTTTACCCTCGAGTTTTTCTCAAAACCGCGACCGCTCAATGAGGTCGTTGAATCGAGAAGATGGCAGTAATGACCAGATAGACCGAAATCGACTATTTACAACGTAGAATCGAAAGACCTCGAAGGAGTGAAAACGATAATCCACTTGTTGTTTTAGCTCCGCAGTTTTCACAAATCAAAATTTGCGCGAATTCTCAACCTCATTCCGCAAATTCAAATTTGGTACCAGTACGGTCATTTGTTTTTGAACAGCGGGATGGTTGAGCAAATGCAATTAAAATTGAACGATAGACCGCGGATTTAAGTCACAAATAGCTGAAAGTTTGCGAATTCGAAATGGTTTTGGCATTGACAACAACTCAAAGGCTATTAGAGGGCAATTACTTCAACAAATAAGACTTAAAACGAATTGGAAAAATCGATTACGTCGATCGTACTCTTCAACACGTGTTCTCGCGATCTTGACCAATTTGTCCAGTCATCTAATCCACGACTACAAATCAAAAACTCTTTGGATTGAGATGCCGCCAGCGGCCATTTTTATGGGAAAACGCTAATTGCTTGGGGTTCCTACGTTGATTTGTCGAATCGATTCGTTTTTACGGCTGAGTAAAGATCATTGAAAGTGGAACATAGTGGAAGCATGACGACTATGCAGCTTTCAAATCGAACTTTCGGCAACAAAAATACCGTTGACAGAAAGTTGAAGACGCGTTTGGTTAAGAAGTTATTTTACATGAAAATTGAAGGCATCTCAATGATTTGAATTGACTCCGCAAACTAATCGAGTAACCAGCTAACTACCGAACACGATCAGAAAATGAACACGCGTTCGGGGACCACACGCGCCGTCGATTCTTATCAAAATGTCAATCATAGCGGCATGTCAAAAAAGTTGAATCGAATTTCCGGTATTCTAATTGCTCTCCTATTTCTAATCCCAAACTGATTTGGCGACAAGACGGAATAAAAAATGGGCCGACACTCCTGAACACTTGCAATCGCTGTAACAATACGGAGCTTTGTTCACTTGCCGCCAAAGCGACAACCGTTTTATGATCGTCGCTCGGTTGCAAGTCGTAAATTTTGATCGGCAAAAATCCGGCAACTTCACTCTCCATTTTTCGACACAACAAAAACAACAAGCTCCAAAGTCCTTATACCACGCCTTTCATCTTGTAAGAGCAAACTGTTTGAACCGATTTCTCATGAACATTAAAACTTCGGAAGCTTCAGATTCGAGCCACAGGTGTGGTCAGGATCGTAAAGTCGTTTTTATATTTCTAATCACCGGAGATGTTTGACCAACATTTGACTGAATGGTTAAAAGTTTGCGGGGCAATGAGTTTAGTTTGTTAAAGCAACCAACACATTTTTAGATACAAAACCAAGGAATAAACATTTGAACTTAAAATGAATCCTTCTTTAGTTGATCTATAGCCTTTCAAACCGGAGCGTAGTCATCCGATCGTAAAAACGCAAATTAACAGTAAAAGTAGACTATGAGATGTCAACTTAACGACTTCATGCATTTTAGTTCTTTCTCAACCACAAACTCCGAGGACAACGCACTTCCGTTGACCGGCTAGAAATTGCGTGAAAGAAGGCAACAAAATGAGTTTCGCAGTGGCGGACTCGCTGCGGGATATCAACGACGATCATTTCAACGAGAGCACAGAAAATGCAACACGAAAAAAAGATAATAACAGTCAATAGAAAGTGGGGAATGTACTCACTCGAGATTCACATACCAAACAACTGGACCTCAAAATCTCATCCTGTTGACGGAACAAGATCAACGCCTTCATGATCAAAGGTAATCTTTCCGATGAGGAGGTACTTGAAAAAAACCCGAGAATCCCGCTCTTTACTGCAAACTTTGGCGGCAAAGGATGCCGCGACGATCGTTGAGCCGAAGGCCAAAGAGACGCAAAGGGATTGGCAAAAAAGTCGCCGCTTCAACTGAGTACGGTTATTATGCTGTGGCATTGACCTTTTTGTTCGTTCAACAGTTGCTCCTACAACCGGGCCACAAACCGTTTACCGCCAAAGTTATGCGAGCGAACTCACAACCTCAACGAACAACTTAACATTGCAAAATTTGAAGCTGTGCCTTTCATTTAATTAATTCAAGTCATCAAAATACACGCGGCGAATTCATTTGGGTTGTAAAACACTTAAGAAGGAAAACATTTTACATTTGCGGTGCGAACTCTTCGTGATCACTCAAAAGGATTGATGTCGACTGCAGATCATCCTTTGTGGAATCCCGATCAATGACTTTGGCCTTCGAATTTGCGCAATCGAGTGCAAAAATCGGGAGTCTAGTGAGTTGATCTCGAGAACACCAACGATATTTGAAGTAGGCGCAAAAAACGAGTAGTAAGAAAGGTTGTAGTCGAAGTTCGCAAGTGAACAGAAAAGCAAAATAAGGAACATGGATTGACGTTCCCATGAATGCGCGCTAATTTCCAAATAACATCGCAGTCAAAACAAAAGTCCAAAGGATGAGAATTAGAGGATTCGTAAAACAAAGTTTGCAGTGACATTTCTCACCTTTGACCCTTCTAACAAGACCGTCAGTTCTATTGTCGAAATTCGGACACTCAACAAATTCAATGCAATTGGAATGCGAGCCGACGGAATTTGGGAATCAAAAGAAGTGTGTGATAGCGACTAAAATGAAAACCGAACTGTTTACGTGAACTGTTCTTCAAAACGATTTCTGACTGATAACCAATGAAAACCGTCAAATTGCAACGTAAACCGTGTATTCGACAGCTGATTGACGACCTCGACAGACTCGTAAAACCTCGACCGGACACGCGAAAGTGAGGCGTATGGTTGATGCCAATAGCCGACTCATAAAAAATTTCTATGCGCGGCTTCTTCTTTCAGCAAGAGGTTAATTACCGAAAGCGATGGGTGACCCGAAATGACCGTTTAATCATAACACACGCGTACAAACGAACCACGCGTTCAAATTGAGATCTCAAAATAGTCATTTCGTTTAACCTAATTTGATCGCTTTTTTGCCGAAATCCGAATCGCGCGCCGTGTTTGCGTTGAAATCGGTCTTTTGCTTTCGAGATCTCCATTCATGATCCCTTTGACACTCCGATAGGACATTTGGTTTTATGAGCTGCGGCAAGAAGGCTAAAAAACCCGTATGACACTCAATTGGTCAAATATTGACAGTCTTCGAGTAGTCGGATGAAAGGATCGTCTAATTGAAAAGCAGTGATCTAATCCGGAACAATTCAGTTCAATAGAAAGAACGCAAAAAAGCTTTTTGTTTGTTACTTGTGTCCATCTAATCAAAAATTGACTGCGAATTGAAAAGCAAACGCGAAAACATAACAAGAAGATTGAATTTCATAGCGTTGAATAGTTGGACATGTTCTTGCAGACTCTTCAGCAGAGAAAAACTGGACCGTCAAAGAGCTTATTGGAAGGCGGTAAAATCAAAAGCACAAACGAATTAGCGCAAATCAAAACAATAACCAAAAAGTGAATAGAAGTCGGGATTGATGGCACCAAGCGAACGGTGTTGACTTTGCCGCCTGTTCGAGAGTAATTAGACGCGGAAGAGTTCATGAAAGAAAAATCTTTGTGTCATTTTGATTCACCGCTTTTCTGTGGAGATACGATGACCAGTGAAAAAACATCGAATGCAAGAAATTGACAATCTGAAATGAGATCAAGAAACCTGATGGGTCTAACAGCTTTCTACAACGGCATCTAAAGCTTCGTAGTCTTTAATTAACGCCAATTCCCTATTCCCGACCTGTCGTTCGGCTCGTTTTGCAAAGATCAGGCGGAATAGCAACAGCTTTCAAGACAAAGAAAACAACCGCGTAATGTGCATGCAAAATTAGCACTTTGTTGGTTTTCGTACAATCCACCAATGAAATCTCAGTTGTAAATTCTTACTAACTAGTAATCGCTGTTCGATCATGAAAGAAAACTCAGCGAAATGACCATCACGTAATTTGGATAGCGCTCGCCAACACCTCATAAATGACATCAAGGTGTGCATTAGGTTTCCCACAGTGCTTTCAACGATTGTGGCCATTTTAACGAGCTAAACGGCGCCGTTCCTTTTGCCACTTTGCCGCCAACATTCGAACAATTTACAGTACGATTCCAAGCATTGTGACGGATGGAATAGTGCGCGCAAAATCGTTTGATAACAAGTGAGCCGATTGAACAAACAAATGCAGATGGGCCACAATATGCAAATTCCAAGTTCAAACAAGAAGTAGATATGACAGCAGGTGTTGAGTGCAGATTTGAACTTAATCGGCTCAACGCTTTTAATCGCGGGTATTAACACTCTCATCCACAATCACACATCTGAATTCGAACGAAAGTTGTTGAGAAAATCAAGAGGTAAAAGATGTTCAAAAACCTGAAGAATCGAAAGAATGTCCACAAACAAAATTGTCGACAGACCATTAAATCAGGTTTTAAACCGAATTGTCGTCTATTGACCCTTCGTCCGGGCGATCATGTTTGTCTAAACGATTAAATGCTCCACATCAATGGTCGTCCATCTCATCTCAACAAATTTTCCCATCGACTCAAACTTTGGTGACGATCCGTGAACTTCGTTCTTTTTCACGAGTTGCCGAACAAGAGAAAAACAGATGTTGAAATGAGTAGAAATCTCAATTTCGAAAACACTTTCATTACACGGTCACGCTTCTCGAATCATAATCGTGCACCTGCTCGAACATCGACGATGCGGAAAGAAAATCGTCCAATTAGCCAAACGGAAATAAACGTCAATTTAAATACGCATGGCAAAGACTTTGATTCATAACGAAAAGAATTGGGAACATAAATCACGATCTTCTCATTTTAAGTGATTGCCGCTAACAAATCAAAACATCATAAGCCGCACACGCGCGTTGAAATCATAGCGATCTTCTCGAGTTATGACCTTGTACGGTAGATGATCAATTCTCGACTAATGAATGAGATCTTGATCAGACGGATTTCGTTGTCGTTCGGCCAATCGATCAAAACGTCAGAACTTGCGCGTGCCCAAAGACGACTATGAGAGTAATGGGTTGGGAACGTGGGACAGAAAAGATGATCATTTCGTATGTTTCCGTCTCGATTTCTTGCTACGTCAACTTTGTTTTGTCAAGCAGTTGAAAGGAAGAGCGGGAATTCAACGGCCGTTTGTTTCCCAACCTCATAACCGTCCTTTGTGGTTTTTACACGCCGAATCCTTAAAAACTAATGGAATTCGAGCAGGTGTCAACAGCGTTCGAGCGCCGTTGACAGGCATCTTCTTTGATTTCACCGACGACCAGTCCGAAGATGAATTGATGGAACATAGCGCGGGAAATTGAGATTGTAATTAGTGGTCTGAATGATGGATTGGACGGTGCGTGAGGTATTTCCGGTCAATAAAATCGTTCCTGTGATCGATAACCAAGTTGTCGGTCAAAAAGAAACCGCAAAGTCGTTGGTTTCTTTTTACAGTACGAAAATGACCAATCGAAGATCTTAATTGAACTGCAAATGACATTCGATGATCTGACTGCTTTTCGGGTTCACTCGTCGACCCTCTCGGACATCGGAAAATGACACGTCCATTGATTATAATAACAAAAGAAGTGCCATTATCTCGCCTTGGATCTCATATTCAAATTAGACAAACGACTGTCGCAAAATAATTGGATTATATACGCTCAATACGATTGCTACGGTCATGCACTTATGAAAGCAATAATGTTCCCGAACAATTCAATATCGTATGATGACAGAAAAAAGTTGCACTTGATGTTTACAACCTGATTTAACATCCAAAATAAAAGTGGATATTAGAGGACGAGAAAAACAGTTAACATCATTGTGCATTGCATCAACCGCAATGACTATAAATCTTTCGACTTCAAAGCAACGCACTTCAAAGCTCCTGGTACGAAGAGAATCATCGACAACCTTAAAAAAAGTGTAAATTTCAGTTCGATCTCTTTTTGTGTCCACTCAGATCATATCTACAGGACTTCTGTTGACAAGAAGCTACTGGGTTTCAGAAAATAAACAAAAACTGGACTTCGATTCACAAGCAGCTTGATGCTTTCGCTTTCGAAGTTGACAAGAAGCGCGAACTTAACGGATGAGCAAGTTTGGAGATTTCTGTGCATTCAAATTCACCAAAAGTTCAGGTCGAATACAATGGCGATTTGTCTGCCGTTCTCAATGTCGCGTGGCAAAAACAAAGCGAAGAAACGGCATTCTGCCGCAGTCGACTTCCACCGGTTTCATTTTACAACAATGCGCGACTTCGAGAATAAGAAGAAACATGTAAAAACCGGAAATTTGCTTCAAATGAGGTGATATTTTGTCCAAAGAACTCTCACAATAATACACGAAATAATACATAGAAGGAAAGAAGTACTATAATGACCAACATCAAATGGAACTAATTTCAAAGAAACCGACGATACTTCCGGCCATCCTACTGACAGATTACCTTCTCACTCTCTTGGCCTAATTGTCCGGTCTCACATCCTCTTCGTATTCTCGACTGTTTCGAGACCTCCGTTCAACCTATTGCGTAATTCATAGCTACATGTGAGCAGAACGCGATCGGATGCCCAACGAGCTCATCTTCGCCATAAACTGCTACTGAAACGACGATCGCAACGAAAAGCATTTAATTCTTCCAAATTACCGGCAGAATACCGTAAACACGAAAACAATGATTCGAATTGAACTCGCAGTAATTTCAACCCAAAAAAGGCGTCATGTTTTTGGTGTAAAGAAAGTGAGTTATGTTCTGGAGACATACACGAAGATTTCGTGTTGTATCTTAAGGCAATGATCGAAAGCAATACACAAGTGTCACGCACTTGAATTCCCAGCTTGTCTGAGCTACACAGTGATTTTGTTGATTTCGAGTTATGGTCGATAGAAACCGAAAAAACGTCTCGAACTTGTCAATCCGTCGGAAACACCTCCGCTTACGTCTATTGAGCTCGAAGTAGTCTTGAGTTCTTATTCATCGGCGCTCATGTGTGCACAGAAATGACTAATCGCTCAACTCCGACAGCTTCAAACGCTCAACTTTATCGTCTAATAGCAAATGAATACGAAAATTATTTTATGAACAGGTCACGAATCAAACTTTAGTGTTAGCTGTTAAGGAACGCAAATTGTTTGTCAGATGAACATCCGCTGACAAATCGGACTAGCGGATTAAGATAATTAACCTGCTGGTCACTCGAACTTGTACACCGTAAATCGGCCGAAATTGTTTGTTTAAGAGATTCATGAGCCAAAACAAACACGTGTCGTAAATCACTAGTGCCGTTCAGCGACGAGCATTTTTTTCTCACGCATCGCAAATTATTAATAGACTGAGAGATGTTGCTCACAAGTGTAAATTGAATTAGAACATCTGATTAACTAGTCCATAAAATTAGCTCATCAAAACTTTTAAAAGAACAGCAATTCATCTATGTTTAAGGATAAAGATATGCGCAACTAATGTTCTTGTTAAACAGAACGATTTGAAATCTACCAGCATGTTTCCTAAAAAGTTAAACCGCCCAACTTCGAACTTATTAAAATTAGCCGCAGACTTCGTCCAAACTCTCTCAGACTTCAGGATAACGGAAACTAACGGCCAAAGTAATCCACTCAACCGGCGTCGCCTTGAACCTCAAGTTTCGTACTCGGACTTTGGGTATGAAAAGTCGCGCATCTTCTAGTCGTAAAGCAAAATCCGAGGGTCTAATTCACAGTTTGCAACGAAAGAACATAACCATCGATATCGCCCCATGTTGCAAATTTGAATTTGTTTCAAAGCAGATGTCTTCAGCCGATGAATTCACGACTTTCAGACTTCCACTTTAGTGCTTGAGCCTAATTGTTGTTGACGTTAGAGGAGAAAAATTTACGTGCCCAAGCAATTGGTTTCATGGGCATCCGATCAAAAAAGATGATGAGGTGCTAGCTCGAATTCATATTCTGATTTGTTTATTTCGCTTCAAACAAAGCAGTTGGTTTGTTTTCCTGTGCCCAATGAAAAATTCATAAACCGCCGCGTTTCAATCGTCTCTTTGTGAATGGACTTTGCGCCCCATTGACTTCTACGTGTGAAGTCAAAATCGCAATTTCCGAAGAGTAAACAAATTTGGCGCTTTTGATTGTCATCAGGTGCGAAAAATAAGCGAACGAACAGGTGGGATCGAATGGAATCGAACCTTTTAAGCACGAACAGAATAAATTCGCTTGTTCCGAGGTCTTGTAAGCCGCACATCTCAGTCCACATAATAGAATTCAAATGTTCCTCTCGACCTCTAACCATCTCTTTGCAACTCAACTGGCAATTTTCTTTCTCTTGAGGTCAATTGTCCTGTTGCTTCTTGTGTTTCCAAACCAATTATTAACACCCGCAGTTGATCGTAATAAACCAATTTGGTTGCGATCCTCTACTTCCTGTAAACGACAAACCAATTGCAAACTGTTTTTCGAATGACGAATAAGAAACGAGGATTAGGGTCGTAAACACAAGTGGTAAAATGAATAGACGGAACAGGTGCCGTTAAATAAGTCCTTCACTTGACGTTTACAATCGAGCGAAGCATTTAGCTCATGCACAATTAGACCACAAACTTTAGGTCTGAATAGTGGAGAAACGAGGGCAAGAAAACAGAACATGCCAACGAATTGTTTTGCTTGATTAAATGTGATTGCATTTTAATCAAACACTTGAAAGTCTTAAGCGTAACAAATGGTCTTATTGCATCTGTAGCTCTTGTTTGCAACTTCTGGAAAACCGGATTTGTCGCAATCAATTGCACCACAGAATTCGGCGATTTGCGACCGTGAATTAATCGAAAGGCACAAATCAAAGGTTATACATGAATAAGAACTGAATTTTTAGTCCTAATTCCTCTTCCAATTCTCGTATATCAAACCGTGTTGCTCAAGACCGTAATGTGTCCGGACGAAGCAAATTCAAGTCTTAACTGTTTGGCAGTTGAATGCGACAGTATGAAACAAGAAAACGAGTTGCGTAATCAAACAATTAAGGTCAAAGTCACCCACAGCGTAACAAATTTCCGGATGATCGCACGTGCAACAGTAATGCAAACAAACAATTAGACAAACGAACTGAACAAACGCATCAAATGTGCCACTTAAGAAACGAAAGTGATTAACATGAGAGTTGTGTAAAAATTTGTATTATTATAGCGGCAATATCTTATTCTACTCTTGTACGAAAACTTCATAGTAGGCAAACAAATTTCCGTGGGCAAGTGGCATTCAAACGGCAATGCAAAACCATTTCATCTGTTCGTATTCACAAGCATACGAGAAAGTTGAACGCCGGAAATCGTGAAGCAAACGGTTCATTCAACGAATAGCAATTTTCCTCAAAGTTGTTGCGCTGTTGGCCAACTGAAATTGCACGCCGCAGTTTCGGATTTGTTTTCGACAGGTGGAGATAATCGGCGGTTCGATTAAAAGCAGTTTTGCAGGTACACTCTTAACCTACAAAATAGAAACGAGCATCAAATGTGTTTATAACCTTAACAGAGATAACGACTATTTGAGCTTTTCATCTTTTGTTCCATAAAAAACACAATTCAAACGTCGTTGGACTCTTGACCAAACTAAGTGGTCATTTTAAGTTCCGCCTCATTAAAAGACCACAAAGAGCATCAGAAAATTTGTGGCAACTGAAATTCCGTTAACTACTCAACTCCTTTGAGTATTGTACTCAGAAGTTGTTCACGTTTCTCGGATGCGAAGTGATGACCAATTAAAAAATGTCCGATTTTGTTGCTTGCCATCAGAAGTGCAAAAGACGTGTCAATACGGAGATTGGAAACTTGCGGAAGTTCACTTCTGAATTAATTTCAAAAACACTCCACTCGTCTTCGAACCCAATTATCCGCTCGCTTCTCTCGAATGAGCCAAAATTTGAAATGATGAGCGAACATCTCCGCGAATTTTCGGCAAATTATAAGCGACATATCTCGAGAGTTGTTGTGACGATGGACGTCAAAACAGAATCCTCGGACATCCAAGTGCCATGTAAGAAACAATTGAGATTTCGATTTATTTTAAAACGAATCAGAAACAACAATGTTCAACGACAGCAGAGACCATAGGAATAACAACAAAATTGTTTAAGGAACATGTTTAGTCGGTGGACTGACCAAAATGACACTGTCACCACGAACAAAAAGCATCGGTAGTTTCCGAGTGCTGGTTTTGTACATTTCCTCGAAACTTTCTTCGTCAATTTCAACGGTAGTGATCGTCTCTTCAACATCCGCCAAAATCATATTCAAATGCTGATCGAATGCGTGCAGACGACCCTCCAATTCGCGTTCTGTTCGCATTTTCACGTACACACGCTCGTTCAGACTCAATCGAATTAGATCCAACGGTTCCTCTACCGCAACGTTCAACTAAAATTGCAACAAAGTAAAAAAACAAATAAACTACAAACTTGTGAAGCCGTAACAAATGGGTCACCGTCAGCCATCGTTTCGAGCTTCTAAATCCTTGAATTAAAATCTTATCTGACAAAAATCGAAGGTATTTTCAGTTTAGAAATGAACTCAATTGCATAGAATAACGAACTTATAAGTTTAACCATTTATTACCAACACCGTTCACAATTTAACAGACTTCTTATCTCAACTATTGAACCTAATTTCTGACAAGCAAAGATATTAAGACGGTTGTTTTAACCCTTGATGAATTTGACGCCTTTTGCAATGTTTTTCTGCAATTCCGGAACGGCGGCATCGACTAGATTTTGTTCGAATTTCGATAGTTTGCCCAATCCGAGAATTTTTTCAACGCCGTTCGGTCCGAGTTCGACCGGAGTCGAGAAGTACTCAGCGCCTTTCACGGCATCAGATTTAACGTAACTAAAAGTGGAATAAGCGAAAAAATCAAATGAAAACGTACGTGCATTCAGTAACTTTCTCGCCTTTCAATGCCCGAATCAACGAGTTTGTAAAGTGAGCTCCAGCGAATGCCATCGACAGCGTTGCAGAACCGGCTCCAGCTTTTGCTTGAACAACCTCGGTACCGGCTTCTTGGATGCGAGGTGTCAACTTCTTGATTTCGTCTTCGCTGAATTGAACTGACGGTTGAACTTGCGAAAGCAGCGGAATAATCGTAATTCCTGCGTGTCCACCAATGACGGGAACAACGGTTTTCGACACATCCAACTTTTTTGCTTCAGCAACAAACGCTTGAGCACGAACCACATCCAGCGTTGTAACACCGAATATGCGTTTCGGATCGTAAACGTCATTGTTCTTGTAGACCTCAGCAACAATTGGAACCGTCGAGTTAACTGGATTGGTGATGATGGCGACAAACGCTTTAGGAGCGACTTTTGCTGCTGCTTCAGCCAAATCGCGAACAATTCCGGCGTTAGTATTGAATAAATCGTCGCGAGTCATTCCCGGTTTACGAGGCACCCCCGCCGGAATAACAATCACATCAGCACCCTAAATTTTATAAACAAAAAATCAAAGATTGTAGCCAACCTCCAATGCAGCCGCCAATTCATTTGGTCCGGTGTGAGCAGTGACTTGCGCATACGAGTTGATGTGCGACAAATCAGCCGCAACTCCCGGTGTATTCACCACATCGTAGAGTGCAAGTTTTGCCACTGCCGGATTGGTTTTCAATAACAAACCTAACGGTTGTCCAATGCCCCCACTTGCTCCAAGAAGAGCAACCTGAAAATAAGTTTTATTGTATTTTCAGAAACTTCTTTACCTTCGGTGAACTGCTCGAATAACGAACAGTTGTCAAACGAGCGGCTTGACGGCACAACAAGGAAGACATCGTAGTTTGAATTACTCTAAAATTCGTACGCCAATAAAAAACTCAAAATCTTGATGTTCCTGTAGAAGAAATTTACGCAAATCGCACGAACACTTCAAAGGAACGGAATTCGAATTTTACGCGAAAAGCGGCTGCAAAACGTCTAACCAACAAAAACGAACAGCGAAAGAATGCGACAAGGGCAGAGACAGAAAACGAAAAAGATCATGGGTTTTGTGGTGGGTCGAGAGAAAACTGTCGCTTTCGACCCAACAACTGCTCCTTTTTCCAACAAACTCATGTATTCTGTAGGCTTGTAAAATCAAAGATAAAAGTCATTAGTTCAAAAACTGATAATCAAGATGCAATTCAAAGTTGAAAAGTTTATTGAATAGAAAACTTAACAAACGAATTAATCTTCATCGCTGTAAATTGTGTAGTCTTCTTCTTCTCCCTTCTTCTTCGCCTCCTGTTCTTTCTGCCAATCACGTTCAATTTCCCAACCATGTTTGTAATCGGAACGATCGTGTAGAAATTTGCAAGAGTCTGAAAGAAAAAATTCAAATTTTAAGTGGAATACAACGGTTACCTCCAAATGTACAGAATCCCGTCTCTTTGTAATCCTTGCAAATATCTGGAGCATAATCCCAACGGACTGTTGCTCTCATAAATTGTTGAGCACGAATCGGACCATAGTGATTGAGACCACTGGACGCTTTGCCTTTTGTTGAGTCTTTGGCTTCACGAGCTCCGTACATCTTCAATCCTCGATAAATCTAAAGAAATCAATGTGAATGCAGCAAACTTGTTGAGACAAACCTTTTCGCCCGATGTTCCTGGTTCTTCTTCCTCTTTCAGTTTTTGTTGTATTCTCTCAAATTGTGCTTGATAGTCATTTCCGAATTCGGTGTCTATTTCGTTTCGTGCCGTAGCGCCCTGATCTTCTGGTCCAACGGCTTTGGCATCATTGGTCGAGGAATACGTACAGTCAATGTCCAATGCCTTCTTTCGCTCTTCTTCTTCCTTGTCTGTTGATTCGGCATCACTGGACGAACTGCTCGATTCGCGTTTTCGAACCGCACGTTTACGTACTGACTAAAAAAGAAAAATCGAACATAAAATAAAAGACTTACACTCGTTAACATCGGATTTTTTTTCATTCGTTTACTCTTCAGAACTCCTGTTCTTTCTGTTTTCTTCACAACACCACTGGATTCATCAGTGTCATTCGAATCATCGTCTACTCCTTCAAACTCTTCTTCTTTGGGCTCAACTTCTTCTCGTTTCCGGGTTTCGATTCGACGTTTCCCGGATTTTCGGAATCCAACACTTGGAGTGACATCAGTTTGGTCGCGATCACTCATCTTTGATTGTCCTTATAAAGTCGTAAGAATTAAGCCGTATATTTCAACAAAGCTCAAAATTTCTAGTGTGTCAAGTTTAATGCGTCAACTTTCATCCTTTTTCAAATCGACCTAAACGTTAGTTAGGATTGAACGGGTGTACTTAGTTCCCGCATGTTTTTTGTTAGTTGGTTGAGTGCCTCTGCTAGCGAGCGGTCGTTGCTGACCAGCCACTGAGTCTCAAATCGTTCTCATAAAAGCATTGACCTTAATATTGGACTCTACTTAACATTTCTCTTATTTTGTTCGTGATTGTTTTCTGCGTTAACTATCTTAATCAACAAGCAAACTGATTGTTTAGATGCAGACGCTTGGAACGATGAAGACACCATCAATCGCCAAGAACGTTTCAGAGTTCGTTAAAGAAGAATTTGGAATTGACTTTCCAATCGATCCGGAGGACCTTTCTTTTGATCGGTTCTCCTTGTACACCATTGAAGAACTGAAGGTATTCGTTCAAATGACACTCCAACAGTCATCTGATTATTTTCAGTGTTTCGGATTCACCGATGCCCATTGTGAGAAAATTTTTCGCGGGCTCACTGACATTAGCAATAAGAAAGATGGGCGTTTGGGTCGCTTGGTTTGTTGTCACATCAGTAGTATAAAAGTTTACACTTTGATTTAGAAAAAGCAAACGTGTGCAATGGTCGGAAGGGCTAGAGCTTGTAGCGCATTCGGAAAACACGAGGCCCCTTCAACGTTTAAATTGGAAACGGATGAAGACGTGACGAAGTTGTTGTCAAGTAACAACGCCAAACAAATTGATGGAATCATCGACTACTTGCCGCACCCGTCACCCACCAAGATGGAACAGGCCAATACAAAAGAACTGAGCATCCACTCACTCGTCTTCCTTGGTTTTGACAACCAAGTTAATCAATGGATTGCGAACAATCCAAAGAATGTGAACGTCACTGAAGTTGAAGATTGGACGCCGCTTCATTTTGCAATGGCCATCGGATGTACAGACATCGCGGTTCAGTTGGTTGATAGTGGTGCAAACATGCACGCTCAAACTAGAACCGGCGAAACGCCAATCATGTTGGGAGCCAAGTGGGGTCATCGAAACACGGTAACAAAACTGATGATTATTACCTTTCACTGAACTTATATTTCAGATGGGTCGCGTTTGTTTGCGCCTGGAAGAGATGTACGAAAAGGCGGAACTGGAAAAGTTGATCAACTTTTACGATTCCAACAACCGTCAGCCGATTCATCACGCTACTGAAGCCCGACATTTCGAAGCGGTCGATGTGCTATTGATGTTTGGTGGTGATCCAAATACCAAAGACAAGAACGGTGAAACTGCTCTCTTTATTGCGTGCAAAAATGGCGACATGACGACGATCGATTCCTTACTCCACAACAAATATGACGAGTCGAAGGTAAGGAAAGTGCAAATAAATTTTAACGTTCGCTTTATTTAAGCGCGGTGATATGAGCATCACAAACAACAATGGACTTACGCCACTTGATGTATTTCCCCGTGACAAGAGTCTTCTTAGCGAAATCTCTTCCAAACATTCCTAAATCTCAGACTTTTTTTATACTACTCAGTTTTTTGTAGTTACCAATGTTTCATATAATTTTTGTAGTCTTCAAAGTGCTGAATATTTTTATTTGCCGCAATACCCTTTTTTAAACTTTCACTTTCTTTCAATTCTTTCGTCAAGCAGTTTCTATTCACAAGCTCTTAACAATAAATGAGATATCGATGAAATTGAATTAATTAATAAAACAAAATATCAATACAAGTTAGACGCTTCACATCTATCTCTTCAGCTGCTCTTCTCCAAGAGTCTATTTGGCTTTCTGTCAACAGTTTGGTGTCGACTATTGGGTTCCTTCAATTCACAGCAAAGAGCAATGTCGGCTGCAAGCGTTGAAAATGGAAAATCTGAAAGCTCTAATGAGTATCATCCACTTCAACCACTTCATACAGTTGATCCAGAGGTAAGTATTTGGTCGAAAAAGCTTCTTAAGATTTTGATTTCAGACGTTTTTTTCGATTGAAGACCAAATGGCTTTGTCTCTAACATCTGAAGTTATTCGTTCTAAGTCTGCGGAATTGATTACTGGGATTCGTATGGCTACAACCTGTAATCCACCAAACTTATCCGAAGCAAAATTTCTTACACTCCAACTTCGTCAATTGAACCGTTTGTCGAATTTCCGAAATCGACGACTCAAAGAACAAATTTTGACTGCACAACAAGAATCCGATTTGGTGTTTCTTACGTTCAACAATTTGGCCAATGAAATTTCCCATTTGAAGAGAACAATTTCATCAACCTTAAACTTTCGGTAAACCGAATTCAAAACTATTCTTTAATTTTCTTTTCAGATCAGCGGACGAAAAGTTGGAGTTGGTTCCTGTAGAAGAGTTGATTGCAGAAGCTCCCAAAATCGGAATGGAGTTGGATGAAACGATTAAGAGTGATGCTCATAAACTACGAATGGCTCGTTTAAACTTCGAATTAAAACAACGAGAACAGTAAGTTGGAAAATTTTTTTGAGTGCATTAATCTGTTTAGAATGTGTGAAACACAACACGAACTAGAAATTCGAAAAGCGGCACTTGGGAGCGATATAATGGGAAAAGAATTTCGTTTATCTCAAATCCCTACGCAGATTCGTTTAGTTCGAAATGCGGCCAAAACACTCGGCGATATTTTGGGTAAAAAGAACTACTTTCCTTTCATTATTGTAACCTTTAGGAACAAGGAAAGCAGTGCGGGTTACTCCTGAAATCAAACAAAAGCTTCAATTGTTGCCAACCGAGTTGAAAATGTTGAGATTGCACTGTGAAGTTTACAGCGAATGGTATCCGTCTGATTTGCTTTCCTGTTCCTGCGATGGAGATGAGAACGCAGTTGTTGCGTTTGAAATTCGTCAGAGAAACGGAAATTTAGATAAGATGAACAACGTGAGTTTGTTCGTTTTCCACTCAATTATTTGCGTAAGAATTTAGATTATTCAAGAAAACAGAATGGAAACTGACGAGATGTCAGAAGATGTTGTTCAAACAATTGAACAAGTTCGAGTTCGACTTCTGGAGCCTCATCCAATGACATTAATAATTACGATTCCATGCAACGGCACGTAGTTGTTTGACAGTTACTTATAATCGAAAACCTTTAGGTCTTCAAATTGCTATTCATTTTCATTATTTTCCTGATCTTCGGTGTGCGACGATAAAATCAAGCATCAAAGGAAAGGTGCATATAAAGTGAGAAGTGTAGTGTAGTCGAAGGTTTATTTTTTTCATTCTAGTGAATTGTTTTCATCACAACACTTGTTCGATGATCTTTACTACGAAGATGCTGGAGAAAGTTGTCCAAACGAGGTTGGAAACTTACTTTTGGATTTGTGCGAGTAAGTGCATAACCTAAGCATTTGAAAGTTTATAAGAATTTTAGAACTAGCATTAAAGACCACATTAATTCAATTGGCAAGATGTATTCTTTTGTTCAAGCACTGGTTGGAACACCAAATGAAGCAGAAAAGTCGCTGCCTCAATTTCAACGTGTTTCGGCGTTTGTTAGAACTGCTCGACAACGACTTTTTGATCGGTATGAATTGTCCAAAACACTTCAACTGTTAGGTTAGTTTATCTCAGTGTTCATTCTTGACTTTATTTTTTAAGAATCGACATCGTATGAAAAAGCTTTTCCTACAGAGCACGTTCAAAAATACTCTAACAGGCATCAGCCGCGCATGTCTTCGTTCACCATCGACTACAATCCGTCAATAAGTGTATGACTTAATGACCTAATTGTTTATATGTTTGTTCATTGTTTTTAGACTTTTCCACAGAAAAATCGTTGGAAGTTCACACCAACTCCCAATGATAGCGCCGATGAAAAGTTGGCTCGCGGATTCTTGCTTCAGTTCAACGTCGAGTGTACGCCGTTGTCTTTGAATGTGTTGATCTTCATTCCGTACGCGTACCCTCGTGTGTATTCAACGGTACTTTTTATTTTTCGGAATAAACCGATTTCAAGTCAGTTAGCTAACGCTTTAAAGGTCGGTTTCTATTAACAAATGAATAAAATCACTTTGTTTTTCAGGATTTCGAAAAGGCCGTAAATCTTCGAATTCCACCAAAAGCGAAAGAAGTAGGTGTTGACATTGTAACCTTTCAAATTGCCACGATTCTTCATCGCTTGCCGGTTGTTTTTGATTGGGAAAAAGAAAATGGAACGGAGATTCGAATTAGCGGTCGTTTACATGCCCCAACACTCAGTCGAATTCTGTGTAATCGTTGATTGTTCTTATTCTTGTTAATTTCAACGGATGTTACTTAATAAAAGTCGATCAAATGGAAATGTCAATCACGAGTAGGCAAATGACGAAGGCGGTCGATCACAATGGTTGCGCTCTTCAAAGTGATTGACATGCGGTTTTTGAGGACTGAAGGAATTCAATGATCCCCGAACGAGAGTTGTAATGATCTTCTTGATGGCAACATTTTTTGATGTCATTTCATGTTAAATCGTACTTATCTTTCCACTTCCAGAACTATTTATACTTTTTGTTGACAACTGACTTTGTCGTGACCAACTTGTTGATGTAACGGCCAATATCTCGTTTTGAACCTTCTATCAACACTTTCTCTGTGCCTCAGGCGTACAAACACACGGGTTGAGTTCTACGCCAAACGGTTTCCAACTCAACCCTTCGGTTTTGTTCATGAACCGTGTGGATGGGCGGTCATTCTCGATGACAAAAACGCGCGTTTTCCGCATTCGTTCCCAATTTTTTGCTTTCAAGCGAAAGAAGAGATGCGAGCAAAAATACCCGACAAATCTTGGACGTCTCGATGAAACCCGTAACATCACAAACCAAAATCTATCGGCATTCCAAACAACACATTGACGTGAGGCCCAAAAACATCGACGCGTTCTTCTCGGTGTACTTCTATTGTTTGCCAATAAACCAATTTGTCATTACATTTCGATTCCCGTAAAATTCCCGTGTTTTTCAAAGCGAAGAAATTGAGTTTGATGGACAGTTTGCGTAATGACCGTCGACGTTAACTCACTTATCCACGCTAAGGGGCGCACAGATTTCAGTCACATTCATTCAACTTTACATACCCTTAGGCCATAAAGATAATGTCCGAGTTGCTCGTTGCAAATCGGGTCGTGAATTTAGCGGCCGATCCATATCGTGCGGTAATTTGCATCCGGTAGGACGACAATTTCTTTCCATTCGCCATCGAGGAGCTTTGTCCTCGTTGGTGTGACCGAATGGCAAATGCGATTAACTTTTGTGACGGCACGTATTCCGTCTCTCACTTTCAATCCTTAGCCATTAAGTAGCAATGTGGTCAGCCAAATTTACAACTGTGAGTGTTGAAGTCTAAGTGGCGATGTTCTCGCCCGTTCTAGGTCGTTGTCTTATCGATCAGAAGGTAACGATTTCCGCTCAGAGGGCAAACGGTTTAAGTTTTCGCGTTTAACTTTTATTGATGTTACTTCTGCGGCACAGTGCGACTGCAGAGTAGAAGGTTAATCGTAATCTTCAAATCAACGATCGTTACTCTCGTATCTTGCTTTCAACGGGAATTTTCAATTCTTTTTTTGCAATTCGTGTTTTTCAACGCCACCTTGCATTTCCGTTATGTCGGGATCATTAAAGTGGAGGTAGACGGTGGGCCATCTCGAGTGGTTTTATTTTTCCACTTCTACCGCCAGAAGCTGCGGATTCAATGGTTTCAAGTGAAAAACTTTCATCAGAAGTTGGGCACCTTTAATTGACGTTTCTGCGGTGCGACGAGCTGAGCGATTTTGTTTGTTTTTGGTCAAAAGCCCATAAACTTTGTCAAATACCGGAAGTTCGAAGGCAACAGTTGGAAGCCGTTTAACGACCGTTTAAGTCTGTGATTTTGTCTCGAGTTATAGCCTTTAATGAGCAATCAGTTTTTTTGTCTCGTCTTTAGCGATCGCTGAATGTGAATCGACGTCCGAAAGCGAAGGAGTTGACCGAAGTTTGCAATAAATTTCGACAAATTAGCCGCTGGCAATTTGTCCAACGGCCTTCCGCAACGCAATTTGCTCGCTAGTTGATCCACGAATTCAATTTCCAACAGATTAACGCCTTTGTCCAGAAATATTCGTTCTCTCGACCTCATCAACCACAGAATGCTGCTCGGCTTCGAACGGCCGATGAAACTCGCTTTTTATTGCTTCCGTCTGCTCACAGATGGTTAGCAAAATGATAACGACAGAACATCTCGGGTGGTTTTAATTGGATGTTATATTCTCCGTAAGTTCTCAAAACTGCGGTCGATTCTACGAGAATGACCATCACAGTCGAATGCTTTTTTGACATTTAAAATAAAAGAATCGAAAGTTTTTGCGTGAAACAAACGGAAATTGTCATCAAATTACTCATTCTGTCGGTTCTCTTTCTAACCGCACGTTTCGTCAAATACGTGAACTTGAAGTCAACTGAATTGTCTTCTCATAAGCTTAAATTGGGAATCGCTGCAATCGATATCAACTCTCGTTCTGCTGAAACATGTTGCAAAATCTTATTATTCATTATTTGATCATACGGACTTCTCTTCGACTGTTAAACGAATAACCGGCACATGTGCTCGAGATTTGACGAATTTTAGTCATTAGCTCATAACTCAAAAGGTCGAAGTAGAAAGATGCCATCGATTCGGATGCAAAGGTAAGAGTTTTTAAATACGAAGAAGTAGCTGAAAACTTTCATCGATCAGGGAATGTGTCTGAGTTTTGTTTAGCACATGGGTCGACTAAAAGGTTGCGTTTGTCATGCAACCGAAGGGTGTGATTAACGAGCGTTAAGAGGAAAACAAGCAGAAGGGTCATTAAAAGTGGCCAATAGATTGAAAGGGATGTTTAGGGGAACAATTGCGAGTGGCGATTTACATGTTTTATTGTCAACACGTCAAACGCGACATCTTTTTGATAGACAACAGTGAAACGCCATTCAAACAAGATAATAAGTGATTACTTTGTATTAGACGCTCTGAGGTTGATGTTGAAAGTGTTTGCGTTCATTAACTTGAATGATTCCTACAATTCAAGTCACTATTCGAGGTCAAAAAGTCGAAATTTGTTAAATTCCGAGTTTTCAACTTTTTGCTTTTGCCTTTTTGCTGCGCGGTCGTGTATTCGAATTCCGTGGAGATTTCTTATTGTTTTTATCTGTCCGTTTTATTTTCGCCAATTCGTTTTTTCTACTTCCTGTCCAGAGTTGTTTTACTGCGAAATCTCAGGAACATTATCTCTCGTATGTTTGGCCAATCTAATCAACGTTTTCGATTGAATACCTTTGGTGTTCGATGCCTATTCTGCAGCTTAATATCTAACGGCCATTCTTGGTTTTAGATTTGGCTTTTAAGTCGAAAAATTGGATCCGATTTCAAGTGTTGCAAGTTAACTCTCCAGTTTTTATCAAACTTCTTTCCCGCTCAAGTGGTTTTCTTTTCTGCGCAACTGCACTTCGTCATTGAGTTTGTTTTTATATCTCGAGAATTCACGTGCTATCGAGAAGTTTGTTGCAACAATGAAACTGCGCGAAAAAGGTTGCCAGACATCCTGTTAGTTTATAGCTTTTCAGGTAGTTCGATTAACAGCCTACTTGGATATAAACAAGGCGGTTTCCTCGATGCTGTTTTGGATTACTGTCATGCGATGAGTGGATTTGCTTTGAATTTTCTTTTGCTTTTTATTTTCGTGCAAACTTTCCACGTCTTCGGCGAACATAATCATCCGTTACGATTGGAATATGATGAGGAGTTGTCGTCATTCGAAGGAAGAGAAAGAGAACCGCAGTTTGTTCGACATCGTAAAATAAGATGGAAAGAGCAGGAACTGCATCCTCAGGTTAGTTCCATGAGATTCCCAATGATGACCATCGAGTTAAGGTTCGAATGAATCCCTATAATGGTTAGTTTGACAATTTTCATGATGGAGTTTCAATGTTGTCAATGAAATAATGTGAAAACTTAAATATTTAGAGCATCAAACGCATTCTTGCTGTGAATATAAAAGCGGATTTGTTTGAATGCTTCAATACTTTGGATAATATCTTCGTTTTGACTTCCACTCGATGATTTAAGCATCATTGCGGATTCTGCGCAAACACCATTTCATTCGCAACACTTGAGCAGTCGATTCGAAGTTTGTCTTTGCGGTTCCGAGTATTCTTCCGGTGCATAGTTTTTGGGTTTGCGAAAGAGGAATCGTTGGTTATTAACAAGACGTTGGCGTACCGTAATCTTAAAAAGAATACGAAATTAGTTATTGTGCGCATTTGTCTCTTCTCACTCTCTGTAAGATATTTACGGTTCAAGAGCCCAAAAACAATGGTAAGCAAGTAGTCGAAGTTTTCACTTACTTCTATTTTTTGTTTCAAATTTTAATAAAAACAAGTGACCACAACCAATTGTGAGGTTCGTAAAAGAAACAGCTATAAAATACGTTTCGAACAAAGTTTCCGTTGGGCTTGTGTTTTGTAGTCATAGGTGTTGTAAAGCCGTTGACAAAGTTCGTAGGCCAAAAGCGAATTGGCGTTTTCATAGTGTGAAAGTTTGCCCTCCAGTCGCGTAAATTCAAATTGTCGGACGACGCCCAACAGTTGCGAGCCACACTTCAAGTCAGGTGGAACAAACTAACATTTCGAATGTCCATCTTTCATTGACAAAACTATTTTTCGAATATGCACAGACAGTTCGATTGCTATCTTGAGTTATTTGCTATCAGGTGTCTGTCAAGTCGAAGAAGCTTTCCACCTCAGAGAACTTTTTCGATGTCACTTTCTGTTGCTATTCGACTTATTTTGAAGTGAAAAAGAACTTCGGTCCGACGACATGGCAATAAAATTACCCGGATCTCTTTCCTCTTTTCACTTCACTTATTTTCATCGCTTTCGCCATCTTTGACGTTAATTTCACTCACTGTGTATGCAAATTGCTTCGAATTGGCCATTTAATTGGACAACTCATGACACTGATTTGTTTTTTCGAAACAGCGAATCTTGTCAGTGTATCTCTGAATTTGCAAATCAACTAATCGGTTGCAGAACTTCGCATTCACGTGTTCAATTGAAGACGAGAAGTTTAAGTTGAACTTCTAAATCGTTGGTTCTCGTCGACTTCCGTTATTCACTCCGTTGGTCCCAGCGGAGTTTCAATTTCCACGATCCGCACGTTTAAAATTTGCAAGCTCATGGTTCAGCTGTTGATTTGGTTTTCAATTTAAAATTCCAACCACTCAGTTTGCTTTCAACGCGCAACCATTGACAACGTTGACCGTAGAGTTTATCTCCAAATGCGATTCACTGGAATTCGGCTTCGAACTTTCCATTCGCATGACTCCATCTCTGATTTTAATTCGATTTTGTTTGTCGACTGTCGATTCGGTGGTCGTCCTATTGATTCGTCTTTTGTTTCTGAATTTCACATAAAATGGTAACAGCTACTGCACGTTAGTCGCTAAGGTTTTCACAATATTTTGGGTGTTAAAACCGGTTTCGTAGCGTTACGCGAACGTCACTTATGGTCACTGAAAGTCTAATGCCAGCATTTGCGAAATTGACGTCTTAGAAATCGTTTAGATTCTCAAGCAAACTGCTTTTAAGTTTATTTCTAAGTAACGTTGGTGCAGAGAAGTTACGTGTCAGAGATGCAAAAGAAATTAATCGTCGCGAATTGGTTTAGTTGAAGCGAAGAACCCATAGCCTTTGGTGCATCTGCCGAACACAAAACATGCGAAACTCGAATGGAAAAGCGAGCAAACGAAAGTGGAAGAACAAGATATCGTTTGCTGTACGTTCTCTTAAAACTGTAGGGTTATTTTTCTGATTGATCAAACATCCATCTTCGGCTACAAGATTGATTCTTAGTGAAGAATGACCGAATAAATAATTGACGACCATCGCATTTATGTTAGCAATTATATTTTTCTACATCCATTTTCAATGCCAGCGGATTATCTAGCTCCATCTATTCTTTTGCTCAGGTCTATAATCCGTGAGCTAGAAGCGAAAAGCAGAGGAAGAATTTTTTTAAAGTTTGAGTTAGCAGCATTAATTTTCTCGTTGTGCGATAACCATTCACTGTTTCGACGCGTCTCGACTTTGTAGGCGGCAATTACAGAGTGTTATGTACTGACCTTCAAGGTAATTGCATTCTTTCTGGCGACTATGAACGACCGAAACTGAATAAGGACAAGTTGAGTCGCTTAACTTTGCTTTCAAATCTGTTTAGTTTCTATGGTGATTATCGCGGCGCAATGTTCGAGTTGTGTTGATATTTTGAACTCAGGTATTGGGAACGTCAATCAGAAACATTTCGATTTTACGAGCTGTGGGCACGAAAACGGTGGTGAGGTGAAAAATTGACCGAATCCGTAGACTGGAAACGTGCGCGTTCATTCGTCTTCCAAATTTCGGGATTTATGTGTCTGCTAAACAACCCGAAAAAATAACTGAAGCAGTAGTTACATCAATTTCCGTTCTGTTAAATAGCGATGATACTGCAGTTTGGTTGGAATCTGAATCGCTTGTTAAAACAGTCAATAGTCAGATATCTCATGCGGTAGTCTCAGTGTTTGGAGATCTGTTTAGCAGTGTACTGTTTTGTATTTAAGGATTCAAGTTTACGTACCGTAGGAGTGAAAGATAAAATTCATTCTCTTTGAAGGCGTTTGCAATTTGCAGTTAAATGCTCGATAAGGAGAGTGAGGCAAATGGGTAAAAGGCTGATTAAAATGTCGTTATTTTTACGCGCAAGAGAGGAAGAGATTTGTTTTGTGTTCTAGAGCTTAATTGAAAGGACCAAACGAAATTGAATTTTGATTTCCGTCTTCTTAGCGTGTTCCTTGGTAGCGGAGACTAACTGCTGGTTTGGTTCTGAACCCGCTTGCAAACCCACTTCTCAACTCATCAACGTCATGAATACAACGTGAAGCAGACGATACGCACGTTTTTTGACTTCACGCTTCTCGTTAACTCAACGCGTCTTTTGTTTTGATGGGAAAACGGGACTGAGATTTGCGAATTCACGGAGCCTCTACGAGTTTTAAGTTTAACAGCTAATTTCGATCTTTCTGCCCGCTTGTATAATACTCGAAAGTAAAGATTGATAGTCAAATCAATGAATAGAAGAATGCAATATCAGCTCATCGCTGCATTATATTCATTTTCCAAGTTTCAATTGTTAATATTCTGCTTGAATTAATGGCCTCACTGCTTGTTCCTATCGTTTATTTTGGCGTTGCATTTGTGATGTCCTTTGCTCTATGATCTTAGCAACTGTGTTGAGGGTGGGTTTCGTAAGAAGTTTTTTCAATTAAGAATTCTTCAGACAGTAGATCTGTTCACTCATTTAGGCTTTTATGGGACTTAAGATATTCGATTCTTGACGGTACGCTGCGTACTATCGGCATTTGAATTGCGGTTGAATAGCTGAGAACATGGATTAAACGACCGTGAGCCACAAACCGCTTTCAAAAGGACTTTCTTAAGCGCAAAATGTTTAAATTCGATCCTTCAAAATGAGTTTCGGGTTTCAGACCAAAAAGCAAGGAGATTGGGTTTTGAACTCAAGGATTTTCGTAATGCAAAGTACTTCCAATACTCTGAAGTGACCACTATCTGTGCTCTTTATCTAAACGACATTATTGATTTTCGAAAGAATCCTCACTTCTCTTGTAGTTAAATTACATCGTGAATGGTCTTCGAATTAGACGTTATATTGATGAGTTTGATTGTCTCTTCGATCGCGTTTGCCCATCAACTGATCTTATTCGACAAATTTAGCCGCTTCATCGACTTCACGATTCGGACATCACGTTGGCGGAGCGGCGTTAGAGCGCAAGATGCGCGCGTCAGAACGGCGACCACCACAACCAATTTCACTGCCGTTCCATCAAAACGATCGTCGTTCTTCGAAGACTCGCAATCAATTTCGTTCACAGTCGCCGTACTTTTCTATTTCACAAACCAATTCGTTGATTGTTCGAATCCAAAATCCTCCTTTCGAGTTCTTTTCCAATCGATCGCCAATTCGATGACCACGCAGTTCACGAAACTGTTTGCTTTCATCCTCGCCAACGTTAACGATCCATCACCTCCGTTTGAGAATGGTAAGTTCACGACATCGTCAGAATCTGAAAACCAAAAAAAAACAAAGAACGTGGCTTTTGGGGCACGATATCGAGTTTAAATCGAATGCATCATGGTGACACTTCTTATTCACATCACGAACTAGCCATCCCGTCTGTCAAAACGAAAGATGGACAGTGGAGAACACCATTGGAATTGTTGTCGCTCAAACAAAAAACTCGGGTATTTCGTCGGCATGCCAATCACAAAAATTTCATTTTCCCTTCTCATGGCCACTAGACAGAGAGTTTTCTGTTTTGTTTCAAACGAATCGGACGTTTTAAACGCGCTAAAACAAAACTCGAAACTATTTGTTGTTGGAGATTTAGCACACGAGTGTTGTCATCATTCGAAGCCAAATGATGACATGGATGGTTATTTCTATGCTTCCAACGCTTGTTGTAGCAGATGGTGTTAAGATTAGAAAGCGCGCAAGAATGCGACATACGAACTTTTGGTTGCGGTTTAGTCGCGATTCAACGCCTCTTTTGTTTCGTTGGACGGCAGGAGTTTTCAAGTACCGCCCGTTTTGCTTTTCTATGGGTTTTCGATCGTTACATAGTAGTTTCCGTTTTTGGAGCTGTGCATTACATTCGTCTCTTTGGCCAATTTCTAGCTGCCAACCAACTCGTTATCTGAATTAATCGCTATAGGATAAGTTCAAGTCATTCATTATCCTCAAAGCGACTTATTAGCCGTGTAGATGTTCACAAGAAGTTTGTTCACCTGCCAAATCTTTACATAAAATGTGCCATTTACTAATTGTACAAGAGCTGTAGGATAGTTTTTGAATGTTCTGCGATACGTGAGTTCTACACGCAATTCGAAAACTAAACTCAAGTGCTCTTTAGTTTCTCTTATGGTCACTGATATCTGATGGAGAAGAAAACTCGTTAAGATCTCACCGTTTTATATGGAGAGAGAAATTCGTTTGCTATAAAAACTACTTGAAATTTTGGTCATGCGTATTCTTGAGTTTATGGTCGTTTAGCATTCCTTAGGCATTTCACGAGATTCGGTTTGCTGCGTTACGCGCATTTCTTTGAGTAACTAATTCGACTTTCTGGTAGTAAATACAAGTAAACTGACTTTCTTTTCAATTAGAATATGGAATGGCAACCGATTTTCTGCAGTTGTTTTCGTATATTCTCGCCAATGTTTCTGACCAATCATTTACGAACGGTTTGTTTTCGTAGAACATTATCGTTACATATTTGTTGACAACATCGAAACAAAACTTTCAAACCAACAATATATACTTGTACCTTTCAATTCGTTGCGTTTTCAGCTTACCGTCTGCAATGTTTTTCTTGCATGAGTCCGTATCTGGAAGATCAGTTTGTGTAAGTTTAGTATTTCCATAAACTAATGAGATCTATTTACAGCTACATATCTCACCTCTATCGTAAGCCTCTTTCTTTTACCGACAGATGCGATCGACAAAACTTTGATTGGCATCAAGTACAAGCCAAAAACTGTTCGGATTTGTGTGTAACCCTACGAATGAACGATAAAGTCGGAGGTTGGAAAGAAAAACTTGTACTTGGAAGACGATCGTTTTTAGGAAGAAGACGAAATGGGTATCTTCGTGGTTGCATGTCGGACATAAAATTTTATAACCGTTCGATACTTTATTATGGGGATATGATGCGAACTGGCCAGTCGTCACAAACGAGATGTCAAACGGTACGACTACGTGATCTGTTTGCGGCTCCCGATTGGTTTGGTTTGGAAGTCAATGATCATGTGGAATTGTGTACGTGTGCAACTCCTTATTGTAATGCTGCCAATTCATCCTTCAACCAATTGTTTTGGTTAATCGGACTTCTAAGCTTGTGGTCAACGTTGAATTGGAGTTTCTTTCCAACAAGACGGAAACCGGAGTTCTCAAATGTAAATTGAACTTTTCGCATTAATCCCTACTTACGAATTCTTTTATCGATCCTTCAAATCTCCAATCAACTTCTTGTTAACGCATCTATTTTATTTACTGGTTCATTTAAAACGCCAAACTTCTCAATTGTTTTCGTATTCACGTTTTTCACCAAAACTGCCCAAAAGTCTTTGAGTTTATGAACTGAGTAACTTTTGTGTAAAACTATCGTTCAATAAAATCAATTGGTATTTATTGTAGGACAAGAATACCGAAATGAGATGGCAAACGAACATTTAGATAGAAACTATAAACAAACAGATGATTTTTGGTTTTTAATGAGGTCACAACGTGTGAGCAGCTTAAGAACATTTCCTTAAACTCACGAATAAACAATTAGCTCGTATGTTTGCGTTAGAATCTGACATTTAATATAAGTAACATAAACGATAGCCGCATCGAGACATGCAACAAGTCGGAGATTTAAGGTTTTGTCTTCCTGTAACAATCAATGTTCATTCGTTTTGACAACTTTTCATGCCACACGCACAGTTAAGACAAGTGTGTTGATAATCAGAAGTACAATAGCGTTTAGTTATTAGCCTCTATCTTAACTATGCTGTGACTATCTGACGTCATTCACACAAATAATGTTCGAATTGTCTCACCTAAACAATCCTCGTCGGTCTGACAAGAATCTGCGTGTGGAACTCCACAGGCAATTGCGGCATTGGCATCAGCCGGACAAAGCGGAGTTCCTAAACATCGTACTAACTTATTGATCCCCTTTATTCTTGCCTTGTATTCCTAGATGTGAACAGGTTGCTTGACAAGAGGATAGTGACATGAAATTGTTCATGTTACCTAAATGAACACGTAAGATTCTTTGTTTTAACTCGTTGAACGTATGATTGTTGACATCACTTACCATTGCATCCTAAAACGAAATCCAATTAATTTCTCATCATTTAAAGTCCATTACCCGAAAATTGAAATGTTTTGCATAACCCAGAGCTTGCATCGTAATAATACCGCTGCACCGGCGAGTCGCACGAACCTAATAAACTAGATAAATGAAATGAAATCAGACTAACCCACGGCTAATGGCAAATTGCAAACAGAACTTCCCAGTTTTCCTGAAATACAACCAAACTCAGATAAAAAAAAGAAGAAGATAAAATTTTGATGTTTGACAAACTCACTGCTTATTCCAACTGGATCTCTGCAAATTCGATTTGAGTGTTGATCAACAGGGTTTGGTTCAAGACAACACTGAAAAACGGTAATGAAGATGTTAGAATAGAATTCTACTTTTTGAATTTCCAATCCCAAATTATTTGAGGACGTTCAACTCGAACTTCAAGAACGTAAGCAAATGATAAAAAATACTCATAGTTTTTTAACTTTCAGACGTGCTCATCTGTTTCACGAACTCAATTGCATCGGCCACTTTACGTCTTGATTTGGAATCGTGTGTCAGTCATTTAATGGGAAATGGATATTAGATGATGACAGTTCGGAAAAATTGGATTCAATTAACTTTTTAAATTATCTCATGCAATTTTCATTACTATGTGCTCTCTTTATGTTTTCATTTTACAAATTCGATCTTCAATAAACTCATTACACTCAGACGAAAATAAATGCAAGCACCATATTTTAAACGTTAAAACTGATTCACTCACCTTTTGTATGCCGGGGCAGTTGGAGTCAAGCCAACAGTTATTTTCGATTCCCAATTGCGATCCGCTAATTCCGATAGGTGGTGGACAGTCGCCTAGCTTTGCGTTTATATAGCTGACAGGAATACCTAAAGTTGAATCGAATGATCTTGGTGAATCATTGCGTGCGTGCAGGTGCTATTATTGGTTTAATGAATACATTAAATTTCTGTTAGTTAGAAGCTTTCACATCGAATGAAAAAACACACACATGAGTGTTAATGTCTATTCCCTGTTTTGTTAGTTTTCCGTCGATACCTCGATCTCCGCTAATCAACGACAAGCGCAAAAACGTTACCAACGATGCATTCTTTTGATCGTTCACATGTTTTTTAAATAGAAATGCTAGAAATATCGGTGTTGGTTTCTGGATTAATCACGCAAACAATTCAATTAATAAAGCACTTAAGATCGAGAAGAAAAACTTTGCAATAACGAACCTTGAAGCACATTCTGACAGCATCGTGATCGATCACTTAACGTACAAACTTGAGATCGTTCTCCGCCTTCTGGACATTCGTTTGCCACGTCTTTTGTGCAGATGATCATGGCCGAATTCGATGAACATCTCGGCAATCTGTTCTTAGCTGTTTCGGTGTTATTCGAGTTCTTGTCGTCCATCGCAACATGCGAATGCATTTTTATTGCAGTATGAAGACCTAAACATCGAATTACAGCGCTTGCGATGAAAAATTATATACGTTTAACAGGTTCATCTAATTCGTAAGGGATAGAAGTGATGTTTTTGCATCGAGCAGATTTGTTCAATCCCAACAGACGATTGTACAGACACATTGTGACTTGAGCTTGTTTTGAATTTACAAACTGAAACGACTGTGGTTACTCGTGTACGGCTTACCATCAATTTAGCTTTTCATTTGATGCTTACTTACTTCGCAGTTAAAGAACAAAGTCAACATGATCAAAAGCCGTGGGTTGATTTTGCACATACTACACAGACATACGATCTGGAAGTTATTTGATAACTTAAACTTCATTCTAACCGCACTTTAACAGTTTTGTGAGCATAAGAAGATGAATGTACAAGAAAGTAACGATTCATATTCTGATGAGGAAAAGGTAGTTGGTTGACTGAATAATCAACACGTGTTTGTTTACGTGCTCTCGCTTGATCATTCAATGCAGAAACTGGGGCGTAAACATAGCAGACACCCGAAACAACAAAACAGATTTCTAATTGACCAGTGAACTAAGTAAACGTCAAATCCGAGATATTCGGTTTCATGCGACATACACTTCAATTGCTAGCCGACAAGCAGTAACCAATATAATTACAGTGACAATTGTGCTTGTCTAATGAAAGGCTGACAAGTCTGAGATATCACTTGCAACCGTAGCAAAAATCGCGCAAATACGAACGTGGCAAAACGAAAATAACCTCCAGAATGTTTCAAATCCAAACGTAACTTCCGTACTCCCGTGTTTCAGGCTCCGTTTAGCGCAAGTGTTCGCGCGATTGACCAAATTAACTTATAAGCAAACATAAACTCTTAATCCGAACAACGAGACTTTGCTCACGGTATTTCCTTCGTACGAACGATTCTTGCGCTCCGGTCGACCGCATTTCCGCAACAACGAGCGGAGACAGTAAAAGTGAAATGCGGAAATGACCACTCCAACACACGCGTTTGTTCTCGATAGAACAACGAGTCATTGGTTTTGTCTCCTGGATTCGCGTCAAATTGAACAAACGCACGAGGACACTTCAGCAGTTTTTGTTCGTTAATACGGAGCTCAGTTTCACACCAATCCCTCGACCCGTATTGACCTGCGGACAACAACTCCCCCGCTTCAACAGTTCGAATCCTCGATAAAAACTATTCGACCACCCAAAGTGTTTCCGCAAACTTCAAGTTTTGGAGTTTTTTAATCTCGACAATTGGTTTTGTAGTTTTCTTCAAAAAGCGTTCTTATTCAAAGATACGATGTTTTGATATCACATTCAGTTTCTTACCGTACATGATGTCTTATATGATGCCAAAAATTACACACGCAAAAACAAAATACGAGCAAACCGGAAACTAGAGAGCAGTTTACTCACGGAGATAACACACAATTATTGTGTTACGCAATCGAAACATAACTGTCAATAAATGGCCATGAAACATCCAACAATAAGTGGAATGTTGAATCAGCTGCAACAGAAGTTATAACAAAGCAAAGCAATTCACCTTCTGAACTAATAAACCTATTAATAAAGTGAACAAGACTAAAACACTTTCCGTATGCCTATCAATGTAACTCAGAATTATCATGTACCTTCATATAGTTTTGGCTTTATTCGTGCAAAAGTCACTCATAGTATTAGTAATTCTTGAAACAATTGTTCCCATAAAAAATGTGTGGATTCTCGGGTATCCTGTGTATGGATCAATGTTAAGCAGTTGCTATCGGTTTTATGATATAGATTTTGGTTATTCGTATTGAGAATGTAATAATGACTAATTCTATGCGCGTTTCTTTACTATCAAGGTTTGTAGTTGGTAAGACTTGGAAATTTTAAGATAAGTCTTTTGCAAGTTTTCAAATTTTGGACGATGCTGTTGTTGAGTTTATCAAGCTTTTGTTGAGCATCTTGAGCACAGTGATAGAAAATTTAACGCGTATTAAAAGGATGGTAAATATGTTGTGTTGCGAAAGATTCCAGAAGATAACTAGTGCCTTCTGGCATTTGCAATCGAACCTTACGCAGCTCCATCTTGTCATATCAATCAACTAAAGAGGTTTCAAAGGTCACCGCATTCTTGCAACAGACATCAAATGTTTAGCACAGCAAAAGTCAACCAGCATCTTCCTAGCAGCCAATATACTCGACAAGAGACATCAGACAATCACCAATCCGGATTACCGTCTGCGCCGAAGCACAGTTACGCCGGGATCGACCAAAACTCCTGTAGATATCCTGGTACCGAAGCACGTGGAATAACTTTTTGAGAAGACACGTTTTGCGTAGCGGGAACAATTCGCGTTGCCATGCGGGTTTGGAGTTTTCCTTCCGACCTACTTGTAAGCACTTCTGTACAGGAGACACATTAAAAGTCGACAAAAGAAGCTGGACACACGTTGTTTTTAAAGGAGCCGTTCAATCAAGGTCCTGACTGACCAGTGGGTTGGAACGAGAGCGAGACCCAGAAAACAAGTGATCCCTTGACAGTCTGGGACTTCTTTCATTCTCAAAAAAACAGTCCGCATTTTCTCTCGAAGCAAACGACAGAAATCCAATCAGCGCGCTTCTACAACCCCACAGACAAAATTGCCCTATTAGCACAATAACTCGAAGTTTGTTAATTTTATTCCGATTTGTCAAACAAAACAATTCGAGTTTGAGTTATTTGGTGTAAACTTGTTTTGACGGATGGCTACGATTCAAACGTTAAAAACGATGGCTGTTACACTCGACTTCAACGACCTTATCATCCGTCTCTTAAGCGTTGGAGTTTCGGAGAAAAGGTTCACGATGACCGTCAAAGAAATGGAAATCTAAAATCTCTGTGGTGAGTTGATCATCGAACTTTCGATCTATTCGTCGATTTCAGTCAAAGACCTATGTTTAAACTAATCTTCTTTGGTCGAAATAGCTCCATCAGTTCGCATCTGTGACGATACTCATGTTCAGAATGGTAATCTTCTTCGTCTATTAAACTGCGGCGGATTTCTACAATTGGCCAACTATGCCTTTCTGGAAGACTATGTTGATCGTGGATGAGAATTTAGTTTGCTTTTTCCAATTGAGTTCAGTCGAGCTGTTTGTCGACGTTTATCTTCAGATTCTTTGTCCAACCTTGGCCGTGAAGTCACGAAAACAGACAACAACATTTATGAAGTTATCGGCTCTGGTGAACAGCTCACTACTCTTATGTTCTGGAAATTGATTCCAGTTGCAGTGGCTTTTAATTTTCCTGGATTTTTATCAAAGAACTGGTGTTAGAATAAGCCCCAAAGTGGACTAAACAATTCAAACTCATTCGAAGTCAACTAATTCAGGCAATCATTCAAGAGTTAAAGGTGTGGGTTGTCCCAACACTTTTTGTTGAATAGAGGAACGAAGATAACCAATTGAGAGTTATTGTTCCGTTCATGTGCTTTCTCTTTCCAATCCTTAAAAAACATAAATCGAATTGATGTGTCGAAAATTGTAAAAGTGAAGTTCCTTTTCAGACACGTCGTTTTAGTTGTTGTTGCGACTTCTGCGTGAGTGTCCAAAATGCACGTGAAGTTGTTGAGTCTGTTGCTGCTTTCATTACCGTCAATTAGCAGTCTTTCTTGTTACGCAGGTACTTATTCCAAGAAGCTTATAAAACCAATTTTAAGGTCAACATACGAACGGAAAATGGACATCCCTGATGTCTGTTGTTCAGTGTCCAAAATCTCATTTTTGGTGCGTAATCAGCAGGGAATTAGATAGTGACAAACAATTAGATCAATGGATCTTGTAAGTTCACACGTGATTTGCGTACATTTTTTTCCAGTGGATGTGCATCAGAACAACTCTGCAAAGATACGAATCCACAAGAAGAAGAAGGCATTCGAGAGAAAGTTCAACGCCGTAACAATAAGGGCATGAGTTTATTCACCGTATTTTCTCGTGTTTCTAATTACGATCTTTGCTGTCGCAGTGATATGTGTAATTTGGGGCCTGATAGTCGAGCGAACTCCAAATTGGTCTTCAGTCTTGCCGTTATTGTTTTCCTTGTACATTTTTTCTTTTAGATCTTTGTATCAGTAAACGTGCAAAATGAATGTTTCCAGATATCCATTTCGCTTTTATAATGCAGAAATAGAAGCAACATAAACGGCTTAGTGACATCGCTAACAACAGAAACAGCAACAAAAAAACGATCACATTTGTAACGAAGAAAAAGTTACTTTAAATTTTTGAACCATTGAATTGTTCTTCGCAGTTAAAAGAACTCGTCCACGTTCGGAGAAATTTGCTTCGGAATTCGAGTTAATTGTCAGTTCGATAACTCGTGTCCAATCCAAATTCGCAATTATGTTTGCTCGCCGCATAATCTCCACAAACTGCGATGTTTTAGCATAACGCTTTTTCAACGAATTGAAGGAAATCGAGAAAATGACGTAGAGTACGAACGGTGTGGCCAATGGAACAACGGGCGATTGAACGACTTCCTTCAGCAGGTACCAAATGAGTGGAAGACCACGCATCTCTGTTTCAGTCTCTGTTGTAGAAGTCATTGCACATACGACGATCAAAAGTCGAAATTGTGCTAATTCGGTTGCGACGAAGATCGGCACGTCTTCCGAAGGTCCATTAGTAAGCTCGATGATCTTTGAAAAACTAAATTACACTATTAATATCATAGAACAAGCAGTCGATTACCATTGATTAGCATCCAACCGCGGAAGGAGACAATTAGAATAGATAGTACAAAGTAAGACGGTAAATAGGTTAGGATAAAGTCTGCTTAGAATAACGAGTAATTGAGCCACAGACTTCAAAACTAATTCATCGCTCATCACACGTTTCTAAAACACGGTAGTTAATTGTAAAGTAATCGTTGAAACATACCAAGTAGCGTTCACAAATGGAAACCATAAGAAATGACCGCCAATTCTCAGTGATTGCAATTCGTTGTCCATCCGCTCCAACTGGTCCAACAGAAAAAAGATCTTGAAAGAAGCATAACGCCTTCGAAACGCTTTTTGTGTCTGTCGGATCTTCAGAGCTACAAATGTCAACAGTTTCTTGAATCTCCATTCGAACTTTGTTGCACAGCGCTTTCATTGTTGGATCGTGTTTCAAGGCATGAACATCAGCCATATATCGATCGTTTGTTTTTAACAAAGATTCAACCCAACGAGCAAAACCACTTGATTGTGGAGCTAAAACATTAAAGGTACAACAAAACAATGATCATTCGCTTACTTTCCGACTTCGAAAGACGACGCTCTCGTGTAACAGAAGAATTCTGAGAAACAATAGGAGAAGAAGACTGCGATGCGTTTTGCTGACTATCATTGGATTTATCTGCCACGACCGGTTTGCGCTCGTTTGGAGCTGATATGTTGCTAAAATTGATGGACGGAACGTTGCTACTTATCATTACAGTCGAGAGTGTTCGTTTGTCTGAATTGAAAATGAATGTGAACAATACGAATAAGTCATACGTTCAGTTTTCGGTATTGGAGTGAGATTGATGGCATCCGATCGGGCTTTTTGATCGAAGGGAAATAGCGGCGATGTTGGTAAAGAATTGTTTTTTGAAGCAAAAATCGGCGGAGCTGTCGAACTAATTGGAGTTGAAGTACATGGATTTGAGATTAAGGATTTGGACGTAGCAAGAAGCTTCTTTAGTTGAGATTCTGTTTCGGCATTTTTAAATTTACTAAAACACAGGTCTTAAATAGCGTATTGAAAACTAACCTTTCAGGAAGAACGAGTGGATGTTGAATGGTCTCGTCGATCGGAATGCTATCTTGTCGCGTCTAAATGATCATACAACTAATTGAATCAGTGAAACAATGCACCTGCTGTAGTTTCTGACGACCCACTTGAAGTCGCGCTTTCAATTCCGCGGCCGTTTGTTCTACCGTTTCCTCTTCCGTACGCTCCCGCCACGATCGTTCCGATTCGTCTTCGGAGATCACAGAGTTGATGGCTTGAGATGCTGAAAACTCGTTGGATCGTCGTATAATTTTTTTGGTGTAATAGCTTCTGAAACCCAGAACATCAAAGAAAAAAGATTGAACGTACCGGACTTCCTGATAAAATTCTGCGCTGCTCGTTGTTCGGTTCTTTTTTTGTTGAACGTTCATTTCAAATCGAATAACCACTTTGACCAACTATCTTTATTCCAACGTTAACCAGCAAATATCATCAACAGAAACACAAAAATTCGACGAACAAAACTTCTTGTCGAGAAAATGAAAACTTGACAATCTAACAGTTCCGTTGAAGTAAATGGTTTTATTTGTCACTAAGTAGTGATAGCAGAAAGAAGTCACTTCAATCCATGAACGTTATATCCCATGGACATCAGATCACCTATCATGTAAATGGCCACCCGAGATTTGTCAATCGTATTCGAAAAGCAAATCTGATGATCGTCAGTGAATTCATCGTAGGGAATAACAATTTTTGGACGCATTCCAAGCTGAACGAATTGAACACATGTCAATCAAATGACGTTCTTCAACCAACCTTACGGCACACTCGTTGACTAGCAATTCCAGTGCATAGAACATCCACATATTGAAGTCCCTCATTCGCCGCCAGTTTGTACATTTCATGATTGAAGCGAGTAGCCAAACTGTGCCTAAACAATGTGGTTGGCATAGTCAGAAACTTGATTAGAGTCCCACAAACGATAGTTCTCCATAATCCCAACCAACTCTTGTCGAACCATCTGACGAACACTTTTTGGCACAAACTTCTCAGCGTACGGATAAACTTGATCGCAAAGCGCCAAAATACGCTGTTCTTTGCGACTTCTGGACGGTTGACGATCAATCACTTAATGGAAAATCAAAGATAAGAGAAAGAGGTTTAGTTACCGTTTTTGTAATCGGACAAAGGTTGAAAGTCTTCCAGTTGACGACGACTTTGTGGCAAATTAACAATCGAAGTCATACGGATTCCAATCAGCTTGTCGCTGTTTGCTTTGAACATCAACAAACTCAGTCCCGAGTCAATGGAACGCTCCAAAATTCCGTCGAAAAGTATTTTCACATCTGATTCTGACGTTTCTGAACTTTGACACTTGATGTTAAGACACGAAGCAAACTTACTCGAAGCCCCAATCACCGGTTCATGAACTGGAAATTTCGGTAAGAAATACGGCCATTCACTTACAACGCGTTTCGTTCATCATAAAGTCGCGAACATTGGGCGCGTCTTCTTTACGAGCAACGACAATATCCACAGCACAACGTGAGTTTTGTGGACGCCAACATTCGATCAAACGAGTACGATGCGCGGTTGAAGACTTTAAGTTCAGTGATCTAAACGCAAAATGAAAATATTTGTATTTGATTTACTTTGCTGCTGCAGTGGCCATTGAAATGCTTCCATACTTGAAAATCTTACGAGCAGCCATGAACGATGAGAAAGAACTTGAAACGATCAACCGATTGCGAACGGAGAATCGCGGCAATTGGAAGAGAGCTGCTTCTTAAGTTGAACGACATTTGCATGAAATTTCTCTGAACGTTTACTCGTACTGTTGCTTTCCAAAAGAACTGTAGAATGGTTGTGGACTGCAGAACCAGAGGCTGAATGCTTTTTGTCAATCAACTATTTCAGTTATGTGTATGCAAGATCTTGACCTGATAATCTCAATTGGTCAATGAATTGGAAAGATTGGATCGAAGAAGAACTTGCTATCTACATAAACAACACTTGAATGCGATTACTCGGTTGATTTGCTACTTTTCGTTCTTCCACTTTTAATTTGCCGCTTAAAATGCTGTGTCATCGTTAGCTTGTCGTCAATCACCCCTATCGGCCAAAATAAACATTCTATCGTCCGTCGATTTATTGCCACGCGCGTCATTTGAACGGAAGTTGTGGTTAGTGGAATTGAGTGATCCGCTTAATAGGCTTCGAATTGAGCGGCAAATGAAACGGAGAAGGTAGTTGTGTTATTCGAGCTTCACTTGACATTCCGATTCTTTTTCTTCATGATTTAGATAGTATGGTTGTGACTGTTTTAAGGTCGAAGCCACAAAATTTAAACGGAACTACTCATTAGTTGCGGCTATTGTGTTCGAAGTCTGTTTAAACACACAAGGTTGTGCTTTCGGTCATTTTGACCGCAGTGCAGCTGCAGAAAAAGTGGTTGTTTGCGCTTAGAAGGCGGGACTACAGTTCGACGAGGATCAACACACTCTCGGCCAAGAAAACTTCATCAAGTGCCGAGAAAAACGTTGGTCCTCTCACTTTCGAGCTAAACCAATTGCGCAACCAGTCGCCAACTTTGCCCACCCATCTCTTGTTTGTGTCGATCGCCAGACTTTAAGCACTTGAATTGTCAGTTTACCGTATGCTAACAGAAGGGAGTAAACATCAGCACGCGTTTTTGTTGAAGGTGTCAAGTGGATGCGTAGAATTGACGCGTTTAAACCGTACGGCCAACTTCAAAATGCAGTTAACCGAATTGTTTGAAATCTTGTGATTATGTTTAGTTGCTTGTCTTCCCGAACTTATGTCTATTAGTAAGTAGGAGTCTCGATTTAAAGCAAGGAAAATGTGTGTTTATGTTTCCGAACTGAGGGTTTCGACCGTTTGACTCAAAGATTTTCGGCTGAAGGTCTCGCTCATTGGTCGCTTTTCGATAATCGCGAGCAAACCAAGTGGTTTTGTCGCATCGACTTTTCGTTTTATTTTACCGTTTTCTATTAAAATAACTTAATGTCGGGTTTTTAATGGATTCCTTATTGGGATAAGCTAATACAGAAATGTGTTTGGTATAAAAAAGAATCACACTTGAGATCCGTTAGCTGATAAACGACCAACTATCCCGTTCGTGAGTATTCTTACAGTAAGTCGACAAAGACGAGTTTTCTCGTAAACAATCAAACGGTTTGAACATTTCGATAATCGTTTGTGAAAATTATCAGGCCGTGAAACAGAAGGTGGGAAATGGTCACGACGGGCGGAGTTCAGATCGAAGCGGCCGTGACTGAAGTAAGATTGGATCAAATTACGGACCGCACGGAAGCAGTCGGTCGACTTTTGACTGGCGGGCTAAAACGATGCGGACTGCTTGTCATCATCGGCCTTTTGTTCTTTCAACTCTCTGGACTGTAGAACTGCAGGCAAATCAGCGAGAACATGAAAGCCGGTTAGTGTGGAGGCTCACAAGCATCTCGAGAATATCCGCGCAATTGCACCGTAATCTCATTCATTTCCATCGCTCATTTTTTCAACCTTCTCTGTCTCTCGTGTTGAAAGCAGTCAGTTGTCTAGCAATTCTTAGACTGTCATTACCGTTGAAATCCATTGGTTATCTTCTCTATCAATTGTTTACTTCCTTTCGTGTAATTTGCCACTCCAATACATTTGCGCGCGTCAAATTTAACTCTTGACCTAAAATCCGATTGAATTTCAAGTCCAATACTTCGAGATATTGTGCGACTGCCGTGACACCTGAGCTGCTTCTCACGTTGCCGTTCAAATTGTGACGTCACGCGAAATCAACAACAGAAGCGTCGCGTTAATTGATTCGTGTACGAACAATAACTGCACTTTAAACGATTTGGAGTTAAACGCCGTTTACTATGTTGTTTTAGTTGTGCAGAAGATCATGTACCAGGGTCCGTTTTTTCCGCACTTTCAAACCTCTTTCTCAACTACAACTCCAATGATGTTAAATGCAACGCCAGTTGAGATGCCAGATAATTTTCGACGACGAAAAATGCTAGACGAAGCTCGTGACTTTGGGTGAGTTTTTTGTTATTGACAAAATACGACCTCGTGATTTATTACGCAAACTACGAGTTCAGTTTCGTAGGGTTACGCGAAGCTAATTGCTCGACTCAAATGTGACCATAGATCTCAAAGTGCCCATTGATTTCGTACTTCTTTTCCCTAACCTGCACATTCGAACTCTGCACAAAAAGCGTATTGCATTTTGAAGAGCTGAATTGTTTCTGAAAGCCTTGAGTCCTACCGTACACTCACTAATGATGCAGATTTTCCCGCGCCTTGACGTTCACTGCCTTCAAAATGGTCAAATTGCTAGCGAGTATTAAGCAAACAAAATGGTCATGCCATAACCAGCTACTCGGTCCTCGAATTCGTGCGACCGGCGGCAAGCAAACTTCCGATTGGGACCGTGGGTTGAGGACAAATTTCCGCTTAAAAACGGTAATGGACGACGCTAACTTAAACAAAAAATGTCAACTGTCGCTTGTACACTTGATGTTTGATCTAAGATTCTTACTGTAAATTCGACTACACATTTTGGCTTACAATCCGTTTAATGAAGTAATAAAAACAATTTTAACTGAGGATACCGCTTGTTTTTTCATGCAGTCGATTTCCGGTCATCTGCGACCACTTCGAAAGCTGCGCAGCTGATCAAACAATCCGCTGGCCACTCGATTCGGCAAACGGCACGAAGCAGATGGGTTCTGGACGGTGCGCGTAGCTAATCTACTGAGTCATGAAAACATAACCATCCGTACAGACTTTTTGGCCGATCTGAACATAAGAAATTATTGAGAAGAAATCTTGAGACCAAAACATACGTGCGAACAGCATTGGGTGTTTGTATCGTAGAAATTTTGTTTAACTTTCTCTCTCGCTTCAATCTCTGACTTCACACCGCGTGCCACTCGATCGGTCGCCCGCATTGAGATCGAGAACTTCAGAGTCTTGAAGTTAATGCGGACATCCCGTGGTGTGGAGCAAGATATTCACTTGTTTGACAAAAGCTCTTTGTTAGCATAACTCTGACCTTTCTAGTAAACTTTCTCTTTTGTTCGATTCTGACAAGAGAACATCAACAAAAGCTAACCAGTGTGCGTTTAAACGCAAAATCATTCAAAATGAACGCAAATTATAAATTGAATATATTAACTGCAAATCGAGTTAAAATTATGCAACTTCTTTGAAGTTGTAGCAAAATTAAACTGGGCACATTAGTGTGATCGGCAAACGGAATAATAGTGTTTTGATGTTCCTTTGTTTAGAGTCGATCAATTCGATCAAATGGACGCATCGTATGTCAAACAAATTTGTGAAGAAGTGGAGAACACCAAAGACGTTGAGTTACTGGTAATTTGTTTTCTCATGTGTAGTATTCGATTTAAATCTCCTAGATATCATTCCTGGGAAAACTTAATTTGACAAAACATCAACAGAGTGATTATGTCTTGAAGAGTCTTTGTGTTTTGCACTATCACCAAGACCACTTCGAGAAATTGTATCAAGTGATTCAAGGACACCAATTTGATACCGAGTATCACAAGCCCTTGCAGGATATTTGGCACGAAGCGCACTACCGTGAGGTTGGTTACATCTACAAATATGTCGGTTCTAATTATTTAGATGAAGAAGTCGCGAAGTAGAGAGCTGGATCCGGTGACGAGATATCGAGTACGCAAAAAACATCCATTTCCACCAACAATTTGGGACGGCGAAAGCACCAGCTATTGTTTCAGGGTAATTACAATCAATAATCTGATTTTATTTTCGTCTTAGAAACGTGATCGTAAGGTTCTCAAAGACGCGTATATGGTGAACAGCATGCCGTCACAAAACGAGAAAAACATACTCGCTCAGAGAACATCTCTAAGTGTCGTTCAGGTATCCAACTGGTTCAAAAATCAAAGACAACGTGCACGTCAAAACAGGAGGTATGTTAAGAAGATTGATGCGCTGAAATTCGTAAAATTTAGACACAACGGTGGATCGAGTAGAAATCAATCCAATGATTTCATTGAAAGTGAGCGTGAAGACTCCGGAGGATCCGGTAATTTAGGCTCTTGCTCTTCGAATCCATTGAGTGAAGAAGATGAAAATCACCAAATTCATGTCGGTATCTCTGGGCTAAATACCTCATCAACTCTATCATCACCAGTCAACAATCATTCCACATTGTCGTCCGGCAACATCAATCCGATGTCCGCATTTTCGCCCCAAGTCAATGCAAATGCTTTTTGCGCTTTCCCTCAATTTCAATTCGATAACTGCTGGCCAACACCTAGCGCTTCTAGTTTTCCTGCTCAACCGATGTACTATCCATTTAACGGTTGTTTTGCAAGTCCATATGTTTCTCCATATGCAAACTATTCAACCGCATATTCCACCACATCGTGCTTCAAAATGATGAATCCCGATCCAACTCAAACGCTTCCACTCGATTGTCCATCTACCACTTCGGCGTTATCGTCCTCAACATTGACGTTTGGGTCGTCAACAGCTTCGGGAATGAACAACGCAAACTCGTACGCCTTTGTCAACCCAACGGTCAACAAGTACGAAGAACTTTGAATTGTCGCTTACTTTCTGCTTATACAACCGATTAGTCACATTCAAATCAGTAATCCATGAGCTTATATGTTTAGCCATTCCGATTTTGTGCCATTTCTTCTTGTCGTTCGTTTGTGTTAATTTAAAATCAGTGGGTCTTCTAACTCTTGTGTTTTATTTATTGTAAAACGATCTTCTCAAAGAATAAATTCAAATGTAAAGTCAACTTCTGGACAAAAAGTTTTGTTTACCAATACCAAGGTCTTACTTTTGTCCTCAACCGGTTGACGATATTCGATATTTTGACACAACCACTTGAGAAATAGGTTATCGGCAATTGCGTCACTTTGCTCGACGACTGCTAATCGTCTATCGCGACCAGTCGCCCGCGTTTCGAAGTCAACCACCGTAATCGATCGCTGTGACTAATCTTCTAAACATTTGCATAGGCAGATCATCAACAAGCATTTATTCCACTTCATAAAATACGATTAACACATGTAGCTTAACAAAAAAATAAGATTAAAAAACGCCAATCAACGACTTGTGGACCAAATTTTTTAAGTTTTAAGCTACCAATCGTGAAAGGTACAGCAAACAACTGACTATACGTTTAATAAGCTTCAACTTCTACCAATTGGTATATCTTTTAAAAGAAACGGTAAGTCGACGAATAGTGGAAACTTTTTGTCTTTGTGTCATTTGATCAGCCGCTTAAACCACTGGGATTAATGTCAGCCGATCCACGATATACGTGTGCCGGCAAATATAAAGCAAAGATGGCCTTTAGTTGGAAAGAAAAAGGAATCCGAGTTAATTAAACGACTGCTAATTTGGCTTCAACTTCAATGTCCGCAGGGTGAGTGATACATTCGGAGGTCAACTGATTCAAAGAGTTCGAACGTCTGCGGAGCAAAACTGAAAAAAAACGCTCTCAAATCGCTTCCTCTCTGTTGCTAAGCAATTTTCTGAACGTTTTTTGCTCGGAAATAAACCGAAGAACTCGAATTCAGGGTTTTGTTGATTGAATGTTTCAATTCCCCTTGTCGAGATTACTCGCTTGACAGTCGTATTCTTTTGAACTGAATGATGACAATTAGCATCTATCCTTTTGCTCTTCTCATAAAGTTCGATTCTTGTGCTCGTTTCTTATCGCAATCCTCAAACTTTTAATTATGCAACGAACTTTTTGTCATCATTAGGGTTCGAAAACTACGTGCTTTCTGATATGAACAAGTGAGTTCTGAAACAGTGTCGAGGTTTACGATTCGTAGCACAAGTGAACTTTTACCGTCAAATCATTTCGTTCTCACATCAATTTGCTACATTAATTGACGTAAACGTGGTATTGAGGCTTATTACTCAAACACGCGGTTCCGCCTTTTTGTTTCGAGGGTTTCCTGTATTATAAAACAGAACACTCGAAGCAAATTACGCGCACAGAACATCAGTCGGTTTCTGCTCTAAAGTCGTCACTTTCACTTCCTGCCCGTGATTGACCAAGTGCGCAACGATTAAAACAGTCGACTTTTAAGGGCCAGACTGAAATGGTAAGTTCACGGCAATTGATTCTCGGCACGAGCGTTGTAGCGGCCGTTGTTGCTGCGGGCGTTTGGTTGTTTATTGGGCGAGAAAAAAACAAACGGAAAAAACGAGTTAGTTGATTCTCTTGTAAACTTGAACGTCAATTTGTAGAGCTCTTTCATTTCAATACAAAAACTAATAACGTGGTGATTTAGAGAAACGCCAATGGAATCGTTACGTTTGTTGATTTGGAAACAAAACACCGACTCAAACTAATAAAGAAAGTGATTATCTCACCAAATACTCGGCTATTTCGATTTCAATTGCCCTCTAACCAACATGTTGCCGGTTTGCTTCCAGGAGAGCACATTCAAATGTCAGCAATTATCGATGGTAAAAGCGTTACGCGAAAGTACACACCAGCAAGCGACGATGAAGTTGTCGGTTGTGTTGACTTTGTCATCAAAGTGTATTTTGCCAATCAACACCCAAATTATCCAAAAGGAGGAGTATTCAGTCAATACCTGGAAGGATTGGATATTGGTAAAACAGTTTGAAACTCCGGATAAACATCGCTTTTAAAGGAGATACCGTGGAGTTCAGTGGGCCTGTTACTCGCATTGTTTATATTGAATTTGGCGACTTTAAGATTCGTAAATTAGGTCAAACAACAACATCCTTCAAACACTTCAACTCGCTTGGAATATTGGTTGGTGGAACTGGAATAACTCCCAGTCTGCAGGTTCCATAGACCTAATACGACGAGCATTTATTGTTATTTAGATTATCAATCATATCCTGAAAAATCCCGAAGATAGAACGGACATTTGGATGCTTTTTGCCAACAATTCTCCTCAAGATGTTTTGTTGAAGTTAGTTCCTAATTATCCACCTTGTTAAGACCAGTCATTTTCAGAGACAAATTGGATGCGTTAGCTGAGAAACATGCTGATCAATTTCATGTCTGGTACACGGTGAGTTCCGTTTTGTGGAGTTTGAAGGATAGGCTAAAACGACTTGAAAATGAGTTAAACTTATAAGCATTAAAACACCAAAGTGTTTCGATCGATCAATTACTGGTTTTAGGTTTCATTGCCCGATGAAACGTGGACCTACTCCGTTGGTCATGTGAATGAAGAGATGATTGCTAAACACTTACCGATTGCTACCGAAGATTCGGGAATCATTTTGTGCGGTCCACCCGGATTTAAAACCAACGCAGCAATTCCAAATCTTCTGAAGTTGGGTTACACTAAAGAGCAAATTCTCGATTTTTGATCAATTAGTACACTTAATTAGTTTGTAATTCTTAATTTGAACTCATAATAAATCAGTGCTCAATACGATCAAACAATTTTCACATGAAAACTGAATGATAAAAAGGGCACTAAATAGGAACACCGGACGAGCATCTTACACAAAGTACGAACTCTCGCTCCTTTACAATGCGGGTGGTCTTTTTGTTGATCGTATTTAAACGACAAGTTCATGAAGTCAACAAGTGTGTTGAGAGTAATTTCGAGTTTACTTTCATTCTACACTCATAAGGCGTTTAATTTGTTTTGTGTTTGAACACTATTTAGCTTGTGATCAGAGTTGTTTCTGATGTTTGAGTGCGTTTTCCCGTCCAATTTCTTAATCTGGAAACATTTCGAGCTGAAAAATGACATCAATCTAATCGGAGACAGAAAGTGATCATTGAATACATTTGCTTTTTGAAAATCTCACGCAACTTCCTGAAAATCGTGCACATCCAATGGCGCCACTCGATCACTTTTTTTCAGTGTCCAGGTATTTTTCTTTAAATGCTCGCGAACTCGTTCTTTCGACAGTCTTTTCGCCTCGGAATCCTCGCGGCCATTTTCCACTTCTACCGTTCATATTGGGAGAAAGAGAAAGAAATGACAGCATACACGGTTTGTGCTTTTTAATGTTTTATTTCCGAAGGCTTTTTGGTTATCAGGTAAAGTTGTTGAAAAGATCTATCGTCCAAACTTCTGATGCAAACTTTAAATTTTCGTAGAAACCCGATGAGTAAAAATATTAACGAAATGCTTTTCAACGATTCCAAATTGTTCTTTTAGAGAAACGGCGTGATGAAGGGAATACCAACGTTCACTAACCCGGATGTTGTTGTTCCTCTGGTGCTAACAGAAAAAATCCCACTCTCTCCGAACACTTTCATTTTTCGGTTCAATCTTCCGTCCGATCAACATGTCAGCGGATTAGGTCCCGGAGATCATGTAAAAATTATGGCAAATGTATGTTGGGAAACAGTTCAATTTGTGTTACTTGATTGATAGATTGATGGAAAAGAAGTCTCCAGGAAGTACACGCACGTTTCTGAGAGCCAATCCAACATAGATTTTCTGATAAAGATCTACGGTCCAAACACTCATCCCGAATATCCGGATGGAGGAAAGTTGACAGTTTATATCGATAAACTGAAACTCAGTGAGGAGTAAACCGGAATTCAAGTTCTATATTGTTGATTATTCAGATGACACGCTCAATTTCTCCGGGCCCGTGGGACGCATTTCATACAAAGGAAACGGTCTATTTCGTATTCGTGAAAAGAAGACACATGTCGAACGTGAGCGACGATTTAAACGTTTGGGGATGGTTGCCGGTGGAAGCGGTTTGACTCCACTTTATCAGGCAAATCTCTACCTCAATCATACAATTTACTGAAAGTTTTAAGGTTGCAAATGCTATACTTAAAGATCCACATGATTCAACGGAAGTTTGGCTTCTATTTGCTAACAATTCTCCTCAAGATGTTCTCTTAAAGTAGGTTTATGTTTTAAATTGGACGCTCATATGTTGAATTTAGAGACAAATTGGATGCATTAGCTGCTGAATATCCAACACGTTTTCATGTTTGGTACACTGTTACTGCTCCCGACGCCAACTGGACATACTCAACGGGTTGGATAAATAAGGAAATGCTTTCTGTCTACTTGCCCTCAGCAGATGAGGATACTGGAGTGTTGATTTGCGGTCCCAAAGGCATGAACAATGCAGTTATCGCGAACTTGAAGGCTCTCGGTTACAAAGACGAGCAACTTGTAATCTTTTAAGTTTTAATTACTATTACTAGTAAACAAGTTGTTAAACACAAATACAAGCAGTTTTATTCGAAATGACAAGCAATAAACAAAAATAACGCGATAATCAAAAGCAACAACATTTCACGTTATTTTCAACAACAAAAGCTGTGGATTCATTAGTGCGCGAGATTGTCAAACCAAATTGAGATTTAGAGGTTTTGGGAATCGAAAAGCGACAGAGTTATTCTGCGCCTTGTGGTGTCTTCAAGTTGGTCAATCCGGCACGTACAACTTCGTCTACTTCGAGCAAATTAGACGAGATGTCATAGGCGGCGTTCAAACTACTGCGTTTGACACAAACGTTATCCCAAATTCCCTAAAAATAGAAGGTTAATAACCATAATCATGGAAACAAACTTACGTTGACCAGTTCGACATCTCCACTATTCAAATTCAAACCCAAAACTCCCGCATCACCAACGTTTCGTGCTTCTTCAATCAACGAAACGATCTTCTCTTGGGCATTAAATCCGGCATTTACGGCCAACGTTTTGGGAATGACGAGCAATGCGTTTGCATAAGCAAGAACACCCAGTTGAGCACACCCTTTGACTTCGTTTGCAAATTCTTTCAAGTGATTGAAAGCCGCAATTTCAAAGCTTCCAGCACCCGGTATAACACCACCTGAATTTTTAACTTAAAATGGATATTTACTCGTCAGTATTACCGTCACGAAGAACATTAAGAACCGCGCGCAAACCATCGTAAATTGCATCTTTGATTTGATTGATCGTATGACGATTGGGCCCTTTGATGAGAATGGTCACTGATTTGGGGTCTTTGCACTCTTCAACAAATGTGAATTTGTCTTCGCCCTAAATTCTTCCATCTTAACAAATAGTTAGCTGTGACCCACCAAAACGTGCTCATACACTAATCCCGCCCAACCGAGATCTTCGAGTTTCACGTCGTCGACGGAATTCAATGCCTCGCCACCACAAGCCAATTGTAAACGTTCCATGTTACGGCGTTTCGCACGACGAAGACCGAGAATTCCGTTCTTAGCCAACAAATCCAATGACGGCGGATCGATACCCTTAAAACGATAATGTTACACAAAACTCAAAGATTTGAACAAACCTTTTGGTTGATAACAACGAATCCGGGAACTTTGCCGTCTTTTTCCACACAAACTTTGTTTTTCAATTCGACGATCTTGTTCACACGACGAGTAATGAATTCACGTTCGGCTGCCAACAACTTTTCGCGCTCAGCCGCAGTTTTGTAGAACAGTCCACTGTTCACTTCACTAAAATTACGGTTTCAAAAATCGACTCATTCAGATTCCAACTCACGTCTTTTCGAATTCCAAAGATACGTTGCACGTGAGAATGTACGCGTTCTCGATGTGTTTCGGCATATCCGGATGTCGACCTCCGTGATCAAGAACCAAACCGCGAATAAACTTGCTGTCAACTTCACTCTCATCTTCCATCTGTTGCATCTGTTGAATTTCGACCATGTGCAAGTCGGGATCAGTATCGTTTTCGGATTTACGAATACAAAGTATCTGCAAAAAGAAGGTACTAGTAGATTGTTGTCTGAACTCACCGCATCAACGACGTATTCAGCGATCTTATCCGCAATTTTCGCCTCCAACTTCGTTCGCAGTGCCGTTTGAGCGACTTCAATCAATAGTGCGCGGTCGACGTTCTTTGAAACTTTAAAGTTTTCGATGAACTTCAACACACGACTATGTGCCGCTTTGAATCCCTCGGTGATTAAACGTGGATGAACACCCTAAACTTGTTGGTTGAATTGGACATCGAGATGTCTGTAACATACATCGCTAATGTAAACTTCGGCTTGTTTCAACATTTCACCAATCAACAACACGGTCGAAGTTGTGCCGTCGCCGGTGCTGTCGTTTTGAGCCGTACATGCTTTGGCGATCATCGAAGCAGTCGGATGTTGAATTTGCATTTCGTGTAATAAAACATTTCCATCTTTTGTCAACTTCAAATCGCCACCACCAGACACCAATCTATAAATCGAGATTATTAAAGATTAGAGAAATATTTTGACTTACAGTTTGTAGGTACCTTTCGGTCCCAAGTTGGTCTTCATCACTTCTTGGAGACCACGAGCACCGCTAATGTTCATCTCTAAAGCAGCAGCATGTCGTGCTAATTCGGATTTCGGATTCAAGCTTGTCAGTGGAGCCATTTTGTCAATACTTTTTGACCTGAAACAATTCACGAGTATTCGCACAAACTCCAATTATGCACGACCAAAATAATTTTCAAGCAGTTTCACGAACCTGAAAGCTGCTGGGTGACAGAAACTGAGGGTAGGCCGCTGCTGTTGCTCAGAAAAAGAGAGTTGCGGTAACTGAACAATCGCTTATTGATTTCCCTTTCGCTGATGAAAACTCTAAAGGGTCGAATATGCGCTTAATCGAAAGTATTGTTTTAATAAAATGTAAGAATTTTTATTCCAATTGACTGTCCACCATCTTTAATAGCAAATATGTGAGTTTCTAAGTTTGTATTAGTTGAAACAATTGTTGTCTTTCAGTTGTAACGGGATGTTGTACTCTTGTACGACTTGTTTGATGTCCTTCAATGAACCGACACAGTTAATTGAACATGTGGAGTCAACGCATAATCAGAAATCGAGCAAAGCAAGGAAAAAGAAGAACAAGAAGAACAAAAAGAATCTTCCAAATCTCAAAGAAAACTCTCAAAAGGCTACAAAAAATCTACGGTGAGTATCAGTCGATTGGTTCGAGGTTCCATTGATTTGCAGTTTCAAATTGCCATGTGATCAGTGTCCAATGGTATTCGCGAACATGAAGCTCCTCAAAGCTCATAAAAACGGGTCACATTTAAGTGAACAGTCGCGAAACAAGACGAATTTTCCGTTTTTAGATGCACAAATGCAAATTCTGTTCAACGAATTTTTCGACTCAAGGGAATCTTAGTGAGCATTTGATATCGAATCACATGTATATTCGTGTCTACTACTGCAATTTGTGTTCTCAACACGTTCCGACACGCGCCGATTTGGCTTATCACAAGGCTCGTGTACACGAGAAAAAGGTGAATTTGGTTCGCAAAGTGGATTTCGAAAATGAAACCGAAGATGAAGGACCGACGGATGAGGTAGACATTTGCGGATATTATTCAGAATGACTGTTGATTTAGGATATCGTGAGCTCAGGTTCTGACAACGAAGAACACAAATCTTCGTCGGAATCTTCTAATGCACCAAAGTTCATGACACCCTTACCGTTGATTCCACGATTTAAGTTCACGCGTCACCATCCGATTCACAACTCTCAAACGCCAAAAAAGAAGAAACGATGTAGAAACCAGAAACGCAAAAGTGATGTTTTTGATTCCAGTTGAAAATATCGAATAAACAAAATTTATGACTTGAACTTGTTTATTTTCCTGTCGTAGAATACAAATTGGCTTGTCCCAGTGGTTTGGCTGGGTTTCTTCTTGGTGGCTGGTTCTATTTTGTGGTCGAACGGCAAATCGGATACCTAAATCACACGATACATTAATGATACGAAAGTCCTTAGTTGCTCTTTTCTATTCAATGTTATTGTCATGAAATGGTAAATAAAAGAGGGAACGGTCATTCTGTAGTTGTGTTATTAAGCGAATCGATTTAGAATTGTGGAATGAGATTGGGACGGTAGAATACGTGTTCGGGTTTCTCGAACTTAGTTCCGTCGGAAGGCAATTGTAGCTAATTGGCAAACAATGTAGATGATCGACAAATTCCGATGGCCAACAGACTTGTCTTTACAGGGGACTCGTACATTTGAATTCACCGGTTCAATGCAAAATAAGGATTAAGAACTTTGCATCCGCCAAAGAAATTGAATTCTTTTTTTTGATCATTCTTTTGTTGTCTACTGTTCTGTGCGTTTGTGCGGATTGGGTTGTCGACTTTGAATTGGACGATGGCCGAACTGGATAAACAGATTTCGATTGCGTTAGCGTATGTCTGCTATGTAATGACTCTTTTGTGTACAGTCTGATTAGACCGTTGATCGTACAGTACGACCCAACCCGTGAATTTTGCGAGTGTCTTACCGCGATTTAACGTTCTCGGGATTAGGTCGAAATTTCTGGAGCGTAGGGTAAAGTCCAGAGAATCCGTGACTGCTAATTCGTCGCTTCCTCTGCTCTTCGTTCGGTTCGACGCTCATGTTTTTTCTTATACCCGTTTCCGAAGCTTCCGCACGATAGACTTCTAAGTTTGTTGATTCGGAATTGTTTATTGTTATCGCGATGACTCGATTTAAATGCAAAAGTAAAATTTCAACGGCAGACAAAAAGAAGACATAATTCGGAGCGTCGATGTTCACAGGAAAAATCCATTTTCAACGTTTCATTTCGGACACATTCGCCTTGAAATCGTCCAACGAATGCTGACTTTGATAATAACGATTTCTGAACCAGAACAACAAATTAATCGAAACATAAAACTGGAACTTACAAACCGTCTTCGTCGTATCCGTTCAACCCGAGAAACTGAGCGTAAGCACGATCCAGTTGAATATTGTTGGCAAAATCACAGGCGACTTGAACCTGTGTTGCCACCCAAAGACTCTCCGGATCTTTGACGTAAAAGTCAGACTCTTTCAGACCCTAAAGATTTCTAAAATCAGTTAAACATTAAATTCATTACCACTTTTACGATAGTTTCGAGAAACCAAGATTGTTGGCGTTCGTAGTTGCGCATGACGTTCTTAGGTGTACTACCAAGCTTCAGAACACACGCATTCAAGTCCGTTCGATCGGTCGTCATTTGGCGAAGTTTCCACGTACGCCAACGCGCCCAACAATCGAACTCATATGGACATGCACCAGACCCCTTGTTCGCGGCCCACAAATCGCGGATAACAACCAAACGTTTCCACGGCATTGATGAGTTTTTTCGCCAACCGAAACCACAAAGCCTTTTGGTCATCGTTGAAGCTCACATAGCAATCGGATAAATCGAATCTGGCTTGTCTTTTCGCCTCTCTGCGCAACTCCTCTGGCAACGTTCCATAATCAAAGGTTTCAACGGTACACCCGTCAATGCAAGACTTGAACGTCATGAAAAGAGCAAATTCGTAGTTGCCGTCTGGTTCATACAGAATCTTGACAACCTCCGCCATAGCTAAAAGATCAGGTATCCACCTATAAATCGAATTAACATACCCTTTCTATCGTTCTTAATTCGGGTCTGCTCGTTTTTGTATTTTCTGACTTCATCAACACCTAGAGTTTCTCGCAATCTTGTGCTCTGTTCACGGCAATAACCTCTATGTTTCATCATCCGCAAGAAATCGAGTTCGTCGTCATTAGTCAACGGTACCATCAGCATCCGTGCACAAAATTGTGCGTTCAACAAACAATACAAGTAGCAAATCCCAACGCCTCCTACATACCAACGAGTTAGCATTGAGTCCGTTTACAACCTTTTTCAACTTGGCCTTTTTTGTTATGTTTCCCCGCATCAGAATAGTCTTAATCGTAAACCATGGACGTGATTTAAATGGCTCGCTCTCTTCTCAATTCTCATAATCGCTAAAACATCTCCACATACAACAACAAGTCATAATCCCAACTCACAAAGAATCAGTCGCCCATGGGAACATCCACGTTTCCGTATCAGTAAGAACCAGTCTCTTAGTCAACGGGTCCCGCTAAAAGTACTCCATAAATAACAACACCCTCGTGATTTACCAGAGGTGACCACAAGTCAGCTTCAACCCGAGCAACCTTAGGACTCGTCGAGTTTTCATCGTTCTCCTCATCGTCGCCGTGCTTATTCACTTTTGACCGTTCTGCCACATCAACGCCCCGGTTCGTGAAGTGCTCATTACGCGTAATCGGCGCTTTCGTACAACGAGCTCGTCAACAACACCCACATCAGATATTTCACCGGACATATTTCATGTAACGCACGAACCAATCGATCACAACTATTCCCTCCCAAACACAGAGCATAATCGCAGCCCAAAAGCAAACTAAGTGCTACAATTATTAATTTGTAGTTCAAGGCACACGGTTGCCTTCAACAACACCATTGACTATCATCTTAAATATGGACATATCACAGAACGTGGGCACGATGCTGTCTGATCGTGACTTCCGTTCCTTTCACCGTAGACACAACATTCGGAACTATGAAAACGTTTCCGGAACTCACATAAACAGACACAAATCTTCGTTTTATTTGCTCTCTTAAAAAATTCGATTTCTTTAGTTTAGCTTTCTTAATGTTGACTGTAAACATCAAAAACGCCCAGTGGTTTGGTTGGAAGAGTCAAGTTCAGCGGTTCTTTTACTTCGTGCAATGTTGGAGCTTCGAGTAGAATGAGGAAAGTGCCAAAGTTGAGAACAGAAAAAATAATCAAAAACAAACGATCCAAAACCATCGCCACGAATTTCCAATCGTCCGAAATCTGTAAACTCTATGGATGAACAAAACTGCGACGAATTCAACATACTCCCATTTCTTCTTCTTGTCGTCGAAAATGTTCGGAAATCAATTTGACTTGTTGAAGCAATTTGCCCAAAATGAGGTCGTTGATCTTTTCTTTCGTCTTCTTAGCATCTTCTTTACGATGATTAGAGTGGTTTTTAGTAGGAAATGGTAGAGAGTTGCTTCCGTGCGCAGTCGCATAACTGACACCCAAATCCTAAACGTTTCCACGTGACAATTGCGAGACATAACTTTACCGTAATTCCAGTCCTATTCGTTTTATTTGGCACATGTAAAGATGCGTACATCGGGCCTGAGTTGTTGTAAAGATTCTTAAGATCGGACATCAACACCGTCTCCGTGCAATTCGTGTACTTCGCGGATCGTCCTCGTTTATCAAACTCATCAACAGGCTCTTGATCCCTTCGTCGATTCTTTGTTTTACCACAATGTGCAAAATGTTCGCGTTTCTGTGCCGATGCATCTAAACGTGTTTGTGGCAAATTGTAGGCGTTGAATTGCTGGACTGCGCTAAACACTTCGCTTGGCATTCGCGAATTCGGTTTGTTCAAATTTGCAGCACTTTGTCGATGTTTTTTCAACCGCTCCGTTTGTTCGGGCCGTTTCATAAACAGCAAACTAAAAGCATTAACATCAACGATAAGATTGCCATCTTACCGAGGCAAAAATTTAAGGAACAGCGAGCGGAGCAGCGGAGGCATCTGGGCAACAGAGCTTGCTTTTCCTGCAAAATTGCAATTATCGAGAAGTTCATAAAAGTAACTTGTGTTTTTTGATTATAAAATCACGAAATTGTTCTTCGGAAAGAATCTCGATATGAATTCCGTTACTGTGACCAACTTCATAACCACGACTCGGCTTTACCGGCTCGTTTTCACGCAACCACTCCTCTGGAGTTGAGGAACTGAGTCCTCCAGTCCTGTGGACTGCGGTCCTCCAGAGCTAAGCAGACGAGTCCTCAAGAACTGTGTAGCGACCTTTTTAATGCAAAATTTGCTTTATTTAAACGACTTACCCGATCTGTAACGGAAATTGACCGTAACGACGGAAACCATAGTAGACAGTGAGACGAGAATCATGGTTGTTATCAAGTAACGGCCAAACATCGGAATAACCAATGAGGTTGGTGGTATGATGTCAATCAAAACCTAAACTTTTCGATCGTCATTGTTGAAGCTTCAAAAACTGACCAAAAAGAAGACAGTCAATGTCACAAGAATCGAAATCGAAAATGTGATTTTGTGATGCGAAAGATAGAAGACGAAGGTCGTGAGGAACGAGATCAAAAAGCACGGGATAATCAAATTGGACGTATAAAACAAGGTTTTTCGTCTCAGTTCGAAGTAGTAAGTCACATCAACGTACTTCTCGGGACCACAACAACTCGCGTAAAGAACCGAATGTCGTGCCGAAGTCAATGACAGTAAGTCCCATTCGGCGGATTTGTAGAAAAAGCTGAGGTCCATCCCATTTTCCATGACCTCTACATCCGATCCATCGCTATCTTTCGGTAATTGTCGTAGATCTACATAGAATCCGGTGTACGACCACGCGCCAAACTTCATTTCACAACGTTGCTTATCATACTGAAATATTCGTTTACACAATGTCCACGATAAGCTTTGGCCAGTGGTATTCACTTACCGGAAAGTAGGTGACATCGATCTAAAAAATCGCATAAACGTGCATCAATTCATCACCAACCGGACAAAACGATTTGTAAATTGCTGGCGGATTCCAAAAAACTCTTCCGTCATACGCGACAAGAGCATCAGTAAAGATCGTAATGTCCGGATCACCAGCCGCATTATTGTACAAGACCTGCAATTGTGAAGCATATAATTGTATGTTTATAATGAGCAAAAATTTGTGATGGACGTTAGTCGTAAACCTTTCGTGTCCATCAGATAGCAACATTTTCGACCGTCCGTTAACAATCACCTATCAGACCTCACTTACCAAATCGGGTGTCCATGTAAATAAGATTATAGATCTCTGTCACTGTTATTCATAACGACTGTTATCTAGTTTCATTATCGTAAAATTCCAAATGACAACTACTAAAAATGACTTTTTATATTAAAACTTGATCAGCAATACAGTGACAGAAATCTATAATTCACTTATATCAAATCAGATGGAATGTGCAACGTCTTAATACCACCGTAGCGATCTAAAAGCATTGAAAGCAAAAGAACAATATATTCCTTACGAGGATCCCAACGTAGTTTTGCATCGATCCATTTCATTTCAAGCCACAGATTAGTTGTCAGTACTTGATTTTTCTCGTCAATATCAATGATACGAATCAAAGAGGCACCCATGTCAACCATCAGAACTTCGCTGCTGTTCATCACTGGTCTTGGGATTTTATTGTAGTTATAAAGCAGATCCTCGTACAATTGACCTTCGTAGCCCAAAGACTTGTACGAATTAACCGTTGATACCAAACATAACCAAAACCCTTTTATTGCAGCAATCCATGAGTATTTCATCTGAATAGAAATTGCAAGTGATTGCAGAAAGTTTTAACACTCTTTAGTGAACCTTCAAAACGCGCGTATGGGTTACAGAAACAGTCAACGATTGCAATGTACGTTTAGAACACTCGATTTAATTGATTTCCCTGCAAACAGAAACTAAAGTGGCAGATGGAAGATGCGCACATTCAGAATAGACAAAACAAAAACGAAGAGTTGGAAATAACAATTGGCAACCTTCTTCTTCCCGACTTTCCGTTGCATCCAAATGTCGCTTTTTGTTCCCTCGGCGAGTTTAACGGCTTAAGACGATGCCGACTCAACTGACCGTTACAACGGAGTGTAGTTTTATTTCAACTCACGGCGTTCACAAATAAAACTCTCGATTCGTCAGTTTTTGCATTTGTGAAACACTACGGTCCACTAGTCCGATTAATTTAAACCAAATTTTCACCAAAGAGCAGAACATCAAACATGAGATGGTTAGAAGTGATGGTGTTTTTCAACACCCATTCATGGTTGTTTAATGGGATGTTGCTCGTGATAAGCAGTAAGATCAAGTTGCTCAAGACTATTGTTGTTCTAATGCAAATGATATTTCATTAGCTAAAGATAAATTAAAAATACTTAAAGCAACAAAAAAAAGCGTTGAGCAAACACTAACTACCGACCTGACTACTCGACTGCATGAGCAGTTGATTTGCACGATCTATAAAGATGTTAAAACTAATTATGTTGTCTAACCGGCCGTTAACTGAAAACAATTTTCATCGAAGTAGAAAGGTGACATTGTTTTTAGGAAGTTAAGAAAAGGAATGTACAACATACATTTACTCACTATCTTCATTCCTATGTGGCTTTGAATTTCTTGCTGCTAATTTTGTTGTTATTAAACGACTATAGAATTGTTCCTGGTTTACTGCTCTATGATTGTGCTCTTATTTATCTAACATGTCTTGCACTCCTGCGGATTACCTTTTTTACTTGACTATCACGTGGATGAAGACAGACAATTAGCGTCCATTTAGTTCGTTCAACGTGTTACTTTTGTCTAATCTTCAAGTTTTTTGTTATCGTTTCTTCCATTGTATGCTCACAATCATACATTTGCCTTTCCACTTACGGATACTTTCCAATAAGTAGATTATTTGTCTAAAAGAAGCACAAAGCTTAATTCTGTCGGCTAATTAACCAAAATTTAGCATTCGATTAGACTCAGCTGTTTTCCTGCGATTCATTGGTCTTCCACAGGTTACGAAGCTTCAATTCAGACTTTGACTCTCGAGAGAGTTTTCGATGTCAACCAAGTTTTGTCCCGATTTCACAGCTAATTGCTATGACCGCTAACACGCAATTCATTCACACACCACGCGACGAACAGGCGTAGTACTTCTCGACATTAATTCGAAATCTTTCAGTCCAACGACCGGAAAGCGGCATTTTTGGCGGTGTACGAAGGATTAACGGTTTTAAAAAGCGTGCTATTAACAGTATTTAACAAGAGCAAAATGGCTACTCGGAAAACTGAAGTACCTATGTATCATGCCTATCTGAAGGTAGTTTTTATCTTATAATGTAACTCCAAAGAATATTCATCTGAAAATTTAGGGTATTTTACGCGGCGAATCAATTGACATACATGAATTGAACGCTCAGAGCACGGAATCAAGTAGTGATGATACCATTATTCCTGTGAACTCTAAACCATCTCCAACAACACAAAAACCAAGACAAACATCTGATTCAGATGAGACTGACGATGAATTTCTAAATCGTGGTGTTAATCTGGCACGTGCTCATTGGATTCAGTTTTCGAAAATCAATCTTCAGGTGAAATCCTTTTTTTAATGATATAAATTTTGAGATATTAGAACCAAGTTATACAACAAATGTTCATCAACATGTTACGAGATCATCCACAAACACGACCAGTTTGGCAGTTTACTCGTAAGGTTGATATCGACAATGGCGACTGGGCCAAAGAATTGAGTCATGATCTGCAGTTTCGTCATCATTGCAATTCAATTCAAGCCGCGTTTACAATGCTAATGGACAACTTGGATGAGCCATACGGAATAGCAAAACTTCTACAAGAACTTGGAAATCATCATTTTTTCTTTGACACTCAAGAAAGTCAGTTGGAGGTTTGTACAACGATTCAATGCAAAGAAATAATGTGAGATAGCTTATGCACGAAGGATTCATGAAGGCATTGAAGTTGGTGGTCGAAAAACCCGATGAACTGCCGGACGAGTCATTGCGTCGGAGTTGGAATAAACTGTGGGATTTGATCAAAGCGAACATGTCTATTGGGATCAGTAATCAGCGTCAGCTGTATTTGACCCAATGCACTACAGCGATAGAAATGGAAAACGTGCGCGAAATGTGGATGAAAGTGAAAGAATCGGGACTAACAAAGAACGGAACAATCGTCACTACAACTGCTCTCAAAGTAATTGAGAGTCAAATTCTAGTTAGTGAAAGTAATTTCTAGACTTATAACGAACTTATTGCACGGTACAAAATCAACTTGTCTTTGAACATCGACGAACACAGTGATGTTTTCAACAAGTTTTCAAGAGAGTTTATCAAATTAAGTTCCCTTAACACTCTTGTCTATGTTCAATCATTTAGGCGTTGGAGGTTACAATAAACTACTACACAACAGAGCGACAGTTCAGCGGTCTACCGAAGACGCTGAAAAGCTTTGTTCACAATTGTATCGTTCTTGACGTGTGCCCGACGCTGATTCGTAAATCGTTCATGGATGGTCTAATTACAATGCTAACACAAGTGTTGGGAGAGAGTGCAATGACGGAAAACGTTGGGCACTTATGGGCAAAAATCTACAGAGTGTTAGAGCAGGTAGCTCGAATGCAAGACTTCTAGATTATCTCGTCTTTTTCAGGCAATTCTTACGAACATCGCTAACTACTGATCGTAAAATTGAATGGAAAATTTTCGTTTCTGAGAATCCTGAGAATTCACAAATAAACAGAATGTGATGTCTTTGTGAGCGACAGTGTGAACTTGTAACCAATTCGAAGGCTTCGTGTATAAGGCCAAATTGGCGTCTTGTAGAAGCCAATTTGAGCTTGTATTCGAATGGATCTTTGCGTCCAGTTGTTCAACTTTGAATTCTGCGCGGTTACATCAACCAAACAGAAAGAAGACCTCTAGATGGAATTGGCGAGAAAATCGATAAACTCAAACATTTTGCTCGCATTTCGATTTCGTTCAGATTTTTGTCCGCGAATTTGGCTTGATCGTTTGTTTACCTTCGAATTATGTAAATTTCGAGTTACTTTCGATTTTGCTTGTTAGTGAACGGTACGGAAAATGCGATCAATCACAACGCGAGTTTTTCAGACTTTGGCATGTCTTCTGAGGTCAATAAAAAAGAAGCACGGCTGAAGCACTGGCCGGTCGTCCTGTTTCTCTGTCGCCGATTCATACAAGAACAACAATTGGAAGTGGACTTGATCAAAGAATTGTAAGTAGTGGGAGTTGGGGAATATAATCAGCTTGCTATGTGGTCGTCTTTTAATCTTCGATGTTCAGAGTTCCGCCGCGTATTGTCGAAATTTACCGGAGCGTAGAAAAACGATCAGCTCTGCGAATTTTGCCGAGTTGTAACGAAACGTGAGTTATTCTTCCATTCCACTTTCCTGTTCTTGAATGATCGAACTTATCCGATGTATAAGTTTGCTTTTAAATCAAAAGCCATAGACAACACTTCGCTTTTTGCACCAAATCCTGTCATTTGTACGATCACAAAAATTTGAGCCAAAAACCTTTCAGTTCGGAAGCAGAAGACGAACCACCGGTCAAGAAGCCACGCGTCTCGACGGTAACTATTTAGTTAAACATTGCAATAAGCTTTGATATTCATAGGATTTACCTTCGACATCATCCAAACAAACAAAAAAGCGTCCGAAGAACTCGATATTAACCGTGAGTTCCAGTTGATTGTTTGATGAACGTATTTTTCATTCAGTCAGGTTCTACGTTGGATCGAATTGCCGATCGAAGAAAAAATGGCGCATGGGAGGCCACACAAATGCCTGTTTGTGAGGATGAACATAGAGTCAAAACCCATTGGGATTTCTTGCTGGAGGAAATGCGTTGGATTCATTTGGTCACAAGGAATGAGCGATTGCATCGACGACACTACTCGAAGAAGATGGCTCAATGGGTAATGAGACATCACACGGCGAAAGCAAATGAATTGGCCAAACGTGAATCCACGATTAACATGGAGAAAGAAGCAAAAAAGCATTGTGGACAAGTTGCTCGAATGATCGAGGAGTTTTGGTCAAAAGCTCAGCAACTGGTTGATCACTTTCAAAAGGTAAGAGTCACAAACCAACAATCGATTATTATTGCAATGTTTAGCAATCAGAAGAAGCTGATCGTCGCCGTGATTTGGACAACAAGCTTTCGATAGTGACGGCAGAGATCTACGAGATCAACAAAAACACGAACGTCGTTGATGGGGTCTCCGAGTGTAACGGCAACGAAGAACCCAAGAAGTCCACACTTAAATCCAATGGTACGCACACAAAAAACGGTTTGCATTCATCATCCGACGATTTGGAGAAGGCGGCTGAAGAAGCGCAAAGTTTCCAACCCAAAGGAAATACTCTTGAAACGGCTGATGTAAATTCAACAACGTTGATTCATTTGTTGATTTCTTGTTGCAGATTCAAATAACCGAACCGGATTTACTGGAAGGAAAACTTCGAGAATATCAACTGGTCGGATTGAATTGGTTGTATGCGTTGCACGAAAAGAATTTGAATGGAATTTTGGCCGATGAAATGGGACTTGGAAAGACGATTCAGACGATCAGTTTATTTGCGCACTTAGCAGTTACCCATTCTGTTTGGGGTCCACATCTTATTGTTGTTCCAACGTCTGTTATGCTCAATTGGGAAATGGAATTCAAAAAGTGGTGTCCGAGTTTTAAGGTTCTTACGTACTATGGCTCTGTTAGGGACCGTGCAGCCAAAAGAAAGGTAATATCTTGAAGTATTCGAACATTACTGTCTTCATTTTAGGGTTGGAATACCAATGGTTCTTTCGATATCTGCATCACATCTTATCAGTTGTTTGTTCAAGATGCTCGTTGTTTTAAGAAAAAGCAGTGGCAATATCTGGTTCTGGACGAAGTAATTCAACAATAGTCTTCTTTTCTAAATAAGGTTTTTTAGGCTCAACATATAAAAAACTTTGAAAGTCAACGTTGGCAGACATTAATCAATTTGCGTACTCGACGTCGTCTTCTACTTACTGGAACGCCTCTACAAAATAATTTGATGGAACTTTGGGCACTTTTGCATTTTCTTTTGCCGGCCGTTTTTGCGTCTCGTGATGACTTCAAAGATTGGTTTAATAATCCGATTTCCGATATGATTGAAGGCAACGAAGATTTTAACGTCGCGGTTGTTCAACGATTACACAGGGCAAGTATTGGACTCAGAAATTGACTTCTTTTTTTGTAGGTTCTCCGACCCTTCATTCTGCGACGATTGAAATCAGAAGTGGAGAAGCAACTGCCGAAGAAGACTGAAAAAGTGATCCTATGTGATCTGTCAAAACGTCAACGGTATTTGTACAACGAATTTATGTCACTTCAAAGGTCGGTTGTTAGAGGATACGCAGAGCTTATGGTTATTTATAGTACGGTTCAAAGTCTACGAACGGGAAGCATTGTGTCTGTTTTGGGCATCGTAATGCAGTTGCGAAAATGCTGCAACCATCCGAATTTATTTGAACCGCGTCAAGTGCAATCTCCATTTTACGTGGAAGAAGGAGCAATTGCACCGTTCTGCCGAGCAGTTTGTTTGGAACGAGATGTTTTCGAGCGGACCGATCTGAAACTGCAATTGCAAGATTCAATCTCAACCGACAGTTGTTCGTCAATGTTGAAGTTGGAGCTTCAAAGTCCAGAAAGCACAGTCGAAAAGTCCGATTTTGAATTGAGTCCTTTTCAAAAGGTTTCGAACGAAATTGCAACACGTCGAGAGGAATGGACATTTGAGTCACTGAACAGGTTCATAGTTGATATCTTTTCTGAACGAATGTTTCCATTTTAGGTTCATCTTATTCGTTCCAAATGCATTATATCCACCAATTCGATCTCCGTTCATCGATTCGCTTAAATCATGGTGGCAACTTTACGAAGAGCGAAGACAACAAGCGCACATCAAAGAGATTCATCGTCGTCGTAATTTGGCGGACGAACGGGCGCTTACAAACGGAATGTTGCAATTTCCGGAAGTACGTTTGATTGAATACGATTGTGGAAAACTGCAAACTCTCGCCGCACTTCTTCGCAATCTCTACGCTGAAAATCATCGATGTTTGATTTTTACTCAAATGTCTAAGATGCTCGACATTCTTCAAGCGTTTCTTTCCCATCACGGGTATCTTTACTTTCGACTGGATGGGAGTACGCCTGTGGAGCGTCGACAAGCATTGATGGAACGTTTCAATTCGGATTCCAAAGTGTTCTGTTTCATACTCTCGACCAGAACGGGCGGAACTGGAGTCAATTTGATTGGTGCGGATACTGTGATATTTTACGACTCTGACTGGAATCCTAGTATCGATAGTCAAGCTCAAGATCGCTGTCATCGAGTAAGATCTTTGTTCTTTAACTCTCTTAACTTCTGCTTGTTCTTTAGATCGGTCAAACGAAAGACGTGACAATTTATCGACTGGTCAGTCGAAATACAATTGAGGAAAATATTTTGAAGAAAGCACGTGAGAAACGACGACTCGGAGAGTTGGCTATCGACGAAGCAGGATTCACTCCGGCGTTTTTCAAGAAGAAGGACAACATTCGCGATCTGTTCAAAAATGAAAACGGCCCCGATGTCTCGTGCATCAATGAAGTTGAAAGTTGGTCGGCAGAAACCGAGGATACGGACATTCAAAAAGTATGTTGATGAGATCGATCCATTCAAATTTTCTTGTTTTAGGCAATGGAAAAGGCGGAAGATGAACAGGACGTTCTGGCCGCTCGACGTGTGGTCGCTGAAGTGGCGGCTGATGAGGCCGAGTTTAACTTCGACTCGACTTTCCAAGCTATGCCTGAGTTCGACGAAGTGAACATGCAAATCTGGGAATCTCTTCAACCGGTAGAAAAGTTCGCGGCCTCAATGTTATGGCATCACACCGAAACAGACGGTTTTTAATCTCTTTCAAATGGAATCTCGCAAATTCAGTATCTCAAATACACGGGAATCTTTTTTTATAAAAACGTTAGTTTTGCGTTAATATTATGGTCTTGAATAAAAATTTATGACTAATTTCTTCAGTGTAATCAAAGCACACCAGTGAGTTGAGTTTATTGAAATTCCGATAAAACATCGAGTAATGTTCCTACGAATGCATATGAGTAGGTGGTTTTTGCGCTACATTTATTCACAACTAGAGAGAAAAATTATCACAAAGTCATTCAACTACGAGAAACTAAAAGTGAGAAAAATAGATTTTTAAGAACAATACAAAAACTTAACGAGCATCGAGATTTAAATGTCAAGATCCAATTCAATGTCCATATGGTGATTGAATTGTGCAGTAATCGGTTTGCCTTGCTTGAAGCTTTCAAAGGCGCTTGCTATCTTCGGTCTTGATGTGCCTTCCAAATTCACCATCGTAGTCTTTTCAATTATTACCGATTCAATCTTTAAACTTTGAGAATTCATCGACGATTGATCTGAACTGGACGGAGCATCTGAAATGAACGGCCATTTCCTTTAGACCTTCAAGACAATGTACCGGAGGTCGTGATAATCGTCTTTTCCTTCTTCTTTGACGAACCCGAAACGACTTTTGTTCTGTTCGATTTACGAGTAAACGGATCGTCCTGTCGAATTGGATCCCATTCGATTTTCTTTGGATCCAAAAAGTTTTGTTTCATTTCGACTCGACGCTTTTGGTTGATCCATGTCACGGCCGAAAGTTTCGAGTTTCGGGTCCTTTCCTGTAAGTGAAGAGTTTTCTAAAACAAATGTCGTTGAGTTTACCGCTTCGTCGGCTCGGAAGTCCAAATCGTCGATTTCTTGTTGTATTTCTTTAACACGTGCGAGGTTCCCTTGCTCCTCGGCATCAGCCTAAACATTCATTTCAGTTGTAAACTTTCGATATCCATTGTCTGTGAACAGCAATTCATCGGAATTTCAACAGAACATTTTAACTTTTCGCTCACTTGCAAAATGTCAGCATACAAAAGACAATGACAATGAAGACTTGAAAGCGTTAAATGTTGTTTTTATTATTAAGTACACAAGCTCCAAGTTGTTTGGCGGAACGGCCGTTTGATCCCGCAAATTTGATGTTTGCTGTTTTCCTGAGGAGTTAGAAGCTCGCGATTGTGTGCATGTCATCTTACACACTCATAATTCGCGCGACTTTTGCTTCCTGAGCCATCAGTCAGGTCGCTAAACTTGAAGCTCACAATGCATTCAAGTGGCACGAATTGTTCACCTCCAAACGATTCCCAATTTTTTTGTGTTTGTATCTCGAACCCGAAAACGGTATGTGAGTATTTGGATGGAAAACGTCAAACTCTTGTTTCCAAAGTAACCGGCAACTTCAAATCTATTTACTGAGTTTCAGAAAGACAGGTGCTTGATGGATGCTGTGAACGATGCAGTGTGCAGCTACTTGATGTTACCACAAACTTCCAATACAATTCTTTGAGCCCTCATTTGATGCTTATCTTCTGATGTGAATCTCAGGATGGCAAAATACCGAAAAAAACATCGGTTGCATTCTTTTAAAAGAACTCCGCCGAAATCGGCGTTTTCTTGTGAGCGATAAAAGAATCCGCGAAAGGTCAACTTACGATGCGATTTCTCTTCGATGAGCACTAATTTCAGTTAAACACTGTTTATGGATCAGTTGAGGTGACTTCGGGCTGCGTATTCGCTTCCTCGACACTTGTTTCAACACGCTATTTGCTCAGTTGACACCCAAATTTATAACAGTACCTCCATTGATTCTTTTGTTAACAAGCTGTCTTAATAGATAATCAAAACCTTTTCCTGATCACTCAAACGACCATCGAGTAATCTGCGCGATTAGAGATATTTGTATCAGAATCGTGGATTAAAATGTTTGCAATCGGCCTTCGCACTTCTCGATTTCGCGCTTTTCGACTTCAACCGGTGGTTGACAAGCAACACCAACTGTTTTCTTACGAACATAATAGGAACCCTAGAGTGCGTTATTTCTCTCCAATTCATGATCAAACAAATCGGGCGAAAGCGGTACAAATTTCTCATTCACTTCCCGCATTGAAGAATTTTACAAATGGCTTTTTTGTTTAGTATAGTAGTGTTATTGAGCTGCAGGGGATGGTGCTCAGTTCTTTTTTAGACTTCATGGTGTGAAGAGCAGTAAAATCAATCCGATTTTGATTTCCCATTTTACCTGTCACTCACATTCTGCTCATTTCAAAAAAACAGCAAATCCCCGCTTGGAACTGCAGTAAATCTTTTCGAGTTTTACGTCGAAGCGAAATAACAGTAATATGAAAGTAAAAAGACGAGACCACGCGTTTTTATTTCGATTTCATTGACGTTTTGTGTTTGTCGATCCCGACTTTCACTGTGAGTTTCTGCCCTCATCTATCCGTTTGCTTATTCCATCAATCTACGAGTTGTGATCCCCAAATTAGACCGTTTCATTTTTGTTAGATTTGAATTATTTGAAAGTTGGTTGTTTGTTAGCTGTATAGATTCTTTTAACTTGTACAAACATTTGGACAACTTGAACTTGAGTGCTGAATGATGTTATTGGACTGAAACTAAACCGTTTACTGACTTCGCGCATCTCAACTTGTGAATTCAATGACCGACTTATTTGTAGACGATCGGTTACATGATGTCCGACGAGCAGACCGAAAAAGTGGATTTAGAATCCAATGTACAGAAATCCACGGAGCAAACTGCAGCTCCAAAACCAACGTAAGTTTTGACGGGTAGCCGTCGAACTTCGGTTGTGCTCCCAGACTACACGCAAATGAGAAGCGCGATGATCGCACTGCGCATATCCAGTTTGGTCCCATGGTTTCGAGTAAAAAACGATCCGGTCAATTCGATTGGAATTGAGCGGATTTTGCGCATTTTGTTTGTGCTAAGCATTTCGGCTCGTCGACTTTGCGCATCGCGGAGGTCAACCCTCTCTCGATAGTTGAGGGTAAAAGATACGACGAAGTTCTCGACGGACAACACACCATTTCGAGTGGGCATTGTGTTTTGCGTTTTCGAAAGTCGAGTTCTTGTGCGACGACAACTTTCATTGGAGTTCACAGAACGATACCTTTGTTTTAATACAAAAAGCTCAAACAGCTGCAAACATAGTCGACCGTTTGTTCTTGTTCGATTGATCTACCCGCCCAACGGATTATACTGTTGCGCACTGATCAGACGTGCGTTTCATGATCCGACGATTAATTCAAACTGTACAATTCCGCCAAAACGTACATCTACTCTAATATTTTCGCATCGAAATGCCACGTTTCCCACCAATTTTGGGTCTAAGACGAAAATTATCTGTAGGACGAGTTGAAGAACCACCAAAAGATCCCGATTCTGATCAAATCGATCATATGGAAATTGATTTTAGCGATTCGACTGCCCCCGACGTTGCTGGACAGTTGCACACAATCACAACGGTTCCATCAACCCAATCCGACGATGAAAAGAGCAAGAAGCGAAATAGTACAGGTGAAAAACCACAGAGCAAAGTGTCGCCATTCACCAATATGCATCATAAGCTTAATTTTATTCCCCATAGCCAACGGGACAAAATCAACACTCGGTTTTTGTTGACTTTGCCTGGAGTTTTAAAATTAGCAGAAGTGGTGAGTTTGCAACAAAATTCATTATAAACTCTCACAATTTAGGTTCTCGGCTTTGGTGCCTTCATTCTGTCCATTTGTTCGGATCGCAAAGCGACCAGTTCGGCTTGGACTGAGCACATAACTTTTGAAACAACAATTGTTACCGTTGCGCTTTTAATTGGTTATGTGGTTTTTCCCCATCTAACTTTACAAGATGATCGTACGCGAAATGGACTGGTTCTATTGGTTAGTTAAGTAGAACAATCACTTTAAACATCTTTATTATAGGAGTTGATGTTTTATGGTTTCAATACGATGGCTTATTTTATTGCCGTTTGGCTGATGGTCCACTTATCGGCGAGCTGGAATGCTGACGGCCGTGGTGCAGCGGTTATGTGTGCGGTAAGAACTGCACACATTCCATGAAAATTGATTCTAATCTTTAGATTATTTGTGTTGCATTGACCGTTTTGTACGGAATTGAATCGTTTGTTAAATTCAAAGCGTGGAAAGGCGAGGAAGTTGGAACTGCGCGTTCGAAGACCCAAAAACTCGGTCATGCAACAATGGTTCCCGGCCAACGTTATCAAACAAATAATGAATTGAGTCGTGAAACCGAGACGGTGTGAAATCTATTCGCATTTTGCTTACAACAAGTTCAGTTAATACCAAAACAATACTCCCGTTTAATCGCAATTTATATTTTTTGAATAAAGAGTTTCCAAACCAACCTTTTCTTTCATCAACCGACTTTTTTCGATAGCAAAATTCGTTGGAGTTTTTTGGAATCGTTGTTTCTCTTTGATCATCTAAAATCAAACCCCAATGAATAACTCTAAGACCCAAAAACCAACAAAATCGATATCAGAGCTTGCCAACTGGTAGTTGTTAAAGTAAGCTATTTCTTTCTGTTTGCGTTCTACTTCCTCCATGGTTGGTAGTTTTGTGCCCTGAAAAAAATTTTTTAAATAAGAAGCAAAAGGTAAACATACACTTGAACGCATTGTCTGAAGCCAATGAACATGTTCGCTAGGTAGAAAGTCGCTGTTTGAAACAAACTCCAGACGATAGACTCGCTGATCTTTTCCATATTTCAGTTTGAACCCTTTGTTTGTCCTTGTATTTTCAACTGAGTAGACCTTAGCCGTCTCCACAACGTCTACAATTTCAGCCATCTTAAAAGATCAATGGGTACAGGGATCAAATACATACAATCTTACTCGATAGACATTCTTTCCGTTATTTGCTCCAATACCAACTCGTACAAAGCATCCGATAGCTAACTTTTGAAAAAATGGCAAATGAACAAACCGTGCCAATTCGGTTCGAGAGATTTTGCATTTGTTTAAATCGGACAAATCGTGAACCTAAACGTCTATGATCTTTAAACTCATGTCGTACTTTAGTTATTAACCTCCACATTCGTTTCGGGTTCAGGTGTTGCAGTACGAGAACTCAAGCTAGATGAACGTGACGATGAGCGAGAGGAATCGCTCGATGAAGCCGATCGTCGTCCAGAACCACCAAATATTGCATCAAAGTCGACAACCGCTTTATTATCGTCTTTTTTCAATTGTTCTTTCTTCTTTTCTTCTGCTTGTTTCTTGTCGCGTCGTTTAGAGATTAAAGCATCCATAGCCTTCTTTTTGTTTCGTTTCTCGTGTACTTCCGAAGGCCGATGATAGTCCATATCCGGATCATCGTCCTGTTCAACTTCTGTTTTTGATGGGTTAACTTTCGGCTCACGTATTTCTCCTTAACAGTAAATTCATTATTATGACGGCAGTTTCAAAGCTCACCTTCGGATTCCGAAGAACTTGCAAACACTTTTTTCTCATCGTTCGAATCATCGCTTCCACCGTTTTTGGTTTTTTTACTACCAGCCTTCTTCTTTCCTTTTGAGCTTTCTTGCTTATTAAGCATCTTTTGACGAATCTCTTCGCTAAAACGACATTTGAAAATTTGAATGGAAATCGGCTACTTACCGTTGCTTCTTGATTTCGTTTTCTTCCATTCGCTTGTACACAACCATTTCACGCTCCAACTCGTTCATTCCGCTCACCTTTTCTTTTTCAATTCCCTCGAATAGATCATTAGGAAATGGGGACTAAAATTTACAGGACCTGTGACTTAACACGCAAATTCCAATTACAAACCTCACTACGTTCTTTACGTGGCTTTTTGACTCGGGGTTTCGATTTCTTCATTGCCACTTTTTCCTCAGACTCATCAGATGACCCGGAGTACACCACAGGCTTTGAAGCGGCACCACGTTTTGGCGGACGACCTTGCTTGGACGAACTTTGATCGTTGCCCTTAAATAGATGAACAATAACTAGACATGAGATGAAAGAAAACCAACCTTTTCAACGTCCGAATCTGAGTCGCTCATGGTTTTATGAACAGAAAAGCTGGTTAAACCCTAAAACAATGTTCACATTAGAACTTACTTTATTAACCGTAAATTCACGACAAACTTTTTATAACAATCTTGAAAACTCTACAATAAACGAAAAGTCGTAAGTGTTGGACAAAAGTAAAAAATCTTCGATGAAAAATGAAAACGATAAAAATAAAAGGTGTTTCAAGCGTTTTCACACCCTTTTAACACACCAAACAAATCGTCTAGACGGCACAAAGCGTCGCCATTCACGAAATTTGGGGTTGTGTCGACTGTTGCTCACGCCAAAATCGATATGGTTGTGATGAGCTGTTTCCAAACTTCGGCGTTGGTTCGCCTAACGACGTTTGATTGTCTAACTGCCTTTGTTAAGCGGCGTTTGTTTGATTTCACATAATCACCTTGTAATGACTGATACTCCGAGCATTTTTGGTCTGATTGTTGCGAGTCGAGCGGTAAGTATTTTTGACGGAATCAGGTCGATGATATAACTCGGAATGTTCCAGACAACGACGCTAGAACCCAATATTTTTAATTTCGAAATTTCAGATTCAAACAAATTTTGTACAAACGGGTGAAAATGAGTTTGTTATCGAGATTCCTGATGCCGATTCTGTGAATCATTTGTGCGTCTTTCTTACCGGTACTTATCTTTACGATTTCGATGTTTATTCTTGTATTTTAGGTATTCAACCGTTTCCTGATGGTTTCGGCGGTTCGATTTACGTGCGGCTGCCTAATGAACAGGGACTCTCAGATTGGCATTACTTGGGGTTCATTGCAAATGTGAAACCGAGTGCGATGTTCAAAATTGCTCAAGTAACACGAAAAGATTCTGCACAATCGAATGATTTTTTTATAGCTTGCACACCATAAATCGAATGCTTCTGACGACATTTTTTCGGCTTCCGCAAACTTTGCAATTGGCAGCGTGATAGTTGGCGTGATTGTGGAGCCTTTGGACGTCATTCAACAGAAAGTAGCAGCTGAAGGAACGGCAACATCTAATCAAGTAATTGCGATTGTCTTCCACTTTGTTCACTTAATACTGGTTTTCAGTCGACAATGAATCGGTTTGCTGAAACGATGACAACAAATCTGATCAACTACCTCGGGTCGAAAGTTGTTTCTCTGCCTAATCCAATGAATCCGACGATTACAAACGAATTCATTCCCGCTAAAGCTGTGAACGATTGGTTCACAAGTTTTTCCGAACGACTACGCGCAAATCCGAATTTTTGGCGATATCTGCAGTGATCTTTTAACTTCCAATTACTAGTTTTTATACATTGGTCGAATTATTCTGACGTTTATAATAAAAATTGATTGTTTTGCGATTTCATTTGAAGACTTTAACAGTTGCATCGACTGATTGATATTTGAAAAACTTCGATTTGACGTTCATTTTGGTTGTTTCAGATCGCTACATTAATCGACTTCATCGACTAATCAGCAAAATGACCGTTCTATCGCGAATCGCTTCGTTGACTGGCCGTTCGATTGTTCGCTCCGTTTCAACCAAACCTCCGACTATGCTTTTCGCGATGAAGACCATGAAACCGAGTTTCGGTGTTTCGACTTTGCACACCTCTTCAGTTTTGGGTCAATCGTCTGTTCATCACGAACTTATTGGCGCACTCGAAAACGAAATTCAAGCGGAGAAGAATTTGGAAAAAGAAAATCTCGGTGGTTCCGTTCAACCGTCGATTCCCGGATTCAATATTACAGTCAATCAAGCAGAAGTTCGATTAACAAAAACGTTTCAAAACGAAAAGATTCTCGTGGTTTTCAACGTCAATCATTCGGTTGATGTCGAAGAGGACGAGAGTGATGCCGATAGTGGTAATTTGTTTCAATCATACTAACGAAGAGATTTATTTAGCACCGTTGCCCATTGCATTGCCTCCTTTCAACATCGAAATCACGAAGCAAAACGAACGTTTGTGCTTCAGTATGTCATTGGTTGAGACGAATGAGAGTGGACAATTCGACTTTCGTGTCGATGAGTTCTACGTGGCTCCAGCAACCAAAGACGGCAATGAAGAAGTCGAGGATTCCGTCTATTCATCTTCAGGTATAAAATCATTTTATTTGAATATTATCATGTGTTGCAGGACGTTACATCGATCCAAGTCTTCATGAAGTTCTTTTTGTACGTTATCTCGAAGAGCGTGGTTTCACTCAAGATTTCTGTCGACAACTCTCCGATTTGGCCACTTATGTTGAACACAATTGTTATATTGGATTGTTGGCAAAAATCAAGGACTTTGTTGCTAAAAACTAAAACCCATTCAATGAGCATCAATCCAACCAATTAGGCTCGTTATTGTTAGACTCTTCCAATGTTTTTTAGTCGTTTTCCTTTTGGTTGTCTTCTCCGAATCTGACAGCCAATTTTCGTTATTTTGTTACATTCGATTTTGTTTTGCCTCAATCGATCTAAGTGAAAATCTCGGCAATTGTTTAGTTTTCATTATAAATAAACTATTTTTGTTAAGTATCTTTGACTGTTCTTAATCAACACTTGGTTATACGTCCTAAAAAAATTCTTGCACGAGGCCAAATACCTTTCGACTGATTTGTTAGAGGGAATGCGGTCGCAAATGAAGTCGACTCAGAAGAGCGGCAGACAGATACGTCGTGAAGCCGAACGTGATCTTGAAATTTTGCATCGTCAGCGACGGTTAATGGACAACTCCATCAGTCTTCGTAGCGCATTTCTTGACCCTCAAACTCCACAGTCATCAAACGATGCAGCTCGTTTATCTTTACGTCCCATGACGAGCAATACACGTCTTCGCGCTCCGCATATGACAACTCCGACGAACCTGTCGTCCAGCGATGAAGAATCGAACTCTCCACCTGCAAAGTTTAGTCGTGGTCGCATGAACCTCTGCGCACTGAAGCGGCAGTCTCCTAAACTATCCAATCACACTGAGGATGACGACAACGATATCATGATTGTCAACGAGGTAAGTTAACTTAGACCAATAATGTATTTTCCTTTCGTTTCAGATCAAGAAAGATCGGACAAAGAGTCTGCAGAAACAATCTAATGGATCGGAAAAAAAGAAGAACGCAGAACCGGTTTCTGAGATCTATTCTAACAATATGGAAAATGAAAAAAGAAATGGCAACAGAATAAGACTATCGGTAACAAACGTTTTGTTTCAAAATTTAATGCTCTTAAGTTTAAGAACACCGCGAAATTGGTGAATTTACTTGCCGAAGAAATCGGAGCCGAACAAAACGTTCAACAGAACGGAAACCCTTGTGGTGGTATAATCGATGGTTACGCTCTGGAGTTAGACCAATCGGATGTTGTTCTGAGGAAGACGATCAAAAACTCGACAAGCGTTAAGATCTCGTTTACCATCAACAACACACTTGTACAGCCAAATGGAAGCGGATGTAAGTTTTCATTTAAAGTTTGATCGGTTGAACGAATCTATTTAGATCCAATTTCACTGCCAACTTTATCGATCGAAATATCAAATGCTATTGGTCGTCTTTTTTTCGTATGTCACGGTTTTGATATCCAAACTTAATTCGCTTTAGATTCTGGATATCACTGTCGATTCCAATAACTTCGACTTTTTGATTAGAGAATTCTTTGCCACGAGTTCTTCTCAGGATGATAAGAATGCGGAGGAAGTGAAAAGAAAGGCATATGTGGCGTTGTCTTGTTACACCAATGATGTGTGTTTGGATGTTCATTAAGTGATAGACAGTAAATTTGCAGAGGCTGATCCAAGGATACCAAAACTATTTAGTCAACGAAGTGGGTTTGACTCGGGATTTTTGTCGCAAACTCGTCAGTTTTTCGACCGATCGTGAGCACGAGTTGTACGTGACTACATTGAAGAAGATTAAAGATATTTTGACAATCGATACACTCGAAGAATGATTTGCTTTATAAGTAAATTGGGTTGCCGTTAATTGGTTAATAAATTTCCTTTCGACCATTGGAAGAAGCCTCACAGAAGTTTGTTTATTTGCGTTTTCATAGCAACTAATCCTAAATCACATTGACTTAATCGATCAGATATCGTCCTTGAATTCAATATCCTCAGGCTTTTGTTTCAAATGCACCAATAGAGAACGTTTGGCGTCACTGCGGGCTTTGTTGTCGGCTTTGTATTTGCCAGGCAAACGGAGGGCGTTCTTCAACGTTTCAATCGCTTCGTTTTTGTTTCCAGCATGACGCAGCGATTCTCCAAGGAAGAAGAGGTTACTAGCGCTAAAATCCTTCTAAAGCTCAGAATAAACCACAGTCCGATAGAAAATACGAACCTTAATCGATTCTGCTTTTTGCAAATAACCAACTGCATCTTTCCAGTCCTTTTTGTAAAAAGCAGCGACACCTAAAGCAATTTAAAAATCGAAAATTGTTGTGCTCACCAAGCAAATGCCATGCGTACGGATCGTTGGGATCCAACTCGGTGGCACGTTTCAAGTTGTCCCAAATCTTCTGGTGCAGAGTTGATGCATTCTTCTTCGCATTCTTGTCAACATGAATCAAACGTTCCAAAGCAATCGCGTACCATTTGTGTGCTCCAGCCGAGCTTTTGCCGCTTTCGATTGCTCTTTTAGCCAAGTCCACAGCATCGTTCAACAATTTTGCTTTCGTCAAATGGTTCTGAACGAGCTCTGACTTTTCGGTCAAAGTGCGAGCAAGTCGCCAAAGAATCTCGGGATTATTCAAATCGACAACACTGGAATGTGAATACAAATAAAAACCATCTTTCTGGAAAACTAACCGTTGGAAAACGTCTTCGGCTTCGTTCAAAACCGTTTCGCTTTCGATGAATCCCTTTTTTGATGTTGCTTTAATTGAGTTTTCGAGACGAAGAACCGAGTTCTTGTACCATTCCGGTTTCTTGCCCAATTCTTTGTCCGTTAACGCGACACCTGCTGCTCCAAGTTGAACGGAACTAAAACCCACAGCCATTTTCGCAGCACACGAAGCAACTCGACGAAACATGGTTGAGATTGAAATTCAAAACTCTAGAAAGTATGTTGGTAATTCAGAAAAGTACGAGAAACGAATGTCGAGCAGTAAATCGTTCCAGAGGAACAAATTGTGAACGAAGTTTTCCGGGTTCTTTGTTTCTATTGATTGACAAGAAGAAATGATTGTAACTACGATTAGGATTACCACTATCTCGCTCTTGCAGTTATAATGACAATATGAAGATCAGTCATTTTACTTTGAATACCCATCAGTGGTTGAAGTGCATAGCAACTGGTAATCGTGTAAGTTGAAAGAACGTTCGAATACTTTCCAACCATCTAACGTGCTTAATCGCTCATTAAATCCTAACGGTATTTTAGCAAGACGTCCACGACGACATTAATAGGAATTAAGCTCAACTAACAGCTGATGAACAACCTTAACCTGCTCCATATCTAATCATGAGAAGCCAAAGTGAAAAAGTTAGAGGTCAGAATCCGAACAACTTCATTAAACTTGGCTGCAAGTGCAACTGATCGTATGGAGATTTGCACTTAAAAGTGTCAATCGTTTTATTTCCGTATTGAATATAGATAGTAAACTGTAAGTAGCGTGTGGAGAGGACAGCACAAAACTCATCGTGGAAGAACCAAAAGACAAAGAAGTTTAATCGATTTAATAAATTGCTTTATTTGGCCAATCTGTTAATACAAACGAGTTTTTTCTACATTTTTGTTTGTCAACTTTTTGTCTGCGTAGATTTTAACGTATTGTTTAACCAATTAGACCACGATTTCGCGCAATTCTTGTCGAGGAACACTTGTGTCGAAGAATGAGAAGCGGATATCCTTGCATCAGTCCCGAACAACTGGATAACCTTGACTAAATGTTTGGCATTTGAGTAATACAAACAAACGCTCGTTTTCGGCGGTAGCTGCTTAAGAACGTTGGTTTGATTGGAACGAGTGCCGAAAGTATTGAAGGAATTTGACGCTGAGAATTCCCAGACCGTGGGTTTTAATTAATCAACAGCTGGGGTGAAAGCAAACCAACGGATTTTCAAGTGCCGCACCTTCATTCTCGGACCGGAAATGCCTTGAAGGTCATAAGATGTGACGATCCTAAACGGTCAATTACGTGCTTTGGAGTATCGAAGTGATTGACCTTGTCCAATTTGGGTTCTAATAACGCAAACAAATGTGTTTCTCGTAACAAAACTCGCCGTATGAGAACAACAAGTTTGCATTCAAAAACAAAATGTCTTCATCAACATTTTTGATTGTGTATATTTGGTGAAATACGTTCATGTGCAGGTGTGGATGAAGCTATTTGGCAACTAAAAGGTCAATGTCTTCGAGTTAAACGCAGTCATTTGCAGTTCATTAACTAATTGGTTGGGCAGAAAATGAAGTTGACTTTTACTTACGGTCATGACAAGACTTCCGGTCATATCGATCTTACGGTTATTTTCGTTCTGCCAGTCAATTCTCGTGTAATTTCCGCAATCGGGCAAAATCTACAATAATCGCTTCCGTTTTCCATTAGAATCTGAATTTGTCAATTAGATTTTTGGATCTTTTCATTGCCGACTTTTTTAGTTGGTTTTACCTTTTCGCTCTTTACATTTCCGCCGACTATCCAATTGACCGTAACCGTGAAACGAGTCCATCGGTTCGACTTTTCAATCGTCGAATGATTAATCGCCGGTGATTCGGCTTTTTAATGTGCTTTTCATTTGTCCATTCAATCTGTTTTCCGGTGTTTGCATGTGTTTTGGATGAGTTATCAGTAGTATTGGGTTTTAGTGAGTCTTATATTCGATGTTTGAAGATTTCTGTGATCCATTTTGAAAAACGAGTTGAGAATTTCGAACCGAAATTTCATTTCAACTGCTCTCCGATTCCGTTGTTTTTATTAAACTTGGAGATGCGTCAAAATTGGCAGCCTGAAGGCATTTGAGAAGCTTTGACGGTTCCGGGAAATGACGAGAAGCGGATTTTAATTTTGAGTTAAAAGGCATTTACGGCTGTCGAGGTCGTGATATGAACGCGAGACCGGAGATTGTGCCAAAAACAGTTCTTTCCGTTACGGTAATCCATTTGCCTCTTGCCCTGAGGGCGTATTACCGAAAGAAATTGTCTGCTCATTAGCGTGAAAAGAAACACGTTTATTCGGGTCAGAGATTGTCCACGAAAATCCAACTATTCCTCGTTGTACTTTTGGGGAAACAAATTTGGTTGTTCGAATTAGGAGCTGCTGCTATTTGGCATCATGTTGAAAACTGTGCGATTGTGCATTTGTTGGCCCTTGACTCGGTAACTTCTTACCACTTTCAATTGTGTACTCAAAACAAAGAGTGTCGGCAAAAGTTTGTGAATTTTTGTTTCTTTGTCTCAGCAGTGTCCAACTCATGGATGGACGACTTGGTTATAAGTAAGTGGACAAATCGGCATGCCGTACTCTGTTCTCTACAACAACCACTTGTCCATCGACCTCATGGCGCGCCCGATATAACCACTTGATCCTCTTTCAATCATAACATGCATGCAGAAACGATACTTCAAACTTTTTTCTCCGTTCTGTGGTAAAAAGCATCGTGCATTAGAAAGGAGCGCAGTTTGTTGCACGATTCAATTAGCAATTCATTAGCCTCTAAACTGTTCGATTTTGATGGCACGCCGTCGTTTACGAACGAGCTTAGCCAGACGAGTCAATCCAAAGAGCAAACAAAAATTGCGGAGTAGAAAGAAGAATAAACCGGAAAGTCGAGAAGCCGCGTTATTGATGGACAGGTCGAAGCAACAGGCCCGAAGATGATCGTTCGTTGGCTTATCCGCAACTTGACGTGACCGAAATCGCTTTGTTTTCGGCGCGAAGAGCTTTGCGATTCTGATGCATTCGGAAAGTCGATTACGGTGAACAGGCTTATAATTCGAAAGTGTGTTCAATTCGGGTTTTGATTTCGAAATAGGAAAATGGCCGCAAAACGTTTTTAACGGCGGCGCATTTGAAAAGCGTCTTCCACAGTCACAGATGAGCAAACAATACGCGACTAGCAAGCTACACCAACGAGTTGGCTGTCCGTGAGTTTGAGTCCGAGATCCGCGTTCTCTAAACTGTGAGTTAAAGTCGGGAAACGTGGCAAAAATGGAAATAAAATCACGAACAACTTTACATTCTAGTTGATCGGCTAAGATCGTTACGCAAATTGCGGCGACTTGAAAGTGAGTGCCGCTTTGCGTTCAAGAAGTTTTCTGCAGCGGGAATTTGTCGGGAATCTCGGCTTCGCGATTCTATTTACTCATCCACTTTTGGATCACGCATTCAAAGTGGGGATTAGACGGTCGGTGTCTTTGTCTGCGATGCTGATTACTCAACGAAGATTAGAGATGACATGGTCACCGTAACTGTGAAAGAAACTTCTGAAAACTAAGTTTGATAGCACTTCAATAATTAGAGATTGGCTCTTTGAACGAGATTCATTTCAAACCACAGAGCGGAAGTCGCTGTTGCGGTGCTCGGCACCAGATTTCGACCAATGAGCAGACGAGATTGCTGATGAATATATGTTGGACCCGCCCCTTTTCTCTTCTCACCGTCACTTGCCGATTGTTGTAGTTGGATTTCCGATTTAGGGAAGAGAGTCGTACATCCACGATAACCGGTTATGTTCAATGAGGATCTCAAATTAATTTTGGATTCTTGTCGTGTTTCGATCTTGTTATCAACTTTGTTTACATACGTGATAGTCCTCTATTTTCTTGCTAATCAGTGAGCCTCCTGTTTGCCATGTAAATAACCGGACGTTTGTTGCGCGTATGTTTGCGTGTTTTCTTATTTGCAATTTATGTTTACAATTTCAGTCGAGTTTGCTTTTCTTTGTTTGCAGTTGAAATCGTCTTCTTGAGGTCATTCACGGGCAACGTCACAACCAAATTCGAAAGATAACTAAACGATTTGTATTGGTGGGGGAAACTTAAGCGAATCTGACGATTAGTTCGAGATCATAACCACTGTGTAAGAAACATTCTAGAAGTAAGTGGAAATAGAAATCGAAAAAATTGGCTAAAATACTCGTCTTCAAGCGCGGTCGCTATCTTTCTTATCAACGTTTAGTTGACCAGTCGACAATGTTGAGTCACTTGCTTTCCAACTTTGAAATTCAGTTGGGTTTCCCTTCTATTTTTGACATTATACTTTCAATACTAAGGTTAATAGGACACTTAAGTTTGTTTTAATTGATGCAATCCAAGGGTTTTTTACGATTGCTCACTTTAAGTTGGAGCTTCAGCATCTTCATGATTACGATCCGACCCTCAGTGTTGCCCAAGGTGTCTGATTCATCCTTCCCTTACTTATTCACCGTGCACACGCCTGTTTCCATCGATTTTGTGCAGTCGGCCGGTGGTCTCAACGGTTTTCTATGAGCGGACGCGAATCAACAACGAACGAAAATTTTTGGCCGTAGAGTCAAAAAGCGGACGGCCAATCGATTCGCCGTTTCCCAGTTCTGTGACTCTACGGTTGTGCAGTTCAGTTTACGGGTCTATCGCTTATTTCTCTTTATGTTGACATCCAAAAGTCGATGTGTACGTTTATCCAGTGCTTTCACTTGATTCGTTGACATCCTTTGAATATCCTGGGAACTTAAAGATTCTCACGCGCATTACGTCAAATCTGTCAATATTTACAATTAGCAAGTGGTTGTTGGTTTTTGTTGTTTGTTTGATTGCGATGTAAATAAAACTAAGCAAATACGCGGTCTAATCACTTCACCTTTCGTCTTTCCGCTTCTGCGCGTTGAAGATGTTCGCGAAGCTGGTTACTTGGCCAAAGTTTTTTAGCTGCAATTTGCCGAGTAGAACTTTGAAGTTGTTATCGATAAGTGTCGATGAATCAGTTTTGAACATTTTCTTCTGATCTAAACAAACATCGTGAATCACGAGCAGATAGTCCGCAGAACACAATCTAAGATTGCCACTGAAGTTCGTGCTGCAATTGGTCGATGAGCCACAAATCCACTTGTATTGCCTGCTGTAAGCCTTCTTTCTTATCGCTAACAAATTGGAAGCAGTCGGTTTATGCGATTACAATTAATGCATTTGCGACGTTTTTGTGCTGAATGTGCTGTGGTCAACAGCAAAATTGTGGCAGCGATGTCGGATAGAAAATTGAGGAGTGAGGTATCGAATGGCGTTTGGTTGGAGTTGAGGTGCTCGGGCGAAGAATTGACGAGAACCTCCGACCGGCCCTTTCGACTCTTCACAACGTCTCGGACCGTCCGGTTTGTTTGCATTCATTTTCAGTGGCGACGCGAGACCGTCTAACTCACGTTGTTTCACCTTTTCGCCTATGAAGGTGGAACGGATTGGCCGAAACGTATTGATAAAACCGCGTACGAGAGTCTCGTATTTGCATTGCAAGACGTAGGAACTACGTAGTAGAAGGTCACTTTTGTTTGCTAACAGGTCGTCCGTGAGAAAAAAGATGAACGTTTATTGTATGAAAGTTTGACCGATCACATTGATGAGAATGATAAACACAAAGAACAATCAACCACTATTGACCTCTGTAATTGGTGTGATCGAAAATCAACAGGAAAATGGGTGGACTGAAACAAGTGATTCATTACTTGATTCAATCGACCATTTTAGTTTCTGTTTATCGAATTAGTTTGCGAGCCTTGTTTGAAACAACCAAATTCAAACTCATCTCCGTTTCAAATCCCAAAAGCGGCGATCTCCTTATTCTGCTCGTTCTTCCCACTTCAGCCAACCAGCGACGTTCGCTTACTGTCGGCACCCACTTTTCGCTCCCTTTCGACTCCCGTTCTCTTTGTCCGCTTTGAAATGGAAACCACTTGAGCACTAGGTTTTACTCAACGACAACATCCGTATACAGAACTTAATCCCTTCTTCAAATTTGCTAATTACTTCCATTTAACTGTCATTTCGATTGCATCGTACATTTCACTGAAATACGATACTCTACAGTTCTTTCTACTGTATATCTCGGGCCATTATCAACTCACTTCTGTTACTGTCACTTATGACCGTAACTCGAAATCACACTCATAACCGGACTCTCAATAATCGACCTCTTCCGTTAGTTTTGTTCACGTCCCGAAAGCTGAGCGCGAGTCTAACGGTCGTCGGGTTTTTGTTCACTCTCTTTGTGCATCCTTCAATGCGCGGCTGGCAACCTACGTGGGACGTCAGCGGAATTTCTTTTCCACGCAGAAAACGATTCTCCTCGTCCTTCGTCGTCCTTTGCGCCCTGCAAAGAAAATCGCGAACACAAAACGCACTTTTCTGTTGCGTGAAAGCAGCGCACCTGCGCCTCGAGGCCTTTTGGCCGCAGCCTCTCACAGTCTGTCTCTCATCGTTTTCCTCCAATCCACGCAGTCAACATCGGTTGGCCGCCGATTTCACGTTTTTATCGCGCACGCGTACACCAAATTCCCAACCAATGGCGTCTGTCGAACGTCCAAAAACACGTTTACAACCGGACGGCAAAATCTCATTTCAATGTTCTCGTGCAAATTGATGCCACGCGTTGACGTTCTTATCGTGCAACTTGTGTTTCTAATTCGCAGTTCATTTCAGGAGTCAGTTCGACAAGAGCTAGTCATCAGTTTACTGCGAAGCTTTCAAGACGCAAACTGACGCTCGAATATCGACCTCATGAATCCCAATCTACCCAACAACCTTTCCAACGGTTTACCCAACGGCCTTTCCGGCGCTTTACCCAATGGGCTTCAAGGACTCCCGCTGCTTCAGAATCTTCAAATCTCCTCGACGAATGCATCGAGCGTCTTGGACGCAACCAGCTTATATCAGAATTCGGTGAGCGAACTTCTGTCGTTTTTGTGGAAAACTGCGCGCAAACGTCGAGAACGACGACATCAAGAAGATTGTTGATGTGAAGCAGAAAACACATTCAGAATACACGCCTCAAAAACACAGAAATTGGAATAGTTTTCGTCGAAGAGTAAATTCGCAGCAAAGTCCGATGCGAAATACGAACTGATGAAAAGACGATTCGTCGTCTTCGACTGTTTGGGCGTGGACTTGGTTGATTTGTCGAGCAATTTTGTTTTTTTGTTTGTTCGCAATGTAAATATTTTGTGGACAGGCCAAACACTTGCCGCTGATGCCGTTAAGTCTACCGGCGGCGACGGGAGGAGCCAACAAACATTACTGTTTGTCAGAGATAAATATTGACATAATGGAAAACAAGAAGGGCGGGGGTTAAGCAAAGTTCGATTGGCAACGTAATCGAACTCCACGTGAAGGAGAAGCAAATATGTGCACAAGAACGACTAATTTTGTTGTTGTTTTGTGTAAACATGTAAACACAACCGGAGATCGCAGTTTAGAAAAAACTTCGATGAGCTTGCGACCACCCATTTGTTTGTTTTTTCTTGAATGACCCTCACAATTTGTTTGCAGTTTTGAACAGTTACGAACTGACATTACGTTTGTGCTCTAAAGAACAATAACTTCAGTGTTGAATTGTCTAGTAAAGGTCTTACACGCTTCAAACACGATCTCAATTGAAAGTCAACGCGTATCTTATCACCAGCCGTTGACAGCGAACGAAAGAAGGAAAATGACGATGAGTTGAGCGGCACCAAACGGCATCATGTGAAGAGAACGGAAACAAACTGATAAGAACAACCGAAGCAACGGCGGTCGGTCATTTTCGATTTGCGAATTCTTGGCAGTTTGCGGTTGTTGAAGTTCGAGCAAACTCGAATTCCAAAATTCGTCGATGGTAACAATCGAGAACCTCCACTTCGCTGTTAGCTGTCTTCTGGCTACCAATTCATTTGTCTGTTCGCTCTTTCTGAACTTCGGAGCTTATCACTCGATTGTCTTTCACGCCAAACAGTTTCGCTTTTTATTTGCGAAATGTGTTTGTTGTAAATCTTTGTGATGTTTGAATTGGACTGATTTGTTTACTCGGAAGTTTGCAATTGGAATTGTTCCGATAAAGACACAGCGATAGTCTTCTAATGGTCATTCTCAGCGAATATCAGAAAACAGCTAATTTGCAGTCAAATCCGAAATCGCGTATCGTATGCAAGACGCTTTTTTCGCGTATCCGGATTGTTACCGTAGAGCGGCGCGTTTTTACGAGTCGCACGGAGTACAATGAGATGAAAGACGTGTGTTGTGACGAGAAGATGGGGGCCATAAAATTGCACAAATGCGCCGATTTCGCGCTTTTGGTTTGGCGATGTTGAGCGCCTCGAAGGTGTAAACTCGACGTTTTGGCTCTGACCTCTGCGTCACGAATTAGTTGTTTAACTTTTGTCCAAAATTACCAACCACGTTTCTCTGGCTTGCGTCGCTTTTATGTCCGCTTTTTTTGATTATCCCGAAAACGCCATTGGCTACGGTAAAGAAACGTGGGCGTTTTTGGTGGTTGGATTTGATGCGGGACGAGCGAATGACGCGCGGAAAATGCGACGACGAAGGGCGAGTGAGGGGAATTTCTAGTCAGCCGAATGGCAACTTCGCGTTCTCCATATTCCACTGCTTCACTACCAGCCGAGCGCCGCCGGGCGTCTCTAACCGCTCGTGAATCATCACGATCGATTCCACGCCCCACGCGACTTTCCGACAAATCGACGGCCCGTGGGCTCATTTTGCGGCCCTTCGACTTTTTGGAAACTCGCGGTCGATTTACCGGAAGAGAAAAATCGAGTATACGCTTCGTACAGTACTTTCATAAAATAGCAAAAACAACTCCGAAATATTCGTGACTTCTGACATTGATTTTCAGTTCCAAGCAATGGGCTCTGCTACTGCTCAGGACTACGCCAACATGATGCCCAATTACTCCTATCAAGCAGCCTATTCCTACCCAGCAAATGCACTCTCATCTTCACTCTACTGTCCATCAGTCACTTACAATCAAACGTACAATACGGCCGCCGCAGCTGCAGCCGCTCAACTTCAACAACCAGCCGCTGCAGCGGCGGCCTATCAGTTTTCAATGTCAATGAGTCAAGTACCAACTAGTCTAACCACTGCTCAATTGGAATCGACTTCTCCATTGACGTCAACCGATCTTGTAGATGACGCGAATACCTCAACTGGCTCCACAGTTTCTACCTCTCATAGCCGTCGCTATCGTAACAACAATCAAGATGGTCAACAGACACTTACCGAAGCCGAATTGGTTAGTCAACAAAGATCTTATAGTCGAACAATTGTGTTTGTAGGAAAAAATTCAACGAAATCCGGGGGGCAATTACGGCAGCTCAAAACCCCCGTATTCGTATATTTCACTTATCTCAATGGCAATTCAACGTTCCGAACACAAACGTCTGACCTTAAATGAAATCTACAACTTCATCATGGAGATATTTCCGTTCTATCGAAATCACAATCAACGTTGCAGTTGGCAAAACTCAATTCGTCATTCGTTGAGTTTTAACGATTGTTTTGTTAAGGTCCCAAGGTATAGATCCAAAAGACAAACATTGCTAATTGCATCTTCAGGCCATCCGACAAGCCTGGAAAAGGCAGCTTCTGGACGTTGCACGAACTGTGAGTTCTTTTCTTTTGATCAATAAAACTATCAACTTTAGTTGTGGTGATATGTTCGAAAATGGCTGTTTTTTGAGAAGACAAAAACGATTCAAATTGCCGAACAGTCAAGGCACAGGTGGACGAAAGAAAAAGGTTTGTGTTTGGTTTCGCTCAATCTCATTCTTCTTTGTTTCAGGAGCGTGTGGTCAAGATGGGACGTCAACAACATCCGATTGTCTATGATGACAGTGCCACAATTAAGCAAGAGTTCAAAACAGACGACGATGGAATCAACATCGATTTGAATGGAATCAACGCAAAACAAGACGAACTCAACAACACCAGTCCATCGTCTACACATCGACTTGAGGTTTGCGGTTAACATAAAATTCATTTTAATGCGGTGTTTTAGCAATCGGATCCAAGTGTTGCATCTCAAAACGCCACAACTCCGATTATGATTGTTCAAAATTCGCATGGCGCTCCTATCGAAGTGGTTGGTGTTTCGCCGGAACAAACCCAACGAAATGGTTTAATCAACGGAACTCAAGAATTGGCTCAGTCTCAGTTTGAAATGAACCAAATGGAATCACCAACAACCATTCAAACTTCCGAATCACAACAAGCGGCAACTTCGGTTATTTCGTCGGTTGGACAAGTGAGTTCGCGTGAAATAACTCAATCAATTGACATTCATTTTTCAGTTTTCAACCTACTTTTATCCCAACTCTCAGTTTTACCAGACTGTTGGGGCGACTAATGCGCTCGACATTCCGACTCAACTTTCCAATTTGACATCAACGAATTTCAACTTCAACACACTTCCGAAGATTATCGACAACTATTATCCTCCAACCATGTACGTTAATCAACAGCAAAACCAGAACTCCATTTCAACGGACTATCATCCAACCGCGTATCCACAACACACGGTTTATAGGTACGCTCCAGATGCATAAGCTTTAAAAGTGGCTTTCTGTTTAACTCCTTCTGTCTGTCCGTTCCCTTTTTCCTGTTGTTTCAAATGAAATTACTTCTAAACTCGTATTTTAGTCCAAGCAATCCAGATAGTGCCGCCGACCTTTGATGCACTTGGGCGTTGATTTCGTTTGTTTGTGCGGTCGTAATTGCCTTTTGTTTCCATTAACTCGTGTTTAGAATTCAGATATTTCCGTTAGTTAAAATGCCAAATTGCATCGAATAGTCCCGATTTCACATCTTAGCTTTGCATTTCAGTTTGTTAACAGCGAATTCCATTCAATCGTGCATTTCGAATCGTATTTCGACTTACGGGTAACCTACTAATCGAAACATTTTGTTTCCACAAACTCACGATCGCTTTAATCTAAACCAGTTTCACAGCTTTCAAGAACGTCGAATCAATTGTTTCTCTTCTCGCAATATTGTACATTTCTCGCATGTCATAATCAACCACAGTTAATTGATGATCGTTGTCGCCGTTTAACTCGCGTTTCCGTAGAATAAATTTATTTCGTTTACTGCAATCGAATGTAAAACCGAAACTTTTCGAGTGGACCGGCGAATCAAAAGCAAAAATTCGGATTTCCATTTTGTTCTCAAGATCAATGGCCATGCCGCCGTCTTAAGTTCTATACTCTGATTACCAATACAACCAAGAGTTTCATACTACGATCTTTTAGCTCCACAGTAATCGTGTTGATGGTCAAACCACCTGCCGAAGAGATACGGTCGCTTATTAATTAGCCACTCGACTTATACGGTAGAGCGGAAACCGTCAAACGTAACTTTCGGATCGTGCTGAGTTGTTACTCTTAACGCGTAATCCATTGTGTTTAGGTATTGGCAAATGGAAGGCAACTTCCCATTTCTATTTTTGGGAGGTCGAACGGAAACGCGTAGGAAACTTTTGGCCCATTCATCGATCATTTTTGTGCGTTCAATCCGAAGAGCAAACAAAACATGCGCCTTTTTTTGAACAGAACGCGCACTTGACTAATGGACCAACTCACAGGCCGACTTTGAGGTAACGCGCTGAGTCGGAGGTCAGGCTATGTTGAAGATAATCCCAAACTCGAGTCTCTCAAATTCGATCTCTTGTCCAAAATTCAAAAATGTTTATTTGAATTGAAGACAATTAACGGACAGCAAGCAGCTCTTCACCCGCATAACCTTGAAGCATGAATTTAGATTGGTACGAGTTAAGAAATGTCTCGGTAACAATGTCCTTGCGAAACGTGTTGATTACGATCGACTTGCGTTGGAGAGCATCCTTTGCATATTCGGCGGCAATTTCTTCCAACGGAATTTGCATATGTGATCCGATGATTGCTGTAATGGCAATCGGAACGTCCGCGTAGCTCAGACTCTCGGAGATGTTCGGTAAAAGCGCAGCCATTTTGGACAACTCGGGCAAACTCTGAAACAAAGTAATCGAATGGAAATTCAATCGTTGCTTACTTGACGTTTGATTATGTACATCAACGCCCCGAGAAGTGCACTAGCACTGAGAATTAGGATTCCGTTAAAAACCACAGCGGCGTACGCCAAAATAGTTACGTCGACAAAGTTGGTCATCGCGAAACAAACGTTTGAATCGATGAAACAACCGAATCTCGTTTGACGAAGACGATTAAACTGATTTCTCGTTTTGTTTAAAGCTTCAGATGCTTTTACTTGAAATGCAAATTTGCGTTTATCGTGAATTTGTTGTGAGAAAGTTTATTGCGTAGAACTTCGAGAGTATTTTTGGACATAAGGAAATGAGCTTAAGATGTTATGGCAAGAGAGACAACAGCTTTAAGTGTTTACTGAATGACCGTAGACTAACTTTTTTTAGAGGAAATACCCGGAAATGTAGAAGAGTGCAGTATGTACACAAACGGAACACTGGGATTACCCACCGAAGCTGTTAAGTTGTACAAAAACTTCGGGATTGTTGAACACGTTCAATCTGTTGATGTTGGAGTTTCTTTCGTAAAACGTTAATCAATCGTTTTTGTCTAAAGTTCAATGAGATTGAATACTAAACTAAAATGCTTGCTTACTTATCCAATTCAGCCTGCATCTTAGACGAATCCTCAGGAGCAGACTTTGTTTTGGGAGTTGATTCGTCAGCGGAAGACGTCTCGCTGGTTTCATTTGACGGAGACAAATTGAAACCGTTCAGTTTTCTAGGTTTTGGAGTTGGATTACCATTCGAACTATAAAAGCAACAACGTATGATGCAAAACAAGTATTCTCACCTGTGGCCATTAATCGTCTGTGTAAGTGCAATTCTTTTGTTTAATTCGGAGATCTTCGCTTCCAAATCCTTTCGTTCGCGATTCCAATTCAATTGCGACTGTTCAAATTGTCGTTGAAGTTCCCTATTATTCGACGATTTTTGCGGTTTGAGTAGTTCGGCAGCCAACTTTGCATTTTCGCCAGTCAACTCGATCACTTTGGCTCTCAACTCGGCATCTCCACTACCATTGATAGTCGGAAGCTGAGTGCGAACCTGAGACTGCAGATCTTCGATCTTCTTCTCCAGTTGCTGTGCTTCACTCATCCATAGATCACGTTCATTTGACGCCGATTGAAATCGTTTACTTTCGGCTTCGAGCAAATCGGACAACCTTCGAACGTTCTCAATCAGCTCGTCGCGCATCTAAAGATCCCGAGATTAATCTTCGAAGGAAACTATCTTTGTGGTGTATAACAATTGGAAGTTACGCTTATAAGAAGGAACAGAAGATTGTGGATGATGTAAACAACGACATGCAGACAAACGTTGCGGACGGTAATTGAGAGCAATTACCTTTAAAATGCTTGGATTACAAAATTTACTATCGGCGATAAAAGAGCTATTTAAGGCGTAAAATTGGCTAACAAGATGGAAAAGTAAAGTGGTTGAAACGAAAAGCGCAAAAGTTGAAGATCAGCGGATTAACTGAGTCGACGAAATGACAGAAAATAAACGGACATTCGGATATTTTCGTTGAATACTGGTTTTCAACACCCACCAGGTTATACAAAAATATTGCGTCAGAATTGTACGATTACACAAAAATAACGAAGTTTGTCAATGATAGGTCGAAAGGAGTCGATAATGGATGTAATAAAAACTGTCACTTACATTACGCATTTCTTCATCGTGCCTTTTTTGTAATGTTGCAACAGTCTCTCGAAGCTCATCGTTCATTTGAGACAATTCGGAGACATCGGATTGCAATCGCTGTCGATCATCAGCCGCCGTTGTATCTCCGATGGCCGCTTTGGATTCCAATTGAGTGATCTGCTCACGCAACTTGTTTACTGATTCTCGAGTGTGTTGAAGTTCGTCGTTTAGTTGGGATTCGCGTTGTCGTAAACTGAAAGAATAAGATAATCAAACTCAACCACGATTCTAACACACCGATTAATTTCGTTTGTTAATCGAACTTCTGCATCACGACGTTCCGAGTCCTTTTGTTGCGTGAGCTCAGCTCGTTGTCGTCTAACGGTTTCCAGCTCTTCATTCAACTCTTTCAATTGTCGTCTCAATTCACCTTCCATTTCGACAGTCGAATTGCGTTCTTGTTCAATTTCGCCTTTAGCTCTACGTAAATCCGAATTTGCATTGTTTGCTCGTCCTTTCAAAACTTCAATTTCAGCCGTGAATTCCGAGCGTAATCGTTCTGTTTCGATCTTGTGTTCTTCTCTTAAACGTCGCAAGTCCTCGAGTCTACGTTGGTCGGCAGCAGCACGATATTCAGCTTCTTTTTCTTTATGCATCCTTTCTCTCGCTTCAAAATCAGCAACTTGGTTTTCAGCGATTGTTGCCCGTTCAGCTAAAACTCTTAGTTCTTCCTCAAAAAGCTCTTTTTGTTGTTGAGCTGCTCTGGCAATTTCTCGTTCTTTGTCGGCAATTTTACGTGCTTCCCGTAACTCGTTCTCCAGTCGTTGAAGTAGTTCATGCGAATCGGGAGCAACCGTACGGGCCACAAGAGATTGTTCGGCGGTTTCTAGTGCACTTCTTGTGTTTTGTAAATCGGACATCAGACGATCACGTTCTTCTTCGTGCTTAATCGCTCTACGTCTCCATTCGGATACTTCGATTTCCTTTGCTGCAACCTCAGACTTCGAAGCTCGCAAAGATTCCATCAACGTGTGAAGTTCTTCTTTCAAAGATTCAGCATGTTGTAGCTCTTCGTTCTTCTCGGCCAACTCTTGCAACTGCCTACTTATTTCTTGTCGTGCAGCGTTAGAAGCGTTCAAAGTTTGTCGTAGAGTGTCAAGTTCAATATCCATCTTTCGTCTAAAACAATAAAAATGTTATTGATATTTCAATCGAAATAATTGACCTTCGATCTGCTTCTTCAGTTGCATCAGTTTTAAGAGCAGTTATTCGCCTTTTTAACATACTCAGATTACTTGTAGAAGGAACGCCTAAATGCTCCTGTAAGTCATGAGTTTAGTCAACCAAATAGCAAGGTTTACTTACGAAAACTTCGGCTAATTCCTGTCGAGTTGAATCTGCTTGCTGCGACTTTTCAATTGTTTCGTTCAACTTTGCTTTCAATTCATTCATTTCCTTGTCATGTCGCTCTTTCAGTTGTTGCAATTCGTTGCGCTGAGATTCCAACACGTTAGTCGCTTGTGTCTTTTGGTTCAGTTCAGCTTTCAATTGTCGAACTTCGATTTCAAGTTCGTTTTCGCGTGAAGACTAAAGTTCTCTATTACACTACGATTATCAAGTCAAACCCACCGGTATTGCTGACTTCAAGGACTCTAAAGCGGTTGTTTTGGAGTCCAATTGTGTTTGATAGTCACGTAGTTGCTGCGTGAAACGACCGACTTCTAATTGATGAGTTTTCGACAGTCGTTCGATGTCCGATTGTTTCTGTTCCAATTCAAATTTCAGTTTTTGAGCTGCAACGTCTGCATTCCCACGCAATTGAGCGTTCTCGGCACTCAGCCGTTGCAACTGCAGTTCGAGTTGTGCGTTCACGTCGGTGAGATCTGGACCTTCAGCGGCTTTTGTTTGCATGTCGGCCAAATCTCCAATCAACTTGTTGATCTAAACAAAAAATACGTTAAATTCGATAGTAACAACGCTGTAAATGCAGAGTGGTTTGCAGTTGGTTTTTGCGATTGACAGGTCTATATAAACCAAAAATGCAAAGGAATGTACGCGAAAAGCAGCGTGAGTCCATTCAATGTGTATCCTTATAATGGATTAGCGCAAAGATACACAAACTTCTTGGAAATTCACTGACCTGCTTAAAAAGCTCCATTTTTTCGCTCTCCTCCCGTTGCAGTTGCTGTTGGAGTTCACGTTTTTGGCGTTGAAGAGCTTGAACATCGGTTGGTAGTTTTGATTCGAGAGCTCTTCGTTGCACGTCCCATCGTTGTCTAAACGTGGAATGTTATCCAACCATTCACTTATTCAACTAAACGACTCATATTGCGCTCACCGAAAGTATTCGATCATTGGATAACTCACAATCGTACAAATTTTTACTCAATTTTCACAAAAGAAAAAGTTTTCGGCATTTTTTAATCTGTCACTCATGTACGAAGTGGACATTTGGCTTTCGAAGAAACGGATTTTAAAAAGGAAACGAGCGACATTTCGTTCGACCTCTGTCCGTTCGAACAACCTCATTTTCCTCTTGCTCCCAACACACAAAAATACGCATGTCGAGATTATGTTATCTCAAGAGAAAAGTCGAGAATAAGAGGTTGTTTCAAGAAACAACAGTTGTAAATGAATTAAACTCATGTAGCGGTGAAAATATTTTCAGTACAAACGAATAAACTCACTTTTCAGCTTCAGCTCGTTGGAGTTTGTTTTGAAGCTGCTGAATCTCTTTTGCTCTCTCTTCGAGTGCTTTCTAAATTCACAACAAGTTTTCGATTCGAATTTTTGTTACAAACCTGCAGTTGTTGAGCGGTCGACATGTTTAAGCGTCGTCGTCCTCAAAAAGTGAGGCGGACGATTTCAACACCGAATACACGAGTTACGTAGTTTTATGATCGTCTCGAGCGTTGAGTCATAAAGTGAACGCCAACGGGCATCACTTGGCCTACCGGAATTTTACTCTAAATAGCCAGACCTAATGATGAGAGCAATAGAACTTAATGGAAACTGCACGCACGTATTTGAATAAGAAAATCTGAAGCTAACAGTTGCACTTATCGACCAAGTTCGGAGATAACTACCAAGAAGTGATCGGAGTTTTCTGACAATAAACGAAAAGCAGAAAGAAAATAGTCTCGAGCTCTTTTTGTCAACATCGACTCATCACACCGCAAAGCGACCAATCGAAAGGCGTGGGGAATTCGAGCACTTGCGCCGTCAACTGATAAGAAACCATCAGAGGTGTTTTCGTCATTGGCATTATCGAAGCAGCGAAATCGATCGGTACTTGTGGTTCGTGAAGTTAAATGACGAATTCAAAAACAATTTTTGGTTTATCATTCTCGAGTTCTAATGAAAACAAACGTTTGAAGCGGGTCACTATGCAACAAGAACTAATGACGGCAATAGCCGACCGTCAGTTCTTAGCGAATATCAAACGGACGGAAACTAACATCTGATCTTGCACTTCAATTCGCGGTTCACATATTCGAGGAGAAGTTTTTCTTTCTGCCCAAGGAAAAGCGCCAAAATCGCAAAGTTCGTTGACGAAGCGGAATTCTCAACAGAAAAAATGTCGCGAGGATAACCGTTAGGTCAGCAACGAGAAAACCCATTGATGTCGTTAATTTGTGCAATCAGGCAGCAAATAGACGCCTTAGACCTCACGCGCGAATTGTGCAATTAAGGTTGAGAATGTTCGGAGATTGGGGAGCAGCGATTGATTGCATTTGTTCAGTGAAGACATACGTGTAATGAAATTTTGTTTCACACTAAAGTCAAACATACAAAGCAAAACTGTAAGCGCCGTTTGCATCGGAAATCGAAATGTTTCTGACGACCAGCAAAATTGCATGTACGTTCGGTACCCGCCGATTCTCGGCGAACTGTCGGATAATCCGGGTGGAAATGAGGTCTGTCAGTTGAGGAAAATTGTGCACATCGGAGATCGCAGAGTACACAAGAAAAAGTCGTGGTTATTGAGTTTGGATCGTCATTTTACATAACGACAACACAACTCACCAATCAGTAACCCGAATATGAGTTCGAAAAAACTTCTCACATTAATCGAAACTATCGACCGACGACAAACAATGCGGAGATCAACCACGAGCGAAATGATTACCGCGCGCAAACTCAAGGTTATTATGCAAACGAACAAAAGTAGAAAGAGGAGTTACACGAGAGTTAGTTCTTGTGCTCACTAATCAGCACTAGGCGAAAAGACCTTTGATTCGGTCAACATATTCAAAGCAAATACACCCATCTTCTTCTAATCGACTTGATCGCATAAAACCACCTATAAATCATTCGCTCATCCTCGAACTAATGGAAACAAACCGGCTGAACAACGTCGATTAAAATAACGATGTTCGTTCTTTGTCGTCACTCCCAATAGCGTTGTTGTCGTAGATATAGGTGGTGTTCTACAAAATGACGATCGTTTCGCCAACAAACTAACAAAACGCAATAAAAATGACAAACAGCGAAAGTCCATCGACGTCGTAAATTGATTGTTCTGCTCAAATACATGAATTGAAAACTTCTCAGGACTTTTAAATAAAGCCGGAAAGCTTATTGAGCGAATAGTGATCCACGATTAACGTTCAAGTTTTTTCGATCAAATTGAAAGTGAAATTGTCGGTGGAGCTGTCAATTCGTTCGTTCTCCCAAATCAACAAACCTCCGCTCGAACACAACTATGAAATTCGATCTTATACCAGCGAATTCCCGTTGCCAAACAAAGAAAATATGTGAACATCGGAAAACATACGCTCGAAAGCGATACATAGCACAGATTGTAAGCACCGGTTTAAACGGAACATACGCGTAAATGACTAATCTAATCTCAATATTCACGGTTTTCGAGGATTCCCGATCTCGTAGCATTTGACGAATAACCAACAATGATTCGGCAGACAAATAGCGAAATGTTGAACGGTGCGAGATGACCACTCGATGCGAATTTTCGCGATGACCATCAACAAAAGATCGATGGCAATGATCAGAAACGAAGTGACAGACGAAGTGGAATCGCGAGAATTCGGCTAAAAAACTTTGAGTCCACGTAGTCAGTAGCTTTTCCGCGACTATTCTCTTATTGTTGACGTTTAAATGGAACGTTTGTATTCTCGGAAAAGAACGCTAAATCGGCTTCAAAAAAATCAATTTTGATATGAAAAGATTTCGGATTGCGGTAAATGGTTTTTATTCACGAACAATCGAAATGGACGCATACGAAAATTGAAGTTCAAGCTCAAAAAGTGAAAGATCGAGAATGAAACTCCGACTCGAAAACTCGAGAGTCATCCAACGCCTCGACCAACTCGCGCGCCATTTGAGAGACCGGTGGGTCATGAGAGCGAATCGGCTAAGGTAGAACGGAGAAAAAAGCACGAACATGTTGTGTATTTTAGATGTGAATACAAACATAGACAACGTGCAATGAAATAGTTGATTCAATAGCTGCAGATGTTTGTCCAAGATGATATTTGTGTGTATCAGGCTTTCTGTAGAGTTGTTTTCAAGTTAATTAGTAATGTTTTGTGTGATTGTGAAGGACTGTAAAACACTGTTACATGTATTTCGAATTAGCCAGAAAGCGACTTTGTTTACACAGGTGTAGTTAAGAATAAAAATGACCAAGAACAAAGAACGGAATTGGGGCTTTGGTCCAATTTATAATTGCGACACAGACTGATGATTCGAATTCTTCGAAATGTCGTCTAATCAGAAATGGAACTCTGTGTTCTTTTGTTTTTTCTTAACTTGTTCAGTACAATGCATGGAAAATGATCGTCAGATTGATACACCAATCATCGTCAGCTTTCAGTTTTCTATTCGGTTTATATGTTCGCGTTTAGGCACGTCGTTTGTTTCTACAGTCGGTTAGAAATCGATTGAACGATCTGAAGATTGTCCAAGCCAAACTCAAACAGCATCAAAAACGACTGCTGTTGAAATCAATTTTCGAAGCGAACAACAACTACACTCGTGATGCAAAGGTAACAGCGATCGCATACTCAAATGGCTCTAACAATCACTTGAAGCTCGTGGAAATGATTCGGAAAACCGATGAGAATCACGTGGAAAACGGAATCGAAGGTGCGGAAGTAATAAACCGGCCGGTCGCTGATCTCATGTTTCAAGTTAGTTAAACTCATACGCCGTTAACTGGTATCTGTAGAGTGATATAATTTTGAGTACAAAACAAGTGGATGAAGTGCTTCCCGAAACCAAGAACCTTATGAGTGAAAACAGTCGATCGAAACGTCAAGCACAAACTGGCAGTTCATTTCCAAGAAATCAGTGGTCAATCAATCGTCCAATTTCTTTTTTCTTCGACGAATCAATAAGTATGTATTTCAGTGAAACGCAAAAATGAAGTCGGGTGCTTAGGTCAGAATACCCGACAGTTGATTCGAAAAGCCGTTGCATTTTGGCAAGAACATACGTGCTTATCGTTCCAAGAAAACGGAAATTATTTGCCAAGAATCCGTTTCTTTCGTGGTGGCGGTTGCTATTCACAAGTTGGAAAAGACTATTTGGCTTCGGTTCAAGGCATTTCAATTGGACGTGGATGTGAACAGGTAATACAGCATATAGATGGTTAATTCGTATCGTAGTTCGGGATTATAACTCACGAAATTGCTCATACGCTTGGCTTCTTTCATTCGCAAAGTAGACATGATCGAGACACATTCATTAAGGTTGTTCATTCAAATCTTACCCCTCAGCTAGCAACCCAATTTGTTCGCCAACCCGCTTTGAATAATAACAATTTTGGAGTTGCTTATGACTACGGTATTCGTAAACAATGAGGGAAGTTACTACTCTCTAATTGTAGGATCAGTAATGCACTACGCTGACAGTAAGTAAGCTCAATCAAATAAAATGAATACCCATTTCCTGACAGCCGATACGGCACGTGGTGTGGTCACTATTCTCGCAAAGGATCGAATTTATCAACACACAATGGGCAATAATGTTGCTCCTAGTTTTCTAGACATTTTAGAGATGAACATATACTAGTAGTTGGCGTTTATTGGCAACGTAGTGATCAATATTTTGCAGTAACTGTGTTCATCAACAATCAAATCGGCACTTGAGATGCAGTAATGGCGGCTTTCAAAAGCCAACTGATCCCAATCGATGTGTCTGTCCCTCAGGCTTCGGTGGTAGTGATTGTAGTGAGTTACAAAAGGGAGAATTTGGTGCAGATGCAGAGTGTGGTCAAGTGATTACGGTTTGTGTGCCCGAGATGCTTTAAGAAATAACTTTTTAGGCTACCAACACGTATCAAACGTTGAGTAATCGAGTCAGCGCTCATTCGGACAAGTTGGCCGATCGACATGCCGCTTGTTTTTGGCACATCAAAGTATTTACGTTGATAACAAAAGATTCTAAAGTTCTTTCCAGGCGCCGAAAGGTCAACGTGTGCAAATGAAAATATTGAAAATCTATGGAGCATGTTCAGCCGGTTGTTTTTATGCAGGACTCGAAATTAAGATTCGAAACTTTGTTCGAACAGGAGCGCGTATATGTTGTCAATTCGATCTTGCTAACATGTTGATAAACGGGAGTATGAGGTTGTTTGACATCCACTATTTTCAGGGGCTATTTAGAATCAGAAGGCAATCTGGCGATTGTATTAGCCTATTCATCATTTCGGTCTTATGGTTTTAAATTGAAATTCCGTGCAGGTATTCGATTCGTAACATAACTTCATTAGTTTCTGTTTGTAGTTGGAAATCCATCAGAAAAATGTGTTGATGAGCAAGCCAATTGTGACAATCTGGTTAATCTTTGTTCGCATCCTCGCTATTACAAGCTAATGACAACACAATGCGCAAAGTAAAAAGACATATCCTTTGGATTCTAAACGCTAATTCTAGGACTTGTATGAGATGTATATCAACTAGCGAAACCCCAGCAACACCAATTCGAAATCTGGAACCCGATCCAGAAATTTATTCACCTGAAGTTCCGGAATGCGGCGAAAGAACCGAATGCTCAGCGTGGTCCAACAACGGTTTTTGTGATTCGAACTTCTTTACCAAAGATCTAAAAAAACAGTATTGCGGGCAGACTTGTCGTTTGTGTAAACCCTAAATTTTAATAAACTTAAAACATTTTAATCAAAAAAATTTGAGTTAAAATCTTGTAAGTTATTCTGTTATTACGATGAACGAGCTAACGGGCTGCGAATCACAGCAAGAAAGTTGTCTAAGTTGACAATTGGCCTTGCATAGTGATTGCTCTTCGCTATCTTTACTCTTAATGCTTGCAAAAGTTTACTTCTATATTCTTTTAGACTTCGATTTCGAACGTGTGAATTATTGAAATCAACGTACTATAAAATAATAGCGACCTTCTTCAGGCCTGTGAATGACAAGCTTGTTCGGACGTCAAGTTGTTCGTTTCGTTGCAGGGCGTTCCATCAGTAATGCATCTAAGGTTTGTTACTTGAATGTGAATTTATATTCTTGGATCTCTAGATTGCTGGTTTGAGTGCATATAGCGCTCGCGAGTCTTCGAGTTCATTGCTCAAACTCAATCCATCGACCAACATTCTTCAACATGCCACTCGTATGCAATCGAATATGGCGTCTTTACAAGCATTAAACGGTTTCCAATCGTCGGTGAGAAGTTTATCAATCGTTGGTGCACGTGCGCTTCTTTTGGATCCTTCCAACCGGCAAAATGAAATGGTAATTTTATCTTGTTATTGTGGCATTTGAACGCTCATGTTTTAGATACAACGATGTCATGCCAGCAACAACATGTTGGTGATTCGTCGAAAGAAAATGAAGAAACACAAACGTCGAAAGCGCTACAAACGTGATTACTTTAAATACCAGAAAAATCACCAACAAAAAAAGTTGAAGGTTTGTCTATTATTCTGATTGTCTCCATTTCTTTGTGTTTTTAAGGCTGAAACCCTTTTTCGTCAACGAATGAATGCAATGATCCAAGAGCTAGAAACCTTCGATCCGTTAGAGCACGTCAAAGATACTATGCGACGAGCAAAACGAGAATGGAGCGTTTCATTGGTACCGTCGGGACGAAAGAAATATCCCCATTGGTCAGAAATGATGTCGTTCGAAGAACTCTACAGTCTGCCACCCAGTGATTACATCGACAAGAAAAGTGGTCGACCAACACCCGAAGAGCAAGCAAAAATTACGGAACTTCGTCGTGACTACTTCAAAAGATACGTTCGAAAATCTTCATCCGAAACGCCGACTAAGAATTAGGACTCTGTTTTGTTTGTTGTTTAAATAAACTTCTTCCATATAAGTGTGGGACGTGAACTCACGAAAGAGAAGCTTCGTACATTGTTATTGCAACTCGACCTCTGGAAACTTCCTTCGAAAGTATCGTGAATTCAAGTTAATGGACACGATAAGTTCGGCTAAGAAAACAACTACTAACTGCTTCAAAGCTGCAACCATTTTAGTAGAAATCACTATCAAGATCCTAACACTGTTCTTAAAAACTTCACTACCGTTTTCTTATCGTTTTTGGTTAACGAAATTTTCACAGCAATTGAATTTCGTTTCAACATCAGAGTTATCAGTCTGTCACACCGAATTTGTTTATTTGTTTTTACAATTTACGGAAGTCATTCATGTACAATTAGTGGGTTTTGGTGCGGAATTATTTTTCGGCTTTCAGGAATCGACGCTCAGAAGCATCGGAGAATGTGAAATGCAAACAATAAGCGATTTGACCGGCCAAGTACGTCTCGTCTGGAGACATGCGAACATCAGTCCGGAGACAGTTTTCGTGATTGTCTTTCAACTCATCTCAATTTCTTGTTTCTCTTTTATTGTCCCATTTGTGATTCGTAGTTTCATCGCATCGCCGATGGTCGAAGCCGACGAGCCCTTGGAGTTTGTGTTTCATACCTGCCCGGATAAGTTACACGGAATTTGTTCATTTCCCGAAGCCGAAGTCAATTTTTACGAGGTTGGACGTTGAACGGAAATGGTTTCGACTTGAAATCGTAATTTCAGCGAAATCTAAACTTTCACGGTGGTTATCGCTATTCGTTCATACTTACCGTTGAATTCGAAGACATAGAAGTGGCTCGAGGAACGGGTGTGTTCATGGCTCAAGTCGATGTTCAAGATGAACAATCGCAGTCACTAATGGAGTTGAAAAAAACTGTTCGGGTTCCAAGTGGTGGGTTGTACGAAAAGTTTATCAATGTAAGTATAATTTACGACTCTTTTGATGCGTGATTCTTTGGATTATTGTTAAAGCAAAACCCTTCAGATGCGAAACTTTTTCTTTTGGCCACTTTACATGGTTGGTATTCTCGGTGATGGAGGAATCAGTCAGATGCGAATTGAGTTTCCAAACGTGTATCGAGAAGCGTTTATTCGTCCGGCAAGATTCCTCGTTGTTCAAATTCAAAACCGGTTTATACAGGTCACTTTTAACAGAAACTTTCTTTGAACTTCAATGTTTTTTAGATTTCTAATGCCTCACTTCGAATTTATGCTCATGTCGGATTATCCACTTATATAATCAATCAGTATCCGCTAACTAGTTACCTCGTCATGTCACTTACGTGTTTGAGCGTTTTTCTCACAGTGTTTGGCCTCTATTATGCAGGCCAAGGACTTGTATTTTATCAGCAGGTTGTAGAGAATGAAGAGAAGCTGAAGAGAAAAAGACGTATTGCCTCTAATAAACTACGTTCTTCTTAGTAGCAATTATCGGACTGGTCAACTCGTTCTTTACGAGCTTAATATTTGAAGACTGAGAAGTCAATTAAAATCCAGACTTCAGACGGGTACCACGAATTGAATCACGTGCATTTGGAGCACAATCGATACAACTCGGTTGGTCATCTAATGCTCATCCAAATGCACGCGTATGAACCAACACGCGCAGAAATCAACGGATAGTCAAGAGTTTTCAATTGACTTTTCAACTCGGAGGAGGAATCGGTTGCCTCCTCCCGCAAATGGAGATAAGCGATCATTGTCCGGGATTATGTGGTCGGGTTCCAATCAATCTGACTGTTCAACCGCCGCTCTTCAGTCCTTGTGGTCCATGTCCATGGGGTTTGTTCAATAATTTCTTTGCTAATGTTCGTAAATTTGTGCATAGGAAGTCGAAATATCGACAATAGCCGTTGCGAAGAATGCACGTTGCCACTGCGTTTCTACGACTATCTTTTCCTGATTTTTCACGCCGTTCTTCCGTTGTTCGTGAACGGTATTTTCATTAAAGTTTATGCAACATCTGATCAACGAACTCGATCAAGAACCCTGTGAGTTGGCAATTAGTTGACGTTTAAATACTTTCATTGTTTAGACCGACTAAATGGCTTGTTTCTCAGTTGATTTGTGCTGCTTTGGAAGCGACTCTTGGTCTCATGACGTCGCTTCTTATTTATCCACCATATGGGTCGTTTAAACTCTATGGTTGTCGGAAGAGTCGACTAATCGAATGGTATTCCATGCTGAACAATCCGGTAGTCAATCATACGCACACACTAAGGTAATGGATAACAGACATGATTATATCTTGATGCTTATTTCAGATGCACGTATGAAATTGTCTATCCATTGTAAGTTAAGTAATTCAATACACAAACCTTCATTTTTGACTTTCAGATATTCGTTGCCTTTTGCGACATACGCGTTTGAATTGGCAGCATTGGTTCTTTTCCGCTCAACACTGTACATTATTGCCAGACGTTTCGGACGACGTTTATCATCAGGCCCTTTCTACGCAGCTCTGTGGACCTTACCAATAATGGCGTTGATTCATTCGTTCATGGGCGGTTTAATCTATTACACATTTGCAAATTTGACGGTATTTTCCGCTCTTCTATCAAACTCCGTACATCTTGCAATGGAAGGACGAAAAGGAGTGTTCGAGTTGTTCAAACAAATTCTAACAAACGTTGAGACGCTAACACTCGTTCTCGTTCATTTGTTTCTTTTCGGTTATGGAATCTTAGGTCTGTATTTTAACCCTCCACCTACTGATTGGATTTCGTGGACTATTTTGGTTTTTATCATTCCGTCGCCTGTGTTATTTTATGTATTGACTGTTCGTCTCACCGAACCAATACGGTCGAGAAATCGACGTTAAAAAAGGGAAATTTAGAGTTCACTTTCGAATGTGAATGCTAATTCGGGATAATCAATTTGCCTTTCAATTCGTTCATGATTCCAAATCGGGTATTCAACTTCTCACAATCTTTATAGAATCCTTTTAGTTTTCACCTAAGCTATTCAAAAGGTTCTTCTTTACAATGTGTTGTATGTTTTCTTTTATTGTTTTCTGTATCATAAGCCGGTGATCTCAATTTAATCACGAAGAAAAGCAAACCGATTTGTACTTTTGCGATCTTTAACTTAAATTCAAGACTTTCAAGTGCGATTTATTGTTCAGCTCATTTCTCCCTACGGCCTTAAATGTGCCTAATTTTTGTTCAAAACCTCTTTTACAAGTGGCCAAAAGCTCTCACTCGTCGTATATTCTAACCAACTTTGAAATAAAATTTGAGTGTTTTGTTATCAGTTTTCTGTGCATTCTGAACGTGTATAACGAATTTTAATTACCGATCAACACACATTTTGTTCTTCATTAACTCGTCACGTAGACAATGAGTTGGGTATACAATAGAACCATTGGATGGTTGAAATCACTTATTCTCATCCTACTCGTCGTTCGTTTAGTCGAATGTTCAGTCGGTGACAATTATTTTGGTTTCCAAAATTGTGTCTCAAATTGTCGGCAACTGTTCGATTGTCCTCATCACACAGCAGCTTATGGTTGGATACAAAAAACGTGTTTTGAGTGAGTTCTTTATACACATTGGTGAATTACTGTTTCTCATTGTAGCTGTAGGCACAAATGTATGTGGAAGACTGTTGCTGAGTTCGAGCAAAAAAATTATCAAACCCCACAGGTTTAGTTGATTGACCTAATTATAACGTTAGTGTCTTTAGTTCTATGGTAAATGGCCATTTAGTGCGATTTCGTTGGCCATTGGTCCTATTGTCTTACTGATCCAAGAGCCGGCGTCCACATTCTTCTCGCTTCTCAATTTATGCGGATGTCTGTGGCTTCTAAACGAATTGAAAATGCGAACATCGATAAAAGCATCTCGACTGCGTGATGTATGGATTGGCTACTCAATTGTTGGAATTGGTTCTTGGATCTGCTCAATGCTTTTTCATAGTCGTGATTTTTGGTTAACCGAATTGTTGGATTACTTTGCTGCTGGTGCCTTGATATTCTACGCGTTTTATGCGTCACTTATAGTAACTATTCCCATTTTACAGCGACGAAAAAGTTTGTTAGTTGGATTTTTACGTACAACAATTCGGTTCGATGTATTTAGGCGACTACTCATCTTTTCTACGACATTCTTCTTTTATTGTCGGCATGTTTACTATTTGTTTAGTCGTTCATCTTTTGATTATCAATACAACATGTAAGGACTTTCAATTGGTGTATATTTGACTGTTCGTTTTCAGGTTTTGTTGCGTGAGTTTATCCGTGATAACGGCAGTCATTTACATTCTATGGTGCATTAAAGAATGGTAAGATTTTTTAAGGAAGTTATATGATGAGATGTTTAAGGTTGGTCGGTCAGTACCGTCCGTCAATGAAGACACTCTTGATCACGATTTTCATTGGATTGGGTGCAGCAGTCTTTGAGGTATTCGATTTCCCACCGATTTTCTTTTGGACAATCGATGCTCATTCACTTTTTCATTTGGCTACAATACCAACCCCCATTCTTCTTGCCCGATTTGCGGTTGCTGAAGCTGAACGAGAAGTTCAAGCGACGAAATGGAAATACGCGTTGGGAAAAGAAGTTTAGCGGTGTGAATTTATCGTATCCAATACGGGTTTTCAATACGCAATCATTTTGTGCAATCAACAATCTTAAGTAAAAGTGTTTGTTAACATTTTGTTTATTTCATTGGTAATAACTTTTTCTGAGTTTGCGGTTTAGACAATCGAAAAACAACGAACTTTGAGACGAAAAGAAGTTCATCGAAACGAAAAGAGTAGACGTTTAAATTCGGAGGTCCTTTTTTGATGTCGTTGAAAATGAGAATCCAACCTTCATACCTCCGCCTTTAGACAGTAGGTACTTTTCGGTGTTCGGCAACAAAGTTTAGGGTTTAAAATAAACTCAATAGATTTCATACTCAAAAGACCAAATTTAACGGTAACAAGGAATACAATCACTGGCTGCGACTGAAATACTTTTGTGAATTTAAAACAAGTGGAGTGGAAGATTAACAAAGAAATATGTTAACATGAAGTGTTGGAGTAACAATGGTGTCAAATTAGATTGCAGGAGCATTACGAAGCCTAATGCAATAACACTAAGATGGTTCAAGAAGGATTTTGAGTTCCGCTTATTGCCATTTTATTAACAAAAATAGATGTCGCAAACAGAGCTAAAACACACTGAAAGCAATAAAACGATGAAGAAGAATTGTGACATCTCTGATTACCTGGGATCTAGAAGAGAATCAAGATGATCTTCCTCAGTCGTTTCGGTTTCAACAACTTTAACTAACAAAAACTTTCCAGCCAGCATTTTAATCGAACCAATTTGACAATACAAGAAAATTAAAAAGTGAGTAAAGTACAAGAATGACGGGTAATCGTTCTTCATAATATTTGGTAAACTTCTTTGAAATTTCGCGTGTAAAATCGTAAAACAAATTGAGAGGTTGAATGTCAGAGAGAAAGAAATCGTTCGACAAGGCATGCAAATGGATTTTTTTAGAAGGACAGTGCGAAAGGGACGGTTTGATTGTTTTTGATCAAAGATTCCGATTGTCTTCACCTTGATCGTAAAAAGAAAACGTGTTAGTTGTTGCGGTAGTGTCCAACGGATCCATTTTGTCCTTGAGCTCGATTGTTGGCACCGTTTTGGCTGTAATCGTAGCCACCTCCTATTGCATTCAATTAGCATCAAACGTAAAAGAAATTGACCCACCATAGCCGCTATAAGCGTTCGGATTTTGTTGTCCTTGATAGTAACCGCCACCAGTCGAATACCAATCGTTCCAGGAATTGCTTGGCGTTCCTTGACTTCCGTACATTCCGGCCATTTGATTCCAACCGCCGTAGTTCCTAAAATCCCGAAAATGAGAATGACGAACGATTGGTCTCAATATACCATGGAGCTCCACCGTGTGTTGGCATTTGAGCGCGCATTCCACCAGCTCCGTAGGCGCCACGAGGTCCGCCGGTCATTGGATTGGCGAAACGATTGTTGAAACGGCGATTTTGTGGAACTGCCTTCTTCACATCACACTGAAACAACAAAGACGGCTAAGGGCATGAACGATTCTCACTTACTTCTCTTTCACTGAACATGTGCTTGGATTGTGCAGCGGCTCGATCGGCAGCATCTTCTTCTTCGAAAACAATGAAGGCAAAATTGCGCCGAACTTTCGTTTGTTTATCGTATGGCCATTCGACATCATCGACCTTTCCGTACTGTTCGAAGTATTTTCGCAGTTCTTCTTCTGAAACCACAAATCTCATTGATTACCGGACACTCGACCTCAAACCTGGATGGTCGGCTGGAAGACCGCCAACAAAAACTTTCTTGTTCTCGCGCGATTTTGCCGGTTTCACTTCGCACGGCTTGTTCTTGATGTTCTGTTCGCGCTTCTGAAGCGCTCCCTTGCACGCATCGGCAGTTGCAAACTCCACGAATGCGAACCCACGCGATCGACCGGTCGTACGATCGATCTTCACTTGCGCTTGAGCCACCTCTCCAAACTGCGAGAAGTATTGGATTAGGTCGTCGTTGGTGACTTCAGCAGCAATGCCGCCAACAAAAATTTTTCTGAATCCACGAGTAAAAACAATAAAACAAAGCGAACTTACCGATCTTCAGCTCCTTTTTGACCGTCGCCACCGTTGTTGATTTCGTTGTCCCCAGGCATCGTCGTACGGTTAATTTCACGTTAATAAGAAACGACCCAATCAATTAGAAAATTTTTTAAAAACGATTAAAAAATTTTACAAACCCAAAAAAGCTTTTACTTAAAAAGAACCCTGAAAAAAAGCATCAAGATTCGAAAAGGAGCCACAACGCGAACAATCGGCGCGAAAATTTCCATCAGCAAAGCATCGGCAAATCGACTTGCGGATCAATCGATTTTGCGGGTGTTCAGTTTTAAACTGAACGGCAAAGAGCGAGTGGTCCTAAAAGAAACGCTGGGTGGCGAAATGCCAATTTCCGTCCAAGAACTCCACCACTCGATGCATGAGACCGAAGCCTCGGAAAGAAGCCGGTGGAGTGCGCGATAGGTCCGAGGGCCAACTGACTGGTCATTTGGTAGGAGATCGCGTGCTATTCGAACGAATGCAAGTCTTGCGGGTGGTTCGTGAACAAAAAGTTATGCAACCATAGAGCAGACACAAAAATACACAAAGTTTAAAGTGCGCCGAAGAAAAAAGTCACTATTGTGAAAAGTGAGCAGTTTGATTGTCAAGAATCTCGTTCAGATTTCCAAGTTCAATCAACATCAACTACCCAGTGAATTCGTGACCTGATGCACACAGAAAAGCGATCTTGCAGTTGCGGCGAATGTCAACGGAAACGCTTTTGCTTGTCACCAGAAAGCAGGATCGTAAAGCAAATTTGATCGAGAAAGCAAACGTCGGAAGTGGCAATGTTACTCGCTCTTGATTTATGGCTACGGATCTTTTTTGTTGCGGATCTCGAAAAAAGTCAATCGGGGACCGTTGCATTGAAAGTGGACAACGAGAATTCACAGGTGCGAGGAATCGGGAGTTTTTTTCGTCCTCCACACGCCAACTGAACGATTGAGCGGAGGACGGAGAAAAAACGAATCGGACAACGCGAAGGTGGCTCGATCGGCGCGTTGGGCAGCGCCGTTGACTTGCTTGTCACTTGTGTTGCACGAGCGCGAATGGACAGACGCCGCTCTTTCGCGCTTCTTTCAAACCGAAGATAAGTCGCGCGTTTTCTAATGGCGCTCGATATAGCCAACTTGATTGTTTTTGTTCTTTCAATTGTTAGCAACCAAATACATGCAACCGTTTATTCACCGAACATTAACAGTAGAAAGCAATTAAAAAGTTGAGCTCAAATACGTTTTCCATAGTAAGGGATGTAGCTGGAGTAGTTGACGTCTACTCCACAAATTGATTGATTTTGTTGGTATTGTTTAACGCTGGGATAGACGATGCTTCCAATCTGTTGATAGTCGTTGAAATCAGCTTCACCAGCACTCTGATACCAAACTCGCGTGTAAATTGGATATTGAAAATTCTGACCGACGATCTTATCGTTTTCCGCTTTCGATGTGAGTACTCCAATGCTCAAACCTTGTAGCTAAATGAAACATTCAAATTTCTAATGATAATTTGTTTTTACTTGAGCTTTTTGTAGAAAATCGTTGATTATTTCGCCATTGTTTTTTGTGTCAGTTCCCCAGTTAGCAGCACTTGACAAATCCAACCAAATGCTATGAAGTGGCGAGCTCCAAATAAAAGAAGAACATGACGACCAAAATGCGCCAAATTGATCGGAAGTAGCATTGGAACTCAATTGAACTAGAGCTTCCGCATAGATGTTGGCTGCAACCGACATTTCGATTCGTTTCTTGGCTTCAACTTACAGTATGGTGCATATCGATAGCTGTTAGCTGCAGCCACATTGACGTTTCCCTTGGAGTAGATTGGGAAAAGTCCAGTCGCAAAACCTTTACTTGCCAAGCATGGCAAAGCACTTCCGACATCAAGCGCGCTGTCAAATGCTCTATAATAGCAGTTTCCACAGTTTTTTTGATTTAATGGTGCCGATATAGCACTAGAAATCAAGAGACCGAGACTCAGAAGAAGACACATCAGGATACGCATTGCTTTTCAATTGCAATCGAAAATGAATCTCCTTCGAATATTTTGGAGGGTTTTCGCTTTTATTTGAAAATTTTTGTTGTGCTTGACATTCGTTGATTTGGACGCGAAAGGTTTGACATTTCGAAATAACCCTATGGAACGCAAAGGTGCATTTTCAATTGAACGATTTCCCTCGAATACCGACATTTAATTCTTTGGTTCTCAAAGTTCGTTGCCAAATGTGACTTCTGTTCAATGGAACATTCAGCCATCTAATTGCTTGTCTTCAAATGGACAAGAAACACGAGGAGCGATGATGTTTTTCAGAAATTTATCGTCGTTTTAGTGGAGATTGTGGTCAATACAAAAGCTTAGAAATTGCAAACGGTCATAAAACAAACGTAGAAAAGAAACGGGTCGGTAGCAGAAAGTCCCGGTTATTCGAACACAAAGCCCGCATCTTCAAATAATCGAACATGTTTACATAGTTTGGCGAGAAATGATTAAATATTATAAATTAGAAATATGTTTAGGGATATCGAGTTTCAAAATCCAACAAAATTAGTTTCGTATCCTCGGTACCATTTCTCGAGCCAACGGCACAACACAACATTGTTGGTGTGGTTTTCAATCGCCAAACACATCCACCCGCTCGTTGAGTCGTCAACTGCACCAGATTGCAAATGAAGTTACCTGAAAACCGGCAGTATAAGGAGACCGAATAGGTTGACAAACCATTTTTTATGTCCCACATTTTCACGGTTCCATCATCACTACTCGTCGCAATCACATCATCGTACAAAAACTGAAGACTAGTAACCGCCGAGTTGTGTCGATTAGGTCCCGCTAAAGTGTGCACACAGCAGCCGTCGATGATATTCCAGACCTGAAAAGTGATCATAAGTGTGCTGTAAATCCAGCAAACGCACTTTAATTGTTGAATCCGCGTTTGCAGAAACAAGAGTGTTGCCACGAAGTTGCATTCCCGAAGTTAGAGACTGATGTCCGAGAAGAGTGTGTAAGCAGATGCCTTCGTTAATATTCCAAATTCGTATTGTTGTGTCCAATGATCCACTGACAACCAACGATCTTTCTCCGTCCAACTGTTCAACGTTCAAAATCAGACAAATAAGGTCGAACTTACAAGTAGCGAATAAACGCGATTGGTATGTCCACTCAACAAATGTTCTCGTTTTCCGGTAGCAACAGTAAAAACTGCTATTTTCGTATCATAGCTTCCGGAAACAATACGCTTGCCGTCAAATTGAACGCAACGAACCGCGGCGAAATGAGCCACCAACATCTTCACTTCTTGACCGACATTCAAATCCCAAACTCGTACTGAACAATCGCGAGAACCGGTAACCAAACTGTTGTTATTCGTTTAGTTAATGAAATCAACATAAAACCTACATATCACCTGATAGTGCCATGCATCGTACCGTACTCGTATGCCCCTCGAGTTTGTGCAACAATGCTCCGGTTTTCGCGTTCCAGACTCGAATCGTCCTATCAGTTGATCCGCTGATTACCTTCGATCCATCTTCCGACAACAATAGCGTCCAAACTCCGCCCGTATGACCTTCGAGCTTATGCAAAACTTTGGCTGAAGTTGCAGACCAAATTCGTACGGTTTGGTCGTCTGATGCGGTAACGACGATTTCACCGCTAACTTGAAGTCCCGTAATCACATGTTCATCATGTCCAATCAAATGGCATTGAGCTGTCGGACGATTTTTCAGCCAGTTAGAACGAATTCGGTTATGTCTAAAATACAAATCATTTCCTTATAATCGAATCAATAAACCTGAGATATAATGCTTTCCAAAATGAGCGTTTGAAACAACGTTGTTGATTGTCCGGTTCAATTTCTCGATCTTCAACCATTTTTCCGGATAGTGGTTCAGATGAATCGGGATCGGAGTTGTTAAGAATATTCAACTCAGACATCGACCAATACTCCTTACGTGCCAAGCTAAAACTTGTGATAATAACAAAGTGTATAGGACTAAAGAACAAACTTTGGTGGCATCATTTCCGCGATTCCTGCTTCTGCACATTTTTCACGCCACAACAACGTATCTTCACACAATGTACGCCAACGTTGACAGGTTTGGCCGGCACTTACTAGATCTTTGGGCGATAAAAACGAAATGATATACGTGGCAATCTAAAGTCTCGGTACAAAGCTACGAATAATTGAAGTTAACTCACTTCACGTGGCAGTAAACTGATGAAATCTTTTTGAAGTAATGGCTCGACTAGAGTATGCAAATGACGAAGTTGCGCGGGTTCACAGCTGTTGATCAAAATGTCCAATGCGTCCAATTGTTCCGTTTTGGCCATCGACTAAAACGTAGATAAAAAGAACACAGAATCAAACTCACATGAAACTTTTCCAGCCACAACTGCGGATTTCCGCGTTTGGTTTGCGGTGGTTGTTTTGAGCGTCCGCTAAACAATAAACATTGTCTTCAGAATCAAATGCACGTTACATACCTAGTACTCGGTTCATTCGGTTCCATAGTCGAGTAAGAGCGTTTTTTTGTAGTTCGCTGTGTTATCTGTGTGTCTTTACGCTAAAGACAATAGTCAGTTGAAGAAAGAAACTCGAATGTCCGTTTTTGTATCAGCCAATCAAAGAACAAAGAAAACTTACTTTCGGATTGTGGGATTTCTTGCGTTGCTTCTCTTGTGCTCTGGTTTTGGAACGTGTGTCCATTTGGTCTTAATGATGAGTACAAAATAGTTCTTTGGAGATTGGCTCTGTCGACTATCGAGTATAATCGACTCCCATTTTCACTGAAATAAATTGATAAAAACCATCGCAGAAAGTAAATTGGCACGCAAAATTTAACTGCTGGGACATTTTGTTTTTACGGCAAATTGTTTTCGTTTTCCTCCCATTCGTACTCTCTTCCCACACTCAACAAAAAGCGAAAAACGTTTTCTCGTTGATTGGCCGCAAAACAACGTCGAGTTGCGCCCTATGAGGTTGTTGAATTGGGTCACGAGTTGCTTCAACAACAGCAACCAATCGATTACTTTCATCGAAGAGGTTACGAGCTCGAAGGCTTTGCAACCTTGTGGTCAGAGAAGTTTTCATGTCGAGTTTGTTCTTTCGAGATTGTGCTTAATTGCTGCAACGTTTATTTTCGACTCATGGCAACAGAGACAATGTAATACTTGAAAAGACGAATTCAAACAATCGAAATGTTTAATGTGCGAAAGCGCAGTAACTCTAACGGACGGATAATCGAAAATTAGTGTTTTTATCAGCGGGATTCTTAGCAATTTCTGAACACAAGATAAGTTTCCTCTTGAAGTCGAACATAATATTGTGCAAAGGACGAATCGTTAGTGCGTATTTTAGTGTATTTGAGCCTGGAGCTAAGTCGAGGGAAGGACGAAAGGTCAATGAAAGCAAAAGGAAACTCGCACTGAACAACCAGTTAAAACAGTTCTAACAACAAGAACATGATGCGCTACAATAGTTGGACATTTACGGTTCCCGTTTCTCAATCAATAAGCGAGAGCTGAGCAAATCCGGTTAAAGTCCGCTCGTCCGGTGCTTCGTTTGGTCCCAATCCCGAATTGAGAGCGAAGGTAATCGACTTCTTCGACGTGTTTTTTTGTGCCAGATCTATTAGTTTTTGAAGATTCGCAGCAACAACAACCAAATCGTGACCGTCAATCAGCTCGGCAGTCACCAATTCGTGAGCGATACCATCAACGGTATCCGTGTTTGGTGTGTAATCAAACTTAATGTCATTCAGTTCACGTTGTTGATTTCGAACACGAAGAACCTAAAAATTCCGTTTTCGTGTTTTCAAAACCAGCGTACCAAATTTAGTGTGTCACTCTCTGCTTTTGGTTGAGCGGCGGCGGTAATCGTTGGACATTCACTGTGACTTGACTGGATCGTATTTTCGGGTTCAGAATCAGAATCTGGACTATCGTATTCGAACTCCCAATTTCCATCTTTATCCTTCTTAAGCTTTCCACTTGCAACCTTAGAATTCATAATGTTTATAATCGATTAAGAACTGCTTACTCGTTTAGGAGCTGAAACAGACGGCTGAGGATTGGACCCGAGATTTTCGATCAACGAATGGACAAGCCACGCTTTGTCTTTGGCTTTACGGAAAAATGAGTACTTGAGCAGTTCAGCGGCAGTAGGACGCTTGGTCGGATCCTTTTGTAGACAATCTTTGATTACATGTCGAAAACTTTTTCCATAAGCTTTGTACTGATCCTTTCGCTCAGCACTTGTTTCCAACGTTGGTGGATCATTTTGTAGTGTCATCATTAAGACTTTCATCGGTGGATAGCGATGATAGGGAGCTGTTCCTGTAGCTAATTCAATGCACAGAATCCCGAAACTCCAAATATCTGCTTTGAAATCGTATCCCTGCACTTGTTCCATAACTTCTGGGGCCTGGAATTCAAGTTCATTTACGTTCATTGCTCTAAACTTACCATCTAAAACACACACATTCCATTTGTTTTTCTCAAAATTGTAAATTAGCAATTTTGTTATAAAAATCTACGACAAAGTTCTGCTTCAAATTTAGGAAAACAAACTCATTTCAATGAAATTAAAATCAATCAATAGCTGTATAAAAACTTAACCAACACGGAGTGCCTGAATTTAACTCTACGATTCGTACTTAAAGAACAATACTTACCAACAAATGTATGACGAACTTTTTGTCGGGACAGATCCCCACCACTTGCCGCCTAAATTGTTGTTGCAATGAACATTTCAGCAACACAAACCCACCAACCAACCACTAACGCCGAAATCGGCCACTTGAACAGTGCCATCACTTGCAAGAAGAATATTTCCTGCCTACAAGAAAATAAATACCTTAAAATAAAATGAATTTACCTTAATATCACGATGAATTTGACCAGAAGAATGAAAGTAGTCGAGACCTCTAAGAACTTCTTTGAGCACAGTTGCAATAGTTACTTCATCCAAAACTCCGTATGCTGCTTGTTCTTTGCCCATTGCCTTTAATTACAAATCGTAACAATATCACACTGTTTGTACCTTAATTTTTCGCTTTAAAATATCGAGCATTGATCCGCAATTTAATAGACGCATTACAACCCACAACTCTTCACCAACAATAAATGAAGTGTAGTAGTTGACCTGAAAGCTTTCTATTCATAACTTTCAAAAGAACCAGACAACTCACAACATTTGGATGGGCACACAAAGACATCGCTTGGATTTCGTGAGACAGTTCATCTACCGATGTTTGACATTTCTCCAAATTAATGCATTTAATAGCACAATATTCGTTACGTGGTTTGCACAATGCCTAAACACTATCTAATCTCTGCATTAACCATTGAATTTTACCTTGTAAACAGTTGCCGTAGCACCAACTCCGATTGGATCCAAGAGCTGGTAATCGTCCTTTTTAATTGGCCATGTACCCGTCGTTGTCGTGGTATTCGTTGGCTGACTTGCAGAAGACACTGGTATAGACGGTGTGAGTTGTTGCGGCACAGAGCTGCCACCAGTTGATGATCCTGCTTGAATCGTCTGGTCGTTTCCTTCTCCACTTGGCATCGTGATAGTTTTATAAACTAATACACTTGTTGGGTTCGATTGTGTTGGAATAAACTTACCAAACAAAAAACAATCAAATTTCGCGTTGTTCGATTAGACCCGTGATGAACTGAATTGCGTATAAACAAGTCAGTGGGACCGGAGTCCACAAGGTTCGTCAAAGTCTCTCAACTGAGATGTCGATTAAGAATATGGTCGAGAAATAAACGGTTTCTGAAAACACATTCAAAATGAACTGTTTCAGGAAAATACCACGAATGGGCGTAACAAATCAGAAAACTCAACGGACAGTGTTTCGCAGTTTGATATTTGGCAAGCGAATCTAACGGTTTTTGTGCTTTTAAGGTAAAGGTTATTGGAACAACAGGCAAGAGGATTGAAAAGACCAACAAACTCAAATGGGAAAAACGAAGCACAATTACGTCAGCAACAAAAATCGGCGATCGAAAACCACAGGCCTTCCATCTTTCAACTTTCAGTTTGATCACAAAAATACAACCATTGGCGCGATTGGTTGCACAAAGACGATTAAACTTCTAAAATTGAAAGGTCTATAAAGTGAGCCGATGGGTTAACTCGAAAAGTAACCTCCGAATTCTATTCAGCAACTGAAAAGTGAATGTGGGAATGTTGACCAAACATAACCAGTTGTTTTTCATGTGATTGAATACATAAAGCCGTCGCTTTCAAAAGTAATCGAAGCACATGATCAACAGGGAAAAAACGTGAAAAACGGTTTGGACTGTGAAGACTTTTTCTCGAGCAGCAAACAATTTGGACTGTCGGAATACAAAGAAACGATCGTCGAAAGGCTGATACTCGTTCTTATCTGTGATACCAAAAAATAGCGTTAACTTGGTCTCAAAACCATTGGGACATAAGAAACATTCCGTGAAAACTGTTTATTCAATCGGTTCTGAAAAGACAAACAAAAACACATCGGCTCACATCTTCAAAACAAACGTTCAGCGAGAACACCACACAACTTCAACTGAAAGATCAATAAACCGGTTGAATTGCGCGAGTGCACGTGCCCTTTAACCCCGCAATCTGATCAATGATCAGCATCTCTACGCCGATATTTCCATAAAAATCTACACGTGAATATCCCGTAAATTTGAAGTCACTGGAAAGGTAAACGTTCGCACACAAAATCGGCGAATGTAAACGAATTGAATAAGAACAGGTGGAAGAACATGGATTGGGCTAGAACGTCGATGCCATGGGCTTTTTGTGCTGCTGGACATACAAGTTTTCAGACGGAAAAATTAGAGCAAAATGCATAGACTGCGGAAGAGAAGGTCGAAAATGTGGCAAACAACGGGGATTAGAAATTTATGGAAATTCGCGCGTACCGTCCCACTTAGTGTGAGATTATCAGAACCCATCGAGTTATTTTGGAACCGTTTGGTGTTTCTCAATGCAGCTGACATATGATTTCGATACAAGATGCCCAGCCGAGTTAAAAGCATGACAAGTGTATTAAACCGTTCAATTAGTCTGATAAATTGACGTCAAAAAAGAACGAATTCGAAGGGAAAATATACACACTGGGTACTTAGCCTTGGAAATATTCAGAGCAAATACTGGTCAGTTGAAGAAATGAAAGAAATTCCGGCGAGAAGACAAAACCGTACGGAAGAGTCACTCAATCGAACTTTTATCAGCAGGAATTTTGTTGCTACGAGACGGGAGAGTTAAATTATAATTGATATTCATTGCGAACAAAACCGTTGATGAATGCTTAGAATTAACAAGACTTTAAATAGAACAACAAATAACTTAGAAGTATTGAAGCTTTACCACAATTATGCTTAGAACTCTGCTTCCTCTTTCAATGTTGCAATAACCGACTGCAGTAACGCGAGTTTTCCCTAGAACTCGTTGTCGATTTTAATTGAAATGGAAAACAAACTTTTGAGTGTTTAATTTGAAGATCAACCAGATCGTTCAGATTTCGTTTGAATGCCTCGACACGACGTTTCTTCAATTCTTGAAGTTCGCTCTTCGCCAATGTACTGATGTCTTGGAACTTCTTGCACACTTCGGCTTGTTCGATCTCGGCCTAAATTCTCTCTAAGGATGTTCGATTGAAAATGAAATAAAAACCTTGCGAACATCCTTGTTCTTTCCACGCATTCTTTCCAGATTCTTGTTCGCTCCTTCGTAGTTCGCAAGACAACGACAACGACGATAAAGCAAGTCCTGTAAATTCAATCGTGTAAATGAACTTGGAGTTTGAACAACCTTTCCAGCTTGTGATTCTCGAGTGAAATAACGCAAAGTATCCGCTTCTTTCAGTTCCTGATCGGTTCCAACACGAGCTTCGAACTTCTTCAAGCGTTCCAACAAATCAGTCATTTTGGTCAGAAAACGTCCGAAATCTTTGTCTCCGTTGGCTGCTTCCAAACCGCCGCATTTCTCCAAATTGATCGCGATTTTCGCGTAACTCTCGGCGACACCTGAAATTTCTGATGTTCGCATGAAAGTTACACAAAACTCACTTCTACGCAAACGGCAAACTCGATCGGCTTTGACAGTCGCATCCTTAACATGAGTGTGATATTCGACCAGGTAGTTTTTCTCGTGGTCGAAGAAAGTGTCAACATCTTTCTGAAATTAGATGCCGTTGATCGGAATCCGAATTCCTCCAATTACTTGACCGGACAAAAGAACCTCATCGGCCGATTGAGTGAAACGTTTGAACAAGTTGCCCACAAACTCTTTTTTGTTTCGTCCACGAACAGACAGCTAAAATAAGAACAAACAGATTACAAGCTGGGTAATTGGTTACCTCGCTTTCGTATTCCAGAAATATGCGGAAGTTCGTGTCGATACGAAAAACCGGATGTGCAGCTAAACGACAGAGAAACGTTTCGTGCATCGCGACAGTTTTTTTGAACGACGCTAAGTATTCTTGTTCCAACTCCTGAAGACGATTTAGGATTCGTATATCCAGCCATTTTACCTGTTTCATCTTCTGAAACTCCTCTTTTGTCATCGTCGCTTCACCTTCGCCGAGTTTCTGCAATTTTTCACGAGAAGCATCGAAATCGGGACGTGGAGGTGCCGGTGGAATCTAAGAATTTAATTCACTGTTTTCAATTAGTTCAAGACACTAACAATGAAACCGGCATACTCTTCGTTGTCTTCCAAACTCGTGTGCAACCAAATGAACTCTTCGTGTTCACGAACCACAGACATCTCTTCTTTGGCAAAACCGGGCAGAGTGGTTCGTGTGTGAACGGTATACTTAACCTGAACAACGAATCTTCTAAATCCGCAAAGTGTGTTCGGATACCTTGTCACGTTCGGATAGTGCATCAGAGATGTCGACTTGGATGGCATTGTCGTCGGCATTCAAATTTACGGCTTCTGTTCGATGCTAAAGTGCAAATCGAAAACGTTCTCTGCGCATCATTTACTTACCGTTCGTGGATCTGATTGGTCCATATCCGAGTCGTGACGCGCCAACTTTTGCTCCACATTGCTTGCCGGGATTATGGCCGCATTCGACGATCGCAACGGATCATTTACCGACGATCCGTTCTGCCCGTTCGATTGAGACGAAAAATTCCGATCATCTTCGTCAGTAAACATTCTGTTTCTTCAAAGAACGAACTAAAAACAACAGTCATCGCCACTTGAAGTTCAAAGCAAAAGGCATCACGAATATTCAAAATGAAAAGACCAGTTGATCGGAGCACGAAGACAACAAATCGTTCATTCCATCCCACTGATCAACGGCAAACAAAACGCCGCAACATAAACAAAAGCCGCGTGGAAGAAGCGGAAATTGATGACTGAGCTGCAAGTTTTGCAATTGCAAAAAAACATTTGACAACAAACATTCTTGTTATCCAATGACAACACCCCAGAAGAAGAAATGGAACGAAGTCTCAAACCAACAGTCTCGCTTTCAGCATGTTTATAACGCAAATTGAAACTAATTTTCTAAAGAGCACGAAGATCTCTGCTCGCACAATCCAATCGGCAATATAGACGACGAACAAACGAGAAATATAACGCCAAAATACCCAGTTGAGCGGTAGCTGACGTCATTCGGTGTGATAGTGAATGTCGCTAAAAGGAATTCAAAAGTGGAAAAGGCGACAAGTCAATGGCAGTTAATATTGTAATTGCACTATGACTCCACTTGCAGCCGCCATCAATTCGACACTAACAAGAAAATTGGGAAACTAACAGCAACTTCAGAAATTGGTTTGAGACCAACAAATCAATAGGTTGAAGTTAAGCGGCTAATGGCTTTTGCTGTACCCAACGATCTCTAGACGCTTAAGTAGACTGCGATGATTGGACGACCAAATTGAATTGTTGAAAACGTCAATGTGATTTCCGTAAATTTTCCAAACAAATCTCCGAGTTAATCGAAAAAAACGTTTATAACATTTAAAGTCAATGATTAACACAAAAATTTAAATGAATTAGATTTAGAAAAGAGTATTAACTGACTACGAGAACTGGTTCATCTGATTTCGTCTTGTCTGTCGATTGTTGTTCTTCAGCACGATCGCCGTCGGTAACCACAACTTCTTCCTGTTCGATTTGATCGACGTTCAATGGTGCATCTTCTTCGTAATACTGTTCGACGTCTGCTTCTTGTTCGTCGTAGTAATACTCCATGGGTTCCAAATCGTCAACGGCCACGTAGCCGGGAGCCATGACACGCTTGTATCCTGCTGGTACGTGCATTTCGAGTAGAGCATCAGCTTCACGTCCACGTCGCAGTCCGCCACGACTTCGCGTTAAAATAGCCGGTCGACCGACATCGTCGATTTCATTGTATCTGTCAAGCATGTCATTGTTTGGAACCAATTTCTTCTTCTCAACAACTGGTTTATCTTCCGGCAACATCGAGATCGTTCGTTTGTATTTGTGGAAACTACGTGAATACTGACCACGAGTATCGTTGTAGTCCGGAAATATTTCTGCCACAGTTTGAGTGCCGGGATGTATTTGTGCAACATATTCAGAGATTCTCAACGCAGAGAAATAAGCCTAAATTGTAAACATAAAGAATTGTTGACAAGATCAATTTACTCACCTCGGTCCATGCTTCTCGTGGGGCCAACAACCCCAATGATGCTTGACGACGTGCTCGACGATCCAACTGTTCTGCCAACATATTGGGAATGGGTGTTGGATGGCAGTCTTCGTAGTGACTAAGCTCCGTCCAGTTCGTGACCACATCATTGCCGCGGATTTGCAATTTCGGCACTTGAAAGTCCATGTCGATTTTCTCCTTCGAATAACGTCGGTTCTTGATGTTACGACTGGCCGACACTTTGATTGTACAGCATTTAGAGCAGCGGTAATAACGCAAATTCCCGTCACTACGAACGTTTGTCAAATTGAAAAAGCGAATATGATGATCGCCTTCAGGTACACCTAAAACGAGCTTACACACGTGCATTTCGTTGTAAACTTACAGAGCAATGATGGCCAATAGTCATGACTCAAATAGCCTGTTGTCACCGTGTAGTCGCTGCTAAATTATTTTTGTAAGATTGTGAACAACATTAAACTCACGCAGGAGCTGGTTGTGGAGGATGGGCACGACGACGAGCATACAAAATACGACGGACCGATTTTTCAGTTAAAATCTCGCCAGTATGTGCTTCGATTAGAAGTCCAACAGTTTCCACGCCGTAAATATGCTGATGAGTATACAAGTCGAGAAAATAACAGAAATTCTCATCCAATTGATTGAGAAAATCGACTGCTTCGTCGGCGGTAAGTTCGCGAGCATTCTCAGGAATTGGTGGTGGATGTTCAAACTAAATAAAGTCAATAAGCTCATTGCTTTTTTCAGATTAACATACACGACGATAGTGAAGGATTTGTAAGAGAAGCACATCGTTCAACTCTTCTTCCACATGAACGTGGTTTTTGAATTCCTCACAAAAATTCTCGTACTTTTGGATTCGTCGCGAATTGAAATCGTCCAAAACTTGATAAGCTTCTTGGGACAACGATTGGTAGAACTCAATTTCGTCATTTGTCATAATAATTGCTCCCTTCATTTCATCGTTTTGTTCCAAATCAGGATTGTACATCGCAGTTTCTTCGTCTTCTTCCTGTGGATCTGGCTCTAAAATCAGATGTTATGAACTCGTAATCACAAAACATATACTTACCAATGAGTTCTGGGTTCTCGAGCAAACGCATGATTCGACGTTCGACTTCTTCGTCATCAGCGGTTTTTGGTTCGGGTGTTGGTTCGCGTTTAACGATCATAATGCTCGTGGGTTCGTTGTTCTTCTCACGTTTAATTCTCTCTAATACTTCATCGGCTTCCACGTATCCATCGTTGTAAAATTCCTAAAGAAACAGTGAGTTCATTTTCATTGCTGTTAGCTTACAATATTTTTGCCGAAATGTTCTTCAAGAGCGCGTTTCGTGACATCGCCGCCCTGTTCACGAATCATATTCACCAGACCATCCAGACTTCCTTTACCACGGAGAACGTATTCACGCCTTAAAACACAATTATGATTAGACACTTCGAAAGTCAAACAATCGAACAGCACGTGATGCTCGATTGCTGCTGGTTTGTACGAAGTTCAATTTCTGTCATTAAGAGAAAGATCGTGTTTCCGTTATACCGACAGCTGACAGCAAGTGCCGTAGAAGAACTCACTTACATCTCGTAGTAGACGATCGGTTTTGTGAAAACACGTTGATTGCGACGAGAAGCGGAAAGTTGCACTTTTTTGGCTTCCAATTCCTCTTTGATCTCATTTTCGTCGAATGGCGGTGAGACGGGAATCGTAGGCAAATCAACGACAACCATCGTTTCACGCTGCAGAGTCGGTGGTGTCAACGATTTTTCAGGAGAAAACGGTGCACTTTCGGATTGACGAGTCGATCGCAGTGGCCGTTTACTTGGCGTTGGCTGATCGCTGAGTTCCGATTCATTGGCCGGCTTTTGAGACGATGAAGCTGCTTGACGTTTCACTCCCGAACGGGTTTGAATTCTATCCGAACCGCCGGGCATAACGTGTTGGTTTCACTGCGTGGAGCTGAAAGAAAATCAATAACTCGATTGTTCTCCCGAAAACCGAAAAATAGGCAAGAGAAGACGATGTCGCTGGTCGACTTCGAGTCTATGGTTTTAAAAAGACTTTATACAAAAGAATTTGGATGCAGAAACGTGTATTGACTTTTGGATACAAACAAACAAATTTGCAGATTCAACTGGAAATGACGCCGAAGTGTTGGGGCGTTCTTTTAAGTGTCAAGTGTTCAACGGGATAGTCAGGTGGCAACAACGACAGCATATCATTTGGTGTTCAGAATGCCCGTGTAATAGCTGAATCTAATTCAACTTCTATGCAAAAGCGGAGAGTAGGTTTCAGTTCGAAGGGTTTATTTTTCTCTTAAAGTTCATTGCATGTAATCGCTTTTTAAGGCACATTCAAACAACGATTATGTGACGAATAGGGTCATTTAATACGAATTGAAAGACAATATTATTAGAAATTAAATTTAAATGATTCGAAAAGCATTCGAATAGCAATCTGGGCTTGTCTTATAAATTGAACTGGACGGTCATTATACAACGAAATAAGCCATCAAATGGGGTGTTTAATTGAGATCGAAATTGCACAGTGATTGAATGGTAAGTTCGCTCATTTAAGAAGCTTTTGGTGACAGCATTGATGGTGCCGGAGACAGTGGTGATTGTGCCTCGGTGTTGTTGGGTTTCAATTGCATTTCACAGTCTGTGTTGGGTAGTGGCTTCAACGCTGACTTCGGCTGTCGAGTAAGAAGAACTCGTTCGATATTCAATGCAGGCATTTCGGCTAAGAAAGCGCACAAAACTCCTAAAGTAGACGAATTAAAAGGCTTAGAGACACATGAAGAACATACCGAACAAATAAGAAAGTCCAAGTTGAACTAAACAATGAACGAACAAAGTCAATTTCGTGGTATAGACCAATGGAAATGGTTGAATGAGATACGTAAAAACAACGGGAATCATGTGAATTAAATAGGCGGAATAGCTCAATGATGAGAGCGGTAACAAAACTCGCATACTTAGCAATCGATTAAGCAGACCACCAGCTCCCGTATGACATGCGTAAATTAACCAACCAAGAGCCAATGAAAAGACTGTGCGATGAGTTGCACCGTAGAAAAGATGATAAAACGGCCAATTCCATCCCTGAAATCAAATTTGTGATTGCGATCTCCATAACAAACATACTTGAAGCGATGGATAAAGACCGTACAGCGACCAAAAACCAGCGATACATGCTAACGTCCAACCGCATAACATAAAACGAACAGACCGAGCTTTCTTTTGCGTTTGTGATTGAAAACCGGCGAGGTGATAACCCAAAAGAAGACCAATAATATATGGGCCAATACGATACCATGGTTTGATGTAAATTACCAAATGATGAAGAATGTAATCGGGATTGAAAATCGCTGGCTGTTTCCAAAGTAACTGAAATAAAACAAATTAAAATCATGTAAAAATCACAATCGTTGATTTACCTGAGTTGGTGGAAAATTGTAATTCACCATTGTTATAACATTTAACACGCTGGAAACCAAAATTACGGCTGTGGACAAAAGAAGACCGATTGTTGGATTACGACGAAGTGTCAACAAGAAGATTGGAGCAAGAAGATAGAAAATGAATTCGGTTCCAATATACCATGTCCAGCTGAGACAACGATTGTCGGTGAGAGAGTTAATGAAAAACACCTGAAATTCGAAAGATAATGTTCGCACATATATTCTCGAAGTTTGTTATCATAGAGTGCAAAGACGAATCATCTCGAAGATGAATGACGAGTTTTCAGTAGAATAAAACAATTTCCTACGTTTTCCATCCAATGTTTTGGGCATTGAACTGCAGGATCGGTTGGTGGCCACATCGGATGAAAATGAGTGATGGAAATGCGCGAAGTTACGGCGATTAACGTGTAGATATACGCCGGCCAAAGACGTACAACTCGATGACGATAAAAACGCAGCCAGTAGCCGTACGAAAAATAGCCGGGTTCAACTTCTAAACGTTAACATCAAATTCCCTGTAAAGTGGTGCGAACGTACCGGTCGTGTTCTTTTGCCATTTCTTGAACCACGAATACGCGGTTAAAGTGCCACTTAGCGTAAGGAAAACATCGACGCTAAGAGTGAAATTTGTGATCCATTGATTCCAGAAATTATCAACCAAATCATCCTTATAGTAGTCGATATTCTCAATGAAGGCTTGGACAAAAATGAAAGAATGTCCGATTAATGTCCAGACCATGGAGAAGAATCGAAGACCAAACATACACGTAATTGTCGATTGTGGATCTTTTGGCATTTGAATGAGTTTTGGAGCGTTTCGTTTGAACGAAAATGCAAGAAGAAGTTGGGCAGCCATTGATCTGTAAGATGCAATTCAGTTGTTGTAGGTCTCGGTAATTTCACTAACTTGGACTTGTCTCCGCGTTTTATATGATAGATTGTAGCTACGGCAATCAGTGCAACGATAACAATGTCCGACGCAAAGTGCACCAGCGGAATCGATTGTTGATACCATTGTGTTTCGTGTCTAAATTCAGAACTTTTTCGGGACATCTGAACCCGCGTACCTTGATTTAGTGCAATCTTCGTAGTCGAGAGTGAGAAGATCGTTTCCTTTGGAAATCACGGATTGCCACGATTTCAATAACTGGAAAATATTGGTTAAATGGATGCCTATTGATATAAGAAGATCATTTGTTTTGTTTCAAATTTTGGAATGTGAAAAACATTTTAGTTTCATGTTGATCGGCAGTGGAACACAAAATGTTTTGAGCTGAACCAAGATATCGGCAAGAGAGAGAACAAAACAAATCGAACAGGTTCGTTTCTTCGAGTCACAGACTCCACACTTCAAGTTTTGCGCCGTCTATTTTCGAGTCTGATCATTGCCCATTTCGAAGACAAAAATGTTTGTAAACAAATTAGCTAACAGCTACGTTTTTGATCTTTAGATTTGACAAGCGATAAGCTTCCAGAGTATGTGGAAATTAACTCACCGCTTGATGATCGTTGGCACAAGGACTGGGAATACAGATGCCGTAAGCAGTTTCTCGTTTTTCGTTGTTAAACCCGTAGCAGTAATGAAGTGGATATTGGGATGCCGAGTAGGAGGTTTCGCCTGCCGCTTTCAAGCATTCGAACGCCCGATAAATCCAACGGTCTTGATCGCGACTTGTAAATTGAGTAGCATCTCCACTTCCATAAGACTTGTAGAACCATTGACGTTCTTCAGATAATGTTTGTTGATCGGTGAGATATTTTTCCACTCGATTTAAACTCGAAGAGCATTTGGCCGAAACATTTGACCGATCCAAACTCTTTAAATACTCCCAGACTTGCGTTTCTGGATATGAGATCACTGTTGCGGACTCCGACGAAACAAATAGCAATAGAAACGGCACGAGCAGTGGTCGTAACCGTTGATGCATGCAATCAAGACGCATTGAAATGCTGAAAGCTATTGGATAAGTGGTGGGATTCGAAAGAACACGAACATTGTAAACAAATCGAGAATGTAAAAACGGAACAAAAAAGTTATATAGTGCATTTAAAAGCCGTCAATTTCCCTGCTACAAAGCAAGTTTGGCATCGGATGTTCGGATATTTCGGAGTAATATCAACACCACTTTCGGATGAGCAAAAGCGGGATATAACCAAACGGGGAAATTTGCGGAAACGCTGGAAAACATGTTTGCAATGAGTTTGTTGTCGGATAGAAACAAGAGGGAATATCGTTTGATCAGAAACGAAGAGCGGCGATCGAAAGTGGACTGCGAGATGTGTAAAACCGTTTGATGCGACATTAAAATCCAAGATTATCCGAACACACTTTCGAATATGAAAAGTCAATCGAAACAACGCTCAACTGTTTTCTGCAGAAGTGTCGATTGGAAACGGTTGTCGCGTAAATGGCAAGAACGTCTGCTCTTTCGTTGTAAATGTCAGTTAAACCGAGACAAACTGCAAACTGATTTTATCGCGTGTTATTGAGATCAGTGAGCATTTTGCGCGAAATTGATGAGCAAAACGGAAGATCAAAGTTTTCAGTTGTCTCAACTCGAAGGTCACAGTTGAAAACTGAGTACTTTCGAATAACTGTCCGAGACTACCGTGTATGTTGGTGCATGAAGAAGAAGATTTAAAAGTTGAAAAGAGTATCGGCTCGTCTCAGTGAGCACAATGAAGAGGAGAAAATGGGCGGAAAATTAAACAAAACGAACGTCCCGGATGTTTGAGAGGCGGGAACTAACGTTTCGTTTAATGAGAACAATTCCGTTGCTCATCGAATTGTAATGTGACTGTACGCAAATAAACACAAAGAGACCGTCTTCTAATTCATCTGTCTAATCGACATTGAACTTCAAACACAAAATTCTAGAGCTTGCAAACCTTACGGAACAGAAAAACGCTGAGCGTGAGCGGAGGTCGACTTCTTACCAAAACACAAACAACGTTTTGTAATCAATCTAAACTCAGCGGGACTTCGAATTTCGTGACTGAAATTGGAAATCTTGTCACAAACACAAAACGTAGAGACAAACTAATTAGTTGGGATTTTGAAATCAATCAGTTCGTATGAGAAATTGAACTTAAAAGCCGTCAATCTAACATAAAACAAAGTCACCATTACAAAGTCTTTATAACTAACAGTAATTTAAAAAATCTGTCAGAATATGAGAACTATATGATCTACTTATAGTGAATCAGCTTTTTGAACATGTGCATATAAGTCGCTGAACTGAATTTCAATTCGTCGCTCGCGTGTCCATTTTAAAAGACCACGTTGGAACACCTCGAAAAGCGCAAATTTCACGTTGAGTTTGTTGACAACTAAACGATTAAACGACCAATCGAACTGATCGATTGTAATGAACTTCAGCACTAATCTAGACCGCTGTAATTCAAACTCAATTGAAGAAACTAACAAAGGAGTTGAAATCTGACAGTTGAATCTCCGAAAACACAACGTTGTGAAGACCAGTAGTTTAACAGAATGTATCGGTTGGCGTAACAACCCTATATTAATCATTCGATAAGTTCCTAAGCCTGTTTCACGACTTTGCTTTCAGATTGTCGATTCAAAAGAAAGTGTAGATCTCGAAAGAACCGGAAAGTGTAAAATTGCTGCAATGACGATCAAACGAAAACCAACAGTTGGATTTTCTTTCATAAAATCAGTGAATCGACGCGAAACGAACTGAAATAGCGCGGATACTCACGGCGGCCATTTTGCGTCAAGGACGTGAAAACGAAAATCTAAGGAAACGATCAAGAGCGATTAAATGAACCTCTACGATCGTTTCCATTGAAGCAAGTGATAAAGAACTTCTGATTACAAAGTTGCGCAAGTTCAACAGTTTGCTGGGAATGTGAACCGAGTAACGTCATTCAACGAAAAGCAATTTTGAACGCACATTCGCGGCAGACGACCACTCGCGAAAATCCATCGATTTGGGTCATCGCACGCATCCAAAATTTTCACCGTCAACCGCTCAAAATCCCGAAACGTCGTCCGGCATAATAAAAAGAGACGTAAAGAGCGTTAGTTTTAATGTGCTCAATTTTCTAAAAAAAGTTGACCGAATTCCAACAAATAAGCTTTTGAACTCAATTCCAATGGTCACAGACTTTTGAACGGTTCTTAATTAGAGGACTTGAGCAGAAAGCGAACAATGGAACCGTGCGAGAGTAGTTTGCGGTTGCTGAACCCAAGAGCACGTTGAATGTTCTAATGTTCGCGGAGTTAATAAAGGCACAGAGCATGTAAACTTACGTGCATCGTGAACTCATTGCGTGTTTTTGGTGTTGTAAACGAGACGAACAAGTGCACAAAAATTGTAAGTGATCAGTTCTAATTTCACAAAAAGCCTACAGTCAACGAAACTTCTAATTTCAAAAGGTTAGTGGCAAGGAACTACACTATTCAATAGACAAACAAACACAAACAAGGATCGTTTTTATATCTGGATAGTGATGCACGTTTCTCTAGGAACATCGCGTTAAATCGATTAAAGTCCTACTAAATGCTTGTTGTAAACTAGTGTATTCACGATAATAATTGTCCGAAACGATTTATGCGTATAAAACTTTTTGAGAGAATTAAAATTTTTTATATTTCAACTAATCGTCCTAAGTGGAGATTTCGTAAGAAGCCTCAAAGAACCAATTTCCGAATGCAGTGATCTTCAGACTTATTTGGAACACCAGTGGAAGTTTGCAAATTGGTCGGAGTTTCTTTAATTGCTTTGTTATTCTAGTTGGCCATAGTTGTTCTATGATGATTACTCAAATTATTCTGCCCGTTAGAATACGTTTTAATTTAAGCGTTTCTTGCCGATCTTTGGACAACGGAATGATATTTGCGGAGAAAGCTGATTGGGAGGTTGTAAAACGATTTCAGTTATCCGTTTGTATCAATTCTCTATGTCAGGTCCGCTTTCTTACTTTGGGATCACATAGCTTGCGGTAAAAATTCATACTCCTCATCGTCTCACATGAAATGATGGAACATGGGGGTCAAGTTTGGTCGATCTTGCTGAGTTCTTACAACTTTGCTCACGCGAACTGGACCGTCGCTATTAGGCTGTGTCGTGTAGGTCGCATGGAGGGTGGGTTTTCTGGATGACCTACAGGGTTTCTGCACTGAACATCGCGCCCAGCTGTTAATCATTCATTTCCTATGAAATGCTCCTTCCGAACGCAGTTGGATCAATCGTTACGTTAAACTAAACGGTTTCTTACATTAGTTTGATTTTACTTGCTTTTGATATCGTAATTTTCTTTTTAAAAGTTTCAATCTTTCAATAAAAACGTCTTCTTTATCATTTGTCTTCGTGTTAAACGTTCGCTCAATATTTCTATGTACAGGGTGTTTCATCCAAGTTGCCAATTTTGAAAGGTTTATTTCTCAGATGTTTCTGAACGGATTCTGATGGGCTTTTTTGTGGCCGATTGCAAATTTCTTATCATTTTGGTTGCAATTATAAACTTTCTGAATTTTATCTTGGAAAGTGTCGGAATTTCGATATTGGCGAAATGAGCGCTTTTTCTGCGCAGCTTTCTCTTTTCTTTCTGTGCGTTCAATCTTCACAAAGGGGTTGGCTACTGAGAGAAGTTTCAAATACAGGGCGTCCCACACAACCGGAAGATTTTGTACGCTTGTATCTCGCTTATTTGCAAACCGTTTTTAATGCGGTTTTTTAGTTTTGGTAGAAAAGACTTGAGATTTTTGTTTGGCATCGAGAAAATTTGCAAACTTGAACTGCAAATGCCAGAAATTTGCATTTTGGCCAAATAATGCAGAATTTAACGAAATTTTCCAATGGTTAAGGTTCAGATAATTCTTTTTGCATAAAAATGAGTTGGACAAATAAAGAAAAGGCGTTTTGTGTGATCGAATACGCAAAGTCAATGAGTCGGATCACGGTACAGCGAGCTTTCCAACGCCATTTTAACCTCAATGCACGTGCTCCCGTTCCCACTTCTGCAAGAATTCCGATTTGGCTTCTGAAATTCTTGGAGCAAGGAAACATCGACAGAAAGAAACGGGAACACGAGAGGTTTAAAAATCTTTTGTTTCTGATAGGTTTTTTAAAGAGCGGCTTAAACGGCAGAGACGGTAGCTGAAGATCTCAGTTTAATCCGTGAAATTTCAAAACAGTCGATTCGTGCACTTGTGAAGCTTGAGGAAATGCCGTCGGTTAATTGGATCTTAACGGCAAGTCATTTGTTGAATCAAGTTTCGCTGCAGAATGAGAACTTTCATCCGTGAAAAATGCGGTTGCTTCAAGAGTTAACACCAGCGAATTGGGTTACTCGCCTTGTTTTTGCTCGAGTTCAACTGGAAATCGTTAAAAATTCTCCCGATTTTCTCTCAAATTTGCTGTCCTCAGATAAGGCTTTTTTTGCCACCCATGGATTCGTAAACAGATACAATTTTTGTTACTGGGCGGATGTCAATCCTTAATGGCAAGTGTCAATCACAAAAACAAACTCTTAATCCTGCATCAATGCAGGTACCGCGAAGCGACCATTCATTCGTCTAGACTGACGCTTTGGGTGGCAATGGGTAAAATAGGAATCATCGGCCATTTTTTACGCTAGACAATGTTAACGGCGATTCCTACTTGCAGTTGCTGCAAAATCGCTTTTTGCCAACGCTTCAATCTTGGAGACTTGAAGAGCTTGCCATCTTCATGCGTGGTGGAGCGCGGACACACTTTACACTTTGTGTGCGTAATTGGTTGAATGATCAGTTTCCGTGACGTTGGATGGGCCGTGGAGGTAGAAATGCTGTTGCACCGTATTTGTGGCCATCTCATAGCCCGGATCTAAGATCATGCGATTTTTGCCTGTGGGGTTACATCAAAAACTGAATGTACCGTACAAAACCTCGACCAACTCCAAGAAAAAATCGAACATGAATTCGCGAATTTGAGACAAGAATTGATTGATGAGTCGGTTGATGACTACGCTCGCTGTATGCAAAAAGTTATTGCAAACAATGGAAAAAGTGTTGAAATTTGACCGATAAAAACCCGGGAAACAAAATGGCAAAAAATTTGCAATCGGTCGCAAAAAAGCCCATCAGAATTTGTTCAGAAAACAACTGAGAAATAAGCCTTTCAAAAAGCGGCAACTTAGGTGCGACATCCTTTAAATTTCTTACCGTGAAGTTATTAGTTTCTTGTAGAATGCCTTCAACAACCGAATTCAGTTCGCCAAACGAGAACATGAATCCCCAATCTAATGGGGCTGCCAATAACTTTGGCAGTTACATGTTTCCGTCGGTATGGGCGACGAATTCGTATGGACAAAATGGTTCGTATGAACTACATAACCTCAACGGATCAACGCACTCGCAAACACCGCAAACGTTCAACTCGAACACCAACGTGTTGAGTCAGATTCTGTCTCAACCGGTAGCTCATTTGGAGTATCCAAAGCTGCCGTTTTACTACCAGAACGTACAGGTAAATATTACTAGTAACAAACAAAGAAAAAACAATTTAGCAGGTGAATCCGTTATCGGTCGAACGCGTTCATCGGCCGGAACCATTAAATTTCGGCGACGAACCATCGTGCTCGAAGAGCAACTCGACTGTTAGCCCAACAGAATCAGGATCCAGCAACCCACCGCCATCACCACTCGAAAACATCTCGAGTCGAGGACGAAAGCGTCGGGCTACTCGGGTCTACAGTCCGGAGGATCTATCGGCCGACGAACAAACTCCGAAGGGCAGCGCCGCCGTTAAGAACGTGCGCACGTTCAAAAATGAGGATGAGCGGAAGGCGTACCAAACGCGTCGCGAAAAAAACAACGAAGCAGCACGATTGTCGCGACTCCGACGACACGAACGCGAGAAGACGCTCGAGGTAAGAAGATTTTAATATTGAAAGTTAATTTGGATTTTAGATTAAAGTAAACAATCTTCAAGCCGAAATAAGATATTGGCACAATGAGTTCACGAAGATCGCAACTCCCGAACAACATCGTAAGTCCACGAATAGAAATTTCTAATGAACATCTGGTTTAGAGCGCGTTTTGGCAGCAGTGCGCAATACGTTTACTGCATCTCCAATCCTCGACGGCCCATAGTTTTGCGCGAAGTTAAACCCATACTTCGATCTAATCTTTTTAATAGCAATATTGTTGTAAGAAATTATCGATAATAAACTTTTGTTTCGCATCTTAGTATCTCAATCTTGTATTGCAGACTAAACGAAAAAAAAGCATTCTTTTATTGCAATTAATATCAACTCTTCGAAAAACGTTGTCAGATCAATGGAAAAAGAGTTAATAAATAAGAGTTTAAAATTAACCGGAACTACTTTCTCCATTTTCTGCAGCAGTAACGTACTCGTCGTCCAAACTATAATAGTCGGTTATTTTCTTCTCCAGAAACTTGGAGAAATCGAAAATATTCGCTTCAACTGCATCGCAAACTTCGGGCGATAGTCCAATAGCATCGTGAATCGTCGTGAGTTTTGATAGTAAACGTATCAAATGAATAACTCCATAGTGAGCGGACGCATTGAAAACTCTTAGGTATGATGAGTTCGAAGCTGAAAGTTTTACATGAGCATCGTAATTCATTTAATTTTACCGTCTTGTAGCGTCGATTCACGTGCTTTCAAATCGTCGTACACCGACCATTCGCCTTTGTAGAGTAAAGAGGAACGAAGTGCGCAGTTAAAGTAATCACGTAGTCCATCGACAGCCAATGACAACAAAACGGGCGACGTTTGACTCAAACTATCACCGTTATTGTATTCGACATGCAAGCGGCCATTTTCTGGAAATGATTGCAAACTTTCTTTGTACTGAAATTGAATCGAATAGACGATTTAAAAACAGAACCACCAACATCATTCAAAATCTCGTTGACGGTTATTTTGGCGGGAATTACAGTTAGCCGTCCGGTTGCAAATGCCTTCTTGTCGTCTTTGAGAATCTGGCGAAACACATCCGGAAACTGTCGTAGGTATTCAGCTTTGAGATCGGGGGTTTCGACAGTCGGTGGCGGTGCAATGTTTTTTGGTGATTGTGTCGAGTTCAATTGACCGCCGGTTGGAGTTCCGGTGTTTAGACGACGAGCACGTTTTGCAGATGATGCTAAGATTGAAATCATGAAAACAAAGGTAACTTACATGCACTTACAATTCAAATCATGAGTACTACTACCACGCGCGTGAATACGTTTGTTCGACGAGTCATATGGAGTGCTGGAGCGACTTGAAGTTGCAGTTCCAGGAGTGACAGAAACGTCCGGATTTGTTCGCTTTTTTTTCGAGCCACCTGCCGCTTCACGTTGTGCATTCTAAGTCAAATTCTTCAACTTATTCAAAAAATAACAATATACTTTTGCTTCGTTTGCCGCCTCTTCAGTGTACGGTTTGAAACGAGTGGCCGCCGTACTGATCGGAATAAACTCATCATATCGTTTGTTCCAATTCTAAAAACAACTCAAAAACTTCATGCAAAGCAGATCGTAACTGACCTGATAATGAACTTGAAATTCTTTTTCGCCAGTCGTTGCAGATGTTCGCTCGGCAATGATTTTAGCTTCGTAGAACAGGGAGCCTTGATGCAAGCACAGAATCTTGTCATTGACTTGATAGTTGGGTAGAGCAGCAATAGATGTCTTGGAACGACGAGAAGTTTCAGTTTTAGTCGAATTAGATTGCTCTACGGATTTTCGCGTTGACGGCATTGCTGTGAATATAAACAAGTTTAAATCAATAAGAACGCGAATAACTAGGCGGATAAATTAATCGTTCAAAATGTTTCAACAAAAATCCAAGTATTCAACAAATTAAGAGCCGTTTCTCTGACCGCTAGCTAAGTGTCTTGTTTGAGTCAGATGGCCAACGGGAAAAGGCGCAAAACAAATTGACAAGAAAAGTGGAATGCTTTTTAACGAAAAGAAATTTGTTGCTATGTATTGGATCAGCATTAAGTTTTTACCGCTAGTTCACAATCATAACTCCGATGTTTACAAGATTCGTTCGACAATCGTCGCTAACGATCAGAAAACGAGGTTTTCAACAATCGATTCGATTTTTTGCTACAACATTGGACGGAGAAGTGGAGGAAATGGAACGTCAGTTTACGGCTCTTCGATTACAATCGGGACTCATTGATTGGTCTGAGAGTCCTGAACACGTGCTTGTCGTTCATCCGAAGATACGTTGGGGTAAAAATGCCGATCCGTTTGAAGATATTCGATTGAAACTCGAAGAAGCATCAGCTTTAGTCAAAACGCTTCCCGGTTTCACAATAGCAAAGTAAATGCGCTTAAGTGATAAACTCTTATTTTTGGTTGTTTTAGCTGCATTGTCGTTGGAACCGACTATACGGTTCGTAAGAAACTGATTTGGGGACATGGACGATTAGAATCGGTGAAAGAAGAACAGATCCAAAGTGGTGCAACTTCTGTCATGATTAACATCGACGTTCTCTCTCCAATACAACAGGTGAGGTGAACAAAGGAGTTGTTTATGTATTTACAGACTGCATTAAGTGATATGCTCAAAGTCCCGGTGTATGATCGGTACAACTTGGTTTTGCGGATCTTTAAATACTACGCACGAACAAGCGAAGCAAAACTTCAAATTGCACTTGCCGAGATTCCGTACATTCGGTAGACCGATGATCATTAAACGAAATGATCATGGATTTCAGAAGTCGAATGAAACATTCTGAACAATCCGGAGTCTCAACAGAAGTTTTGCACATTGGCGATGCATCTGCTCAATTGTCAAGCAATAAAGCGGACCGTTTCGAAGTTCTTCGCTTTCGAGAACACGCACTTCGAAAGAAACTTCGATTAGCAGTCGAAACGAAAACTCGTGAGTTGGAACAACGACGAGCGATGCTCCAGAAAAACGCAAAACGTTTGGCATTGGTTGCTGTGATCGGGTACACAAATGCGGGAAAAACAACTCTAATCAAAACGTAAGAATACTTTTATATTGCCGACTTATTCTTTGGTTTTGAGATTAACCGGTGCTGAAGGCATTTGCGGTGAAGATCGCTTGTTCGCTACTTTGGATACAACTTTGCATCACGCTATTTTGCCTTCAAGATGCGATGTACTTTTGGCTGATACTATTGGTTTTATTGCCGACTTGCCGCTAAATTTGATTTCTTCATTCGAAGCAACACTTCGACATGTCGTTAATGCGGTATAGTTTCTTGTTGGAAGCTATCATAATTGTAGTTTTAGGATCTTCTCATACACATCGAAGATATCTCTCATCCGGACGTTGAAGCTCAACGACAAAATGTCATGGAAACTCTACGCGGACTGAATATACGAGAAGAATTGCTCGACACCATGATTCACATAGCAAACAAAACGGATAAACTGAGTACTGGCGAAGTGGAACAACTCAAAAATCAACAATCCTCTGAGAAACGTTTCTTTATTTCCTGTCGTAATGGACTTGGATTAAGATCTTTAATAGGCAAAATTGATAAGGTAAACATTTTCGGATTGAATTGATAAACGTTTTCGTTTAGACCGTCCAAATTTCTACGGGTACAAAGATGAGAAAGTTTCGTTTGAAACCAAACTCTCCAATCGTAACATATCTCTATTCTGAAGGTCTAGTAGCGGAAGAACCGACGACCATCGAAAACGATCTCTTGTTTTGTGTTCGCATGACCGATCAACAGTTAGCGCGACTAAAGGCCCGAATGAGTGAAATGCAGAAGACGCTACGAAGAATAGAAAAACGGTCCTAAATTCCTATTTCGGTTGTTTGATTCGGAAATAGTCATCTTTACGATAAATTTATTCGATTCATAGAAAATGAAATGAGACCTTGTTTGTTGAGATAAAAAGCCGAGAATGAGATCAGAAGCAAAATTCAGGAAGCGAAGCTATCGGATATGAAAATAAAACAAACAAATCGCGATGAAAAGTCGTTGAAACGGTCGACTAACATGCGCAGATGATTCTTCTGCAGTGCTTCCAGCGGGAAGGCGTAGTGTCCGCGATTGGTGGAGTTTCGAATGAATGTCGCTGCCATTAACCAAATGCGTCAGTCCATCATCTGGTTCGGTGTAATTTCCGTTGTATTCTAAACATTTTGTTCTTCAGATTTTTCGTCTTTCACTAACCCATATTCAGACCCTTGGAATCGAAAGAGCGATCCCGACCTCGTTGTTTATGTTGTATTAGATCTTGAATCCATTCGGCCTTTCCACTTGATAGCAACTGCACGTTTTTTCCGTACTTACGAGCACTAACATTCGGAATTGGCACAGCACACATTCGGCCGCCCCATTCATTTGGACAATCGCAGAAAAATAGCTCACCATTGCCTTTGGTTACTCTGCAGGTTCCGTTGTTGTTGCACGGATTCGGTTCACAGGGCTGCTCCTCACAAGTCGGACCTCCATAGCCAATAGCACAGAAACAATCGAACGTTATACCCAACTTTTCTTTACTGGGTTTATTTGTGCACGTAGCTCCGTTATGACATGGCTGCCGAGCGCAGGGATCGCGATCTGAAATCACGGTGAGGTTATTATGTAAATGCTGAAATAGAAGTTGTAAGTCATGAACAATTATACAAACTTAATGTTACGAAAAGAACACATAGTTACCATCAAGTTCAGTGCAATTTTGATTTCTATAACCATCAACACACTCGCAATGATAATTTTTCTTCAACTTGTCGTATACGCAAGTGCCGTTATTTGCACACGGATTCGTATGTTCGCAAGGGTTTTCACTTTCTTTTAGTTGAAATGCCAATTTTGAGTCTATAAAATTACGAGAATATAATCATAGAATAAGCAATAGTTGTACCTTTGGATTTAGCCACTTGACTCTTACTATCACTGCCTTGATAAATTGCTGGTCCTGGTCGATACATTGGACGTTTTGTCGTTGTGAATGTTGATTGTTGTTTTGGACGTTGCAAATGCTGACGATGTGCGTGTGTAAAAGGTTGGTGAGCGAATGGAGAAGACGTCGTTTGACCGGACAATTCACCTCCAAACGATAGTTTCCGACTGGTAACTTCTGATGACAACTCTAAAACAGGTAACAAAAAAAAGAGTGCAAAACTACTCAAAATATCCATTAATTGTCTACGCTTACCGCCAACTGACGATTCACATGTTTGCATACAGGACTGTAAATCGGGAAAGAGATTGGCACTTGCGGCGGTACAGCCGTCATACCAAAACGGAGTACATCGCATCTTTTGTTTATCGAAGTAAAAACTTTGTCTCCATGAACCGCCATTGCACTCATCACGATAATGTTCATCGAAATCTTCCAGACATGCTCTAGTTTTGTATCGTGTTTGTTCACTACACAGCCATTGACACGTAAAACATTGCAATAACGATTGTCTGTAGAAGTGCTTTACGGCAGTAAAAAATGAGCGAATTTGCCAAAAATCGTAACGAAATTTGAAATTTTTCCTTGGAAACTACTAACTTTCGCTCATTTTACGGTCGCAACGCAGTGTGCAGACAATCATTATTTCAACAACTTATGTCAACAAATCGTCAAACATGTTCTTGGAGCTCGATCGACACCCATCATCTGAAACAAAGAATAGACGCAAATCGGCTGTCAGATCATTACACCAAAAAAGTTGACAAGTTAGAGAGTCATGATCGAAGTAGTAACGTTGTTGCCATTCACCTAAATCAAACGGTCGTTGCAAAAAGAAAGGTTGCTTACCACGTAAACAGGAATTTCGAAGATTCACATCGAAACGATCCCAACAGACGTCTGCAGAGCGGGTTATAAGTACAAGTGAATATGAAACAAAACTGCCATATAAAAACTTCAAAGTCGACATTTTCGATCAACAAATTCAATCGCCATTCAACGACTACTCTACAAGTTCAATTAACCACAAATACACGTGCTGTTCGAACGTGAGTATTAGCGCGCAATCAAAGGACTTTTGCTCATGAGTACCGAAGAAAGACGATCCCGCAAAATACTCGAATATTCAGTACTGAACACAAAAGATCACAATAATGAACGTTTACTCGTCTTTTCATGTCCACGTGCTCAAAAGCTCTTCCTTTATGCTCAACAAAAAGAAGCATTTCAGTGAACATACTCGTTTGTTGGTGCACAGCTTTGGCGTCCCCCTAAACGACGATTGTGTCCTTCGTTGGCCCAGCTCAGCAGGTGGTCGATGAAAGTGCGCGAAAAAGATGTAACCGTCGAAGCGGTTTTGGAAATTTCAGATTTAAATTCTCCGAAATGAACACTTTTGCTCACTGCTTATTATCGAACCGTGGGCAATTAGATGCACGAGTTATAATTACAGAGCACTAAATCTAGGGGTTCAGAGGTGAAATCTGGAGAAAGGAATTCTTCGCTAGAAACCGAATCACCATAACAAAACGCTGAGATTGTAAGTGTGAGCGTTTAAATTGGAAAAGCGGATTAAAGAAAACGGGACTTAACGTCCAGTTGTTTCTCCGGTCAAATAATCCGCGAAATCGTTGGCATCCGACTCACTGAAATTTAATTTCACGCGCATCTTCCAAATTCCACTCCCCAGCAACCTCTTCCTCTCAACGGTTTCAGAGCTCGTTCGAGTTGAGGCAAAAGACCACCCTTCAACGTGAAGACCTCCACTCCGGTTGTTACGGTAATAAACCGCCTTTACAACTACTCGGTTGCAACATCTGCAGTCGATTGGATTTACAATCGCGCATCACAGTCACCACTCGACTGTCAAAGCTCTACAATCATATCGTCCGCCCAAAAACATAAGTAAAAGTTGTTTGAGAGGACCGGAATTCAAGTTCGTTGATTAGCACGTTCATTTCCGGTTAATTGTTCTTCTGTGATTGAAAATAACTCACGACTTTGCCTTAAGAAGCAAAAATTGCTGCGACCGAGAAAGCAAAAGGTGAAAGCGAATTGGAGTTAGATTTTAGTCGAATTAAAGTCCAAAAAAAGAAACGAAATTCGATCTGAAGTCCAACGCGCTATTCCGGAGCTTGAGGCTAAACGTAGGAACTAAGTCGGTAAATATCCTCGTCTTACGGCTGGAAACAAAAGTCACAGCTACACTTCTCAAGTGCAAAATAGCCGTCTTCGTTGGTTGAGGAAGCCGGAAATCATTGGACATTACAAGCATCCAAACTTTGGCGACATCATCAATTTGCTTGACCGGACAAAGACACATCACTTCGCAATTTTTCATCTGTTTTTCAGTTTCGACCCCGATTAAAACCCTTGGGCATTTGGTTAGTTCGCGAATCAGACAGATGGATGAAAAATTTCTCCAGCTTTCGGATTTTTTTGATGACCAGTCAGCCGCCTTTTGTTTTGTGGTTTTTATTGTCTACGGTTAGTTCGTTTATCCGCCTAAACGGACAATAAACCAAAAATGCACTCAATCAAACAGTTTGGCTATGAGTTTTGCTTTGATTGACAAACGTTCCTCACAACGTGCTTCTCTGAATGCAATAGTAGTTGAACAGCGAACGATCGCACTAGTCGGTTAACTTGAATGTTCAACAAAAGAAACAAACTCACGAGCTTTGTCCAAAACAGAAGTTCGAATGCACATATCTTCACACGTAGTCAAAGTAGAAAATATGTTTCTGGAGTCCAAACGGCAACTGTCGTACCAAAACATTGTGCATTGTTTTGTATTATGATCCACAAAAAACTTCGAATGCCAATTTCCACCAGAACACGATTCTTGGTAGTTGCGATCAAAAGCATCCAAACATGCTTCTGAAATATTGTAAGTAGAAGTACACTACGTAGACAGAAATACTTTTATCTTGTGTACAACTGAAACCGTTTCCAGCAAACTGTGCTTTGCAATCGCAATAGAATCCGCCCTCGGTGTTCGTACAAACCGCATTCTCATCGCACGGCCATGTCAAATCCATGCACTCATCGACATCTAAAGACGTTGTAATTGCTACGAAATGTCAACTTACCAGTACAATTGAAGCCATCACCCGAATAACCCAATTTGCACTGGCAACTGCCATTTTGACAGATCGCATTTAAATCGCATTCTTCACAGTTCTTAACAGGACTTTCTGAAGTAATAGTAAGTGAGTTGTTTAAGTTGTATAGCTTACTACTTCCAACATAACGGCACCTTTTCCCATCACCAACAAACTCTTCGGAGCATACACATTTGTATGAGCCAACAGTGTTAACACAATAAGCGTTCTCATGGCACTCAGCTTGCATTAGTTCACACTCGTTCATGTCTAGAAGTTATTATAAGAACTAAACAGTACATACCAACACAATCGCCGAAGTCATTCTTCAAGTAGCCCTCTCGACAAACACAAAAGTAATGATGTTTGTCTACTTTCTTGCAAAACGATGTTCGCGAATCACAACGATTACATGCTAAACGTATAAATTTTTCCAAGCGAATCATCCAACAAACCGAGAATCGATGTTGGATCATTCAGTCGATGAACACAACTGCTAACACATTCTTTTGTTGTTGTAAATCGATTTCTGTTGCCTGAAATGTTAATGAGTAGCTTGGAATAGTAAACACCCAATTAGTAGATCGAACCTAAACAGCCGCCGTACGTGAAAGGTCGACATTGCTCTGTGTTTTGGTCGAAATAAAATCGCCGTTGGAAGAAATTACATGGTCCCGAATCTACTGGCTCATTACAGGGAGATGAGTATCCGTAGCAAGGTTGATTTGCAACAACAAATAAAATCAACAATCGCAACATTTGAATTGCCACTCTCAAAAATTTCAAATGTAAAGGACACTCAATGAATTTATGAATGGAAAACGAAAGTCGAAGATGCGCAAAGTCGATTTCAAATGCATGATATAGCGAGAAACCCCATTCAAGACGTTCAGCTGCTTCAAAGTCTTCAATTCGAGTGAACAAAAAGGTTGTTCTGTTAATAGTCTGTGGTCATTACTGAATGGCATTTTGAGATTCGTGTTCACTAGCAATTTAGGTCAGTATCGATCTGAGCTTCTTAAGCAAAAGTGTGAGATCTAAACATGAAAACTAACACTCTGATTCCAATGTCCAAGTAGAATATCAACAACAAGCTCAAAATTTTTCGTGTGCAAGTCGAATGATTTTTCAACGTAAACTTTTTGTGTTCTTTATCTCATTATCGAACAAGCAGATGTCCATTTGATTTGCTGTGTTGTTCAACGTTTGTCTACGAACAAACGGTCTTGTGCTTTTTCAACTTTCACAGAGAAATAGCTTGTAAATCACGCAACAACCGGAAAAATGGAAGGGCGGAAATTTTTGTCGTTTCGTGCTTAAACGTCGTGTTTATAGAATTGATGGAAATACGCGCTCATTTTCTTCCAACTCCCGACATCATCAACTCAACGTTTGAGCGTATTTCTGTAGGATTCCAGTTCTTCCTCCTTTCCACTTGGCATTTGGACTCATGTTTTTGTCGTCTTGCAAAGCGAAATCACGCACATCAAATTCGACTGCAAATCCCTCGGGATCATAACGTCGAACGGGAAGCAAAACACTTCGACCGATGGGCACGAAAAACGTTTCCATCTCTCGGAATATGTGTATGGAATCGAAAATCTTCGCAATAAGCGAAAGCGGCCTTCAAACCCAACTGCCGGAACTGTGTGGCCGTGATGTATTCGTGGTCTATTCGCAGTATTCTTTTTGATTTCAGTGTTCGAAAACTCTTTTGTTGTACACATGAAACCAACAGCGCGGATGTTAACTGCGTTTTTGAGCCTTCGAAGATGAACGTGGGTTTCTGTTTTACGCCTTACAATCATTACTCGTGACCATTCAACTGCGTGTCTAATTCCATTGACATCTTTATTTATAATTCAAAAAACCGATCATTTTATTTCCAAATCTGTACTTTGCAACGGTAAGAACCACAGAGTGCGCTGTTTCCCGAAGATTGTTTCGAAGTTCTCGAGACGACTTCCGGTGTCGAAATTTTCCTTCGGTTCATTCTCCATGTCCTCTACTTTCGTTTGATTTCTCAATAGATCGCCCCAGAAGTCCCATTGAAAGTAGATTACGACACATGGAAAGATCTAAAAACTTAATTTCATTCTTTGTTTTAAGTGCTTGAAAGAAACTTACCAGCGATTGAGCGCAACCCATCAACGAAAATGTAAGCGGTCCGATGAAGAGTGTGGATTTTGGTTTTGAAGTTTGTTGATACTCGATGACTGCCCAATACAACACATTCACTGTTGTCGTGAACGAGAACCAACACATTAGGACCACGTAGACAAGAAATAGAAGAAAGAACTTGTGGTTTGCCAAATGAACGCATTTGCCTACTGAAATTCACGTTTCCTTCGACTTTTTAACTCCAAATTACACGCGAAACAATGATGACACATTCTGCGTACACACTTTTTACATCGACTGCAATGATAAGTCCGTTTGGGCTTCAAGATCTTACAATGAAGACAAAATTTGGGCAATATGAACTTCTGGTTCTTGCAGTTGATTGTCCTAAAAATGAAGATTAAAATGATCGTTAAAATCCCTACACAGTGCGAATGTTCAATTTCAACTCATTGACGACATTCCACAGTTTCCGATAAAAAAGTTTCCATTTCTTTTCATCGTCTGAATCGCCACTACCCAGAAATCCATTGGTTTCTTCTTCATCGCAGTCGTCAACATGGTTATCGTTTTTAGGCAAAAACTCAAGGATGTCCGAAGATACGTGGTAGGCAGATGGTATCGTTGCTGGACGAGTAAAAAGCAGTTTCGTCAACGCACTAACATTCAGCATCCAAATCTGAAAACCGGTTTACGTTTAAAATCAAACGACTTACCGTCAGAAAACTAATGTGCATTGCGAGATCCAACAACCATTGATACGAGTTGATTACATTGGCCATATAAGCGGTGAAGAACAAGTGATAACATATAAAGTAAATGAACTTCCATAAGAACGGTTGAATCCAAACCGTAGACAAACGTTCGTGTATTTTGCTAAAACAAAACATTTTTGACCGAATTTTGCAATCAGTTAAACTAAAATGATTCTTTCAAAATTTTCTTTGATCTTTTACTTTTGTCCATGTCATTCAATAAGATTCCGTGAATCAAAGTTTGATGTCTTATCTGCCGTAAAGATGACGTTGCTTTCTACAACTTCTGCTACGATGAATGAAAACGAATAGCAAAAGATTTACGAAGAATGAGATTGTCGTTTTTGCACACTTATCACGACTTCTAGTTGAAAAGATTTGAAATGTAGATTTGTCGTGCTTATGTTCAGTCTACTCCTTTGATTACCCTTCTGTTTGTAGCACCTTTATCCACACCGGCTTCAGAATTCTTCGACTATTCCAAAGATCCGGTGGACAACGGCAATTGCCAAACTCATGGGAAACAGCGGATCTAACAACGGTCATCGATACATCAAACGAGACGAATCGTTCGGTTCTTCGTCACCGCGAGTTTTGCACGTGAGTTTTCCACTAGTTAGATACAACTTCTAAAGAAAAGTCCTGTAAAGATGAGTTCCCAAGGAAGCTCAGTGAATCGATGAACGTTTGGAAACTTGAACGCCGTCGAGCTTCTGCTCTCGACAGCTCATTACTTTTAATGTCGAACAAATGCCTTTTTCGCTTCTTTTTCCTCTTTAATTCACAGGTTTTCATCCGCCACTCGACTGCTTTTTGGGTCTTTTTCGTCGTGAATGCGTGTGGTATTCCGATTAAGAGCTTTAAAAAGTTGAAACCATGATATACACTCCAGATTTCTGATTGTTAACTGGTTAGTAAGCACAAAAACGATGTGCAAATTTTGAACAATTGTAAGCATTATCTTGTATTATTAATTTCTCACTTCGTTTTACTTTGCGTGCCGCACATACTCAACTCTTAGCTGTGAAATTTTTTGTCAACGGACCCAAAAAATGTCTGCAAACTGTGTGGTCCGCAGGGTTAGACGAGATGCTTCAAGGAGATGTTTTAGTCAAAATAAGCAAATTGGAGGATTAAATTCATTCTAAAAAGATAGTCCTCTGCTGTTGTCTCCTTTACTTTTTATTTCTGGGGATACAAGCGGTTAGTTGAAATAAGCAAAAGTGATAGAACTGCGATGAACTAGTTTTATTGATGACCTCTGCATGTACTGCACAAAATCTTATAAGTTGAATCGTAATGGTTCACGATGTTGAGTTTCGGTCACGCGATTCTGCTGATGGAAATGCGATTCCGTTTCTTACCATGTAGTTTCCGGTTAAGATGAGCAGACGGAGGCGTTCAGTTCTCAAACTAATGCGACTATTGAATTCTGAGAATGTGACTGGGTAGTGAATTGAAGTTTAAATTAGCACTTAGAAGAACAAAGCAGTAGAAAAAACTCTACTATCGAAGTCGTTCTTTTAGATGGTTCGTACAAGTCACAATTCATTTGGCAGTACAGATCGAGTTACAACAATGACTCCGCTTCGCGCTGATTCTTTTCAACATCAACAACAACGGTCGAATCGATCGCAAAGTTTGGAACAAAGTGGAGTTCATTCACCGTCTTCAAGTCACTCATCGTCTTCGAATTCGAATTATATGGGAAACGATAAGAATTGTCTTCGGCAATCAGCTCAACCCAAATTTCAAATCAGCGGCGATCTTACTCCCCAACAAATTCAGTATGTTATTTTGTCCAAATATCAGACAAGAATCAATCGGATCATTTTAGCATTGTGAAGAGAGTTTGGAAACAGGTAAACTTATAATTCTGATTGGTTTTATTTGTTCTTTTGGGTCATGAAAACAATCAACGATGACGAGATGGAAATTGCAGTTCGTTTACTTTTGCGAATATTCACAATTGAACCGCAAATCTTGTCAAGCTTCGGATTGCCAGACATTCCTTTTTCCGATCTTCGCAAACATCCACTCTTCCAACAACACGTCCAAGCATTCGAACCAACACTAATTCACGTGATGACCAAAACATCAAACGCGACGAGTTTAAGTAAATATCTTCAACAACTCGGAGGCTTACACGTAAAGAATACGGCCATTACTTTTAAAGACACTCGTTATTGGAAGGTAAATACAGTTTTTTTCTTGTCATTTCATTATCCATTTGCAGGCATTTGTCCAGGCACTAATCGAGGTTCTTGGGGCTGATAAAGGCTCTGCAGACACACACGAAGCATTTCTAGTCTTAGGAAACTTTTGTGTGGGTATGTTCGTATTTTAGTTTTTTGTATAAAAGCAAATGAGAATGTCACTAATCAGCATTTTAGAACAAATGCGAATTGGGTACAAGATCGAATCCAAACTGCAACGGGAAGCGGAACGAATAGCACGAGTTCAACTTCAAAAACGATCGTCAGTACAACATCATCAATCGAGAAAATGAATTGACACTTCAGAGTCTATTAATTGGAGTTCAGATTGTGTATTTAAATTCTCACTGCGTTCACCGATAACGCGTTTACGGGCTAAACACTTGTTTTAATTTTCGGTATTTATTTCACTGGACTTTTATTTCTCATACACACGTTTTGTGAATTCATTGCCTAATAAACTTACAGAGAATAAAGTGATAAACGTGCATAATAGTTCTGTTAATTGTTGGGTAGAGAACTTTATGATGGCCACAAAACAAAGAGTTAAAGGCTACAAAGAGCGGCCAACAAAACAATCTTGGGACAATACCTGCCAATTTAATGCTCTATGACAACTTCTGGTGCACATCAACAGCTCTTGGCAACCCGACGGAAAGAAGAATGAGGTCGTCGGACGTATTCGCTTAAGTCATTCCTCTTCACTGCTGACAACTCGATTTCCAAATAGCGGTTGAAAACACTGTTGTAGCGATCTAAAAGTTATGTCCACCCGATCTGTGAGTTTAACGCGTTAAAAACGTTGTAATGAACTTTGCAGCGCGAAGTGATTTCCATTCACGTCGGTCAAGCGGGAGTACAAATTGGCAACGCCTGTTGGGAATTGTATTGTTTGGAGCACGGAATTCAGGTTATAAAATCGATTTCAACTAATGATCTTGACAATCGATGAGTATTTTTAACTTTTCGTTGTTTCAGCCTGATGGTCGCATGCCAAGTGACTCGACAACCGGCTATGAAGACGATTCCTTCAACACGTTCTTCTCGGAGACTTCAGCTGGAAAGCATGTGCCCAGAGCCATTATGATTGATCTTGAACCAACACCTGTCGACGAAATACGTACAGGTACCTATAGACAGTAAGTTAAAGTTCCAAAGAAGTTTGCTTGAAAAAAGATTTGAGAATAATTGTAATTTGCTTATTTTTCGTCTCTTTCATCCACAACAACTACTTACTGGAAAAGAAGACGCAGCGAACAACTATGCTCGTGGTCATTACACAATCGGAAAGGAGATTATTGATGTTTGTATGGAGTATGTTCTTCTGCATATTCTCTTTTAATTGTTCATTTATAGTCGAATTCGTCGTCTAGCTGACAACTGTCGTGGATTACAAGTGAAATGTCAATTGTAAAACAAACTTACGTTTCATATTCAGGGTTTCTTGATCTTTCACAGTTTTGGTGGTGGCACTGGTTCGGGTAGACATGTTTCGCTTAGAGACCATTAATTAACAGCAGCATTTAGGTTTCACTGCTTTGTTAATGGAACGTCTAAGTGCTGATTATGGAAAGAAAAGCGTAAGTTTACTTGCGGTTCGCTTATTCCCGTATTCGAACGCAGACATCTATTACTCAACTTTTCTTTGATCGATTGAAAACGATCACTCCAATTAAACAATCTATTTTCAGAAGTTAGAGTTCTGTGTGTATCCTTCTCCATTGGTAACTATCGATTTTGTCTATTGGTTATAATCTTGTGTTTTAGATTTCCACGGCAGTCGTCGAACCCTACAATTCGATCCTCACCACGCACACTACTCTTGAGCACAGTGATTGCTCGTTTATGGTCGACAATGAAGCGATCTACGATATTTGTCGTAAGAATCTCGATCTTGCACGACCCACTTATACAAATTTGAATCGTTTAATTGCACAGGTTACATGATCTCTTTTTTTATTATCCAAATTGAACTTCAGGTGATTTCGTCCATCACTGCTTCACTGCGCTTTGACGGAGCCTTGAACGTTGATCTTACAGAGTTCCAAACTAATTTGGTTCCCTATCCACGCATTCATTTTCCTCTTACGACTTATGCTCCGATCATCTCTGCCGAAAAGGCGTACCATGAGCAAATGAGCGTGTCCGAAATCACGCAACAATGTTTTGAACCGGATGCGCAAATGGCAAGTGATAGGCGACTTATTCATATAAATTTTTTAAGGTCAAATGTGATCCTCGACACGGCAAATACATGGCCTGTTGTTTGTTGTTTCGTGGCGATGTAGTGCCCAAAGACGTTAATGCTTCAATTGCGCAAATTAAAACGCGACGAACAATCCAATTTGTCGATTGGTGTCCAACCGGTTTCAAAGTTGGAATCAACTATCAACCGCCAACTGTTGTGCCCGGAGGCGATTTGGCTAAATTGCAACGTGCTGTTTGTATGCTCTCGAACACAACAGCAATTGCAGAAGCATGGGCTCGTCTGGACCATAAATTCGATTTGATGTACGCGAAACGAGCTTTTGTTCACTGGTAAGTAAGTTTGACGTGAGATTGTCGACTCTTTGTAGGTACGTGGGTGAGGGAATGGAAGAAGGCGAGTTTTCGGAAGCTCGTGAAGATTTGGCAGCTTTGGAAAAAGACTATGAGGAAGTTGGAATCGACAGTAATCCGCCGAGTGATTTGGAAGAAAGTGACTACTAAAACACTCTTTCATACAAAAACGTCTAAATAAGCATCTGTATTCTTTTGTCTTAGTAAATTTATGAGTTAGTTAGCTTTATTATTTGAGAACGAATGATCATAATACCAAAGGTAAGAAGATACAAACAATATCAAACAAGTAATTGAAATTTGTAACAAAAATAAAAGTAAATGATTAGAGTAATTACAAAAAATTAATCGGTTCTTTCCTGAGAAGTTGAGACCATGATTGAGTAGAGTGAACGGGGATTATTGAGAAGTCGTTGAGGCGAATCGAACTCTTGAACTTGTCCCATATGCAGCACGAGAACCCGATCGTAATCAGCAATCGTGTTGAGACGATGAGCAATAGTCAAAACAGTGCAGGTTGAGAATTCGCGTCTGATCGTTTGTTGAATGAGTGCGTCCGTTTCAACGTCCATAGATGCTGTGGCTTCGTCAAGTACGAGAATTTTTGAACGACGCAGAAGTGCTCGAGCCAAACATAGCAATTGCCGTTGTCCGACAGATAAATTCGCGCCGCCTTCCGTGATTTCTTGTTGAAGACCGTCTGTTAGAGTTAATGCGAAGTCCTACAACCGAGTAATGAATTAGACAAAGTTCATGAACTCACTTTTAAGTGCGACTGTTCCATTGCTTTCCAAAGCTGATCGTCCGAGTGTTTGTTGAAGGGATCCAAATTGAAGCGCAGGGTTCCAGAAAACAATACAGGATCCTATTTAAGTGTTTTGTAAACTCGTATGATAAAGTTACCTGCGGAATAATCGTAAGTCGAGATCGCAGATCGTGAAGACCAATTTTAGAGATATCCAAATCGTCGATTAGAATTCGTCCGTCGGCCGGTTCAATCAAACGGAACAATGCAAGCGTCAACGAGCTTTTGCCAGCGCCTGTTCGCCCAACTATTCCGCATCGTTGTCCCGGCTCAATTCGTGCTTGAATTCCACGAACCACCAAGTCGAGACCCGGTCGATAGCGTGTTGAGTATCGTCGAAATTCGACAGTTCCTTTTTGCGGCCAATCAGCGACCGGTCGATTCGACTCAACAATCCACGCAGCTTCGGGCTCAACTTCAGCGTATTCGTTAACGCGCTCCACAGCCACAATGTTTGTTTCCAGTTTGCTAATTTGACGAACAGCAAAATTGAGAACGAAAGTGATCTACAAACCATTTGAGATGCTTAGCAAATGTATAGCTTACATTTAGTGAATACGATACAGACAATCCTAAGAGCGCACCACTTGTTGTTTCCCGTGTTAGTGCAGCGAAAAGCGCAGCAAACAAGACCACACAGTTTCCAATGAATTCCAAACGAACGGATAGCCATCGGTTAGCAACGTAATTGAGATAACGACATTGAACGTGCAAATCGACTTTTCGTTCGGCAATTCGTGAGAAACGTTCCATGTTGTTGTACGCTCGAATAGTTGAAGCACCCTGAAGTCACGTTGAAAAGCTTTATTTGAATGTTAGAACTTACATTGATGGTTTCTGACAAATGCGAGTATCTGAAACAAATAAGTTATCAATTCGTTTAGCTTTGTTTTACATTGGTGAACGTGTAATCGATTCTAGACGCTTCAATTGTCGAGAAGTAGCTATGTAGTAACGCTAAAAGTCCGGTGAGTCAAAGTACTCATAAACAAACTCACCAAGACCAATAAATACATGATACTTAACGGGATAACAACAAAGCCGAAGATAGGAGTTGAAATCATGATGATAATCAAAGTCGACAAAACTTGTAGGAGACATTGGGCGAAGAATTGAACGTTGTACGGAAGCAAGAAGTCGATTGTTTCGATATCTTTTCCACAACGATTAAGAATCCGACCGAATGGTGTAACGTCAAAAAAACGCATCGGTGCTCGAAGAATCGAACTTAGCAGCGGTGCGTGAAGTCTTTTGCTGGCTGCTACTCCACCATACAACAATGCAGTCATTCCCAAAAACACCAGAGCCACTAGAATCTAATGAACAGTCAAAAGTCGTAATGCAGTTACCTTCGGTAAAACCGATAACCGTATAAACTCCGAGGCGAACACCAACCGACATACGCGCATGATAAGAAGCATTAACAGCAATTTTTTCGTTGTCATTTGACCTAAAGATCAGCAATCATGCAATAAAGGTTATACTTACCAATCAGTTAACCACAGGTTTCTTAGCATCGAAGCAATTGTAGAAGCAGTCATACCAAAAACAAACAAAGCGGACAAACCCAAACCCATAGCACGAAGATATGCAAGATAAACTTGTGGTTTTACCTAAAAAATTTCTCAGAAATATAAATAAACTTTCAATCATACACGGCCAGTTTCCACTCGCTCAATACCCGTTAACTGACGAGTAACTTCGGTCGAAGTCACAGATTCACGAGCCGTTGAATGCCGACGACGTTTACTGAATCGTGTGCCAATACTCGCCCGTCTTCTCTTCAATACGATTCCAGAGACGGTGCTAAGTACGCTTGTTCCCAACATCTAAATTCACTTGGCAATAAAAATAGTTGAAACCATTTTACGGTGTCAACCGAATTGTCGTCATCCAGATCATCTTCCTCGTCATCATCTGTGAAATATTCAACGTCTTCAAGATCGGTTGCTTCAGACTTTTCGATAAGACACTCGTTGGTAAGTTGAGTCAAAGCACCGGTACGACTCAATTCTGCGTAACTGCCTTCATTGACAATTTTGTTGTCTTAATCGGTACATACGACTCGCTGTTAATCTTAGCACTTACCGGACATAATTAAAATTGAATCCGCATATTTCAAATAGGAAAGTTCGTGGGTAACAAGAATTCGAGTTTTGTTTCTTAAAATGCCTTCTGGTCCAATAACGTTTTTAAACAACTGAAATACTCCATTATAGGTTTCATGTGTTTGATTACCTCTTTTCCAACTGTGGCATCAACAGCAGAAAGCGGATCATCGAGTAAGTAAATGTCTCGATTCTGGTAGATTGCCCTCGCCATGCTAATTCTTGCCTTTTGACCACCAGACAAGTTAATCCCCTGAAAACATGTTTGCATTCATTTCCTAGAGATTTCAAACTTTTTCGCCAATTTCTGTCATATCGCCGGCTGCTAATGTGCTCATATCCGCGTAGAGAGCACATGAATCCATCACTCGATTGTAGAACATTTTGTCGTATCTTTGACCGAAGACGATGTTCGCTCGTACGGTTTCATTTTGCATCCACGGTTGCTGTGGAACATAAGCCAAAGAAGCACCGTCGTGGATTTCCATTTGACCTTTCAGGCACTCCATTTCTCCTAATAGTGCTTGTAGAAGACTTGATTTTCCAGCTCCAACTCTCCCAACAATTGCAATCAATTGACCACGCAAAACGTTAAGGTTTATATCGGAAATCGTGGCTGCCGGATCTTCAATATCCCAACTAAACGTTGCATTACGCACCTCGATGACATTCGAATTTTGAGGTCCATAGTTCGCGTAAGCTGAAATCAGAAGTTATTAATCGAAAATTTTGTTCACCTGGTATTATATCAATGTCATTGAATGATGGTTGCGAGTTTCCTTGATCATTTTTGTTGATAATCAACTCGTCAGCAACCAAAAACTCTTTCAGTCGTTGGTTACTCACGTATACTTGAACTGTCTGACTAATCAACTCGGCAACCGTTGACATCGGGCTTCTCAATTGGTTAAAAAGCGTAAATGAAACGAATGCGATTTCCGGAGTCAAAATGTTTTTCGAGTCAACGAGTAGAAAGGCGGCAAATGTTGTTGCAGCGACCAAGAACGGAGATGCTGTATTCAGCATGTCTGAAGTGGTTCGTAGGAAGGCAGCGTGCTTGATCAGAACTAATTCTTTGCTTCGTAAATTAGTGATCACTTCTTCCATCGGTGGTTCCCACGCGTAAAGTTTAACCACTTTGATTCCACTCAAGAGCTCGTTCATCATTTTTGTTCGTTCATCTCTTGCTCGCATTTGTTTCAACTGCAAATGAATAGGATAGAGTAGGATTAAGATTGAAGCTACTGACCTGACATTTACGAGTTTGCATCGAAATAAAGAAGTTGATCGGAAGCAACAGCAACATAACGATCACTCCGGCCGTAACTGCAATTCCAACCTGCTGCCAAAGAAAGAACAACGCCAAACTAATCTAAACCCAATGAGCTGAATGATTATTCAAGGAGATCAGTTGCCTGCATTGGAGTTGACCAGTACTGATGAGTGCCCGCAGTTATCAGTTGAAATCGATCGACATCAATCGACATCAAATTGACGATTTCTCCGGCGGTTTTATTCTTTCGTGCTGCGTTCGATAACTTCAACGTTTTCTGATAAACAGCACCAGTCAAAACGGTCTGAATTCGCGTGCCAACTCGATTCATTAGGTAATAGTAGTTGTTAAGCAACACTGATGACATCTCAGACGCTATAAACATCAACGATGCCAAACCGACACCCAACCACATTGGTGATGTCGGATCCTCGGTGAACTTGATGAGTGATCTGAAAATGACAAACTTTATAAAAACAAATATTTTCTCGAATTACTTCAAGAGAAGTGGATTGGCAAACTGCAGCAAATCAGACAGACATTTGATGAGCATTGCTGAAATAATGTCCCATTTGAATAAGATGAATAGACGACAGATAATCGACGGTGGGTCTATTGGAGCAGATTGTCTAGCATCGGACGCTGGTTGCAGTGTTTCGTAATGTGCAATGTTTGACTGAAGGTAGAAATTAAACTTTAGAATTCCACTCTTAGCTTACGGAAATTACACTAATTGACGGAAGAAGTGGAACGTTATCCGCATTCATTTCGTCTGTCTCGACTCGCTTAATTGATCGTTGATTCGATTGTTTCTGATTGCTCTTTTTTGCATTGTAGTCTACATCAAAGTTACAATTCTTTTTTCGTTCATGATCTTACCGGCCATAACTTTGTCCCAGAGTTCGTTCCATTTTGGAACTAAAACAGCGGACGTATCATCAGAATTCAAAGCACACAAGTCGCTTGCTTCCAAGGGTTTTCGACTTCCGAGGGCGCAGATTTTGTTGAACCACCACAACGTTTGGCGGTTAATAAACGAAGAGAAAATTTCGTCGGACTGTTTCTGAAATACGGATACAAGAATAATATCGTACTCGCGTTGCATACCTCCGATCCCAAAGGTTTATAGCCATTGTCGACTGGAGTATCAGCAAAAGCAAACAAAACTACTTGCGCCACAACGCACGGATACCAAACTATGAAAGAAACAAAACGAAGAACTTCGTGTAATGTCAATTTCTGAACTCAAAATTCCAAGCGTATGTCATGTCACTTACATTCGAACTCAACGCCAAATTCAAATAGTAGTGGAGTTCGGGCAAACCACAGATCGCGTACAGAAGCCACGTCAACCACATTCCACCGGAAGTGACCTTTCCATAACGTTGACACGCAAAAATGAAAGTAAGCATAAGAATCTGAAGACTATCAATAACAAATGAAATCAATGCTCACAAACCATTGAAAAGCATTCTATCAACGGATAAACGAAATTGCTGGCATTCACTTCACCAGCACCGATAGTTTCGCAGAAAGCCAAAAGAAACAAAAAAGCGGAATCAAGAATGAGAACGCAGGTCACCGTCTGAACATCGAGATGTGAAACGACAGAGCTTTTCGACTCACCAATTTAGCAGTCAGTAGCCGAGTCCTGAGTAACGGTACGCATGCTTCACGACTCATTAAGATTTGAAAGATGATGAGCGGTGAACTCAATAGGAGAAAGAGACACGGAATCCATATCAACACCGTGTGTTGAATGCATTTCGAAAGAATTGGAATATTTTGGCTTCTCAAAGTGTTCGGATCCTAGAATTTTGAGACGAAATGAGTTTAAAAAAAAACAACAAACCCAAAGCTTTTCGCCACAAAACCGATCCAAACCACTTCCTGCCGCTTCCATGTGCAGCAGTCAAGGGAAATTTACTGTTCTGGTCAACTTCTGAAACCCACTATGAATGACCTTATGATCGACTTATAGAAAACACGATAATTTGAACAGTTTCGCGTTACAGTTACAAATCGTGAAGTCGTCCACAGAAGCCAAAGGGCCGCAATGCTAGTAAGCTTCAAATAAGAGTAAGAGATCAATGCAATGACGAACACCACTACTGAGCAATCGACGAGGAGAAACGGGAATAACAAAACGTTCGTACAATCGTTTCAAGACAAAACAGAACAAAAACAGCGAATTCAAATGGGTTTTATCTTTCAGTTAAAACACTGTTCTCTCATTAATCTTTTTATTGATCGTGATGTCTGTTGTTGTACCGTTTTATTTCACGAGCTCTTAAAACATGTTGATATCCCATGCATATGAAAAGTTGCATAGAAATTTGGAATAATAATTTGATGGTTACGGTAATTACGCATTGATAATTTCGGCAATAACTTCTGCTTCAGGTTCATCATCGCTAGTGTCCTCTTCTTGTTCTTCTTCTTCAGTTTTGGCTATTTTCTTCAATTGTTCTTTTGCCGCTTTTGCTGATACTCGTTTTCCAGCTTTGCGTTTCCCTTTAGCCGATTCACCAATATCTTCTTTAGCGAAAATCTGAATTCCGTTGTCCGTAGCATACGAAAACTTGAATGTGTCGTTGTTGAGTGCGCGAGTAAGAGCCGATTTGGTTGTCGCAGCCACACGCTTCCACTTGTCGTCGTTTTCATTCCACATTCCAAGTTCGTTGATCGTTTCGAAGTCCTCACGAATCATTCCGTAGGCGTGATAAACTTCAATAGACTCTCTACAAAAAACGTTTTCGATTCCAACTTCAACCACTCACTCAATATCCGGCTCATTGCCCAACAATGGTTGAATGATTCGTTGTCGCAGCAGAGGAATATAGTCCGCAGCAATTGCATGTCGTGGACCGGACATTCTGGAAACTTTTCAATTTGACTCGTGGAACAAACCTTACCGAACTCCTGCATGTAACGCGAATTCGTTGAGCAATCGACTGCGTTTCCGTTCGTTTGAACGTTTGCCGTAATACTGCGGAAATGCAAGTTGTGAAGTCAGATGACCGTTCAAATACGCTGGTGGAAGAACAGAAGACATCATTCCCTAAGTTTGGTTTGTGATTGAATGAAGATTTGTATGGTTACTTTAAGTGGCAACAACGCCCAAGTTTGAGACGAGTAAATTTGACGTGAAATTATATCGCCGATTGCAATCGATTCGGCTGCCAAACTTTGAGCAAAAAGCTGAGCACGTTTGCTGAAAATCACATTTACACATCAATCATACAATAGAAACGCACCCCCACTTTCCATTTCGAACATTTAAGTACATTTCCTGAACGAACAGAGGCATGAGAGTATAGTCCATGAAGAACAAGTCACGTTTCTGTATCAAGTTTGTTTTGGGGCCCAACAAACGATGAGCAGCTTCAAAAGTGTTCACCGCACAGTCCTTTAACACCAATTCATTTGATTTTTTTCGACCTGCAGCCAACAGTTGAAGTGAATAGATAGATTGGCGGATATCTTGGTTCGATGCTTGAATCACTTTTTCAACGTCCTCTTTTGTCACTTTCACGTTTTCTCGATGTAAAACGGTCAACATTCGACTGAGAATCATTGGAACAGTTGGAGGAGTGTAGCGCAAATCGAAGCAATGATTAGCCAACGAACGAATTTTCTTGCTATAACGATCATTGCAAATGCAGATGATTGGTATTTCTGTCTTCTTGATCATTGCAATGAGCTCGGTTATCTAAACAACGGTTGATTGAGTTTTTCAAAGAATGTTCTTACTCCCGATCGATCTTGGTTTCCACTCATTCCATCGACCTCGTCCATAATCAAAACGGATGTGATTTTGTGACCATCTTTAGAGACAATTTTCCCTTTGTTTGCAGTCCCTCCGAAGAAGTCGTCAATCTTTTGTGAATGCAACATCTCGTTTACACCTTGTTCCAACAGTCTCTTGCTTCGAGCATCGGATGCGTTCAATTCGATGTAATGAAGATTCAATTCTTCGCAAACCAAACGTGCGGTTGTTGTTTTTCCAATACCCGGTGGTCCCGAAAGTAGTGCTGCACGACATGAACTTCCATCATTTGCACCTGGACCAGAAGTCGCCTTGGGTTTTTTCAGATTGCTGATTCCGCTCAAATGATTCCGTGGCCAATCTTTTAACCAACGAAGCAGTTTTTTAGCTGGCGCCTGTTCAGTATGTTGTCCGATTAGTTCTTTCAGAGTTGTTGGACGATATTTATCGACCCATTGATCCAACTAAATTGTCCATTAGTTCAATTTCTATTCCAGTTTCATTACTTTCATTGACGGTGTTCGTAGATCCAAAACTGGCTGCTGTCGTGTACTTGACGTCGGTTTCGGTTCCATTTCTTGCTCCTAAACAACGAGGAGTTCAAATTTATTCAAAAACAATCGAACTTACATCCGCAAATTTGACCTTTTTAGTCGATTTCTTTGCCTTCGCCTTCGGAACTTCTTTCTCTTCATCGCTCATTGCCAAATCCACAACGACCGGATTCTTCTTCGGAACCGTTGCTCTTTTTGGTCGTTTGGTTGGTGGAGCATTCGATTGATCGGTTCCATCGGACGCTTTGGTTTTGCGAGAAGTTTTTGATTTCGAAGTCTTGGAACTAGTTTCCGCCTTCAATTCGTCTTTCGGCATCGAAATACCAAAATAGCGTCGAATGTCGCCGCTCATTTCCCTGAAAAAGAATGTTAACCACAAGAAAGACTGTCGTCCTCGAGCAAATCTCTAATCGCTCTCAAAGACACTTGAATTCAACCAAGTTTCGTAATGTTCGTGGCAGTCAACAACCATAAACCTGTCGAGGAATTAACCGCCAAAACGTTGTAACTCAAAGTATTCGCGATCGATTTTGTTTTGTGTTCTCGAATATTTGGGATAAAAAGTTTCTACTTGAATGTGAGAAATACGGTCATTAGTTCCTCTACAACAATCGTCTACTTTATATCCATGCCAGAAACATCCAGAAGGTACAAAAGTCGAAAACTCGCGTAATAAGTTGGATAGTGGGTTGGCGCTGTTGACAACTGAATCTGAACATACGCAAAGTCCGATGGAACACTGGAAAACAGCAATCCATATCGTTTTCTTGCTATTAGATTATAAGCTAGGTAATTTAAACTGCTTATTGAAGTGTACGTTTTCTGCTGTTTTTCAAACGTTCAACTCCCTCGATTTCCGTGTTCTTTTTTAATCGTGTGGTCGCAATTGAACATCCGTCAAAGAGTGTAATCGAGAGTGACCACTCGAAATTTACGATCACTTCCGCGGTCGAAAACAATCGTTGAAACACTTTTATCCGCACCGCTCTTATGTAACAACCGGAAATATTTGGAACTGTTTTGTACCGATCATTGTCATTTCGAGATCCGATTGTTTGTGTTATGTAATGCAAGAGTTATGATCTTTAACTCGTTTATCATAATTTTTTGTGGCATCGTTGTCGCGACGGATGTGAACTTGTTGTCTAACTCGTCAGTTAGTACGTTGAAGTCAATGAAACGTTCTAATATTACAACAACTGGATTGAACGGACCGAACTCTTCTGTTCGTTCTCAGTCATCTGTTTTCTTTTCTCTTTTCTCCGCTAATTTGCCCTCAAATCGACAATCTGATTCGAAATCTTTCGTTCGTCGACGTCCATTACAAAATACCAGTAGAGAGCTTCACAAGCTTCTGAACGCCATTGATACACGACTTCGGAATGGATCGCTTTTACTCGACTCCCATGCTCATGTGGTTGTGCTGCAAAATAACGACACTTTGAATGTTACACGAACTTGGAGTTTTCAACCTCGTCGTTCAATTCGTTTGAATACAAGCTCTGTAACCGTTTTTAAACCTGTTTTGTGAGTTTATTTTCGTTTGTTCAGATTCCACGAGAGTCCGCAGTTACGAACAGAACAAATAGACTTGGAGGATTACGTCAACATAGGTATAATAGTTGTATTCTAGTCACTTCATTTCTTTTAGACGACTATCCAGTCATCTCAGCTCTGGCGTGCATCAAAAATGTGAACGTTTAACTGAAAGACAGAAATACGCACGATTGGAAAGTGTTGGAGGACGAAACCAACTGTTTATGGCGAATAGTGCCTATGAAGCTGGACGCAACTTCCCTCGATTATTGTTATCCAATTTTGATGATGCTCCAAAAGTTTCACAGTTGATGTTCAGTGATGCAACAATCGACGTGAATGTAAAGTGTAGATTTCATTCTAAAAATACAGATTTTTATTAGAGAGTTATTGATCCTTCGTTTTGTGATGAGCAATGTGAAGAGATTCGCAGCAAATTGGAAGAAGTTCTTTTGGATTCGGATGCTTCTTCGGCTCAGAAACGATCGTTTCCAATGTTCGATGGCAACGAAGAGAACGAAGAACCTTACGAAGCCGTCGCACAAACTGACGAATATGCAGAGTCATCCAAACCGACAGCCGATCGAACCCAAAAATCCAACGGTTGTCAATTGGGTGAGATAATGAATACGCAAAATTATATTGAAGACGTAGAACGCTTTGTGCCAATTGGCAACTGTACACTAAGAGGCGAAGAGATGTGGGACGACTTCGAGAAACTGTGTAGTAGTTGCAATGGAGTATATTCATTATCCGAAAATTGCTTTCCTCGCTTCGTTAACTCAATCATCTGCGATCAACAAGACACATCGTGCATATTCGACAGGTACACCGGAATCAGTAAGAACTCAATCATCGACCATAACTCATAGTTGTTTTTAGGTCAAGGAAAATGCAAGACGAGAAGATTGAGTTTTACGGTAATGCAAAATCGCGGTACAAAGTTCGTTTACTCATGTTTACTGTTTCTTATGATTCGTTCAGAATGTGTGAGGATTGGATTTTTCGTTTTATCGAAATACCCGTCGGTTGTGAGTGCTACTTGAGCAAAACATCGTTCCTGGACTCTGTTCCTCGTCTCAACAACTAAACGCGTATAGAAGATCTGAAAGTTTTAAGATAATAAATTATATTCGCAAAGAACTAGACGCTTGTTCTTGTAAATTAGATTTCGTTCATTAGAAAAAACGGTGGACACGAGCAGCTTCTCGGGTTACGACGAGTTGGCTCGCAATTTCAAGTTGTGATGTTAATTCAAAGGATTCTGTTCAATACAAAGGACAACAGATTTCTTTGCTCGGAAATTCTCAACTTCGACAAACGTTTCTCGTTCTCGCCAGCGGCGATCGAAACCGTCCGTTTGCTCATTTGCTTTTCGCCGTCCGACTGCATTTCAGTTTCTCACCCTGTGGTGTGTCAATCAGCGAACTTTTAGCGAAAAGAAGTGACGAGGAGAATTTTAAAGATTTTATGTTCTGATTTGATTTTTTGCAAGAAATGTCGTTAAAGTCGAGGAGATCAATCGTCAGAGACTGTTTCTGTGTTTTTTGCAGTAAATCTACGAAACCGCTTATTTCGCGTTCAGCTTTGGGTTTACTCTCAAACGATAACAATTCGCATGCAAATCTCGGACGGGTTTGTAATGTGAACTTTTGGGTGTTTGTACGACCGTTGTCGTGCAGCTCGTTTTTCACTACTCAGCCACCGATCCGAAGTGAACATAAAACGAAATTTCGTTCGTTCCCACCGCATTTGACACAACAAACACCTCAATTTGCTGCTCGTTAAGCGAATTGAATGGCCGTCGAGATGTGTCGCTTGCTCTTAGACAGGCTTTTTCAAAGCAAAAAATAGTCTTCTGTTAACTCCAAAAGCCTTAGTTGAAGAATTGTCAAGGTTTCAAATCGCGATTTCTTTCAAATCTCAATTGATCTACAACTTGATGTTTCGAACAGTTTTGCATACACGTGAATTTACAGTTAAGATTAGTGAACGTTCTCTGTTTAGTCTCCGGTTTCGACGATGTCCGACGCCGCGGGAGCCAAACTTCGGTCCCAGAGCCAAGAAGCCGCGTTGGATGCGAAGATCAAAGAAATCCAAACGCGCAATAGAGAGATCGAAGAACGACAAAAGGTATGAATCTCCAGTGCACGTTGCATGATACAACGTTTAGATCGTGCAAAAAGAAGCAAAAGAAGTGAAAACCATCAAAGGAAAAACTGAATCAACAGCTTCGAAGTCCGAAGAAAAGCAACCGAACGAACAAAATGGCAATTCGAAAGCTCTTCCAACGGAAATAAAATCAACAGTAAAAAGTGGAAGAACTGAGAAACGAAGTAAACCACCGACACAATCAAACGTCAATTCAGAGGCGGTTAATGGCAGAGAATGGGACGTAGGAAAGAAGCCAATTGATCAATGGAAAATGAATGTACCGGAAATTGGTGATCAACAGCGCACTCGTAGAAATGCACCTTCGTATCGCGGCAGAGGACGAGGTCGTGGAAACTTCCCGAGACCTTCGAACGACGGTCGACCGGGATTCTTTCACGATGATCGTCAAAAAGAAGAACTGTCTACAGATGGAGCAAAGCCTTCTGACTCGGCGCTTACAGTTGAAGGAAAAGAAGTGACTGTGAAGCGTGGAGATCGTCGTAATCAACGAAATCCAACGATTCGTGGGGCCACTCGGTCAACAGCTAATAAAACGGAACAAACACCAAAGAACGATCGACCTCAACGACCGAATCAAAATGTCGATGAAAATCGTCGCCCCAAAGCAGCGACGTCTCGTGGACAATTGAGAGTGCGTTCAACGTGATTATGTTCGTTAATTGATTTCACATTCAGCGTCGTGCAAATGACCGCATTGGAAGCCGTGAAAACAAAACCGAGGAGCCGAAAGTGCATGATGCTAAGGACGAAGCCAAACGACCTCGTCCACTTCGAAATCGCAGTAAGCAAAAGCAAATTGTTGGCGCTAATGTCGATTTCAGACGAGCAACGTAAAAGCGATGTTCCGGATGACATTCAAGTGCGCCAAATTGTTCGCACAATGATCGGTCGAGTTTGTGCTGAGGAAGAAAGAGAAAAACAAGGAATGCCAAAGGAAAAGGAATCTGAAGTTTGAGATTTCAATTGATCAGTCACTCGTTATAATCAAGAGATTCCCGCAAACTATCTAAACATAATCCCAATGCCGCCATTGATTCTATTTATTTTACCAATAAATTGTTTCTACTAAGCGTTGAAAATGGAGGTTACTACTGAGTGGTTGATCATGTACAAATCGTCGAATGATCAGATTTTTCTTGGAAGGCCCTCAAACCACAGATGTCCATTGTGGACTGCTGACGAGTAGCATTAACGCACCAACTAAAATGCGTAACACGGATGTCCTTAGGCATAATTGCGCTTTTCACGTGTTTTCTGGGACATCAGAATGGTTGTCAGGTTAGGCGGCAAATGGTGTGAAAGGCTACAAATTTACACGAAAATTGAAAATGAATTAACCGGCACGAATTAGTATGCATGAGTAAAGTTCATTGATAACGCTTGGATCAATCAGCGTGGATGTGTCTCCCAAGTCATTCGATCCTTCTGTTATCTTTCGAAGTATCCGACGAGTAATCTTTCCACTACGAGTTTTTGGCAAACCAGATGCAGATTGAATATGTTCGGGCGTTGCAATAGGGCCGATTTTGTGTCGTACAATTGCTTTCAGCTCGTTGACCAATGAGTTTGTTAACGGTTTGTCCTGCAACTTGCCTTTAAACGAATGAATAACGTTCCTCTCTACCTTTCGTAGGACAACAAAGCAATAGGGAACTTGGCCTTTTATCTCGTGCTCACAAGCCACCACAGCACTTTCCACGACATCACAATGACTCATCAGGGCACTTTCAATTTCAGCTGTAGATAGCAAGTGACCGGAAACGTTCATTAGATCATCAACACGACCCGTAATCCAATAGTAACCGTCTTCGTCTCGGCGAGCTCCATCTCCAGTGAAATAGTAACCGGGAAACGATTTAAAATACGTTTTTTCGTAACGATCGTGATCTCCGAATATTGTTCGACTGAACCCAGGAAACGGTGCAGCAAAGCACTGAAATGAAAAGTTCAATTTCGAACCTGTCAATTTGAGTCTTACCAAATTGCCTTCACCCGGACCTTCGATCTCTTTTCCATCGTTATCAACAAGCACCGGTACAACGCCAAAGAACGGTAAACCGGCAGCTCCGGGTTTAGTAGGTATCGCCGTGGGAATAGAAGTTATAGCATGCCCTCCAGTTTCAGTTTGCCTAAAACCGCGACATTGAAACTTGTGATATCAATCTTCGTGTTTTAATTTTTGAAAAAATCATACAACTTCTTATAAGTTCACTTTAAAGCTTACCAGTATGTGTCGACAATAGCTGCTCGTTTCTCGCCAACAACTTCATGTAACCACAACCACGCTAACGGAGCGATCGGCTCACCGACCACTCCGATTACTTTTAATGTTGAAAGATCGTGGGCTTTAACCAACTCTTCTGGAAATCCCATCAACATTCGTACAAGAGTCGGTGCAGTGTACAATTTGGTGGCCTAAAATGCATCAGTTCGATTAGTTATTGTTGAACAACTCGCCTTGTACTCTTCGACAATTGACCAAATTCGATCGGGTGTTGGATATGTCGGAACACCTTCAAAAAGAATTGACTTCATTCCATTGAGTAGAGCTCCATAAACCAGATATGAATGGCCTGTGATCCAACCTCCATCGGCAGTGCAAAAGAAGACATCTTCGTGAGGCCGACAATCAAAATCGTAACGCGTAGTCGTATAAGCATAGACCATGTAGCCAGCAGTTGTGTGTACGATTCCCTTTGGCGTTCCTGTTGAACCGCTTGTGTACAAGATAAAGAGCGGAGATTCGGCTTCCATCCACTCAACTGGTGAATCCATGGTTTTGCATTTCTCCATCTCAACGCTCCAACGACTATCAATTTCCGGATTCCAGTTGCATTCTTTTGGTTTTGAAGCATCCGATAATGTCACCCGATTAATGTGCTCAACAACGATCACGTTCTTCACGGTGTGATGTTGTTCTTTGCACAAATCAATTGCTTCATCAGCAACCACTTTCAACGAAACGATTTTTGAAGCTCGAGGAAAGGCATCAGCTGTGATTAGGATTCGAGCATTTGCTTGAATCAATCGTTGTGCCAATGAATCAGCAGAAAAACCAGCGAATACAACGGCATGCACGCTACCAATTCTGGCACAAGCCAACATGGCAACTGGGAGTTCGAGAATCATTGGTAAACAAATAGCCACGACATCGCCCTTTTTTACTCCTTTGCTTCTCAACACCGCCGAGAAGTTGACAACGAGTCTGTGAAGTTCGTTGTATGTGACACTTTTCTTGTCGTTCACGTCGTTTCCTTCCCAGTAGTAAGCAACTCGGTCGCCATTTCCTAAAGTTTTACTCATTACTCCAACTACAGTAATCAATTCGCACCTTCAGCAATGATTCGCTCAAAAGTTGTCATCCATCTGCATCGATACACTGCTTCGAAGCACGTTCTATCCTAAATATGCGTATTTGTTGCCAGAACACATTTGGTAAGTTGAAATTGAATAAGCTTTAACTAACAAAGATACTTCAGTCAAGACATTGAGTCAATGGTCACACCAAACGAATTGAGTCACTGATTGGTTTTGATTGAACACACGTTGAAGGTGCTAAAGTTCTTTATCGAGCGTACAACAATTCTATCTTGCTGCCAAAGTATTTTTGATATTTTTTACACCAAATTTTTTTCGAACATCGGTCATTGTTCCACACAACATTCAATTGTTCTCACTTAAGATCGTTCACGCATTGTCTTAATGCCGAACTCTCTCCAACTTCTCATTTATACCTTCTAGTGTCTACGGGTCGCATTTCCGACAATGTACATAGATATTTTCACAAACTGAGTGAGTACGATTATTACCACTTATTTCTTCTTAACTCTCGCTAAATTCTTCGGGTATCTGAGTTAGCTAAACCATTTGTTTTGAACGGTTTGTAGTTTTGCTTTTCAATTGTATGCATAAAAAGATGTTTATCAGCTACAGTTTCTAATGTTGAACGAAACGATTAGTCGACTCAAATAACAACGTTGTGGTTTGACTTTCTATCCACGTTAGAGATACTTGAGTAGTTCGATAGTAAAGAGAGTTTGGATGTTTTAGAAACTGATGGCATCAATGGATACGTGGTTTTACTCGTCGACGGCCGTAGTCATACCGTTCGGATACGTTGCTTCGTTGTATTTGTTCGATCGTAACCAGTTCTATCAAAATCATCCACAAACAATCAAACGACGATTTCTGGGTGTTGCGTTGAGCACAAGCATCTCATTCGGTGCAACGTATTGCTTGTTGAAATGGAACTATGCGAACCCGATTGAAGAAATGGGAGTAGTCATCACGATACAGTCAATGAAACGCACGATCATATCGTCCGCCATTTTGTTGTTCATTTACTTCGGTACAATAATCATGGAGGTGTTGGAGAGCGGGCAGCGTTACCGTTGGAGTTGGCTGAGTGGGTTCGAACACGACAAACGTTCTAATCAACGAAAGCTTTAGGCTTTTCGGCGTGGCGAGAATCGTTAACTGAGCTGACTTGGTGGAAACATATTGTTGTTGTAAGGAGATTAATCAATTTCCTCAGCTAATTCATTCGTTTTCGGCGCCATTCACCGAAGAACTGGCATTTCGCGGATGCTCAGCAATTCTATTGCGCCATTGTTTTGGTCCTATGGTTGCTATTTATGTTCAGCCAGTTTTCTTTTCACTTTGTCATTATCATCATCTGTATGACGACGTCCAACAAGGTGAAACATGGACAAGAGCAATCGTGGAACGAAGTAAGAGCTCAAAGAAATAAGACACGCTAATTACAAGTATTGTAGCGATTCAAGGAGTCTACACGTATTTGTTTGGTGTTTATGCCACTTATCTTGCTGTTGAACATAGAAATTTATTGCCCGCAATTGTTGCTCATTCGATTTGCAATCGTTTCGGTCTTCCTCGTGTTTTCGATGTTCCTTCCTTTCAACCTCGTTCCGAACAGCCGTTCATTTACGCTGCGCATTTCGCAGGTCTTGTCCTTTTTTCCTATTGTTTTCCGTTTGTTGTTTCTTTTTGACTGATCGGGGGATTTTGTTTGCGAAAAGTGTTTTCCGATTGATGGATTGCGGGATTTCTCTTCATGCCTATTTGGGCCTTTCGTAAGCATCTCAACCAATTTGCCAGCATTTTAGCGCATGACGGGTTATTGTATGAGTACTTATTGATATAAACTCTCTACTATGACCGGCATCATGAATGTAGTTGAGAGCAATTCAAAAGTAACGACGCTGATCAACATAGACTTCACGTTCTGTAGCTTCTAAACGGAGACCGTTGTTAACAAGTTTATTAATGGAATCGACGAATGTTTTGACGATTCGTTGCGTGGACTCGTACTTGACGACTCGAATCTTCGTTTTCATCCGGTAAGAGCCGAAATGTTCGATCTTCTTTCTGCGACAGATTCGATGAGCTTTGGGTTATCAAGAGATTGTTTAGCAAAATCCACGTCTTGTTTACGACATGATTTGGACGATTTAAAACAACGTGGAATCGTTGGGTTGTTATCGTTCGCAGATCAGGGCCTGAGCCGGCTGTTGCTGGTACTGATTTCAATTTGCAGTCATTTGATTGTTACGACTTTTAGGATTTGTAGGATCGAATGCTCTTACGGCCAGTATTTCGGGAGCTCTTTTTGTAATTAAAAAATGAAACATAAGTAATAGAGTGATATTATTAGGCATCACATCCACCTGTTCATATTGCTGACGCGTTGGTTGCTTGTTATTCTGATGCCGGAACAATTGTGATTTTGAATAACTACACAGGCGAGAGACTTAACCTTGGCATTGAATTAGAACGGTTCAAAACTTCATGTTCGCCTGAGAACGAGACAACCTTGCTGTTGAGATGGTTTTCGCATGCAATCTGGGTGCAGTCAGCGAACATTTGTGACGATATTGTGCTGCAAACGCCTTCATTTGTTCTCGTTTTAGTTTGTGAATCGGCGTTTGCTATTCTTTTCGCTGTTTTTTAGAATTTTAAGTGATCAGTTGCTTTACTTCTTTGCAGCGCGTTCTACTTATCTCTTATAAGTTACATTCGTTCAAACGTTGTTTAAGTTGACAATGCTCGAGGAAACTGCGCGAAATCTTGAAAAGACGCTCTTCACGACGTCCCATCCGAATGATCTCTTGCACCTATGCGTTGTCGTTTTCGACAAGAAGCACGCGGTCTCTTTCCGTCATGGGCCTCATAAGTCGTACGAGAAAGGCCAAGGGATTGTTTTGCACAATGTGGTTGAGCCGAGTTTGAAGATTAAGGTTTGTTTTTCAATCATTCGAACTATTTGCCAAATTTAAACTTTTCGGGTCGTTGTGAGCGCTATTTCCGAAAGTCACGACTTCATTGTTTTCGAGCCGATCAATCAAGAATTCCCGAACTATTCGCATGGTTGTGGTGTAATGTATCCCGGACAGACGTATAAGCAGTTGGGAGTCAGTGCAGATCGACAGCCTACGTGGAACGATGGAACCATTTCGGAGAAGCGTGGTAGGTCTAATTTCTTAATTTGATAGATATTAGTTGATTAATTTAGTTGGCTTCTTCGTCGGAACTTCACATGGAAAGCGTGGAGATTCAGGTCCCGGCATCTTCAATTCAAGCGGCTACTTTATTGGAATTTCGATTGGCACAAAGGATTTCGTCTTCAATGATCTTCAAAATCTGCCAATTGCAGAAGTTGCAGCTCACCATCCGGATACGCAAATTATCAACTCTGATGTTATCCTGTTTGCTGGAGGTATCATTGGCTCAGATGTAAGTTCATTTAGTTAGAGAACTATTTTGGTTTTTATATTTAGTTTGAGCCGCCCAAAAAGAAGCATTCGGTGATGGCCGACCCCGAATTAGATGGGAGGACGAGATGCAAAAGCACCTTGGGCGCCCCCGCGTAACCGATCCAGCTACATGGTCAGCAGCAGCAAACAACCAACGCCGATGGCAACAACTCGGCAATACTTTCGAACTACCACGACCAGCCCGACGACGAACATGACGTTGACAGCCACCAACGCAAAACCTCTCTTTCATTTGACTGCGAGATTGGAATAAAAATTGAAATTGAAAAAGAAGCATGCGTCTGAAACGAAGTGAACTCTAAGATCTTCAATTGTTGTAAATTGTTCTCTTGCGAGTAGAATAAACTTGATTTCTAATACTGCAGCTTGTGAATATCTGTACTTATATTTATTCCTGTGATGTGGTTCAAATTTGTTTAATTTCTACAATTTTCTTTGTCCCTTTAAATGGTCTACTTCATCTTGAATTTGACCCGCTACATCTGCTCGAAGGATAGTCGTTCTCTTTACAAAATAACTACACTCAATAATACGATCACTGTCAACGATACTTTCACTGGAGAATCCAGGTTATTTGTGTAAGAGAGATTGGAGACTTTCTTAAATTTCAGGACGATCAATGCAGATGAGAACAGACGGATTGGTCATTGGACCAGCTACTACCTGGATCAAGAAGGCCGCATTTTTTCGTTTCTCAACAAAAAAGTGGTTACCATTGGACGGTACTAACAATTAACTCCACTTTTACTTCAATCACGGCGCAACACACGACATTGAATGCTGAAACATGAGATAGATTTTATATTCGTTTTCTGGCTACGCCGACGCAAATCGTTCCGTAGTTTTAAGATTCAACATGTCAGAAAAACAATCTTCGACTTCTGCTACAACAACGATCGAGTCGAATGCTCGATGAGTCCAATAAACTTTGGACTCTACAGTAGGCCCGTGCAATTGAATAAGTTGTTTCATCTCGCTTCGGTGATTAGTGGACCTTCCTCTACTACTCTTGTCTTACATATATACCAACAAATTGTAGAAACTTTTGTCCAAAGGTGCAACAGTTGACTCGAGAGCGTCTATTCTCTAAGAGTAACTCACGAACAATCGCTGGATTGGCAATTTTTCGAATAAGATGACCGAGGGTACTTCGGGTATGTAGTCAGTGATGAAAGTCGAACTAATTTGCTTTCATTTCAGACGATCCGAATTCATCAGAGATGAACAAACTTGTTCCCAAACCGACCGTGTACCAGTAAGTCTAAAATTACCTTCATTCCTTATTTGTTTCTAGCATTTTGCCTGAACAAGCATTAACACTCTTCTTTGGCAAATCGACGTGGTGTTTGTTATCCGAACGACGTCTATTCGCAATGCTGGTTCATTACAAACCTGTTGGTGAGTCAGCGTTCTATTTCTCTAGATCTTCTTTAGGTATTCGCAAGCACGTTCATTTGATGGCTCTCGCATTTGCAATGCACAACATCGTGGAGGACGAAGAAGACACCGACTTCGAAGAGTTGTTGCTTCCCGACGATTATAAGCTTTATCTTGAACGACAACGCACGGTTCCTGAAGGTGGACATCCTGATGTTTTGATCTTTCCGCCATGTTATCGATTTCGACCAACTGTCGAAGAGGTAAGCAATCGTCTGCTTGGATGTTCATCCTTTGGTTTTTATAGATAGAAGAAAAGTTGTCGCAATTCTACGATTTCGACATGATCTCTCAACATGACCTAACAACCCAACAAATTGTCGACCAAGTTCCCGTCGAATTTACTTTCGATTATGCCAAATGAAAGTCGCATACACGCAGTCAACGTATCTCCGTCCGCAAATTCTGTTCAGTTTAAAAGTTTCATTGTTTATATTTTGATTATAAAAGAATAATGGTTAGTCTACTCGATTGAAACTTAAAGGCTCTTATCTTACAATAGAAGAAAGTTTATCTAATCTGTCTGATTATTTTTCGGGTGTTTACAGTACATCTTCTTGTGATTCATAGCACCGCAAGTCGGCACGAAATAAACAACGATTGTGGCTGCGAAAAGGGTTTTCGTTTTGCTTTCTAACCGATAGTCGTTAGATCGTACAAATGATTTCTGTTTTGAGCGGACGTCGATTAAAACAAAGTGTTTTATCCGCCCGTTCCTTTGAGAGGGTAGAGAGTTTGAATGTGAAATGGTTCCGTTTCGTCGATCAATTTGCTTTGGGTTTTGGCCGGTTGTTTTAAAGCGTCATAACGCCATTATGCATCTCCGCAATTTTCATCCTTCGTTTGACACAGCCGCCGCTCTGTTCGGCCTTTGATGTTGCGCTGCACTTCTAAAGTCGTTCGGTTGGCGGTTTTTGTTTGAAATCGTTCTTTCCATCCACTTTTCAATTTGCTAATCAATTCGTCTGTTTCAGAACTGTGTGTATCCAATGAGAGCAATGATAACACGTGTTCCCGATGTGCTGTTCGGCACGAAAGGCTTTGATCATGTTCATGTAAGTGTACGAAACACATCGTCATGAAGAATTTTAGGAGAGAGTTTTCAAAGGATGTCTTACGATTATGGTTTTGCTTTTGGCTGTTTTGATCTCCAGCTTCATTTCCTTCGGTCCAACTTTTCTCGGCATTCTTACCTTTTCGGTTAACGTTGTTTTGGTTGGATCTGTGCTTTATGGCAACGTGAAAAAGAATCGTTATTGGTATTGGCCAGCAATTGTTGTTGGAGTAAGTTTATAGAAAGAACATCTTTGAATAATCGAAGGTTTTCAGCGCGTCTACGTGATGTTGACCATGTTGTTTGTTGGAATTCTTTTGACATATTCCTTTCTGTTGCAATACGATGTTTTGGAACGTTACGGTGAAGAAGCAAGTAGTCTTTACAATCTGAAGTATGATGATGTTACGCGAACCGTTCTGTCAAATGACCATCCACGAGTGATCAATCGTCGTATCAATCAACTTGCATTTTCTGTTCTTTTGGCATTCACTCTCATTCCCGTTTATATTCTCCACAGCTCAATTTCAACACTTGAATTGGGCTACACGTATCTTAAGCAGTTGAAGAACAGCATCCAATCGCCATCAATCTGTTCGCCAGAAACCAATCATACCGATGATCCCATCGCATTTGTCGAAAAGTGAACGTTCAATTTCTCGTTTTTCCTAATAACTTTTGATTCTTTTTTTAAATAACGAAAATTCGTCTTTCACTTCCGTCTGATTGTCTTACGAGCATTGGTCTCTTATTCCTGACAATCCTACAGAAATGAATGGCTTTGTTGTGATATATAGTCAATTGGAATCATACTAACCTTTTCTTTAATCCCTCAATCTTTTTTCTAAACCTTTTCTGAATCAAATTTAAAGCTACTTGTTTATTCTTTGAGATTTCGAGCTTGCGGAGTGGCTTTTTAAGTCAATTTGTCTATTTTTCGGACTTATTCTTTTCTTAATTGGTTGACCTTTTTGTCATAATTTTGCTCTTTTTTATTGTCGTTTTTGTTCTAATAAACAGATAATCGTTCAAACAAAAAGGGTTCATTAAGTGGTGTTGGCACATATCAAGAGATCAGGACAACAGAAAAGGAGTAGAAAGTGAGTAGAGTTTGCGACAAAAAGATTTACACACATCGATCAAAAGCTCTCATTTGGATTGTGGTCGAATTGTTCGATAAATGCGACCCAATTCTTCAGAAATTTCACGTTCAATTCTGCATGTACCCTGAATTACATGAGAGTTTCTTGTCAATTCGAACTCAACAAACCAATTTGTTCTTGCGACTGTTCAGTTGACGCGAAAGATTCAAATTTTGTCCGTGACCAAACAGTTCATCCGGCAAATGAAATCCACTCTCTTTTGCTCTAAAACAATCGTACTCTTCAATATTCTAACACGAAGTCACACACCCTTGTCTGACTTTAAGTTCTAGAATACTTGTCGCTTCTCCGAAACTCTCAACCATTGAATGCGACTTTGTTACGTACTCAAGAAGTTTACCAATGTACTGAATTAGTTTCGCCGTCTTGACATCCAAAGTGTCATCTTCTCTGCAAACAACTAACTAGAGAAGAACAGTCGATTCAATTACCGTATTTTGGCTTTTGGGACAAATGAACACAAGTCGGCGAAAAGTTGCTTTCGATATTGAAGCTCGTCGTTCAATTCCTCGATCTTTTGTGTCAATTCCGTAGACTAAAATTCAGTTCTTTGGTTTTGTTCGTTGACTTACCGTTGCTTTTGTTTGAGTTGGAGACATTCTACGGGAGTTGTAGCTTCCAGATGGTTCCGGAGGAATTGAATTGCGATCACGATCATTCAAACGAGCGAGTTGACGCCGAAGTTGATTTGCTTCAGCGCGTACCTGCTCGTAATCAGCAAGCTTTTCGTCCAAATCGCTCAGATGTTCTTTCAACATTTCGATGATTTGAGCTCTGTTCTCCAGCTCCACTTCTTGGTCGTTTATTTGTTGCTATATGAAATTTGCATGTATGCTTGCTTGTTGAATTACCATTCTATCGCGAAGCTGCTCATCGACGCTGCTTTGATCGAGATCCAATTCGGCCATTCGTCGTTGCAGCTCGTTGTTTTGTGCCACCAGTTGGTGATTGTCGTTCCATATTTCGTTCTTCTCCGCCGTTAGAGTTGCAATGAGATCTTCTTTCTGACGCAAAAGCATTTCCAGTTCCTTAAATGAGCTAGCAGTTCGTATTGATGCTTCTAGAACAACTAACCGAGTAGTTTCTTGATCGATTGTTTCGCAAAGCTTCAGTTTGCTCGAATGATCGAACAGCTTCTTCCAACGCTTCGTTTAAATCTAAAACAATATTCTTTTACCTATTTGATTTAAACATACGTCGTGAATTGTTGACAAGTTCCTGAGAGATTTCATTCGCTTGTTGGACGTCAAAGTTTAAACCGGCGATCTTCGAAACGATCCGTTGAATTTGTTCATCGTCTTCGTATCCGACTTGTTTCAGCAAATAAGCCATGAACTGTGCAGTGGTCTTCAACTGATCGACTAAAATTTGAAGATTCGTTCTGTAACTCTGCAGTTCGGCAGCGTCGTCGAATGCAGTTGGCGTTTGTGTGTCACTTTGAGATGATCGATTAAACTGTAAAGCAAATAAAAACACTTCAACGGATACCTTACCACGACATCGTAATCGATTATCATTTGAGCTTGTTGAGATCGAGCCGAATTCCTTGACAAGTGAGAGGAGCTTTCGGAAGTAGTTTCGTCCAAGTTATTGAAATACGATACCAATTGAACAGAGTGACTGTTTACAAAGCTGACGATTTGATTATTTGCTTCTGAAGATGGTCGTCGGCTTTCTGATTCTTTTTGCTTCAGCTCGGGAATCGGACGTCGGAGATGTCGAAGGATCTTGTGCTGCGTTCTCTTCATCTTCTCCACGTTCTCATCGATTTGTCGAAGTAAGCGGTTTAACTTGTCTTCGTCCCATTTATTTTCGTCGATTCGTTCTTCTTGCAAGAGCGACAGAATTTCACGTAACGAATCAGTTTGAGGTGCTTGTCGTTGACTGTTCTGCAGTTCACTGCGACTGTGAAGTTGATTCTGATAGTGAGCAGAAAGATCTTCATCCAACTGTTTCTCGAGTTGTAAGCACCGATCGAACATTTCGTCTCGTTCCCGACTAACTTCTGTGAGCTGCCTTTTCAACGACTCGACCTCCTGGTTTTTTTGATTGATTTCCGTTCGATGTTCCAATGTCGTTTGTTCCGTTTGAAGCAACAGCGAGTCGCGCTCTTCCATGAGCTCTGCGCATCGTGCGGCGAGAGTTTGGAACTGAAACAGCAAAAATGGAAGAATGTGAAATGTTACGAACCGATTCAGATCGATTGTTCGGATCAACTTGTTCGAGGAAGGGCAGCGACTTCTTCAGTTCGTACAACTCGCTTTGTGCCTCGTCCAATTTGCGTTGGAGGTTTCGAGAGTCTGGATCTAAACTTGAATTTAACGGTTTCGAACAGTTTTTAACTCACTCAACCAATCATCTCCACGACTACTCGTGCTCGTTAAACTCATTCGACTCTGATCGTCATCCATGATAATTCCCGTAAAGAAGTGGAATCAAGGAGCGAATAGAAGACGCTAAAATATAAATCGTCACTGCTTTTAAATGGACGCAGTTCGCGCTCTGGCTAATTGACCGTTGAGCTTCAAATCATGAATTTGAGTTCGTAAACTTCTTCAATAACAAGTTTTTAGATCTATCGGTTATGCCCAAATTCCAATTGAGTTACAACTTGCTTAATTGATGACTTAAAGCCAATTTTACACGATTACACACCAGAACCTTGACATAGAATTCTCGACGACAACTTTTTTGGTGACAGAAAGATAACAAGTGATTTGAACAGCGGAAGAGTACTTTGGACCTTCAAAAATTTTACTTAAAATGTTGTCTAAACGTCTGGTTACCGAATCATCGGCAAGCGAAGAAAGCGAATCGGTTATGATTACACAGCTGAAACAGCGATGTAGTTTCGAGTATACGAGTAAACTTTAAGGAATGTTTACAGATGCCAATTAGAGCAAAGACATCAGCGAGTTATTCAAAAAGGTCTGTGCGATTATGATGTCATTGAGATTCATGAGTTGCTCCAGAGCGAAAAGGGTCGAGATCGTGTCGACATGTCGATTATGGTTTGGACAACAAGTGTATGGCTGGCCACTTCGTCTATTCAATTCGAAATTCCAACTGTTCTTCAATTATCTGTGGACAAGTTCACGATCTTCTATCAAAATCGTCACAATGTTCGTCGTCTTTCGTTTCAACTCGTCGCTTCGCGTGGCGAGCTGTTGAATAGTGCGCTCAATAAGCGCTACACTCTTATCGTAAGCTAAAATCGAACTTGTTGAAATGAATGTGCTTTACAGACAACTCTTGCTCAAATATCAATTCTGATGCTTTACAACGACTGTGAAGAGTATTCGATTCAAGAGATCGAACGAAAGTTGAATAATGCGACCCGACTATCTTCTCATGTCGTTGCAAGTGATCGTCAAGAGCGAAGTGTTGAAATGCAAAGAGGACTCGTTGGAATCCGAAGATGCGACTTTAATCATAAACAAAAGTTTCCAGAAGTAGGTTTTCGAATGAATTCGTTGATGGAGTTTTGTGTTTTAGCAAAAAGTTGAAAGTGGATTTGTCGAAGGTTATGATTAAATTGGATATTCGCAAAGAGAACGAAGACATTCAGCACTCAATCGAACATGACCGTCGTATGGTTGTAAAGGTACGCTCACAAGAAGTATTTATTTTCAGTGATTCCATCAATTTAAAGCAGCTATTAGTCGTATTGATCGGCTTCGAGAAAGATGCTTTGGCTTTGCATTGTATATTGGATTTTGAGTTGAGCTTCAGATCCGGTTTCATGTGTGTGAGTCTGAGGGTCGTAATTACGAAAATCGTTTGTTGATCCTGCTCATTGATATTGAACAGACGTTTAAGATCAATCAGCTGGAACAAGGTTTGAATTGCGCGATGTTTATTTGCCAAATAAAACGATAAATTGGATCAAAATAATTTCGGAAACTTTTTTACATTTTAACATATAAACAAACACATTTACAACTGCACATCTTGCGATACATCGGCGTTTATGAAAAGTCGTTTTCACTGTGCCGCTATGGACTTTTTGGCGGCGTCGATCAGGTAGTAGAGGCCTGAAAGCGGTTTGGCACACTGAAGGAACGGATGGTTCAGAAGCTGCTTCGCGGAGAAGCGCTTAGCTACGTTCACTTCGAGGGCCGAATCAATGAAGTCGCGAAAGACGGGTGTGATCTGATCACGGCTCGGAAAATCCGGGCGTCCATTGGTAGCAATCAAATAAATGGCCTGCAATTTTTTTGTTATCAAATGTCGACCATTGAAATAAAACTTACTCTCAGTGGGTTCTCCTCTAAAAAAAAATACTGAACTTTAGCTCCCAACCTCAAGATCCTTCAAGATGCATACGAGTGATTGAAATGATACAATTTTAAAGTTGTCGGAAAAACGCGAAAAGTGATTGTAAATACCAAATGTCTTAAGAGATCTTCTCCAACATTGCTCATTTTTCACGTTGTCTTCACACTCCAAAAAGCATATTGTTACAAGCCTTTGTACATCAACTCAGCTCGACGAACGTAGTGGATTAATGCACAGAGATCCAACGAAACCACCCACTTTTTGCTTCTATGAATTTTGATCATCTACTTAAAGTTATAAAAACAAGTGGCAATTTTGTTAGAACGTTGGGTATGTCTTGATAGGAGTTTTAAGTAGGGAGCTAAAGTAAAGCTTAACTAAATAAGGTGGAGAGCCTTCGACCATCTCGATTCCCAAAATACCCATCGACCAAATATCCACTTTCGGTCCATATTGTTGTCGCGACACAACCTCAGGTGCCATCCTAATATTTTCATTGAAATTTTCTATGTCCACATAGAACTCACCAATATGGCGTGCCAACTAAAGTTGTTCGCTTGTTTTGTTCGGGACTAATACGTGCACAGAAACCAAAATCGGTAATTTTGACTGTTCCATCCAATCCAAGAAGCACGTTATCCGACTTAATGTCCCTAAATAATTGATTAGAGCGATTATTTTCACTTGACATTTTGTCATTTTGATGGATTTGATGTACATGCGACGAAATTTTGACGATGGGAAGTAATTCATTGTGGTTTGGGTTAACGTAATGAGTAAACTAAACCACAGCCTACCTGTGAATAACACGACGACTGTGCAAAAAGTCGAGTGCTTGAAGAACTTCACGTGAAACAGCCGCAATCATTCCCTCTTCCATTTGACATTCGGTAACAACATCCGTCAACGAGCCACCAGCCAAGTACTCCATCACAACCCAAAGATCATCGCCAACCAAATACGAGTCCAAATAGTTGACAATATTGGGATGTTTGTTTTCGCGCATCACCAAAATCTCGTTGATAATCAGCTCTTTCTTCGGTTGAACACTCAAATTCATTTGTTTTATTGCGACTTCAGCTCCCGTATTGGTCTCCATAGCTGTGAATACAGAGCCAGAAGCACCGGATCCAATCTTCTCCAATTTCTGATATTTAAGATCCGGATTGCCGATTGTTACGATTGTTTTTAATCGCTGCAACACTTCAGCATCCGTAATTTTCCGACGACGATGTTTAGTGGGATCTCGACTGAAGGCACCGTTCTCGAGTACGTTTTCAATACGCGGTTGCTCTTCTTCCTTTGGTTTTGTGTACTAGAATGAAAGAAATAAGCGAGGTGAAGACTTTGAACTTACAATCGACAACGTTTTCATTGGACGATCAGGAATGACTGGTGCTGTTTCATCGTTTGCTGTTTCTTCTTTTGGAATTGAAGGCGGTGCATAAGTCTAATGATGAGCAGTTCATTTGATTACAATTATAAACTTACAGGTGGAATGGAATTTGTGATTGTGTCGGTGATATCTGGAGCGGAATGTTTTTTATGAGAAGACTTTTCGTTGACTGCAACTTCGGGACGCGCATACGAATTGTTACCGTCCGATGAACGACCATTTTTCTGACCTTAAATCAAGAAATCAAAGTTGAAATCACATTTTTCGATTACCATATTCTGCATCAACATACGGCCATTCGTTTTCGTTTCCTTTTCTGCTTACGGATTGAGTGGTTCCCGTGAAACTTTGAGAACTTGGAGCTAAATTTCGTGGCTCCGACGGCTGATGATTTTGATACAATCGTTGTTGTTGTTGATGTTTTAGTTGATTGTAATACGGCAATGAACCAGTGGAATAGGAAGACGATTTCAATGGTAATGCGTGATGATTTTTAATTGAAGATTGTGGATGATTATGCTGCTTCTGAGGCTGAATAGAAGGCGAATATTGTGCGTGTCCATTGCTATAGAACTGATTCCTATTTCCGTATGTCGCATTTAGATGAGAAGGCGAATCGTAGGGACTTGTTGTTGGTACTGAAATCAAAATGACAAACTAAACAAACGAATTCAAGACTTACGATCATAGGCTGGTTGCAGCCATTTTTGATCTTGATCATTACGTGTATAGTATTTGAGAGCATTCAAAACGGCCTGCGGATTCTTCTGTTGTTCTTGTTTGCTGATTTGCGATTGCTGAAGGAGAGTCATCCAAGTTTGAGGCATACCCTATAATTGAAAACTTGAAATTCGCAGTACTCCCAGTCAACTGACCGTAAACTCCCCAGTGTGTGGATCGTAACCAACGTGAATCGTGTGTTTGAAATCAGAAGGCTGAGAAATCACCGGCTTTTCGTGTTGACGTTCCTTTTCTTTTTCTGAAATAAACAATCAGAATGCACAGAAATATTTCGGCAGATTCGTCCGTCCAGAGACCTGAATGCTAATCCCAACAAACAATCTCTGTCGATCGAATCTCCAAATACGAATCGTAAACTCACTTTTTCCAACGCCAAAATGTTTCCCTTTTTTCGCTGACTTTCCATTCGACGACGTTGATCCGCCGAATCCGAACAAACCGCTACCGCTGTTTTCTGGTAGACGTGGCAAAGGCTTCAGTTCAATGCTATTCAACGGTGACGACGTTGAGGTGCTTGAACTGTGTCGTAGCGGTGGAGCAGGAGGTCTTTCATCGTGCATCGAAGACATGTTTCTATTGTCCTGTTGAGTTGGACGGCGCTCAGATTTCGCTCAACTCCACAACAATGCTCATTCGTTGTCAAAGATACCTGAATTAAAGTGATCTTGGGAAATTGTTGATCAGCGCGAATTACAGTCAAATTTCGATTAAACATCAAGTGACCGCTGAACAGACACGATGAGCACACAACAAAATTTCCACGAATTGTTTCCACAACCAGTCAGAGATAGAAAGCACTCCTTCAACCTTTGAGTGGCTTTTGTTCTAAGCACGCGGATTTACCGCGAGCTTATCAACGATCGCCATCAACAAACGAATTTGAGCAAAACGCGCAGAAGTGTCCAGAAAATCGAAGAAACGATGTGCTGTAATAGCAAGAAAAAGATTGAGAATTAAAACATTCAAAACGCGTCATGAACTGCGCGATTGGATGGCGATTGATCGGACAAGAGTGAGAAGAGTTGTCATCATGAATTGTACATTGAAATTGGAACCACAGATGGCACTCGCGGTCTGGTGGACCGAAAGGACGGGAATGATTGACGAGTTTGTTTGCGGCGACCGACGAACAAACGGGGCGATGGATCGTGGTGCGCTGCTGCAGAAATGGACGCTCGTATTCATAAGCGAATCTCGGCAATCTAAACCCACAAATCAACTGGGTATTGTAAAGAACTGTTGCATTGAGTTCGACTTGCGTTCTCAACCAACCAAAAGGTTTCCAACAACAAAGCCATTAAGGACAATTACGGTAAGTGCAGGTAAAAGCTAAACATCAAGCAACAAAATGGATGTTTTGTGAACTCTACACCCAGCCAGCAACCATAGATCTAACTGATAGCAGTTTCAACGTCTGACTTTTGACCTCGTGGCCACTTTCTTTTATTTGGAACGTCTCTCCACAGTCGAATGGTTTTTCATTAGTTTTTGGTGCCGTTTCTTCTCGCCACCCCAGCGAGATGACCGGACATAAAACGCGCAACATCGATCGAATTTAATTGGAAAAACGTTGAAAAACAAAAACGAATAAGTTTGGTCTTCGTCTTACGACCGAATTCATTTCCGTTGTGGGGCGAACGGAAATTGTGTGAACGCAGTAAAAACCTGAGACCAAATTTGGATGATCTTAAACGAGATGATCAGATCAAAGTTCAGTCAATTAAAACGAAAATGAATTTGGACGAAGCGTTTATTTAGTTCGAGAGCTCGCAATTAGTCATCAGTGGTGGTCGCTTTTGAAAGCAGAATGCGGAAGCAATTATGTTCAGATGGACAAAGGAAATGTTTGCACCCTTTGGAGTGTTTTGGTCAAACGAATTTTGTGGAGGATAAACAAAATTAACATCCAAAAAACGCCACCAACAGGCATCTTATTGACCGCAACGTGAATTTCGAATCGCTCAACGATTTTCACGGTCCGACTAATACGCGCACCAAACGGACATCGAGATTCGATGTTGAAACGGGATAAAGACGAGTTTCGCTGAAATCGGCGAATTGAGCGACGAAAATTTTCGTGCACTGGAGCATTAGTTAACAGAAACATCGATGATAGTCGGGGGATCCTGCTCACAAGTTCAATTCAACGGAGAACTGTCGTTTCATTGGCCACTGAACGGCCACAGAACGAAGATTTCAATGAAAATTTCCAACAAATCTCTCCGGGAATTTGCGCGTTTCGAATTTCACTTTCAAGATCCGCTTCCAACGAAAGGGTGTTGGATCCTCGTGTTAGCCGCCTTTTAGATCGGATAGACGACAATGAGCACTCGGCTTAATCAGAGCTCTCCAGTCAACAGGACCGTGATTGGAAACTCGTTGAACACAAAAAACCTTTTCGGGTCTGGAGCATACAAAAGACAACTTTCCACTTGTAAACAAAGGCGTGATCACAGAGCGAACGCGTAAAACTCCAACAAAATTGAGAACAAAAAGCGTTTCAAGACGTGTAGTCGACGGTTAGAATGCAAATCCCAATGCTTGTGACGCAAAAGGTCAACGCGAAGATCATGATCGAAAAGAAACGACGTGTGTCCGCAAATCTGCGGCCCAACTGATTGATCGCAAAGACAAAAGAACGTCCAACATATCCGCAGGCAAATGAGCGGCAGAAGTTGCTAAACGCAAAAAACCGTCCGGGAACGTCTGAAGAGACTTTGGGCGCAAACGGAACGACTGCTTTCTGATGCGCCTGAAACCCCCGGTAGAAAGCGCGTCGGCCCGAAGCGAAAGTGAAACCGACACACGAAGATCGAGAGAACGAGCGTACAAAAAAGCGTCGAGTAAATTCACGGTTAATTGCGAACAAATTGTAGGAAACGAGATCCTCGAGTTTGTTGTGATTGTCGTGATCAAACGCAAAATGATCTTTCCAATTGGAAACCATATTGCAAATCGGAGGCTAGCGGCTCACGAACGAAGTTGAAAGTTGTGTTATCGCTGTCAAGAGAACACTCGCGATTACAAAACCAACGTCGTCCGGGTGAAACAAAACACTCGACGCGCAGTTTCCCTCAAACGACATCACGAGATTTCGCGGTTCAAACGGGCAGATCAACGAGCGCAAATATTCGCGAGCAATTAAACCATCTAACCACAGGAGGTATCTATTGCCATCAAGATGTTGCGAACATTCAAACCCATTCAACAATCTTCCTCTTCTTCATTTTGATCCAATGAGTCAACCACGAAATGCAAACGGAAAATGAGTCTCCTGACCATTAACCACATTTGTTGCCGCCTAAAGCAATCGCCAGTTGTTTGAGGGCAAATAGAATGGACACATAAGTGAGAAGCACATAAAACTAATCAGCTGTTCAAAATCCTTGTTTAGGATGCAAAGTCTTGTTGTAATTTGAGTTGACATCAAAAAGAACATTCGAAAATAACTACTGACCGCAAATTAACAAGTTGTAGGCTTGGAAACTCAATATCAATTGGGAAGAGTCAGAATTGGAGCAATCCAAGAGCAATTGTCAACACCTGGCTATTTAATCAAACTAATGACATTTGGCGTCATCTAACGGATCTTTCAACTAATGATCATTCCATTCGTTGTGCGGGTCAAATGAGAACTCAAACGGATGTTCACGTTCTTATTCGAAAACGAACCGAATGAGTAAGCGAGAGGCGCTGAACATCGCGGATTTAACCCGTTGATTGTCGGCTGATAAGCGGAAAACGATGTAAATATTTGACCTTTGGTTTCGCATGAATTCAATTGTGCTATAGAAAGTTAAAAATGAATATTTTCCTCGTGTTAATGGAAGAACAAACAACATTGCGGTCAAGAGATTGAAGCTTTATTGAAGACCTTTTTCTCGACTCAAAAATTAACACGATTCCTACTCTAAGACAACATTCAGAATCAAAGCAAAAACTTTCGTAATGAATCGGAGGGTGAGTTGGAGCTGTTGAAAACCTTGGATTTCAACAAACGTAAAATTCAAAGAAGCACTCGAATTCTTTCTCTGTTTAGATTATCGTGGTAGTTAAAAGGTTTAAGATCAACATCAACTTCGTGGCTAGCTTTTGGACAATCAACTCTCTAATCAGATGGCCATTTTAACTTTAATGTTGGTAAAATTTCAACAGTAAACAACAACTTAACAAATAACTCTAACAACATTTTTAATAGGTTTTGTAGTGATTCAAACGATAAAGACGAACAGGTCCGGTGCTGTTTCCGAACGCCGCGAAGCCTCCGTTAGGCGAAAAATCAGCGCAACAGTAATGGTCTTTTGCCAACATTTCTTGTTTGGGTGGAAAATTCTTGAATACGGTGCCTGTTTGCATATGAACAATACGATATGCCATTGCCTAAAAATCTCATGAATAAAACGACCAGTAAAAAGAAACTCACTTTATCTTTTGATCCAATGGCAAGCATTTCATTGTTCCGATTGAAATTCAAGAAGTCAACAGAAGTCGTGAGATTTAAAAGCGTGTAAAGAGGTTTTGGTTCAGTGGAATTGGTGACCGTTGACGCGTTGTAGACATTAACGACTCCAGTGTTTGAACTGAAATCAATTCATTTAAAGACTTCATCTGTTATAGCACGTACCCGCAAGCCAGGAATTGCTCATTGGAGCTCACACACAACGTAGTTCCACAAAATGACCCTTCGTCTTGAAATGTGTGCTGATCGTTCAAAACCCGTAAATCCCAAACATAACCATTTCCCGTTGCTAAACTTATTAATAGTTCATAATCATAAGTCCACTAACTGACCTGTTAAACCAAAAATCTTGTTTTCATCCATTGCAGAAAAACTCAAGTCTACAACCTCGGAATTTGCTTTAAACGTATGCACGTGCTCCATGGTATTTAGAATATAAACATGAACCTCAAGATTCAAAATCATTGCCAAATACCTCCCACTTGTCGATAACCGACAAGTTGGATTCATTTTGTGGTGTCGGTTGAACGATAAACCTGAAAAGAAGATCAGATGACATCAAGTGTTGACTAACTAACCCATTGGAAACTCGTGACGACTCAAATGACCATCTAGTAGATTGTACGAATAGTAACCGCTCTGTATAGGAAAATATCAATCTTCGATTAGATGCTTGTTTGTAACTTACGTTCTTCGATGACGAAAGAAAAATGGAAGCTCCATCGTCATGCAAAGCCATGTAGTCCAAATCACAACGTTTAATGCTTACGCTTTGAAGAAATGAATCACCGCGCGTTCGTTGTAAGTTTGTAGTCGTTTGTGAGACCTAAAATTTGAAAAGATGTTGAAACTTATAAAGAAAGTTGTTCACTTGAAACAATTGCACAGCCGATTGAGAAGCAACGATCAAAACCGGTTGAGTTGGATGGAAACGCAATGCCCGTAGACCGTCCTAGAAGAATTGAACTCACTAACAATCGAATTATTTCAACTACCGTATTTTGCGCGGCAGTTGGATCAGGTAAACGATTGACTTGCAAGTACTCTCGTGGTAAAGATTTGGATGTTGAAAGCCACTTCTTGGACGTCCGGCTCATACCATTCAACGCAGCAATTGCTTCTTCTTCATCCGAATCCTCCGACACATTCTCCGTCTTTTCAGTTTGTTTGTCTTCTAAAACACAATTCTGATTGTTTAGATTTGATGGCAATTCACCTTCGATTTTCTGCAACCATTCCGGTTTACGACCAACACCCGCCAATTCCGCGTACTTTTGTCGAAGTTCTTTTCCAATTTTTTCTGTTTTTTGTTTCTTGCCAAGATCTCGAGCCACTTTGGAGTCGGGCGCAATCTTGCGCAGATACTTGCCATCAACTGCAATGTTAGCATCGTCTTCGTCTTCCCAAACAGCATTGGAAGTGCTCTGAAATAATCGTTGAAACAGATGCCAAAATCTGTATACCGACTTTTTTGGATCGTTTGGAAACCGGTTGCTCGTCGTCTTCGTCGTTTTCAGAAGACTCCAGATCCGATGTCACGGCCCACAAACTCGATGAACCGCCGTTATTACCAAAAAGACGTCGTTCAAGTTCCTGTTGTTTCTTTGTTTCTGCATCGTTCTTTTCCATTTTAATGTCCTTTCTCGGAGTTGCAATCACTTCAATTTCGGCCATTTCTTAAAAAAAGATTTGAAAAAAAGAATTCCAGTTATAGATAAACGAATAGAGTAAGTACTACTTTCTTTTTAATTGACATTCGGTACTGAATTTTTATTTTCATGAACAATGGATATTCAAAAACGATTCTTAAAACAACAATACAAAAGTGGTTAATTCGTGCGTTAAGTTAATCGTTCTTCTCGTACGATGGAGATGACGGCGAGTATTGAGGACTTGATGGTGAGAAAGTTGGGCTTGAAGGCGAGTACTTAAATAATGATTGTAAGTTTGTTTACTGCGACTGACTAACCTGAGGACTCGACGGCGAAAAGGTTTGATTTCCGGGTGAGTAGCCTAAAAAGTAAAGATGTAAATCCCATTACTAACGTCAAACATACTCGGAGATGAAGGTGAATACTGAGGAGATGAAGGTGTATACTAAATAAGATATTAACTTTTATACGACATATATGTCCAGTTGAACTTACGCGTGTGCTTGAAGGAGTATACTGAAAAAAGAAGAAATTAGTTTTGAGTTATGAACATTATAAGTCTATATATGAAAACTAAAACTTACTTGTGGACTGGAAGGTGAGTACTGAAATTCGAAAAGGTAACTATTGAATGTGTTTAATGTTACACTGACCTGAGGACTTGATGGACTGTAAGTCGGCGAAGAGGGGCTGAAGTTTGGACTACTCGGACTGTAACCTAAAAGGATATTAGATCAGTCTAGTTTAACGAATATTTTTTATGAATGTCAATTAATCATAAACTTAAAGTCCAGCTTCTTTCTTTTCTACAAAAACTTAAGTCATAAAAAGCTAAATTGTGACGTTGGAACTCTAATTTAAAGTCGTAGAATATGTAAAAGGTTTGACTTGAGAAAAGCAATTTCATGCGTTGATTTGTGTCTGATTTAGCCTTCTGCGCAGTTAGTGTTGAAAACTTACGAGGCGAGCTCGGAGAATATTGAGGACTTGAAGGGCTATACGAAGGGCTTGAAGGACTGTACGACGGCGAAGAAGGATTGAAATTTGGCGAAGACGGACTGTATCGTGGACTGCTTGGCGAATATCCAGGACTGCTTGGACTGTACGATGGGCTAACAGGCGTGTAGCTTGGACTGCTCGGCGTATAGCCGGGCGATGATGGACTGTAACTTGGACTGATCGGAGTATAGCTTGGCGAAATTGGCGAATAAGCCGGCGAAACAGGACTATATCCCGGACTTATAGGCGAATATCCTATAAAATAAAATGATAAGTTAATAAAGACAAGAGAATCTAACCAGGACTTGAAGGACTATAACCACCGCCTCCGCCGTTATACGCCGGACTCAACGCATAAGCTGGACTTGCAGCACTTCGTGGACTCATGTAACCGGGCGAAAATCCACCTGGTGATCCAACTCGTGGACTCCACGCATCTTGGTATGCCGGCGAGAATCCGCTTTCACTTCCCGGTCCAGCTGGCGAAAATGCACCGCCCGGTGTCATTCCAGCGCCCATTGGAGACCATGCTTCACCACCAGCATACATGGGAGTTTGAGAGATGTTGAACGGCGTTGCTCGAGTCGGACTGCTCAAATGAGAAGATGATGGAGACATTGCATTGTCCATGAAGAAACTCGTAAACGCCGTCATATGACTCGACTGAATTTCCATTCCCAATTTACATTTCTCCGAATCCAAAACCAAATCGAAACAACCGCTTCCCGCTTTAGCCATTTGTCCGAGCATAATGTTCTCCGATACGCCCTTTACTGGATCTTGTTCAGCCTTAACAGAAAGATCAATAGTAGTCAATGTCATGAGCACTTACATGCACAGCTGCTTCCATTAAAATATCGACCGTTTCTTCGAATGAACAACGCATCAACGCTCCCACTTCTTGCCGATTGATGCCGTGACGAGTGATTGCCATCAAATGTCCTTTTGCAGTCATTACATCGCAGAGCAAAGCCAAATGACGATAATTGACGTAAGAGCCATCAAAACTAATGACTTGATTCATCTCTCGTTCAATTGATTTGCGTACTGCTTCAATACCCAAAACCTCGAAGACTTCGCAAATGTCATTGGTTGTTGTACGCTTCGGATCGACCATTTCCTCACTCAACACACGTAAGAGCGCGGTTCCGTCAGTTTCCAAAAGCCACTCTGAGATCATTTGAAATCCACCATCGGGTGTTATTGTTACTCGTTTCTTGTCTTCAGTAGTCGGTTTGTGCATGTAAACCTTTGTGATGGCTTCGATTCCTTGCAATGTCAAATCAGTGAGCATGTTCGTTTCAATACAACGCAAGAACACATCATCCTCCATTTTGTCCATTTGTTCCTGAACATTCGAATATGAAAACGAAACAAACATCACCAACCTCCGCTTGTTTTTCTTGTGGATGTTTGGTTAAGCGAATGTGAAAAACGAGATTGTCTGCATTGTCGTCCGAGTAAATGACTTGCAAATCGTTACCAAAACCTTCAATGATTTTGCGACTGATTCCTTCCATAGTTAATTTCTTGTCCGTCATTCTAAACGAAACCATCAGTATTGAAGCAGTTGCATCTTCCTTGTACCTTTTTCGATCCATCACCAAACGCAACAACCATGGGCCCGCATTTGAGGGATCAACATCGGGCATTTCATAGAACAATTCAACCCAATCTTGATCTTCTTCGATACACGTCTGCACAACTCCCGGATCATAGAAGATTCCGGTTTCGGCCGTCACTTTCCGTAATGTTGTGTGCTCTAAACGACACAAAACGTCCTTCGCTTTCTCAGCATCATTAGCTGCTAAACCCTGAACAAAAATACATGAAGTCAACAGTCAAAAACGCTTACAAGTAAAAAGACGGTTAATGACGGTGTTTTTGGACGTTTGCTAACGTTGATAATTTCCTTCAATCGAGGTACACCAAGTGTAACGTTTTTGGCTGAGACACCAGCATAATGGAATGTGTTTAAAGTCATTTGTGTTGCTGGTTCACCCAAACTTTGTGCTGCTAATGCACCCACCATTTCGCCCGGCTGTACCACGGCTTGATTGAAACGATTGTGAATTTCACCCAGAATCCATTCGAAGGCTTCGGCATTCAATTTGTGATGTTTGGCCATCTGTTTTGATGAGAGTGTCGAGCGAAGAAGAATGTTGATGAGCAACGTTGCATTGTACTGAGCCTGTCGACTGATTTGATCTTCACCACATACGATTGTCAACTTCTTTGCCATTTCACGAACTCCTTCGATTACTTTCAACGGACTCAAGTCGCAGCGTTTTCGCATGTCAACGTGAAAGATTTTCTGCGCGTTCCAAATCAACCGTTGCAAATTACAAGGTAAGTGGATTTTGACGTTCGGCGACGGAAAGATTGCACGCAGCAGTCTACGGTCTTCTTGAAGTTGAGTCCATTCGGTTTCGATTTTTGTTGCCAGATCGGGAGTATTGTACATTTCCTTTTGCACTTCTTCGGAATAAAGTTCTCGGATTTCGCGTTGATTTCCGAAGTCCAAACGATACTCCTTTTCGAAGAGTGCATTTGTTGGTTTCAGCGTTCCGAGTGTTTGATTTTCGACCCACATGCCGTCGAGACCGTCTTCACCGTAACGCAATTGGACCATTTGACCGACCGCATTTCGCACTGTTCCATCATAATTGACCATCACCGACTCCATCGCTTTGATCAAACGACGTTGAATGTAACCCGTTTCGGCGGTTTTAACTGCCGTATCAATAAGACCTTCACGACCACCCATGGCGTGGAAGAAGAATTCAGCTGGAGTCAACCCGGCCAAATACGAGTTTTCGACGAAACCGCGTGAATCAGGACCGTTGTCGTCTTTAATGAAATGCGGTAGAGTACGATGTCTGAAGCCAAATGGAATTCGTTTGCCTTCCACGTTCTGTTGTCCCACACAAGCGATGACTTGTGAGATGTTGATCTTCGATCCTTTCGATCCTGCCACGACCATAGCTTTAAAGTTGTTGAATTCGGAGAGAGAACGTTGAGCCGAACTTCCAGTGCGATCACGAGCGTCATTCAAAATTCGATTGACATGATTCTCAAACGTTTGTCGAAGTGTGTTGCCGGGTGTCGGCTCCAATTCGTCGTTATGGGCACGTTCAATCACATCAACGACATCTTGTTTTGCTCGTCTGATTGTCTCTTGAATGTCGCGGTAAGTCGCTTGATCAGCAATCGTATCGCCAATTCCGATCGTGTGTCCTTCGGCCAAAAGCCATGCATTAACCAGCAGTTGAATGTGTGAGTAGAAATGAGCAGCAGTTTGATGGCCGAGTTCAAGTGTAATGACATGCAACAGATTTCCAGCTGATCGTCCAACAGTTCGTGAGCACACGATTCCGGACAAGAGTTCACTTCTTTCGATGAGAACTTTTGTGTCACCAGGAGAAATCCATTTGTACGGTCCTTTGTCCTCTTCGTCTGGATGTGTTGAGTGAGTACGAAGACAATTGACAGAACCTGCAGAATGATTGTCAAGTTCTTCCAATCGTTTTTTGCGTTTTGTGCGACTTAAAACTACAGTCATCGAAAAGCACTGCTTCTTGACTGCCCTGTTTCCGTCGTTCCGGTATTCCTTGGCTTAGGAAGTTCCTTTTATTTAGCACAATTCTGATCGCAATTCGATTGTCGAAGATTGCGAGAAAACGTTTGTGCATTCACTTTGTCTCAAATTGAAAAACTCACCAGGAATAATCATGGAGAACATCTGTTTGCCAGTCCACAGCGGTTTAGGCTTCAGAATTGCAGGTGTTGGAATTTTACCGTCCCAGTCCGGATAATGCAAACACAAGTCCATTACGCGTGGTAGTTCGATGAAAACATCACGTTTGGTCATCATACGAACGGCTGTCAGTGTGTCCTGCACAATTCCCATCACTGGTTTGTTGGCTTGCGGTGTAATCAGTTGACGTGGTACCATTGCAATTTCCATAATTTCGGCACGAGTTTCCAACGATTGAGGCAAATGCAAATTCATTTCGTCGCCATCGAAATCGGCATTGTACGGAGTTGTGACGGAGAGATTCATTCGAAATGTTGACCACGGCAACACCTTCACTCGATGTCCCATCATTGACATTTTGTGCAAAGTTGGTTGTCGATTGAAAACAATGATGTCGCCATCACGCATATGTCGTTCGACTCGATATCCGGGTTGCAAATGCAAATCTGCAGCACGTGGATGGTAACGAAGATCGACACGAGCTCCATTTTCGCGAATGATGTATTTTGCTCCCGGATATCGCGTATCACCACGATTAACCAGCTCTTGAAGCCTAAAAATCAAGATTAAGATGTCTGTAATGCTAGAAACTAACTTGTCAATGTTAAACGGAGTCACGATTTCTGGGAATGTCAAATTCTGTGCGATCGTTCGTGGAACACCGATCGTGTCGATTGGAAGATTTGGATCGGGTGTAATGACCGTACGAGCCGAAAAGTCTACACGTTTGCCCATCAGATTTCCACGGATACGACCTTCTTTTCCTTTCAATCGTTGTTTGATCGATTTGAGTGGACGGCCGCCCTTTTGTGTTGCCTAAATCTCGTTCATTACCAACAACAAGTGATTCCTATGATAACCGTTGGAATGCCGGGAATACAATTGTCGGTCATAGTTGCCACGTGATATTGCAAAAGACGAACATCTTCGGCCAATACGTGAGCAGCAGCACCACCAGATTCGTTACTAAATTTCATAGCTAGAAATTTTGTCGAAAATTTGAAGTCAACTTTTTTAACTGAGTATTTGCTTTGACGATATCCGATAGTTTGTGTGTGAGATCATCTTGATTACGAGCCGATCCAAACGTAACAACGGCCGGGCGAACTGCCAATGGAGGTACAGGAACAACTTGGCAAATGAGCCAGTCGGGTCGCGAGAATTTGGGATCAAGGCCCATGACCTCGCAATCGTCGTCGCTAACTCCCTTGAAAATCTCCAGTGCTTTTTCAGCAGTGAAAGGGATTTTGCGTTCCTTAGGTTTGCAATTAAAATAAACAAAAAATTGTGAATCGCCTACTTGAGTATCTTCGTTTATATTTTTCTTCCATTCGGCAAAAATATCCAATCCAACACGTCGATATGACGGCTGATAGCGACCACAACCACCGGCTTTGATTTCGCGTTCGGCTTCATCCATGTCTTCCATGTTCATGCCTTCTATCGTATCAGCTCCCTCACACACACTTTTGGCTTTGCACCTGAAAATTCGAATAATCAAAAAACAAAAACTGTTAACTTACATGTCGTAGATTAAACCCATTCGACGTCGCAAATTTCCACGTGTTTTCAGAACAATTTCCTTCACCTTTGGGTTATCTTTGTCAATTAGCAGACGACTGCAGTAGTAACAAACACATCGAAGTAACTGAAATGCTCGTATGAAAACTAGAAACCTTTCGAGAGCTTACCTTTAATGTTTTTGTCAGGAATCCAATGTAGAAAACAGGTTTAGCCAATTCGAGGTGCGCAAAGTGACCGGGACAATCGCTCAGATTCCCGGCACACGTATTACAACGTCCTCGTTTGTCGATGACTCCTTGACGCGGATCCATCAAACCGCCGAGCTTCGGTTTTCCATTCTCGTAGATTTCAGCGAACTGAATTTCGCCAACTGACATTTGCCGCTGAAAGTACACAGTTAAAAGCTCTGTTTCTTATCACAAGTTTCTTGTGATTGAATTGGACTTACGATTTCATCGGGGCCTAACACGCCGAATTGGACGCGTTTCACTTCCTTGAGTGGAGCACGAAAATCTTGACCAACGAGCGCCATAATAACCCTGAAAGTACCGGTTGTATGAGAATCAGAACTTTGTCCGAAGCACAAAAATATTTTCGATTTCTTCACGAGTTTACAAGTAGAAAAAACGTCCCGTCTAAGTTTCGCAACCCAAGCGCCACAAACAAAATGCCATTAACCGAAACACTCCGTTGGATTCCCGAATACAACTATTGATTGCACGGAGTAGTGATGTCAAAAGCTTTCAAGCAGAACTCAACTCATTACATTGCAAGGATTAAGATTTCGTATTCCAAAGGCTTAAACAAAGATGCTTTCAATCTCAACAACCGTCCAGCTTGTAAGTGTGCAGATCAATTGAATCCGAGCGAAAACAACATCTAACGTTTCTGTTGAACTACTTAAGTACCGATTTATTGAAAGAAGATACAAACATTCAACAACAAAATTGGCCGTTCGACGTGAGATCGGCAGTCAATAGCAAGTGAAACATAGTTAATAGTCGAAATCCGAGTCGTCTGATTCGTGACCACGAATCGATCGTTTCACCGTTGCGGTTGTTTTGGCTTGTACGTTTGATCGCACCTTCTCAATGGCTCCGGCTTCAAACAACTTCTGCTCAATCAATCGCTCCAATTCATTGACGTTCTTCTCCAACTTGTCAGCCAAACGAATGTAATCGACAATCTTTTCGTTTCGCACGATTGCAATCACCGGAATACTTTTCAGTCGGAGTCGTTCGATGAGGAACGGACACTAAAACGTTTGAATGAATAAGACGGTAACCTTTTTGTCAACTCACACGTTCCGCGTTGATTCGGACAAAACGAGTAAAAAAGTTTGCAGAAGCCAAATTCTCCAAACACCTAAATTTGTAATGAACAATCACAGTAAAACGAAATAACTCACTTTTCAACTGCCTGACTTTTCTCCGTATTCTGAGCATAAAAATAGCAAACCAATTTCGGTGATTCTTTTCCTGCTTCTATGAAATCTTTGTCGCCACTCAATTCACTTAACTTTCCATGACCGATTGTTTGAAGATGCTGAAATTGTTGCACCATGTCAGTAAACTTTTCCTCCAACAATCACCTGTTTCTTCTCCTGTATCTTCTGCATTTCCAACAGTCGTTTCCGTCGGATTTCCTCGAGTCCATCGTCATCCAAGTTGTCCAATTTGTTCAATTCCTCGTCAACCTTTTGCTCGACGATCGTCGCTGCTTTCAAGATCTGATTGGCCAGTTGAGCTTCCATTTCGAATGTAACAACGACGTTGAAGTTTGCAACTCAAATCCAACTAATCAACTAGCTTGGCAAAATGATTTCATTTTTCCAGCCGATTGCAAACTGCGTCAAAAAATAAGGAAACTCAGCCTTTGGCATTTTTTGCTATTAACTGCTCTTGCTGATTCTACTTGCCGACTTACAAGTTTGTTTTAGAAGTTCCGTTTCCATTGCAAACATCTGACGCGATGACTCAACGCGTCGACATCAACATGCTCTCACCGGACGAATTGTCTCGGGCACGGCAAACTATTTCGGCCGAACTCGAATTCATGCACGAATCTTGTGGATCTCTGAAGAAAGCGATTACTCTCTTTGAACAAGCTCGAGCTGCTGCAGATAGAATGTCGACGTGCAGAGTTGGTCAAGAAACTCTAGTTCCTCTTACTACGACCGTGAGTTCTTACCAGCTTTTAATGAATTTGCTTTTCAGCTCTACATGAAAGGCGAAGTCATGGAACCGAAAAAAACAATCGTTGACATCGGAACCGGGTATTATGTTGAAATGAGTACTGATCGGGCGATCGATTTCTACAAGCGAAAAACGACGTTTGTTCGTGGCCAACTTATTACGTTGAACAAAGTATGTGTTTTTTGATTCACAACAAGATTCCTGTGATTTTTAGGTCATTGAAGAAAAAAGCGCAACATTACAGTTGCTTACCGAGGTACTTCAAAAGAAAATTCAAGCGATCACTGCCGCCAATCCTCAACCTCAACAGTCATAAGTAGTGAAGAACGTTTCGTTGTTTACAATCTCAATAACAATGTTGTTTAATCGTGTGAAATGAATGGTTTTGTTTGGCTAAGTTTTCGTACAATGACACGTAAAAGAAATTTGTTTAAAGTTAACCTCTGAATTCACAGCTAATGAATACGTTTATAACAATATTTCCATTAAGCAAACTACGATGAATAGGAACCTTGGCAGTCTCAAATTAAAGTGTTTTTGCAATCAGATGAACTTGTTTCCTTCGCTTATTGCCTTCCAATTGTTGGATTTGTAGTCCATAGAAGTTAAAGCATTTATTTCTCACAAGTTTCTGATGTAGGTAACACTTGAGATGACCGATTTTATTGCTGTCAATGATCAATCGTTGTTGAGCAAGAGATGAGTGTGAGTTTTCAGACAATTACAACGTTTATCGTGAGCGGAAGCCGGATCACGAATCGATCTATCGACTGATGGTCGAGAACGCAAACGCGAACGTCGTTCACCGGAGGAAACGGGAGCCCGTTTTTTAGCAGTCGAATTGTAAATTCGTGTCAATTCACGTATACGATCATTTAGCGGTGATACCTGAACATAAGCTTAAATCATAGCGTTGAAGTTACTTCTCACTTTTCTCAAACGACGTTCGAATTGCACGGCAGTTGTGCGAGGAGCTGTGTTGACGGAATGTGTTTGAATTCGATCCCGTTCTTCCAGATAAATGAGCTTCAATTGATCTGAAAGCATATCTTCAAGAGGCTCTGAATAAGTGAAGACAGAAAATTGAAGGCAAACGTATGAGGAAGTTACCATAGAGTTGAACAACAACTAGTTGTTTTAGAATTTAAGTCGAAAACATCAAACTGATCACTTCTTCACACATTTGCCGCAATTTCTACTTACCATAAAGGAACTTTTCCCACGAATAGAAAGTTGTGTATCGAAAGTTCGAGGGATTTAGACCGTGCATCTTACAGAAGTTATTAATCAAGGAACGCACTAGAATCTTTTCCTGCACTCTTCCGTATTGCAATTGTACACGTTTGAGATGTGTAAGTTCTTGGAATATTGCTTTTTCGTGAACAAATCGCTCACTTGTTCCTACAATAACTGATTAATGACAATCGTCTGATTAGTTACCTTGTTGTGGCGTCTGCAGGACTTCTGAAATGAATCGACGGCTACTTCTATTTGGCAAAGTAGCCAATTCGTCGTCCGCATAATCGTCAACATCCGATTTATCTTTTTCGTATTCGAACTCACGAATACGAGTTCCACCGTTTACAGTTACACGCTTTTTCGTTCCATTAATCCGATTCGAAAGTTGTCGTCGTTGAACTGAGCGTATTGGACTTTCGTTGAGTTCACTTTCTGAAGCCGGTTGTGTAGGATAATCGTCATCAGTGGGCGGTGAATGTTCGTTGCCGTTTGTTTTCTGATTAACTGGCGGCAATCGATTTGAGTTGTGTGTTTTAACGATAGAAGCGCGAAGCACTAAACATCAACGTAAACTACGATTTAACATCCAATTGTTTACCACGAAGTGAATCTTCGCCCACAACCTGACGTATTGCTTCTTCCACCATTTCACGTCCAATTCGCTGGGAATGCGCTTCGTCTGTTTGAGCTTCGCGATTAATCATTCCAGTCGAGTTCGTTTGTATGGGCGGGAGACGAATTTCGCCATTCACGCTGCTTGAACGTCGCTGAAATGTAATTCGAAATTACAATCATCGGAAAGATAGTAACCTCCAATTTCAATGGACGATCACGTTTCGAGTGGGCGAATGAAGAACCTCGTTGTAATCCACGCGTTGATCGACCGCTTTCTGTCCACGCGGCCTCTTCAATCTCTTCGTCAACCTCGTTTGCATCTCTAGCTTGTGTCCATCGAAGTTTTGCTGTAACAATCACTTTATCTAAAGGACCAACAACATTTTTAAGTCCACATTCAATTGAACATAATAGAAAATTTTTTAAGATTAGGTCAATTAGATCGGTCACTTTGACTAAAAAAGATTACTCACCTAGTCTCACATTGTCCTCAATATCAGCTCGGGCTTTCTTTAAATTCTGATCATCCATGTCATTTGCACTTTGAGCGTTTCGGGGATAATCTTGAAGATAGTCGATTATTGGCTGATGTCTGCGTTGACGAGCAAGATCAAGAGCTGTACACAGTTGGTTGTGATAGATCATTAGTGCGTTAACTGGAGCGCCACGTTCACATAACAACTTCACCAACTCGAAGTCTCCATTTGCTGCAGCCAAATGCAAAACAGTTCGACCGTAGAAATTTCCAACTGAAATGTTTGATGGCGACAGAGCCAACAACCATTGAACAACTTCTGAACAAATGCTAGTTTTCTTCATCGTCTTACAAGCACTAACCGATGTTTCCGGTTTGAACTGCTTCATGAAATGGCAAATCACCACGATAATTAGCCATATCAAAGGAGGCTCCGTATTGTCGTAACAACTTCAGTGTTCGCATTTGACCTTTGGCTGCAGCACAATGAGCAGCTGTTCGAAGACGTTTGTCAACATGATTGGGATCCGCATTTGCGTCTTCCAATAACAATCGTGCACATTCGTAGTGTCCGAAAGTTGCAGCGTAAAATAACGGAGTCTGAAATTTGAGTGTTATTTCAACGTTACTGCGTCGCTTACATCTCCATTTTTGTCCTGAAACAATCGAGTTATCTGTTTGTAAAATCTCTGTGCACTCACTTTGCCATCGGCTAATTTTTGATTGCATCTTTTCAATAGCAATCGAACCGTCTCATCGTAGCCATGATTAGCGGCACAATGAAGCGCATTCAAATAATCGCGATCAACGACGTTCTTATTAGCTCCGGCTTCTATCAACCGTTGAACTGCCGATGTATTTCCTAAAGCGAGAAATACCCGATAGAAATCAACAAAATGAAATTACCGCAACTGGCCGCCCACAACAACGGAGTTCGATCATCGGTATCGCGACAGTTCACATCAGTCCCCGACTTGAGCAAAGCGTTGAGTATTGCTTCAACACGATCTGCGGGAATATCGTCGATAGTCACCGCATAATGTAATGGAAAAGCTCCATGTGTGTCCGGAGTTGAAATTGACGTTTTAGCGTGAAGTAGCTCTTCTAGTGCTTCTAACTGACCACAAACTACAGCCCAATCTGAATCTACCAATAGCCGACCACAATAAGTCGGACGAACTTACGCACAGCCGTGTGTTTATCGAAGTCCACTTGATCGAGTTGTGTTCCACGTTCTATCAACAAACGAACAACCTCCACGTTATTCGCCGTGACTGCAACGAAAAGCGGAGTAAATCCATTGGAATCCTGTGCATCAATAAGTGAGGAATCAGCGTCCAGAAACGTTCGAAAAACATCTGCATTGGCCGTCTCAGCGGCGTAATGAAGTGCAGTTCTTCCGTTCGCATCTCTTCCCACAATCAAAGCGGGATCTTTAGCAACGAGAGTGATCGCTTCTTCGTAATCTTCGTTTTCCAGAGCATCAATTAAAGGAGTGGTCATGACAAGATTGACGACCAATTCAAAAACAACGAATTATATGAAGAACTGAAAGTAGGGCTGAGGATCGTGTGTTCAGACAAAATCTGATGAATTAAACTGCAAACTCAAAAATACATTCAGCGTTCGAGGTCACGCTGGTTCACGTATTTCTTAACAAACTTCTTTGTTAAATACAAATAAACATTGTCGCTTCACACGGAACAAACAGACGGCTATCGTGCACTTATAGATGTTTACTGTCAAGTACACGATCTTTTACTGAAGAAAAAAGACTAGCAAATTGTCGGCTCAAAAATGACCACAATCTTTTACTCGAGATTAAAGACCCAGATTGAATGTTGCCAAGCACGCAATTTCGTCGCGGCCAAAAAACAAATCCCCTTCGGTCGAGAGTCCATAAAAGAAATATTGCGCCATTAGCTGCCGAATCGGATTCCACTGCCTTCTTCCGTTTTCTTACCAAAAATGTGGGTTTCCGTGTGAAAACCAGCGATTGAGTTGTCCATAGCAACCACTCGATGTCCATCTGATGGAACGTCGTTTAATGCCCAAGAGCATTCATGGGAATTTATACGTTTAAAATATTCAGGGCATGCAATAGCCATGTGGTTAGTTCAAGATCTCAACAGTCGACTATCGTAAACCAAGTAGAATGATCAGTTTGAAGTACTTTGAGTGACTTCTGTCTTCAACTGTTGGTCGTCTAATCCGCTGATGACGTCAAAAAGAGATTGTCATTCGTGTATTCAATTTGTCCCTTCAGTCGGTTAATAGCCGTCTTGTTAATCTTCAAGCATACGAAAATGTTGTTTTAATGTTAATATAAGATTCATTGACAAACTGTGATTTGAACAGAAAAGAAACACACTTGGAACAACCTTAGGATAACATACACAACGACCGTATTACTTGAACATTTCATGCAACTGATCGAGAGCTGAAACGATGGCTTAACTGTTCTTGACGTAAAATCTCGTGATCTTGAGCAGCAACGTTGAGAAAATAGAGAATTGCGAGAAAAGCCAAAATGAAAACATTGCACGTGACAACCTCTTGAACTACGTGTACCACTTCTTCAGGAGAATATGCCAATTCCGAAACACCTTCAACGATCAAATAGATCATGTAAAACACAGCAAAGAGGATCAATGGACGCTGAAACGGACGTTGAACACCGTAATCATCTTCTTCACATACCGCAACGTAGATGGCCGGCAAATATAAAAGCGGAATTCGTCGGCGATTTCCAACAAACAACAAAAACGGTGTGATAATCACTGAAACATTCAGAACGATGGCAATACAGAACGTAAAATTGGACGGTCGAATGACTTGAATGTCTGGTTGTTGTGACAATTGAATGGAGTAGATTGTATCACGACAAAGCACATAACTCCAGGATATGAACATAAGAAACGAACTAATCGCAGTAACCCGCTGCAATAAGTTTCTTTGCTATTAAAGTGATCGATACTTACGTGCACATCCAGATTGCCAAAACAGAAGTGATGAATCGGAACAACTTTTTGGTTCTCAGACATTTCAGACTGAAAACTAAGAGCTTACTGTAACATAAGAACACGATCGTGAGCGTAAACTAACAGGATTTCAATCTAGTGGCAAAATGCATTGTCCCTGCTGTTTTATTCGATTCTCTTTGTTCAGTCGACGATCTCGTGATCCAAAACGATCGATGTCAGCGGAGGCGGACAACAAATGGAAACGCACTCGACTGTTAAACTTCTGTCCTTTGCTTTCGGAACGCCATGTCAGTTTGTTTGACAATTGCGAAACAAATCAATTACTGTTTATAACAACAACAAGCTTATAACAAGCAATTAAAGCGTAAAAAGAAATCAAAAAAGTCGGAAAACAACAGTTCGACATCACAATTCCTGTGGTTTCTTCGAGTTCTTTTGAGAACGGATGTAGTGTAGATCACGAATCAACAAGTCGATCAATACGAGGAAAAGAAGAAGAAGCATGAAAACAAACTGAGCAGCACACGTGTCGTGAAAGAACTTTGCTGCTTTGATTGCGATTTCATGGTTGAAATTGGGTTTTATGACGTTTGTAACGGTCTTAAAAAAGAACTGAATCTCGCTGAAAGTGCCAATATACGTGTAAACGAGAAAAAACCACGCGCATGCTGTGTAAATAGTCTGAAATACATAGAAACAAAGTCCAAGTTTAGCAGGTAACACACCGAAAGAAAGATTAATGGGATGAGCAGAACCCATTGTCCAATTCGGTTGCCAACAATTCCCATCGCAAAGCCTACGAAGGTGATTAAACCGATCATTGTCTCATACGAAAAGAAGTTGCACGTCAACCAAGAATGCAAGAACGTAGTGACCACTGTCGCAAGCAAACCAATAAATTGGACAACCAAACACACGTTCTAAACAACTATTTAGACATCGAGTTCGTTTGAAACTTACTGTCACATGAAAGCCGCAAAAGGAGGTGACGCAACGGCACAACAATTTTTTGTCTTGAGTCGCTTTCGAATCCTCCATTTTGATTACAAACTGAAATAAGTCACGTTGAAGCTTACGGCAAACAATTTTGGCAGATAAAATCGCTATCGACAACAACCAGCAGCTTTGGTGAAACTAAGACGCCATTTCGGGCAAAAGGTCGTAAAATCAAATCGAAGATTCTGTTCATTGCGGAAGTTCCCAGCGATTTAAGAAAAATCAATGGTTGCAAAGCGGCAAACAGACAAACCGAAATGTCACGGTTTGTTTTCGTTAAACGGCAGAGTGAGAACATCTGCTACCGCCGATTGAAGGAAACAACGATTTCGATAAAAACATTCAAATTTGTGTAAATCAGAAATTCACAACACGATCCCTAAAACTATCGATCGCTAGTAGGTTGCAGTTAAACGAGATGAAAAGATATTCGCATATGCTCCTTTTATCAGTTTCTTTATTCGCGCATTGACGGCGTCTTTGTAGCTTTTTGATGTCATATTTGATCATCAGTTTAATGACTGCGAGTTGATTTGCTTTTGAGTCTTTTGATCAAACGGCGTTTCAATTGATCGAAGATATCAAGAGGTTACAAAGTCCGATTATCAGAAGTGAGAGCTCTTACTCTTCCTTCTGACTTGTGATCGCCGAGAATCTTTTTTAAATACTCTGAAGGTAACTTCTCCGTAAATCCAAACACTTTATTTGAATGTAGCTAGAAATAAATAAAGCAAATGATGGAAAGAAACTATGAAGTTTTTGTGTTTTCGGATTTCGAACGACTAGATCCCTGGGAAGCTCTAACTTGACTGTTTTCTTCTCGTTGTCTTTTAACATTTGATTTCGATACCAACAAACCATCGTATCCATTTGCTTCAGTTTCGTTGTGATCTTTCGGTTAATTCTCGAACTTATCAGTTGAGTTCAAATCGCTTATTTTTTCCTGGTCATCTTCTTTCTTCGGCTGTTCGTTGTTTTTTGTGAGTTCTAAATCAGAAATGAAAATAACAGAAAAATCGGTTTACTTTGTTTTTCCTCATAACCAGTTAAATGAAGACTGTCAGTCTCGTCTGTCTGATGCATAGGATGACGCTGAGTAATTGCTTCTGAAGTCATCAACTAGAACTTTTACAGCAAACCAACTCACCTGTTGTTTCCATCGAACTTTCCTCCGAGCTTAGTTTCTTTTCTAAACCTTCCCGTCGTTCTGATTCTGCTGATTTCGGATGCTGATGTTCTTCTTTCGAATCGTCTGTTAACAGTTTACGTTTACGATCAGGTTCGTAATTGGAGTTTTTGTTCCATTTTGGTCTCTAAATAAAACATTTAACAAACTGTGAACGTTGAAGTCAAATTACGTTACGTGGATATTCGTACGAATCGTATTCGTCACTTGGTCTCGGACGACTGAAACTCCGATGACCGTAATGAGTTGGTGGATGAAAAGGCCGTTGTTGGTGATTGCCTTCGTAGAACTTCGGTCGATATTCTTCTGGACGCGTGTGATAATGTTTTCCAAACCAATTTGCGGGAAAGTGGTGCGAAAAGTGACCTTCATCTTCAGTTGATCGATCTCTTACTTCCTTTGATCGATGCTCCTCAGAAGTACAATCGATTGCAATAAAAGAAAAATAGACCAGGAATAGTGAGCGAATCAACATTTCTGTTCGCATTAACTGAATGAAAGAATCCCAACAAACAGTCGAAGTCTTTTATAACCGCATTTGACATTGCAATCCGGTTCCAAGATACTACATTGAGACGCGATGAGCTAATTTGCTGTTGCATAATGACCCATTAGTTCGTGTTTATGAGCTCAACTTCTGTGAACAGAAGTATGACTGATGCTTTATACGATTTTTATGTATCAGTTGCTTTTACAAACATGTCTATTTTTGTCGAGCAAACACTTGGAATTGAGGAAAGCGGCGAAGCAGAAAGAGGGCACTGAATTGGATACATCGAGATGAATCGCCGGCTCTTGTTCGGTTGAACCTGCCGAAGTGTCTTTAGACTTAATCCCGTTGACTTTACGCAACCTTCCACTTAACGTCCATGTGCGGTCAAGTTGTCTACCGATCAGTTTGAATTGTTGTTTTCGGTATGACTTACAAAGCAGAAGGTTAAGTGTGCGTATTATTTGTTATTATTACTCTCGACATGGCACTCCAGATTTGAGCGGTATTCTTTTAACACGACTAGAGCTTGCATGATTGATGATTAAAAGATGATTTCTAAGCAGAAAATTCCACTGAATGTTCGAAATAACTTCTAAATGCTCACAATTTTGAACGATTACCTGAATCGAACGAATCTATGCTTCGAGGATACTCAATTCGGAAATTCCTACTGTAGTCGTTCTTTCTGAGGAAGTCATTTGACGAAACTGCACTTAAAAGGCCAATTTGTTTTTCACATTTGCGCTTCATTTTACCCTTCTTGAAGCGCTCGTTTTTGTCAACCGTAAGCGAAAGTCTCGAGCGCGATATGAAGAGCCAAAAAGGAAAACAAAATGCGGACAGACGACAAAAATGCCAAGCGCAGTAATTCGATTTAGCCAATTCGCCCGAAGCCAAGAGCTTGGCGGCTTTTGCCGTTCCCTGATGGACAACGACGAACAAATTGCGGTCTTCAGTCCAACCGTATGGCGTCTCTATGTGCTTGAAAGATTACTGTAGAATCGAGAAGTGTACACAATTGTACCAATTCGAAGCGATGATAATTTGAGCAAAACGATGTCCACGAAGTGATTATGCTAACGAGTAATTTGTTGGAATTCAAATGAACATCTAACCTCACAAGCAATTCGAACGTATTATATAAACAAAGTTTATTACTCGTACAACAAAGCGAAGTATCAGATCATAAACACAGGTGAAATGATGAGATCTTGCGAATAAGTTCAACAACATTCACTATCTGATGGATCAGGACATTAAATTCGAGGTTTTATTTTCACGATTTTGAACGTTAACCTTAAGAGATCAACCGGTTTGCCGTTAAGTTTATCCCTTCGACCATTTCACAGCGTGAACTCTACGATGCGGGGGAGGGGCGAACGAAAGGAGCCAATCCGCGACTTCGTCTCTTTTCCTCGCAGGGCACATGCGCTCGATTTTGCCTTCTACGGGTTGAAGTAACGACGCCGATGGCCATAGTGCCGTTTGGACAAACGAGCGGACTTCGATTTGATTTCCGTCGCACCGTAACTCGCTGAAGACGGTGCACGGTGGGCGGACCGGTGGGACGAGTTAAAGAAACGAATTTGGCACTCGCCATCGTTTTACCCATTTTTCTGTGCCGTGTTTCCACTGACCGTTTGTCCCGCTTCAACGACCAAATTTGGTTAGATTTACAGGCAAATCGATTTAGACGCGCGTGGAGCAATCCGTCCGCTCTAAATCGATTATTCTCTCCTTCAAATCAAAGGCCTTTGCGGATCAGCGATTTCTGTAAATGAATTTCGATTCTTAATCAAATTGGTCGGCATTTATTAGTGGGAATCCTCATTCAATTTTCTGTGAAATTAAGAACACGGAAGAGTTGTGTTCTTGTTGTCGAAAAGAGTATCGCAATCGAAGAGGTTGTGACAATAATCAACTTCGCCAAAGTTCGGCAGTGAATCCTCACACGATTGAACTTTTCGGTCAATCGATAAACGGGTTACAAAGACTGTTTTGGTTTGCAACAGATAAGAACACCAGTTGGGAGGTCCAAGTTGATGATTGAATTCAATCGTACGAACGAAATCAATTGAAATTTGGAATCCAAGGTTTTCGAAGCGATCAGAGGGTTTTGAATTGAAATTATGTTGAAGACGCGTATGAGAGTTTGTAGTTCAGAGTTACAGAACGGTAATAATCAATCGATTTTAGGCCAGTTTTTTGAACGTTGAAACATGAGCAGCACTGGAAACAATTCAAATGGTAACGGAAACTCGAATGGAACACCGTTAGATGCGGACAATGGAGCCGCCGAATCGCCCGATCTTTCGCCCACGAATCTCGGTGGTTTGGCCTCAAGTCAAGCGGCGGTGCTACAAGCCGTTCTACCCGATGCAATGGTTAGTGAAGCGCTGAATAACGTTCAAGTAAGTAGAACAGCACGCCAAGAATGCACGTATTTCGATTGGGCTATCAAATTCAACAGTAAAAACAAACGTTGCAGCTTCCCGACTTCGATTGTCCAACTGCAAGTCGGTTGACTGCCGAAGTTTGCGCCCGAACTGGTGGGAAATAAAATCAGCGCAGGATTCGTCGCTCTTCGACAAAATTTTATTTCGGAAAATTTTGTAAATCGCATTTATCTTTCCCGCATTCTCAACGCGGTTTTATTCACGGTCCAATAGTTTGGAAACGAGTTTACGGCAAAAACTTCACAGTCCTCAGTTTATGCTGCTCGCTGTAATCTCATCTTCGCACCCTCCATCATTCGATTTGCGCTGATGATTAGGTTCGGTTGAGAACAAATTCATTTTGCTCCAATCGCAGCAACGGTTTTGAGCAATCGAATAACTTACCGATTACCGTATGCTACGGGAAATCGCATTTGAAGCGAGAGAAACCTGAACAAAAGAGCGTAATCGTGATCTCAATCACCTGAGTTGTTCGGAAATCAGAACGAAAATGGAAAACAAAACCCAACGTAGTGGTGGAGCGGTCAAATGACTGAAGAAGCGCTGAACATCGTTGTAGTGGCAAACACAAGGGAAGGACAGATAACTTCATAAAGCGTAGATAATTTTGTTTCAAAAATACCAAAAACAAATTAACGGGCAGTCGCGCTTCGGCCCATTTGCTATTCGCCACCACGACTCCTCCCAGTCTTCATTTTTTTCTAGCGGAATTAGTTTACGCGCAACTGTCCTGGATCTTCTTACCATGCAGCGATGATGCTGTTAAGTGAATTAAACCCCCAACTCTGATCATTCATCCCAACATCGTTACCACTTACCAGCAGTCTTAGCAATGGAACTGACGCGCTTCGAATGAACCTTATTTAACTTCAACTGCCCTATAATCTTCTTAAATTATGATTGTTTTCAGTTTCAATTCCAACATTCGCTTCCGACCGACTTCCCATATGGCTATCCATCGCTTGCTGATACCGCTGCGTTAACCAACTCACTACGTCCAATCGTTGATGGAACCCACGCCGGATTAAACGCACTTTCAGGTTCGATTGATCAGCAAAAAATAGAATTTCGAGATTTAGAATGCATTTCCGATTCGTCTTTCAAAAAGATCAAAGCCGAGAATTCGGGAAACCAACGAAATGGCAATTCGAGTGTATTTCCGAGTTCAATTTCCCATCAAAATGCACCGGCACGCCGTCGGCATCGAACCACGTTTACTCAAGAACAATTAGCTGAGTTGGACAAGGCTTTTCAATCGTCCCATTATCCGGACATTTATGCACGAGAAGAATTGGCGCGTATTACAAAACTGAATGAAGCACGCATACAAGTAAGTTTCGTTGACTACTGAAGTTGTATACTGTAGCCAATGAAGTGTGTAAGCACATCATTTTGATAGTATTCGTATTCAGACGCATACACTTTATCATGTTTTTGATTAATATCTTGGTCGTGTCTAAATTTTCCACGAAGCAAAAACTGTCTTTGAGTGCTTGAGCAAATGCCACTTCTCATCCTCTAATTAGTCATTCAGGTCGATTGAGCATTGTTGTTGTTTGATGAAGTTCATTAGCTAAGCTCTTGGCACCACAATTTCCCGCTTTCACTTAACTTGCACACAAGAATCTCTTGTTCAATAGTTGTGTTCATTTGCATTTCCGGAAGAGCCAATTGAAATTGTTGGTCGTGAAAGCCAACGAACAAAATCGAGGGACATTTCGCGCAAGACATGTGGTCAATTCAAAGGATAAGAGAGCAAATTGACTCTTCAATCGTTTTCGACAGCAGCGGATTAGTCGCAAATCGTTCGCTTCTCAATTTCACAGTTCATCTGTTGCGCACAGTTTTTGGACATTTCAAACTTCTCTTACTGTTTTCAGCAGCGACAGCTGCAAACTTTCGGAAGTTCGAACAAAGTTCCCGCTGCGATAATTCCAACTTTCTTCTCATGATCCGAACTGACCTCCTCATGAAAGAGTGTAACGCGCGGTTTCGTAGCGAACAAATTAGTTCGTTACGAATAAGACAAGAGAGTCAATTGTCGTTCTCCGATGCCCCCCAATTATCACAGTTTTTGCGCCATGAGATGGACTCCAAATCAACTGCCGTCCGAACAAAAGCCAACACATCTGCTCGGCGGATTATTAACAGCGCACAGAAACTGCGAACAATTTTTTCCACAGTCAAAACAAACGGCGGTATGATTTCAAAAGGGATTGAAAACATTCGGTAGATCTAAGATTTTGATGCAAGTGAATTGCACAATAGTCTTGAGACGACTTATAGTTCTGTGACCATAAGACTTACTAGCACATTTAATTCGAAACCTCAGTAATTTGATCGGATCGAGCTGGATGCTTTTGACGTTCTAGGACCTCGACTTGTTTCTTGAAATGATTCAAGAAATTGCTTTTGCTACTTTAAGACTGCAGCTGTCTTATTGTTATTTAGACACACATGCAAAACAATATAAACTGTGGTTAAGAAGGTTCTACAGCAACTTCTTCAGGTTTGGTTTCAAAATCGTCGTGCAAAGTATCGAAAACAAGAGAAACAATCAAGCAAGTCCATTTCGTCTATTCCATCAATGTTTCCGAATGGAAATGGGAATTCCGGTGGAGCTGCGGGACAAATAATGCGACCGATGTATCCCGTTTCAACAGTTGCAACCACACCACGAGCTATTGAGTCGTCTTATTGGTGTCCACCCTATCAAATGCCACGCCAAATCAATTATCCAAATACGACAATGTACGGAATGTCCACTCCATCATTTGGACAAGTGATGACGAAGTAATCGTTTTCATTTAATGAGCTGACTATAATATTATTTAGTTCTCAAATGTCATTTCAAGATACGGCTGAAGATATCTACAACAAAAGTCTGGCTTTTCGTATGTCCGCTTCCAATGCAGGACTTGGAAACTATCCGACTCAGGATCCACCTCAAGGTCAATAATTCACGTTTCAAACGTTCGCTCATTCTTCTTGCGATCTCGGTTGTTATTGCTTTCTGTATTTTGCTAACAAAATAAATAATTCTGATCTCAATTTGTTTACTGTTCAGATCAAGCGATCATTCAGAATGTACAGAAACCGTTCACTTAATACTTCGTTCACTTCTTTTCGAAGTCGTCGCGTTTTACTGCTCGACGTCGATTTCTTCGGTGGTGTCCCGAAGCTGATCCTCGTTTTCGACATTGATCTGTATGCACCAATTCATATTCCGGATAGCAGAAGTACGCGTCTTCAAAGTCCAAAATGGGCGATGGTTTACCTAAATTAGCAGTTCCAACTAATTCAAATGTTTTCAAATACCCAATGTCTTCATTGCGTTTGTGTATTGAAAGATACCGCCGCGTAATCCAATTTGAACTACACCGTAAACTGTTGAAGTAGCATCGACTTTTGTGTTCTTGATCGGATCGCTGAAACATCAATGATCAGTAAACTTTCCGATTACATAGTTTGAAATGGCCATTGCGTCAATGACCGTAACCAACAGTCGACTTACCGATTTGCAATGAAAGTGGCGTTAATTCGATAATGGTTGTCCTTGACGACCTGAAAGATTATAAAATTAAGATAAACAAACTTATTATCCTTGACAACCAACCTCGCCAGTAACTTGAAGTTTACCGCAATCGCTCTGCGAGCTGAAATTCGGTTTATATGAAGTTAATGCGATTATATGCCAATGTGTGATTTTTGAGCATTAAAATGACCGTATTCAACAGCTAATCTTTTAAAACAGAACCCACCCAAGAGCCTTTTCGAGTCTTTCGGATTGACCGCAAATGGTCCAATGTTTGTTGACGAATTTCAGCGACGCCAAAACACTTTTTCGTAAAACCGTCGGCCAATTTTGCAGTCGATTCACTTGACTGAGATCGGCATTTGGATATTCGACTCGCTAAACAAAGTCGTCTGTAGGAGCACAGAAGTCCGTGATTGAACTTACAAATCGAACGACACGAACTGCCGGTTCATCTTGAGCGAAAGTTAACGAAACCATGAGGAAAAAACTTCCAATGAGAAAGGAGTTGTGAACAACTGAGTTTAACGAGTTCATGATTCTGAAAGTAATTAAGAAATGAGTGTAACGTGAACATTGCAATCAAAAATGTTCGCGAACTTTGCCTCTGTAAATCCTATGACTAAGGAGTTTGTTTTCATTTGCGATCGAAAATGGGTCAATTGAATGAACAGAATTTGAACAAAAAACATGCGCAAGTTGCAAGACTCATCTTTTCGTCGATCATGTTCGAAAGATTTCCAAGCGAATGAGTCTTGTACTTGACCTCAAAACCAAGACCAAAATCACTAAGATCTGAAGACGCAAGAAGTTGTAATCTGCATACTTTCACGTGGGATTCAGATGGGAATTCCGTTCAATCGAGTTTCTGTTCTTCAGTTCAGTTTACGCACTAAAACCGGAATACGAGAAATCTACATGTATTTTAAGTCGCTCGTTCGATCTCCTTAGATGTCAATGAAAAGGAAGATTAATTGAGTCATGAACGGCACATTCTCAACGAGCTGAAAATCAAGTGAAATCACCAGACATCCGAAGAGTTTACTTTCTCATGAACGGAAGCAAAAAGACGCTGTGTCGATTACATTGCGCTGTCACGGTTTGAACAAATTCGTTGGAAGAAAAATAATTGGAACATGTTTCCCATGATAAACTTCTCCGGAATTGTCTTCAATTCGAACGATCGAAGAAGTTTATTTCCGTCTGAAAGATCAATTGCCCAATTACTCACGATCACGTTTCCGTAGCGATTCCGCAACCTTCGATTCAATTTGCTGCGTATTCGTGGAGGTAAGAAGAACGTCGGTTGTCCGTTCTTTCCCTCCATTTTCGTCATTTGTAATCGGATGAGCAATCGAGGAGACGAATTGCGCGTGTGTCCACTTCACTTGGATGAACAGTCGCACAAAGAGATCGTCCGGAGGTATGAGTGGATTTTCATTCGTCTTTTACGGCGCAAATTTCAATGAGAGAAATCGTTCGTGTTATAGAGCCGGGAAACATCGCTGTCTTATTGACTGCAGTAATTGGATTTCGACGACACGAGAAGGTGATTAAGAACAAGTGTTTCGTGAAGTTGTATAAAACGATCGCGCTGTTGACTTACAGCGCCAAAAGACAAAAAAGTGAAATTGAAACTTGAGATTGTGATCGAATTTTAAATCAACGATAACCAGAAAGGTCTTTTGATTGTTGTGATCAGCAAAAAACAAAGGTGTTTTAGCCACTTGTTATCGTCATTAGAAGTCCAAAATTAACATAAGTTAGAATAGAAGTGTAGAAATGAGTCAAAATTTGGATCACATTGTTTCGTCAACGGACGTAAATTGCAGTCGAGTTCTTTTGTCCGGTCTTTAGATTGACAGTGCAGGACGGTCAGAATGCCGTCTGATGGTGCTGATGCAAACGTTCCGTTGACGCCGGAGAACAATCCGGTAAGCTGTCGGAGTTTATTTGAAATATACGTTCCAGACGTTCACCCAAGCACTTCAACAATGGTTGGGCCGTTTCTTTGGTTGGATTTACAGCCCGGGCATCACTCCGACTCGAATGCTAACCGCTACGTAAGTAAACGACACCAACACCGCGAACTCATTTTCTCAGTTCAACTTCTGATATCGTGCCAAATGAACCGTCGAATATTCAACCGGCTGCTTTATCGATTTATCAAAATCCTCCATCGGATCCAAAAAACACAAAGAGTGAAACACGTGAGGGCCAAACGAACACTGTGAACATGAAATTGGACATTGCGATCGGAACCAACGATCCGATTTTTAATCAGGAGAATCTGCCATTGGCTAACGACTACAAAAGCGTTATAATCAGCGATGCGTGGAGTACCAAAAAGAAGACGGCGGGTGGTGCTCCGGGACAGCTGCTAAGTCAGTAATATCAACTTCATGTATCACTGTTTTGCTTTTCAGATCAATTTCATCGTAATCCTCAATTCGTGGCCAATATTAGCGCCCAAAACGAGAAGGACAAACAAGTTCCTATTGTCTACGAATTGGCATTGAAACAACAGGACAAAAAGCCACCAACTACGCCGCCATTCATGGGAGTTCTCGTTTATCGTGTTCCGGAAGAGGAGTCAGAACGTACACGAAAATTTGAACCGTCGTTTTTCAATGACAAAACGAATCTTCCGGTTTTCTATCAACGTGTTTTCTCAGGTCCAATCGTATGTTATATCGCGGATTACATTCATTTTATCGTGCATTTCAGTGTCGTGAAAGTTTTACATTGGATTCTGGACTTTACCTCTTCGTTCCGTCTACTTTTTATCCTGGAAAAAATGCCGAGTTTGTTTTGCGCATCTTTGTAAAAGGAAAAATCGTTGTTGTGGATCTCGTGTGATTGAACGACAACGCAAATTTCGCAACCCGTTACTTTCTTGGGTTCTTTCTCGAATAAATAGTTTTGATGCGAAGATTAGAATCACTCGAGTTTGTGTTCGATGAAATCCCGGTACGAGAATTTAGTTTCTGTTCTACAACCGTACAACAGTTTTTGGTCACAAACAATCCGAGTGGATTGTGAAAACTTGTTTTTTGACTCGATCGGCATCGCTCAAAGTTCGCTTTTGACTCGCGTTCTATTTGCTCAGTCAGGAGTCGATAATCCTCGAGGCCTTAAATAACTCTTGAAATCTGCTTCTTGTTCGAACAAAAGCTCAAGTTTTACGGATGTGGCTACTCTTTGGTTACCAACTTGTTAGCCAACAGACATAGTGATAATTTTAGTCTCTCTTTTGTTCTATTGATTAGTCAAACTTGTTGTTGGGTATAACGTTTGCTGTTTGTTTGTGCAATCACTCATCGAGCGATTTCATTGTACGTTGAACGTGACCCTTTGCGTAATCTCTACAATTCGAAATGTTGCCGTTGAGCGTGAAAACAACGTGAATTTTGAAGAGCGAGAGTCCACAGTTTTTATCATTCTGTGGGCGTCACAAAACTCTTTGGTCGGAAGTGAAAAACAACTTGTCGCGTTTATACGATTCGTTTGAATCGACTGTGTTTCTAGTCGGATCAATAGGCACGTTGAAATGATTGTCGTCCGCTCAACGCTCATTTTCTTTTGTGTTTTGCTGACATTCTATATTGTTGCATCCAACACTCTGAATTGTTGGTAAGCTATCTCTCCTGAATGCTGTCCATTTTTATGTACAGCGTGGCCCGAAATGAATTGCATAGTCGGCGTTGTGGGAAAAGTTTCTCGAGACTGATTTTCTCTGGCCAATGTATATATTTTTCGAGCCCCTATGGTCCTCAAATTCATCTGGGCCCAAAAACGGAAAAGTCAATTTTCCAAAATTCGCTTTTACTCCCCCCTGTTGGCGTGCTCGCGCCTGGTTTCTCGATTGGACAAAAAGACGGTTAATTCAAAATTGAGTTGTCAAATCTTCTCGGCGTGGCCTTTTCATATAAGAAAGCAGGGTTTTCTTCTGTTTCGTCTGTTCTTTTGCTCGTTTTAATTTCCTTAACTGATGGGTTACACGATCAACGGAAAGCTCATCTTCTGCGGGTGTTCATTAAAGAGCATTACGAATATGCCAAGTTTCTGTCGCAAATTCATCGAGAAGAGGAGAACGACCAAGCTCAAGTTCCCGATTTTCGCAGAAATCGCGAATTGAGAGAACGAATAGCGGCCACTTTTCCTTGTCGTCTTCAACATTGTCTTAATCAAAACGGAAGACTAGTGGAAACTCGTTAAAACCTTTTTTGTTGTTTTGTTAATGAAAAGTTTTCAATCGAGAAACCAGGAGCGAGCACGCCAACAGGAGGGAGTAAAAGCGAATTTTGGAAAATTGACTTTTCCGTTTTTGGGCCCAGATGAATTTGAGGACCATAGGGGCTCGAAAAATATATACATTGGCCAGAGAAAATCAGTCTCGAGAAACTTTTCCCACAACGTCGACTATGCAGTTCATTTTGGGCTACTCTGTATTTCAGGGTGTTTGATAGCGACAAAGATGAACCACTAAAGGAAGTCGAAGGATGCTATGCGTGTGTCAACGTTACTCTCAACGAGATCGGAGTCTTTCCTTACAAAAACCAGCATACGAAGGGATGTTCTTATCAGGCAGAAAGCGAGCTCGGCTGTAAATTTGTCGACACTAATGGAAAGTTGATTTTCATGCTTTAATTTTGTTATTATCTAAATAACCGTAAGTTCACAAAAACGCAATGTCTAAACGATATGCTGTGACTTAGCGAAAGAGAAATTACCAGAAAAGTTGAGCTGTTGGCGGAGTTCTAAAGATCAAATATCGGATGTAAAAAACGATGTTTAGGTACAATGTGTGTGTGTAACGATGGCGATTTCTGTAACGGAAACGAAACAAAACCGTGGGAAAAAGACGTCGATCAGCAGTCAAATGGAACGCTTTTGACTCGACTCTTCATCTAATTCTCAACATCGATCATTCAATACTCATCAGTCATTTTATTTTTGAGACCCGTTTTGTAGATCGTCGATAACTCGCTTCTTAATTTCCCAGGAATACAAATAAATCGACTGTTTTAGAGTAGTTGTCCTATTTACTATTAGGTATTCGATCAAACAAAAAACGAGCTTTTAAAGTCTGTAGAAATAATTGCAGTTTGCTATTGAAGTTAGAAAAAGCAACAGAATTCAACGTTTTTAGGTCGTTGCTCTCATGTGAATCAGCGTAGAAATGTGAATCTTCGTGAATCCGAAGTTTTTGTTTCGATAATCGCTTTTCGACAGTCCTTGAGTTATGTTCAAACTGCTCTTGTTCTTAGTCGGATTTGTTGTTTTAATTAACGGGAATAGAATAAGATGCTACTGCCGCAATGCGATGAACTGCGGAAATGAGGTAAGGTCGATAGAATTTCACTTTAGTCTTTTTAGTTAAATGTCATTACAAACTGTCTATCTTGCGGACGTTTGATTATGAACAACTCTTCGAACGTCTACTTGGGATGCTTTCGGAATCGGATGTTTCGAGAAGGCTGTCACGCAAATGACCATGTAGTTTACTGTGCTTGTAATCGCGATTTGTGTAATTCGCCTGAAAATGTACCTTAATCGAAGTTTGACAATAAAAATCTTGAAGAATTGAACAGACGACGTAAATGGTCGCGTCGTATTTGATGCCAAATTGCTTTTTATTTCTATTGATTCATCGAAGCCAATAAAATTGAAAGTACTGGAGCGTATTCTTTTTTGCACAAAACTACAAACCTGCTGAATTGAATGGTCGTTTATGCTTCTTTCTGTAGGTGCGAATTCTCGGATAACATCCAACGCAGTTCGACATAGTGAAACGGTTAAATTTGCAGAACAGCTCATTCAAGGTCCTTTGAGGTGTAGAAGGTGCGACCGAACGTTTATGCAAAGAGGAGAGGTTGAAGAAGACGGGTTGAGGTGTGTTGTGCATGAATTCAGCAAACAATCGATTGGAAGAACGAAAATAAAATGCAGCAAATTGACAATCAAAAGTTTCATTGCCAAGTTTCGAAGTTTTTGATTCACGTCTATCCAAGAGAAACTTCTTTTAACGATGCTTACGGTCGATCATCCCGTGGGTTATCCGAAAGTGAAACCTCGAGAAATGCAGTTGTTTAGCAAGTTCCGTTCTTTGCCGAAATCCGAAACGGATTACCGCATCACTGCGAAATCGATCTCGATGGCGATGCCATTTACGGCGCAGAACGAGCCATTTGGTTTGAATTCAAGGTAAGTTCTCAAGAAGATTGTAAACGACAATCCTTGTAGACTAACGGCGGAACGGCTCTTCATCTGAGTATTAGGTAAAAGATCACAATTCAATATTTAAACGAAGAAACTTTCAATCAAGAACTCTTTTCTAAACGTTCTGTTTACTGATGTTTTTAATGTTTAACGTTTTATAATGGGCTTAAACGCCGAAAACATCGTGATTGCAAACCATCTGCATCACGGCAAATGGGGCCATGAGCATCGTGAGTTTTCAACCGTTAATCCCGGTCAGCCGCTCCGAATGCACGTCGAATTTCATGACAAAAAGTTTCATGTAAGAAAACTGTCCAAATGGTTTTCATGTTTTAATCTAGATCAACATCAACGGACGCAGCTTTCACTACACGTGCAAACTTCACAGTCACGACATTAATGTAATTCCGATCACAACAACAATTATAACTTTTTGTTTTAGCGACTGGAAATTAGAGGCGATTTGGTGATCAGAAGTTTGCGTTTTCATCACATGGAAAATCATTTGCATTTGTTTCAACCAATTCAATCGGCGTGTCCGCCACAAACCTACGGACAACCGACAGCTTATGCTTATTCTCCACAAGCTTATCCTCCACCGCAGAATCACTATGGTCGCGGTTATTGAACATCAAAATGATGTTAAGGTTTCTTGAAGTAACGGTCAATATCGCAATCTACAGTCATGTTCTCTCAAGTGAATAAAAACCATTAAAAATTAATAAAACGGAATCATTTTACTTTTGAAATACGTTTCCTAAATAATTCACACCAACTTCTCGTTTCATTTCATAAATTGCTTGAAGTGAGTCACTTGTTGACACAGATTTCAAAAGCGAAAAGGCAATCACAGCGTTTATCGATAACAAGACCTTCAACTGGCAAACAAACAGTCACTGACATTATACGCCCTTTCGTGGTCGTGTAGACGAGAAGGGTGGAGAGTGGAATTGAAAATAAACATTGTAGCTCAAATAAAATCAACTTGTGTTTCTGTTAATTGACGAGTTTAAATGCAGACCTTAAATCAAGTGGTAGGTTTTCATCTTTTTGTGCTTCTTTTGTATTCATATTTCAGCCCATTCCTTTCTATCAAGATATTGTGAACGATGGTATTCCACGCAATGGCGAAATCGAGTTGCATGGCGAGGTTCTTCAAGGACAAGATCAAGCAATCACCTTTGAACTTCGAGCTTTAGATGGCTGTGTATTACATGTAAATATTAGAATGGGATTAAACAACGATCATTGTACAATCTTCAATTCATATGAGCGCAAACATTGGGGACATGAGAATCGATACAATATCCCAATCCACCCGGGTTCTCAATTGAACATGAAAGTCATAAATCATTGGACGAACTGGGAGGTTAGTCACAAGTTTCAAACTACTTTAAAAACGTTTGTTTCTGATCACAATCAACGGTCAAACTCACAAGTTTCCACATCGTATTTCTGCTAATCGGATTACGCGATTAGAAATTCGAGGCGATGTCCGAGTTCATTCACTACATTTTCGTCATCTCGAAAGTCACGTGCGTTTGCCAGCACAATTTCCTCCTTATCAACCCTCTTTCAATCCACTGCCCTATCAACCATCCGGTATTACCGAGATGGGCCAACAGGTTGCTCATGTTGCAACACCTAATCAAGGTCTGGGCCAAGGATTGTATCCCAATCCAAACATCGGCAGTTACGGTCAACCGACACCCAATCAAGGACAAAACGATCCTCGAGGATATTATTAATCCACCAACAAAATACCATGTCTTATTTGCTGATTTCAATAAACAGCTTTGAAGTTATAAAATTGATATAACGATAGAAATAAGTCGACATCATTACTCGAAAAAAATCAAGTTATTTGAACATCAGTGACTGATCATCGCTTTGCGTCTTCCGGTCACCTGGTGGTTGTTTGAGTGAATTGAATTTTAGTATTAGCGCAGATGTAGCAGGTAGATAATAAAAAGCGTTATTAGATTTAAAGAAGGTCCAAAAACTTACTGGAAAACTTCACCAATCCTTCTGACATACACATTGTGCAACAGGAAATCATCAGACATCTCTAAGATCTTCGATTTTGCAAACGATTATGATCAGCAATAGAAAGAAACCTAAAAGAGCACAACGTAAAGATTCTTAGTTTACAAATTTTCTCAATCACTTATCTTCTCGTTCCTTGATCTCAATGGCAATCAAACGATAGGTTCCATGACTCAACGGAAAGAATATACGATCTTTTGAGACATGCAAGTATAGCACATGAGTATGACTGTTGAGTAAACTATAAACCCATCAAAACAAGGAAGCCGACTTGGATTGTTGTCATGGCTAAATATGGAGGTAGCACTTCTTCTTTAATAGTCAATTAAGTAATTAACAAAAAGATTAAAGAGAAACGGTGGACAAATAGCCGAATAGACCAAAAAGAACCGCTTGCTTCTACTCACTGCAACATGACATGCAAAAACACAAGTTCGTGTTCGTCAGATGTACAGGGTGTCTCAGTGAAAATTGACGTTTTGAAATCGAAATATCTCTTTTCAGAGTTGACGAATTTTTATACGGTTTTTTGTATCAGGTAGCTCGAGATTGAAATTTTTGATAGAGGTAACTTCCACTTCTTCAATTTACTGCGAAGATCACAAAAATTGTAATCTTCCGAAATTTCTCATTTTTCCCCACATTTTTCGCTTTGAATAATTCGTTTCGAGATTTTTGTAAAGCAATTTTGATGCTTAGAAAAACAAAACAAAAAAGCTTTTTATTGGATTTCAAAGTGCCAACCGCTGTTTTCAACAACTTTTTCAAGACGATTTTTGTATTCATCAATTGCTCGATCAATCGTCGCTTGATCCAAGTTTCGAAACTCATTTTCGATTCTTTCTTGCAATTGATCCAAACTTGCGAGCTTCGTTCGATAAACCCGGTCCTTCACATAACCCCATAGCGAAAAATCACAAGGGGTGAGATCAGGACTATAGGGCGGCCAAGAAAGTGGGCAGGAATTTGAACCGAACCACAGCCCAGCCATCTGCCTTCAAAGTGCTCATCGAGCCACCTTCGAACATTTAAGTGCCCAAAATGAAGTCGAAATTGCCGTTGAACAGTCGTTGGAATACGGGTTGCAGCAAAACGAAGATCACAGAATGCTTTATGTTCATTAGACCATTTCATTTCGAAAATTTCGAACTAAGCACACAAAAAATGTGGGGAAAAATGAGAAATTTCGGAAGATTACAATTTTTGTGATCTTCGCAGTAAATTGAAGAAGTGGAAGTTACCTCTATCAAAAATTTCAATCTCGAGCTACCTGATACAAAAAACCGTATAAAAATTCGTCAACTCTGAAAAGAGATATTTCGATTTCAAAACGTCAATTTTCACTGAGACCCTCTGTATATGCTCGACAAGATTATCGGAGCACTAGTTGTAATTAGAAGCCTTTTTCTCTCCGATTTAACTCAATACAAAATCCGGATGTGAGAGAGTAAGCTTGGATGAAAAAGCTTCAAACTTGCAATTAATTTGAATAGCACATTTGACTATGCAGTTCACACGTTTGATCGTTTTGAGCAACGAGCTGACCGGAACATTGAGAGCTCAAGAGCTTCTGTTTGTCTCGAGCGGAATATTTGACTTCCATCACGCTCGCCAATGAGGCTGAAGGCTTGGAGGTAGTTAGTTGTTTTATTTTGAGTAATTATGATGAAAGTCGAGTATGATCACTTGACCGGAATTTTTGTTCTGATGAAATGGTTGTTTCTGGACGCGTAGAATCGAGAAGTTGACTTGAAGAGCAGTTGAATCGATTGGATTATGATCGCTTTTGTGGGACTTTATTTTAATTTCTTTTGATGATTATTGGGTGTTCCTCTGCTACTTTTGTTTTACATATGCTTCCAATTTCCTTTCCGAAATCACAGAGTTGTCTTTTTCTTCCACGGCACTGAAATTTGCCAAATTGCCTTTTCGTTTTTTTGCTAGTAACTTGTTGTCGTTTACGTGTGAATCTTCAAGGTTGTTTTAAGTTCACTTTTCAGACTCGCATTTACCTTGGCGAGTCGACGGAGACCACCCTTGGGTTTGGACGATCAGCAAAATGTCGGAAGATGCGGCAGATCGTAATGTGGAGATTTGGAAGATTAAACGTCTGATCAAGAGTTTAGAATTAGCACGAGGGTATGTTTTCAACAGCTTTTTCTAGTGCATTTTGATGTGTTTCAGCAATGGGACTTCCATGATTTCGCTTATCATTCCGCCACGTGATCAAATTGCACGAGTAACGAAGATGTTGGCCGATGAATACGGAACTGCATCGAACATCAAGTCCCGTGTGAATCGTTTGTCCGTTTTGGGTGCGATTACTTCCGTTCAAAATCGTTTAAAACTCTACAACAAAGGTATTTGCTTATCTGGAATGTTTTGATTTTGATTGCAATTTCAGTGCCACCCAATGGACTTGTAATTTATTGTGGTACGATTGTAACAGACGAAGGAAAAGAGAAGAAAGTGAACATCGATTTCGAACCCTTTAAACCCATCAACACGTCCTTGTATCTTTGCGACAACAAATTCCACACTGAAGCTCTTCAAGGTTGGTGATCGAACTTTTCATTGAGTGAAGTTGTTGGTTTAGCGTTGTTGGCTGACGATGTAAAATTTGGTTTCATTGTTATGGACGGTAACGGTGCACTTTTCGGTACACTGCAAGGCAACACACGAGAGGTCTTGCAAAAGTTCACTGTCGATTTGCCGAAGAAACACGGACGTGGTGGTCAATCGGCGTTACGTTTTGCACGATTGAGAATGGAAAAACGTCACAATTATGTTCGAAAAGTTGCTGAGACAGCTGTCGAGATTTTCATTAAAAACGACAAAGTCGTTGTTGCCGGACTAGTGCTAGCTGGTTCTGCCGATTTCAAGACCGAGTTGGGACAATCAGATATGTTCGATCAACGGTTGCAGGTAAATTCACATCTTATGTCTTTGATTTCGATTACTTTAAGGCCAAAATCATCAAGACAGTCGATGTCTCATATGGCGGTGAGAATGGTTTCAATCAGGCCATTGAGTTAGCGGCCGATTCGCTACAAAACGTGAAGTTCATGCAAGAGAAGCAGCTCATCAACAACTTCTTCCAAGAAATCGCTCAGGATACAGGAAAGTATGTTTATGGCGTAGTCAACACACTGCAAGGTCTTGATCTTGGTGCTGTCGAGAAATTAATTTGTTGGGAGAATTTGGATATCACACGTTACACGTTGAAGAAGACGAGTGGCGACACACAAATCGTTAATTTGACTCCGACCCAAGAAAAAGACAAATCACACTTTATAGATAAAGAAGTACGTGAACAGCATTTACAATTGGAGTAGATTTTTGTTGTTTCAGACAGGAACAGACATGGAGATCGAGTCTTCGATGCCCTTGTTGGAGTGGTTGGCGAACAATTACAAGAAATTCGGTGCCACATTGGAAATCGTTACGGACCGATCACCTCAAGGGGCACAGTTTGTTGAAGGTTTTGGTGGAATTGGAGGTTAGTGGCTTCGAGCGACAGTTTGAATTCCGGATTTTCAATTTAAGGTCTTCTTCGCTATCGTGTAGATTTCCAACAAATCGAATTGGCTGAGGAATTGGATGACATCGATTTGGACGACTACTAAGCAGCAAAGGTGCCGTTCAGTTTACGACGAAGGACTTTACAGCCAATAGTCCAGTTGTTTCCTTTGTTGATAAATTAAACGATTGGTGTCGTGGGCGACAGTTGGAAATCAACATTTCCGTTTTTGTTTGGTTGTTTGCCCTATTTATATTTCGTGGTGTTTATAAATTAATTTTATCGTTGAACTGATATTTGAATCGAAATACCAAACGAATTCGCCAACAGACCATAGGGTTGATTGATGAGCAAACGTGGGAGAAGGAAGTCGATTCGTTCAAGCAACGTGCTCAAACGCTAAGAACGTGAGCAAAACGACAATCGATCTGATGATGTCTTCGAAACAACTGGAGAGTTAAAGTGCATGTTCCCGGTTCCTGTGAGATGCCAAAAATAGACTTAATCGTCAATGGTAATTCGAAAAAATTACAAAAAGTTTAATCTCCACGCCGCGTTGTCATGAGTTTCTGCCCGTTTTCTCGCACTTTCTCGGACTCCAAATTTTCTTGCACAAAAACGCGAAGTTCCGCACTAAACGATAAGAGAGAAGGCAGTTGAATCATTTCGTTCTCGCCATTAAATTCGCTCAAAAATCGCGCCATTTTCCCAAAAAAGTTCAGAACTAGAGTGAACCGATTGTCCAAGCAGTTGGCTATTCGACTCGCCATCGATTAACTGGCACTCCGTGCAACTTTCGCTCCAGATACTCGACCTCCAGCCAAAGATCAATGCCCAAGGTAACGTTTAAGGTTTGATCAAGTTCTGCAAACTTCTTCAGTGCATTCACACGTGAGCTTTAAATAGGACGTTGAGTCTGCCAATTCAATTTGTCCTTTTAACCCCGAACATGAGTTTCTCAAGTTTCAGAAATCGGACGTCCGAGAAAAATCGTTTTTTGCCGAAATTCGATCTCAAGAGCTCGATTCTTGACGTTTTCGAATGTCAACTCGAACGTGATCGTTTCTCAATGGCCACTCGTTTCCGAAGAGATGAATAAAAAAATTGCCTTCAGATGTGAAAGATTTTGTGATTGGAAAACTTATTTCTGTCATTTGCAAAGCATCTTATCATAATCGTCATTTTTTCGTGTCTTTCGCTTAAGTCTCGGTTATCAGCGGACAAAATGAACGATTTGCTGGAATTGACAGATTTTCGATTTGTGTGTTCTCAAACAAAACCACGAGCATTTTGAAGATATCCATGAGTTTATCATCATATCCGCTTTGAAAAGTTAGACAGAAAAGAAATTTCACGTGAATTTGATTTTCGGATTAACCGTGAGTGATTGTTTTCAGGAAGAGATGCCATCTGATTCCAACACCAACACGTTAGTGGTGGTCAGTGCCGTCGGATTCGCCACAATCACTGCCATCGGCCTGTGGTACCTTCTCAAAACGCGTGGATGCTTCAAAGGTCTGTGCGGCAAGAGCGTAAAGGTTAGTTATGATGTCATGTTGGTGAAAGTTGTAACTAAAGATCAAAATACAAAATAACGGTTTGTTTGCTGTTACAAAACTTGAGATCCGAATCGCAATTTATATTTATTCATACAATTTAAAAGTTTATAGAAACTTAAAGGTCCACGCACATTGGAAGATCCGGAAAAGAAGTACGCACTTCGTTTGATCAAAAAAGTCGAAGTTTCTCACGATACGCGAAAATTCCGATTCGCTTTGCCGACTGAAAAGCACGTTCTTGGTTTGCCGGTTATTCAATTTTTGTTGGTTCTTGAATTTGTCTGCTTCTTTAGGTTGGACAACACTTGTATTTGAGTGCAAAGGTTCGTTTATTCTCATTGGTTTGTGCATATTTTGATTAGATCGATGGCAAACTGGTTGTTCGTCCTTATACGCCCATTTCTTCTGATGACGATCAAGGATTCGTGGAGTTCATGATCAAGGTTGAAAGATGAAGGCACGACGCTTTGAAGTTTGTGTTTGCAGGTTTATTTTAAAAACGTTCATCCGAAATTCCCGGAAGGTGGAAAGATGTCTCAACATCTGGAGTCATTGAATATTGGTAAGGAAACGATGAATTTCAAATGAGAAATAGTGAAAATCCGCCTATGCGGATTAGGCGTTCAAGATCTTGTTCAGACATCATCGGTTATTATTTGCTAAAACTGAATGTGACTGGTGTTTGTCCGCTTGAGAAAAAGAAATTGGACGAAGTTGCTTTAGAAAAAGTTCATGAATGCAATTTCAGGTGATACGATTGACGTCCGTGGACCACAGGGTTTGATCGTTTATGATGGGAAAGGAAAGCTCTTGGTTCGTCCCGATAAAAAGACACCACCGGTCGCTCAGAAATACCAGAATCTGGGAATGATTGCCGGAGGAACGGGTTGGTGATTGAATTAAACTTCTGCGACGTGTTCGAAACGTTTAGGTATCACGCCAATGCTGCAGATTATTTCGGAAGTTCTGAAACACGAAGACGATCCCACCAAACTTTCTCTTCTGTTTGCCAATCAAAGCGAAGAAGACATTTTGTTGCGGTAAGTGTCAACGGTTTGATGTTCACAATAATTTATTCGGGTTCAACAATTGGAACAAACGTTCCACAACAATTTAACAGAAATGCTCAAGTAGAAAAAGTGACGTTTAGAGATCAACAAGAAGTAAATTCCAGCCGAAATTTTTCTCGAAATCGGGGACCTTTTTAGTTGATGGAAAGCAGAAATCGTGCACAAACTTTTTGGGAAGACATCGGACAACGAATCCGCGCGACAAAGTGAAAATCGACGTTGGCACAACGACTATTGGCTATAAGCAGATTGAGATGAGTGGCTGATGTCCATGATTCGATCTCAGAAAAATTTGAGCTGCTTAAGTGCAACCAAAGCGCAAGACCAATTTTCCAAACTTACTGCGGATGATGATGCATTTGATGAGAATAATGCGGAAGCTGGTGCAGATGAGAGTGATGCGAAATTTGCTGATGCTGATGATGCGGTTGAGAGCTTCCAATGTACAGCCAACGGCCCTCGCGAAATTCCATCCCCTGATCGTGAAGATGACGTTCCTGAAAATTTCGAACGACTCAAAATATTGAATTCAAAACTCACTACTGTTGAATGACTCGTATCAAGTTGTTCAGCCAAACTCCGAGTTGTTTGAGTAGGATCGGCGTTAATCAACGAATGAAGGCGTTGTGCATCCAAAGTGGACGGTCGACCGGATCGAGGACGATCTTCTGCAACAGCGAATTTGATAAGAACGCTTCTGTTTTCGATTTACCAAGCGAGTAGTCGCCTTCGCGGAAACGTTGAAACCAGTATTTTGAGGTCGAATGTGAAACGGCATCTTGGCTAATCGACGAACAAATGTTCCGCGTCGCATTTGCAGCACTGTGTCCGAGTTGGAACTCGTAGAGTAGACAGTGACGAACATGAGTCTTAAGATCGTTCATCGTGTACGGTAATCGCTGTGCGGTGTTATTCGGCGCCAGTATGAAGGAGATCGGGTTGAAAGTTGGTTGAGAAAAAATATACGGCACAGACGAAAACCTGAGCAACAACGACGACAACCGTTGGATTGGCCAATCGTGTAGGGTCACTGAGCGATGCGCCGCCTTTTATATGTGGGCGTTGACGAACGTGCCAGAAACTGCACGACAGTTTTTGCGGGCTCCTTTGAACTTCCGTCCAACCCTGTTGATCATGAAAAACTGTTGAAATATTTTGGGTTGGGTTTGTGTGCGTACACTCGTCCTGTTTACTGTTGTTGTTGTCGTGTTTATGCTAAGCGACGACTTCGTAATTGCAATCGGACTGGAGGGGGCGGAGGCTGCAGACGATCGAGCTACGATTTCGCACACTCTCACCTTGTTTTCCTCGACGCGGATTTGCGAAACATCGAGAAGGAGCGACGAAATAGTAGGCGGCAAAACGTTAAAGTGTAGAGAACAGTTGGCTGCTGGACAACGAAGAGCGCCGTTTGAGCGATTGAATTGGGCGCGTGTACTTTGTGTGGGTTTAACGGACGTAATTCTACGCTTAAATTCGTGTCCAACTCCGCCCTTTCACACGTGCGTTCATGATCTCTGTGCCGTCGGAGTTGTGCAATTTCTGGACAAAACGTGTGATTTTTGTAGGTCGAGAAAGCGATTGCTCGTCGCCACACCTCCGTCAGACCGAATTGTTTAATCTCAAAGACAATCGCACCGAAGCAAAAGCTTTCCGGTGGTTTGATTTCGTTAAATTTCATGTTCGCAATTTTCGCAACAAGTCGATTTGAAGATCGAAAGTTTTGAAATTACACGAACCGTCATTTACGTATTAGCGTTTTAATGCACTAATCGGATTCTTTTCCTATTGCGCTCTTTGTTTTGGCTTATAATCCTCGGCCTCACTGACTCACTGAAACCATTGAGAGAGAAATTGCAACAGTCAAAGGGTGCTATAAACTTGAGATCAAAAACGCATATTGGGAAACACCCGGATGTTGGGAAATTGTTTGTCGATCCAAAGAGCGAAGGTTCGGTTAATAGGTCAGACGCTATGTTTTGTGGTTGACGAAATGAGTACGATTATGGGTCAGGGTTTCCTAATTTCGCGTATTTTGCAATTGACCTTTTGGATTTCAGCGATGAACTTGATCGTTTGGCTAAGAACCATCCCGATCGTTTCAAGGTTTGTTGACAGACTGCAACTTTCAAAACACCTTAACTTTCGCTTGCAGGTGTGGTATACGGTCGATCGTGCGCCGGCTGATGGCTGGAAATATTCGGTTGGTTTCATTTCGGATACGATGATTCGTGAGCATTTGCCACCACCCGACGACAAATCTGCAATTCTGATGTGTGGACCGCCACCGATGATCAACTTCGCTTGTATGCCGAACTTGGACAAACTTCAGTACACGTTGAGTAATCGATTTATTTTCTGATTTGGTGTAAAAGACCACTTAGTCACAGGTTTAGCTTTTGATTTTACGTATCGTCTTTGGTTTGAAAAGATTGTTGACGCAAAATACGATGCAGTTGTTTTAGACACTACTCGCAAATAAACTTTTTGTCAACAAATTCATTTGTATTTTCATGTAATTCATCACTGATTTGATCTGATTAACGGGTTTCCAAAAAGAACTCCCGCTATTTTAAAACTTGCGCGACAAGTGACACCAACTGTTGAGCTGGGCATTCGAATTGATGTTTGAGGTCACGTAATTGACGATTCGAAAGCTGATTAAGTAGCTCATTTTATGATTGAATCCGATGATGCGAGTATGCGGAGGTTTTATAAGGAGCTTAAGTAAGGAAATGCGATATATCCGAATATGGACACCTGAAGAAATCGGGTGCTATAGTTGAAAGTTTGACTCATTGAACTCAGTTTAGTAATAGAAGACAAACGGAAAGAAGCGAATTGATTGATTTTAATCATTCCTTAATTAGACTAGACGTTCACAGCTTTCAATGAAGAAAAAGTTATATCAAAATGATGATCTGAGTTTGTAAAAGGGGGTCACCAATCGCAAGATTTTTGCTAATAACATTACCAGTAATGTTCGTACGAGCAAATTGGTTGAACAGAAGATAAACGACGTGAATGGGTGACTATCGAATGTGGGTTAAACGGGTATCTCACTAGCAAAATAGAAGGTTGATTTGGTTGTTCGTCGTTCACTAGTGTTTTTGGGATTGCGCGACGTTAACCATGGATCTTTGTACTTTCTTGTTATTTTGAGTTACGAAAGCAAGCGGCAATATCAAGGTCTTCAGGTTTCGAAGGCGAAGTTTTCGCTGATTCATCAACCAGATTATCCAATGGTCATCGGGTCGGTTAATCAAACTGGTCATCAAGCCCTTGTTTTCTAGTATAAAACTTACACGTTGCATTCGTTCGTATTGCAACGACCTTCTGGTGTTTTTGTTTTTTGCTGGAAGTCAAATTCGAGTGTTTTTGCAGCGAAATCGACCTGTCAAATCGCAGAAATACAAGTGCGAGATTACCGTCCATTTATTGCGTGTTTTTCATAACAATTCCCGACAACCTTGCTGCTCGTTGTTATTGTTTACCGTGACAGAAAGCTCGCCAAGCCGCCGGTGTTTATTTTCGTTTTTACGAGACACGGTTGTTGTTCTGATTTCTGCAAAAACACTTTTCCTCCGTGTTTTTGTATTCGTCTGGCGAAACAACCCGAACATGCGCTATGACGTGTCGGAGGCAGAACGCTGGGAATGCAATTAAACCAATGGTCCTTCGAATTTTGAAAAAACACAACCAATAACACGATTCTCCAACTTCGATCGATAGTAAGTCGAAAATTTCACATGTCCAGGTGTTCGTTCATTTTGCGCACAGTAATTAAGTCTCGGAAGTTGCACTATGGAAACCTCGAATCCAATCGCTGCGACCATTTCACGAATATATGACAGAGAAATAATGTTGGCACGAAAGTTTTTGGCCATCGGCTTACTCGTTCGGCCACGAGTTTTATCAGATTTCAATTCTGAAATGCTCTCATCTGGTCGAGTCGAATATCAAGAGTGCGCAAAAGACGCCATAAATTACCTTGACATGGGGGGGATTGTAATAAACAACGGTTACCGTAAAAAGGTTTCAATGCCATCGGACTACGCACAGAGATCATCGTACCATCAGAAAACAATATCACGTGCACATCATCGATTTGCAAAACCGGAAACCGAAGTTCCATGATGTTCGTTTGCTTCGCTTCTGAGGTACGGAATGAGTGCCAATTTCGGACCAGTTTTTGGAGTAACTTTACGGAAAACCTTTCGTGCCATTGAATGGCTCTGACCGACTTTTCTGTCGCATCGTTCGTTCCAATCTGCAGTTGGCGACGAGCGGCGATCCATCCGTCCGCTTCTTCATTCGATTGTCACCTTTTGCGCACTCATCCGTTTGTGGTTGTGATCAATTGTCGTGCTTTTTATTGGAAATCTTTCTGATTTTTAGTCACTTCTTTTTGCGATGCACTAAAACTAATTGATTTCCGAGAGCCAATAATCAGGATTCGAAAATTGCAGGTGACTTGGGATTTAAGAGACAGCGTAATGCTCGATATCGTACGGTGCTCGTTTTTGGTCTGCGCGCTAATCGTAAGTTTTCGTCTTCTCATTGTTACCTTCTTAAATGTCTGAGATGGCGGGACAGATGTACTCGCCGAAGTCGATAACTTTCCTGCCAATGCACAACCTTTACCGCCTTTCAATTTGGAGATTTTAGGTGGTGCACGTAAACGGTCAGTGCGACACCCGAAGAGCAATTGGAAATTACTTGGGATGCTTGAAAACCGAATTGGATACCAAGTACGAACCGTTCGAAGAGGAGCTGAACAGTCATCGAAGGTTGGATTCATGGTACTGATTTCGAATTCATGAGCTTGTAGACAAGCAGCCGACAAATGTTTTTCGCACACAATCGCGGAGGCCAATCGAGATGATCGCTGTGTTTTGGCGGCTTCGGATCTCGAAAGCAAGGCCTGGGATCGAAATGGACCACTGCGTGATTGCTCCATTTGTCGTACGGTAAGTGTGTCGTAAGACTGTTACGTGCAATCCGATTTGATCACTAATACTCTTCGGTCGATGGCCTAAGTCGATAAGTTGACAAGTAAACTACAGAGTCTTAAGCAAAAATATCCATTTTACCGTAAACTCTAAAAATAAGTCCAAAAGCACAAGATTCAAAACGCCGACTTGAGTGCACTTAGCCAAGATCAAGCGAATGCACACGCCTAAGAATGATGTGCGAAATATCGTATTCCCAAAAACTTTTGAACTTTTATGAAACAACAATGAAATCCATGAATTTAAGTTCGCTGCCGGCGCCATCAAAGCGGTTCTTTCAACACCACCAGAAGACCAAAAATGCATTCGAACACAAATCTCCAAATCGATTGTCAAAGAAGCCGAATTCTGTTTGCGTAGAAAGATTCCCGGCTTCCTTGGATTACCCGAACTCCCCGATTTGGAAGAAGGATCCTATCGTGTAAAAGAACAAGTGTGAGTTTACAAATATAAAAATCAAAATGACCGAATCAACTGCAGAGTTGACTCGATTTCTGACTACATTTTGATTCATTCACGTCTTACATTTTGTGCTGAACGAAAACCCGATCGTGCCACATCAACCCGTCAATGTCTTCAGAATCCGTTTCCCGGCTATTTGTCCAAGCATTGTCAATGTGAGTGTCTCCGAAATTGAAGTGAACTTAACAAACGATTTCAGCAATTAACGCTTGTGATGCTCAAGCCATTGATGGAGGTTGTTTGGCTGAGCTACGATCACACAAAGCAGCAACATGCGCGTGCATTGATGAAGCACGTCAAGATTTGAAGCATCGAATTGCGGGAATCGCCGACGCTATTCGGGAGGCCGTTGACGGTGCAAATCGTGGAGCTCCATCGATTGGTAGTGGGTCGAAGGTTGACCAATGTGTTAACAACATTAAACGTCAATTGTAAGTTTACATGTTTGCAGTTAAACGGATTCGTTTGTCAGAATCACGCCAACCAACGATTGGGGTTCGGTAATCGATAACGCTCTGAACTCGTGCATCAAAAACAAACCCTCAGCTCAGTCACTTGGTATTGATTCGCTTCTTAATGTTGGCTGCCGAAAGGTGAGTGTTTTGGATTTCGTAATTCGATAGACACAAATTTTTCAAATGATTGAAATTCTGACGATGAATTTCAGATTATTGCCGATACGACTGGACAAGCGCCCGCACAACTAAAAATCGGCTTTGACTTCATCAACAACTTGATCGATGCAATGGTCGATCGTTCGAAACGTTTCTGTGGTGGAGCTCACTGTCACCAATGAAAACGAAGGGTGTTAGAATAAGAAGAAAACTGCCTAATTTATTCATCACTTATTTCTTATTTCAACAATCCCGCTTCAATTGTTTGTCATAATAAAAGTTTACATTGAAGTTTGATAACTTCAGTTAACCTTTTCCAATCAAACACACAGGTTAAATCGTGAGTAGTTAAATTTCTTTCGATCGAATCGTCAAAGAGCCGTTCTTTGATTGCATACTCTTAATGATGATAAGAAAATTGAGGGCGAGAAGCCACAGAATCTAACACACAAGATGCTGTGGACTGAGTTTATTTCGTCCAATATCTGCGTTTCCTTTGAGTTGCTTAGCCCTTCAGTTGATTGGTCGCAAGACATGACCGTCAAAAGCATCTTTATAGACGTTCTTGGAATAAAAAGTGGAAAAGATGAGCCGAGCTTACGAAGAGCTTACGGTCATGTGAATGTTATGATAATCGTAACACAAGTTCAAATATAAAAATTGCAAGTTAGTACTTCGAGGAGCGTACACTTGATAGAAACATGGCTTTCAAGTTCTGTTGAATTCAACATAACGATTATAGTTCTTGTGCAAAGAAGAACAAAATGCCGCAAAGATCTTTGATGATCTTCGTTACGAAATCGCTGATTCCAATCGAACCGGATTACTATTAACGCAATTTCTCAACATGAACTCATGATCTTTTACGACTTCTTCAAAACGCACTGCGATATGCGAGTTTTGCACTTTACTCCGCGATCATACAATACTTATACTTGATGATGTAAAGTCTTTGGTTCTTAAAACCATCGTTTACACTTTTTGAAAGCGAGTTAGTTACAAGTAAGTTGCTTCGTGTTTTAAGATTCCACACGTGGGCGTACTTTGATTTCAAATGTTCTTTGAGTTTTCTGTACCTGCCTGCGAATCCTTCGTTCTGTCTTAGCTGTGCACCAAAACACGTTGAAGAGAAGAAACTTTATAGTTGACAGAAATGTCAAGTATCAGAACCTTTCACATTTGGGAATCGAATTCACGACCTTTCACTTCTAAAGCTGCTTACAGTCTTTGTTTGGCGCCACACAGAATTAGTTTGAGGATAAAAATTCAATTGGTGGAAGATCAGGTGATAAAAACCGAGAACGTGGCGTGTTGAAGGCAATTCAAAAAGGAGATCCCAAGCAAAGAACGACCAATTGATAACCGTTGAGAACTCCGGAGTCACTTTCTATTTCTCGTAAACCGCGTGTTTTCTCTTCGATGGGCGGTTCCGAAGTGGAGTGAGGAGTTTGTTGATCAGAGTACTTGAGCTGTGATAAAACTTCGTATAAAACGACACCACTGATTCTGTGGACATTTACATCGTGTAATGTGTGCGTTTTATTGTGCATGAAGTTCTATTAATCTTTCCCGCTTCAGACAGATAACCAATCATGTCGGACAAGACCTGCAAATTCAATTTGAGTAATGATGAAGATATATATGAACCACCAAGCCCTTTGCGAGCTGGAGCGCATCTCAATTCGTTGCCGGGATATCAATCGATGTACAATCGAAGTGTCGCGAATTCGAACGCCTTTTGGTTGAATGCCGCAAAAGATCTGCATTTTCACGAGTTTAGTTCGAAAGGACTTGAATGGAACTTCGATGTGCGAAAAGGTCCAATTCGTACGCATTTTATGTCCGGCTCCAAAACCAATGTTTCTTACAATTGTCTTGAGCGAATCATTGCTGAAGGTGCGAATTGATTACTGTAGTTGGAGTAATGAGTAAAACTTTAGGAAATGGCGACCGAGTTGCTTACTACTGGGAAGGAAACGACGTGAACGACAAGAAAAGTGTCACATACAACGAACTTCACAGACTCGTTGTCAACTTCTCGGCGGTGTTGAGAAGCAAAGGAGTAAAAAAGGGCGATGTCGTGGCTATTTGTTTACCAATGATTCTCGAACTCCCAGTTGCCATGTTGGCTTGTGCCAGAATTGGTAGCGTGCATGCCGTTGTATTCGCTGGTTTTTCTGCTGATTCATTGGCACAACGATTGATTCAAGCAAATGCTCGAATCCTAATCACAGCTGATGCCTTTCCTCGAGCTTCAAAAATCGTTTCGTTGAAAGTGGTTGCTGATGAAGCAATTGATTTGTGCAAAGAACAACATCACACCGTGAAGAACGTGATCGTTGTTGAGCACATTAATCGGGTGACATTATCGGATGCTTCAAAACCAAAAGAATGCAACTGGAATCCGGAAATTGATAGTCGTTGGAGCGTTGAGATGGAGAAATGCAAAACCATGGATTCACCAGTTGAGTGGATGGAAGCCGAATCTCCGCTCTTTATCTTGTACACAAGCGGTTCAACAGGAACGCCAAAGGGAATCGTACACACAACTGCTGGCTACATGGTCTATGCTTATACGACTACGCGTTACGATTTTGATTGTCGGCCTCACGAAGATGTCTTCTTTTGCACTGCCGATGGAGGTTGGATCACAGGCCATTCATATCTGGTTTATGGAGCTCTACTCAATGGAATGAAGTCAATTCTTTTTGAAGGTGTTCCGACATATCCAACACCCGATCGAATTTGGTCAATTGTCGAAGAGTACAAGGCGAGTTGTTCAACAATAACTAATCGAACTGATGCATTTTAGGCCACCAAATTGTACACTGCACCGACTCTTGTACGAATGTTGATGGGATTTCCAGAAGAGTTGGTTAAAGCCCACGATCTTTCAACATTAAAAGTAATCGGAGTGGTCGGTGAGCCGATCGCTCCGTTAGCGTGGTTGTGGTTACATGAAGTTGTTGGCGAGAAACGAGCAGCTATTGTCGACACATACTGGTAAGCTTTAAAGTGAACTTATAAGAAGTTGTATGATTTTTTCAAAAATTAAAACACGAAGATTGATATCACAAGTTTCAATGTCGCGGTTTTAGGCAAACTGAAACTGGAGGGCATGCTATAACTTCTATTCCCACGGCGATACCTACTAAACCCGGAGCTGCCGGTTTACCGTTCTTTGGCGTTGTACCGGTGCTTGTTGATAACGATGGAAAAGAGATCGAAGGTCCGGGTGAAGGCAATTTGGTAAGACTCAAATTGACAGGTTCGAAATTGAACTTTTCATTTCAGTGCTTTGCTGCACCGTTTCCTGGGTTCAGTCGAACAATATTCGGAGATCACGATCGTTACGAAAAAACGTATTTTAAATCGTTTCCCGGTTACTATTTCACTGGAGATGGAGCTCGCCGAGACGAAGACGGTTACTATTGGATTACGGGTCGTGTTGATGATCTAATGAACGTTTCCGGTCACTTGCTATCTACAGCTGAAATTGAAAGTGCCCTGATGAGTCATTGTGATGTCGTGGAAAGTGCTGTGGTGGCTTGTGAGCACGAGATAAAAGGCCAAGTTCCCTATTGCTTTGTTGTCCTACGAAAGGTAGAGAGGAACGTTATTCATTCGTTTAAAGGCAAGTTGCAGGACAAACCGTTAACAAACTCATTGGTCAACGAGCTGAAAGCAATTGTACGACACAAAATCGGCCCTATTGCAACGCCCGAACATATTCAATCTGCATCTGGTTTGCCAAAAACTCGTAGTGGAAAAATTACTCGTCGGATACTTCGAAAGATAACAGAAGGATCGAATGACTTGGGAGACACATCCACGCTGATTGATCCAAGCGTTATCAATGAACTTTACTCACGCATACTAATTCGTGCCGGTTAATTCATTTTCAATTTTCGTGTAAATCTGTACTTTCTTCTATTGTAAGATAAGAGTCCTTAAGTTTCAATCGAGTAGACTAACCATTATTCTTTTATAATCAAAATATAAACAATGAAACTTTTAAACTGAACAGAATTTGCGGACGGAGATACGTTGACTGCGTGTATGCGACTTTCATTTGGCATAATCGAAAGTAAATTCGACGGGAACTTGGTCGACAATTTGTTGGGTTGTTAGGTCATGTTGAGAGATCATGTCGAAATCGTAGAATTGCGACAACTTTTCTTCTATCTATAAAAACCAAAGGATGAACATCCAAGCAGACGATTGCTTACCTCTTCGACAGTTGGTCGAAATCGATAACATGGCGGAAAGATCAAAACATCAGGATGTCCACCTTCAGGAACCGTGCGTTGTCGTTCAAGATAAAGCTTATAATCGTCGGGAAGCAACAACTCTTCGAAGTCGGTGTCTTCTTCGTCCTCCACGATGTTGTGCATTGCAAATGCGAGAGCCATCAAATGAACGTGCTTGCGAATACCTAAAGAAGATCTAGAGAAATAGAACGCTGACTCACCAACAGGTTTGTAATGAACCAGCATTGCGAATAGACGTCGTTCGGATAACAAACACCACGTCGATTTGCCAAAGAAGAGTGTTAATGCTTGTTCAGGCAAAATGCTAGAAACAAATAAGGAATGAAGGTAATTTTAGACTTACTGGTACACGGTCGGTTTGGGAACAAGTTTGTTCATCTCTGATGAATTCGGATCGTCTGAAATGAAAGCAAATTAGTTCGACTTTCATCACTGACTACATACCCGAAGTACCCTCGGTCATCTTATTCGAAAAATTGCCAATCCAGCGATTGTTCGTGAGTTACTCTTAGAGAATAGACGCTCTCGAGTCAACTGTTGCACCTTTGGACAAAAGTTTCTACAATTTGTTGGTATATATGTAAGACAAGAGTAGTAGAGGAAGGTCCACTAATCACCGAAGCGAGATGAACACAACTTTATTCAATTGCACGGGCACGGGCCTACTGTAGAGTCCAAAGTTTATTGGACTCATCGAGCATTCGACTCGATCGTTGTTGTAGCAGAAGTCGAAGATTGTTTTTCTGACATGTTGAATCTTAAAACTACGGAACGATTTGCGTCGGCGTAGCCAGAAAACGAATATAAAATCTATCTCATGTTTCAGCATTCAATGTCGTGTGTTGCGCCGTGATTGAAGTAAAAGTGGAGTTAATTGTTAGTACCGTCCAATGGTAACCACTTTTTTTGTTGAGAAACGAAAAAATGCGGCCTTCTTGATCCAGGTAGTAGCTGGTCCAATGACCAATCCGTCTGTTCTCATCTGCATTGATCGTCCTGAAATTTAAGAAAGTCTCCAATCTCTCTTACACAAATAACCTGGATTCTCCAGTGAAAGTATCGTTGACAGTGATCGTATTATTGAGTGTAGTTATTTTGTAAAGAGAACGACTATCCTTCGAGCAGATGTAGCGGGTCAAATTCAAGATGAAGTAGACCATTTAAAGGGACAAAGAAAATTGTAGAAATTAAACAAATTTGAACCACATCACAGGAATAAATATAAGTACAGATATTCACAAGCTGCAGTATTAGAAATCAAGTTTATTCTACTCGCAAGAGAACAATTTACAACAATTGAAGATCTTAGAGTTCACTTCGTTTCAGACGCATGCTTCTTTTTCAATTTCAATTTTTATTCCAATCTCGCAGTCAAATGAAAGAGAGGTTTTGCGTTGGTGGCTGTCAACGTCATGTTCGTCGTCGGGCTGGTCGTGGTAGTTCGAAAGTATTGCCGAGTTGTTGCCATCGGCGTTGGTTGTTTGCTGCTGCTGACCATGTAGCTGGATCGGTTACGCGGGGGCGCCCAAGGTGCTTTTGCATCTCGTCCTCCCATCTAATTCGGGGTCGGCCATCACCGAATGCTTCTTTTTGGGCGGCTCAAACTAAATATAAAAACCAAAATAGTTCTCTAACTAAATGAACTTACATCTGAGCCAATGATACCTCCAGCAAACAGGATAACATCAGAGTTGATAATTTGCGTATCCGGATGGTGAGCTGCAACTTCTGCAATTGGCAGATTTTGAAGATCATTGAAGACGAAATCCTTTGTGCCAATCGAAATTCCAATAAAGTAGCCGCTTGAATTGAAGATGCCGGGACCTGAATCTCCACGCTTTCCATGTGAAGTTCCGACGAAGAAGCCAACTAAATTAATCAACTAATATCTATCAAATTAAGAAATTAGACCTACCACGCTTCTCCGAAATGGTTCCATCGTTCCACGTAGGCTGTCGATCTGCACTGACTCCCAACTGCTTATACGTCTGTCCGGGATACATTACACCACAACCATGCGAATAGTTCGGGAATTCTTGATTGATCGGCTCGAAAACAATGAAGTCGTGACTTTCGGAAATAGCGCTCACAACGACCCGAAAAGTTTAAATTTGGCAAATAGTTCGAATGATTGAAAAAACAAACCTTAATCTTCAAACTCGGCTCAACCACATTGTGCAAAACAATCCCTTGGCCTTTCTCGTACGACTTATGAGGCCCATGACGGAAAGAGACCGCGTGCTTCTTGTCGAAAACGACAACGCATAGGTGCAAGAGATCATTCGGATGGGACGTCGTGAAGAGCGTCTTTTCAAGATTTCGCGCAGTTTCCTCGAGCATTGTCAACTTAAACAACGTTTGAACGAATGTAACTTATAAGAGATAAGTAGAACGCGCTGCAAAGAAGTAAAGCAACTGATCACTTAAAATTCTAAAAAACAGCGAAAAGAATAGCAAACGCCGATTCACAAACTAAAACGAGAACAAATGAAGGCGTTTGCAGCACAATATCGTCACAAATGTTCGCTGACTGCACCCAGATTGCATGCGAAAACCATCTCAACAGCAAGGTTGTCTCGTTCTCAGGCGAACATGAAGTTTTGAACCGTTCTAATTCAATGCCAAGGTTAAGTCTCTCGCCTGTGTAGTTATTCAAAATCACAATTGTTCCGGCATCAGAATAACAAGCAACCAACGCGTCAGCAATATGAACAGGTGGATGTGATGCCTAATAATATCACTCTATTACTTATGTTTCATTTTTTAATTACAAAAAGAGCTCCCGAAATACTGGCCGTAAGAGCATTCGATCCTACAAATCCTAAAAGTCGAAACAATCAAATGACTGCAAATTGAAATCAGTACCAGCAACAGCCGGCTCAGGCCCTGATCTGCGAACGATAACAACCCAACGATTCCACGTTGTTTTAAATCGTCCAAATCATGTCGTAAACAAGACGTGGATTTTGCTAAACAATCTCTTGATAACCCAAAGCTCATCGAATCTGTCGCAGAAAGAAGATCGAACATTTCGGCTCTTACCGGATGAAAACGAAGATTCGAGTCGTCAAGTACGAGTCCACGCAACGAATCGTCAAAACATTCGTCGATTCCATTAATAAACTTGTTAACAACGGTCTCCGTTTAGAAGCTACAGAACGTGAAGTCTATGTTGATCAGCGTCGTTACTTTTGAATTGCTCTCAACTACATTCATGATGCCGGTCATAGTAGAGAGTTTATATCAATAAGTACTCATACAATAACCCGTCATGCGCTAAAATGCTGGCAAATTGGTTGAGATGCTTACGAAAGGCCCAAATAGGCATGAAGAGAAATCCCGCAATCCATCAATCGGAAAACACTTTTCGCAAACAAAATCCCCCGATCAGTCAAAAAGAAACAACAAACGGAAAACAATAGGAAAAAAGGACAAGACCTGCGAAATGCGCAGCGTAAATGAACGGCTGTTCGGAACGAGGTTGAAAGGAAGGAACATCGAAAACACGAGGAAGACCGAAACGATTGCAAATCGAATGAGCAACAATTGCGGGCAATAAATTTCTATGTTCAACAGCAAGATAAGTGGCATAAACACCAAACAAATACGTGTAGACTCCTTGAATCGCTACAATACTTGTAATTAGCGTGTCTTATTTCTTTGAGCTCTTACTTCGTTCCACGATTGCTCTTGTCCATGTTTCACCTTGTTGGACGTCGTCATACAGATGATGATAATGACAAAGTGAAAAGAAAACTGGCTGAACATAAATAGCAACCATAGGACCAAAACAATGGCGCAATAGAATTGCTGAGCATCCGCGAAATGCCAGTTCTTCGGTGAATGGCGCCGAAAACGAATGAATTAGCTGAGGAAATTGATTAATCTCCTTACAACAACAATATGTTTCCACCAAGTCAGCTCAGTTAACGATTCTCGCCACGCCGAAAAGCCTAAAGCTTTCGTTGATTAGAACGTTTGTCGTGTTCGAACCCACTCAGCCAACTCCAACGGTAACGCTGCCCGCTCTCCAACACCTCCATGATTATTGTACCGAAGTAAATGAACAACAAAATGGCGGACGATATGATCGTGCGTTTCATTGACTGTATCGTGATGACTACTCCCATTTCTTCAATCGGGTTCGCATAGTTCCATTTCAACAAGCAATACGTTGCACCGAATGAGATGCTTGTGCTCAACGCAACACCCAGAAATCGTCGTTTGATTGTTTGTGGATGATTTTGATAGAACTGGTTACGATCGAACAAATACAACGAAGCAACGTATCCGAACGGTATGACTACGGCCGTCGACGAGTAAAACCACGTATCCATTGATGCCATCAGTTTCTAAAAACATCCAAACTCTCTTTACTATCGAACTACTCAAGTATCTCTAACGTGGATAGAAAGTCAAACCACAACGTTGTTATTTGAGTCGACTAATCGTTTCGTTCAACATTAGAAACTGTAGCTGATAAACATCTTTTTATGCATACAATTGAAAAGCAAAACTACAAACCGTTCAAAACAAATGGTTTAGCTAACTCAGATACCCGAAGAATTTAGCGAGAGTTAAGAAGAAATAAGTGGTAATAATCGTACTCACTCAGTTTGTGAAAATATCTATGTACATTGTCGGAAATGCGACCCGTAGACACTAGAAGGTATAAATGAGAAGTTGGAGAGAGTTCGGCATTAAGACAATGCGTGAACGATCTTAAGTGAGAACAATTGAATGTTGTGTGGAACAATGACCGATGTTCGAAAAAAATTTGGTGTAAAAAATATCAAAAATACTTTGGCAGCAAGATAGAATTGTTGTACGCTCGATAAAGAACTTTAGCACCTTCAACGTGTGTTCAATCAAAACCAATCAGTGACTCAATTCGTTTGGTGTGACCATTGACTCAATGTCTTGACTGAAGTATCTTTGTTAGTTAAAGCTTATTCAATTTCAACTTACCAAATGTGTTCTGGCAACAAATACGCATATTTAGGATAGAACGTGCTTCGAAGCAGTGTATCGATGCAGATGGATGACAACTTGTTTTCTAAAAGAGCAGTTAGTTAGTATGTCTTTATGAACTTTGAACTTACCATAATCCAAAACGTATAAGTCGCCCAAATCAATCAACGCACCACGTCTCTTTTCGTGTGGTCGTGTACCGCCGAAGAGAAACAGTCGATTGTCCACAACAACCGAACATTGACGACGACGAGCACTAGGTGCTTTTTCTCCGGCAGGTTTCATTAGCGACCATGTGGAAGTTTTCGGATCAAAGCAGTAAAGATCATTGAAGTGACGATCAAATTTGCTTTCATAGCCACCGAACATGTAAATCTTTTCGTTATACGACCACAAAGTGTTGGAACGTCGACCAGGTGGCGACGATTCTTCGAGCTGTTTCGGAGTATGCCATGTGTTGGTTGTAAGATCGAGGTAGTGAATGAACGGATCGTAATAATCAATGTTCGAATGCCACTGTCCTCGTTCATCGCATCGTCCTCCAAAAACGTACATTCGATCGTTCAAAACGCAAGCGGCATGGAAGTCACGATATTGCGGTGGAACTCCCTCAGTCTTCAATTCTGTCCATTGAGAAGTGAGAAAATCGAAAACGTAGGTCTCGGACGAAAACCGCTGATTGTCCTCTTCAAATCCACCAAATACGATCATTTTGTGTCCCCAAACAACGCAAGAGTGACCATCTCTGGCCGGCGGAATGTAACCTTTCACATCAATACTTGACCAGGAATTCGTAGCTAAAAAGATTGGACTTTATTTTCAAATGATGAATAAGTGGATTGTGAAAGGGAAACAAGAGATCTTTGCACTTTGTCCGCAACGCACGCAATTCGCGTATGTTCTCATTAGGAAGATAAGACTATTTGCATGTTTAACAAAATGAATCGCGTGCTCAACAGACAAACAACTCCCACAACTGCAAGTCATCAGTATTGAAATCACGTTTCGGAAGACGCATCGTTTAATGACAGTGCTAATAAACCGAAAACTCTGATAAACAGCAGCAACTTTACGGTTCCATTAAGTCAATAATACCCCTCACTTATCATCAACTCGCGTAAAAAACAACGTGGAAAGAAACTGCCAAACGAACAAAGAATAAAGTACGAATAAGGTTCGTTGATAACCGCGAATTAGATGAGTTCGTAAAACTCAAGTTGATTTGAATGATCAAAAATCGAAAAACTTGTAAAAATTTACAGTCGCAAACGAACAAAACAGAAACATACCGGGATCATATTCGTGCAACAATTTCGATGCTCCAAACTCGTCATTTCGACCACCCCACAAATACGCTTTCTTGTTGAATTCACAGACTGAATGTCCGTATCGTTGGAACGGCGTTGTTTTAAGTTCATCAAGGTTCATTTCACCCTGATTTTCATTGATAGCCAAGGGATTGTAATGCCAATCGAGAGCAGTGAGCTCCTCTTCACTCATTGGTTCTCTAGCTAATTCGTCCGTAGCATCGTTATACGAGAAGCTTGGCATAATGCCGCTGTATTCGTTTTCATCATCTTCCAACGAGTCGTTGAAATCCATGTACTGCGAATCGAAATCCTCGGTAAAGCTGACAGTTCGATTCGTGACAGATGAGATTCGCTTTATCGGACTCTCGCCAAACACTCGACTCCAACGATAGGTATCTGAAATCAACGAAATGAGTATCCACGAAACTTTAACAGCTAATTTTGTTGACCAAAACCTTTCGAAATTAAGAAAAAACCAGACAATGTAATGGAAGATCTTATCGACCACTACTTTCACTCGCCAAAACAACTCACTTGTGTCCAAAACATGAACGTCAAGTGGAGAACGTGTTGAACGTATTTCCCCGGAGCAGTAGCCTCCAAACGAATAGATTTTATCGCCAATCGCACAAGCAGCATGATTCACACCTAAACAACAGACACATCATTCTGTAATCACACAATCGTATTCAATAAACATTCTAGGAATATTCTGCAAAACTAAAACTTACGTTTCGGTCCACCTTCGAGCTTCACCGTCCATCGCATTGTTCAGATTTTTTCAACTGAAATTCAAAATCAGAATCTACAAAATACGCGTGAGTCGCGATGAAAACGAAGTTTTTATATAAAATCAAGGTCAATGTCACGAATTCAATGGTAATTGTAAACTTTCGCTTGAAGCGAAGCAGACGAAACGGATCGTTTCAAAAGACGACCTTGCTGTCACCTCACTGTAAAATGAGCTAATCGATAGTCATAGCCAAAACGCTTCCTATGCCCAAATAGAACCACGGGCCAAGTGTAGTCGAAAGAAAGTAATGACACATTGGATCACAACGATTCTATGAGTGCGCGCGATTCAAGAAACAAAGGATACAGCAGTTGACTCCGCTGCCAAATTCAATTCGTTAATGGCCACGAACTTTTAAATGGATCCGCTTATCGAGGTTTCTGATCTGTTCATTACTGGGCGTGACCGTTGGTGCTATTTGAACGGTGGTTGTTTGTTGAGAAGCTAATGAGAGGCGGGAACATGTGCAACGATCGAATTTTTAGCGGTAAACCAAAACAAAAAGCGCGAAAGCGAAGACAGGAAAGTGAGTTGAGTGCGACCGAGCGTATCCATCGACCTTGCTCGTATGTCAACTCGAAATTGATGAACAGACCAGACGTCCGCACATGTTCTTTTGAATAGGACCTCTAAAAAACTTTTAAATTTGAAACTATTGGAACAGAAGATATCAATTTGAACTAAAGGTTCATAGTCTAGTTCGCATTCGAAGTCTTCACAAAAAGTATCACGTTTAATGTTTCTACGCGCGTTTTTATCAATCAATCTAATGAAGCACGAATTCCGTCTTTTGTCTCACAGATGAAGTCAATCGAACAAACTAAGACTCGTGTCACTAAGACAAATTGATCGCTCGGAGGTGCAATCTACACGACAGAAGTCCGGAGTCATGTCCGTTTGTTTGGGCCAAGGACATTAAACACTTTTATTTGATAAGCAGAACTCAACGTTCGAACAAACTCAAAGTTTAGAGTATGAAAATAAAACCGAACTTCAAACGTTAACACAGAAATCGTTGAGTGAAGCAATCCAACGGTGTGGCCGAACGGAAGAGCGAAATTGAAAGACTCGTCTCTGATAGAAAGCAGACAATCGAATTCACGTCACACACGAGGGAAAGCGAGTCGTTCAATCTTTGTCGCAAACAACCACGAACTGTTTCCCAATGAATGTTTTGTTTACACCGAGACATTGGAGTCCTCACAAGCAGCTGACATCAGAAACGTGTAGAGAAAAGAGAGGCATTTAAACATCAGAATAATGCGCATTGAATTTATGAAACCGACGTTCGAGACCAGTCAGAAAAAAAACGATTTTGGCGAAATTCGAGGCCTCAACAAAATCATTTCGTCAATTTTGCAGAACTCGATTCGCAAGGATTATGTTGCTGACTGATAAACAAAGATAATCGACTGCAAATGCAAAAAGAGAGACTGATTTGTGCAAAAGAGGATTCTCGATCATTGATTAGTACGATTTCCAAATTCGAATCAGAACCTCAAGAATCATCGAATTCGCGGTGGGAAATTTTACGTCGCTTTCAACAGTCAAATGTTGCGTTTCGACTTGTGACGTTGATTAGAATTTAGTCATCTGTTATCGAAAGAACGATCGATTGATACCAAAAACAGTGCGAATTTCAGAACAAGTATTGTGAAATGAAAAGTGATGGTCAGACGCGAATGCCAATAACAGAATGTATTGGCGCAAATTGCTGAACAAAGTCAATTGAACACAACTATGTCAAGCAGCCACGTTTAAACAAAATCCTGTGCTATCTAATGACCACTTTGTATTTGATCTAACCGTAAAATGACGAAACGGACAGTTGAAGTTGCATGATGGTAAGCACCGACGGTCAATTGAGTTGCGTGTATTCGACGCCTCCAATCGTACAAAAGTTGCACAATGCGCTCGTTCAAATTTGTCATTTCACTCATCATAAGCACGTTACGCAGTCGCGCGCGTAATTTGGATCAAAGTACCTGCGATGGATCAATGCGAACAGGTTTAGAGAGCGAAATGGACAACGAACAAAATCGCTGCGATTGAGCATGGAAAGAAGCACGTATGTTCCTCTTCATCCATCAAGAAGTCCGAAGTTAACGGTAAAACGTAAGGTCGGCGTTCCGAAGCAAACCTTTTGGTTCATCGTAGCCTCAGGCATTCCCTCAGGCACAACGAAATATGAGTATATCCGACCGATTGTGAATCACACGTTTGCGATCAGATCAAAAAACTCATCGGAGGTCATACGGCCTGGTTTCAAACGTTATGACTTGGTTGGAATGAAAAGCCGATTACGAATGTTTTTCATGATTGAGCTCACGCAACTCGGCTAATAGACTCAACACCTCTAAGCCGATGACACTGGTCTGTCGAATGCAAACAATTTCAATTTTTGTTTTCAAAGCGAATAAGTTGAACGGAACTAATGTGTTCAAATGAACTTAAGACAGAGTAAAAATAGAACTGTAAAGTCGAATGAAATAGTCGTCAATAACCGCAAGCAAAACAAGAACTGTCAATATTGGCGTTCAGCATTGGAATCGTTTCTTCAAGAACGATTAGCACTTTAACCAAAAACCTTAACCTTTCACTAACGATGTTCCGCAAATCAAATGACAGCCGCATGTCGTGGGGTGTTGATTTCGCTCTTCGTTTTTCATTTGCCGCCATTCAACGGCCGGAACGTTAAACTCAGCCGACTTGGTTAACTCGTGACATTACGACTTTTGTTTTTTATGTCATGTTGTCTCAAAGAGCAGGTCTAAGGAACACTCGCAATATCGTCGGTTTGAAACTGCAAAAGCTCAAAACTTCAAGAGTGCCAATTCAACAAGAATCCTCTCGATTTCCGAAAACTTTCTAGCGTCCCATCAGTTTATGATTGAAACTAAAAAAGCACATTCAAGAAAAATCAGATTTTTTCGTTCAGAATTTCGAGCTGCTCTTTAGCACGTACTTAATAATTTTGCATTGAAATGGTCTCTTCTTTTTACGAGCTTAGCGATTTCCTCGAATAAAACGTCTAAAAACTTCGGGATCTTCGCCTCCAAGTTCTGATTTCAAATGCTCAGACGAAGGCCGAATACCAGTAAACAAATAGACAACAACTAGTTTTGGAATAAACAGCAACAAAACATGAACTCAACTGCGAACAATCTGTGAGTAGGAGATAAGGTTCGTGCACATTCCATTAAGTTTGTTTCAAGAATCAACAATAGAATGAAAACAAAACTGAAAGAAGTCCAATGATCAGTTCCGACGACAGCAGTCGAAGTCTTTTGCACTTTGCCCAAAACTGATAACCGCAAATACGATCACGAGGTCTGCCGTTCGTACAAAAAAACGTTCAAATTCACAGAAACATTGACTTAATTCATACTACGATTCGACTGACGATGAAACGACTCGAATTGCGTGAAATTGTCAATTGAATGAGAACGTCGACTTACTTCCGCATATAAAACATAACAAAACATCGTTAGGATAAATTTTATGATCACTTTTATGGCCATTTATAATCATAGGGAAACCCGACAGTGTACGATACAATCAAGACTAAAGACCTTGATGTCAATCTTTTGAAATTGGAGGAAAACAAGGGTACTAAAAACATCTGAGCTGTACGGGAGATTGAAGAAAAAACACAAACAAGGAAGTAAAAAACTTTGCAAACCATACAAGCAACTTTGATGTGTGGCGGTTATTGGAAAAGCGGAAGTTTACGACCTCGTGGAATTAATGAAACTCATCGATTACAAGCCGATTTAAAGGTTGTGTGTCTTATGAAAAGCGGATAGTTGCTTGTGAATTGATAGGTTGAATATACACTCTTGATAGTGATACAAATGAACAAGGAAGTTAAACGCTTTCCTCCGACTTTCGATCGCTAAATTGTTTATCTTGCATCAAAAACAGACATAATGTATTTCCAATTAACAAATCTATGAGATAAAATCACTTTAATCACAAACTTTGAAACAAAAAACTGCTTGCCAATAACAAAGTTTTCGGGCGTATAATTCGTATAACAAAACGGTCGCGGAGCCATCGAAACAAACGAGTGATTCACCGAACGACATCGGTCACTTCTGCGCAACTTGACTTCTTCATGCGATCAAAACTCCTGATTTCATCATCTTCACCTGCGGGGAAACCTCGTGAGGACATTTGCTGTGCACTTGTCGACGAACTTTACTCTCTAGAACTTTCTGTCTATATCAGTTCATTTAACGAGATCTTTGTGGACTTTTTAAGAAACGCACGTTGAGCTTTCAAACACAAACACACAAGACATTTTGATGGTTTTAAACGTTAAAATACCTATTTAGAACTTCAAATCCAAATGATTGCCATCGAATGTTGTTTCTTCCTTTTTTCGGAGACTTCTCGTGCGTGCGGTCTTAGTGTAGTGGTTTTTGAGAAGGACTTAGAGTTGGTTGGCAACTCTGCTGTACAATGTCCGATGATGAAAACTGAATACGCGACTTCGGTATGAGCGTTATTTGTCATAGTTACTCTGATAGGACAAATTGATTTTTTGAACTTCAAATCAAATTTAATTAACTGACTTTTAAACGGTAATTACCTTAAGTAGTGGGTTAATTTTACGAAAACAAGTGCTTTGTTTTAAATCAAAAACTGTGTTTCGGCATTTGAATGGAATCCAATTTCGAGTATTGTAAATCGACGAAAATCTCAGCTGCGCCACGAGCAGCTGTATTGCGAAGGTGGCACGTGTCATTGCAGATGTCCAACAGTTCGACAACAATCAGATCTCAATTTTTGTTCTATTTATTTTTCAATTTGCATATTTGAATCGACAACAAAAACAAACAGATATGCGATGGAATGGCGACCTTTTGTGAACTCGCAGATTACGGTAATTGTATGCGGAAATGTAATTAAACTTGTCGGACAAATTACTTGTACATAGGTGGATCAATCAATCAGGTTGCGGTTTATAACCGGAATATTCAAATAGACGTAACGACAAGTGCAGATGTCGCGATTTGATCAAATGAGCGGCACGCGTCTTATGTTCATGCTTTTTATCTCCGACTCAATACAAGATGCCGGAACAAGCGGTTTGATGTCTTTTTACACATCTCTTTCAGTTCATATCATTGGTGGTAAACAGCCGTTCGTTAATGTCAATCGGTTTTGCTGCGAGGTCCCAGTCCCTTGCTGACTAGTTAGTAGGAACATCGAAACCGCGCTTTTGTTTGTTGTTGAAAGGCGACTCGATTGGTTTTAAAAGGCGTGGCGAGCGGACTTTCAAATTTATCGATTGCGGTAAAGTTTTCAGAAGCAAAGCGACCAATTTCTATGCTCGTGACAAATGAGGTGCAAATCGGAAATCCAAGTGAGCAGATTAAAGCAAAATGCCGACGTCCGTTTTTTGTACAATTCGAATAAAAGAACCAAATGAAAACGCTTTCTTTACACTTCTGATCACACAGACCTTGCAAATGAATGTTGCTCAGACACGATATGGAGAACTAATCCGTTTCAATTCGTGAATCAGCATCTCCGGTTTGTATTTCGAGTGTCTCAATCGAATTCGCGCATTCGAAACGTTACATTCCGATTTACTTTCTGCTCAATGTTCTCATGGACGCAATATCGGGTCTTTCGAATTTCAACGTAAATTCACAGGTGCAATTGATTGCAAATTTGCGAGTTGATGTGAGGAATCCCGCCCCATTTGAATGTTCGATTGCTCTGTGTTTTCCGCAAATTTACAGATTTTGACGACGCTGTTTAGTCGGCATTTTCTGTTGCAGGTGTTTAGAAGGAATATAAGATTGAAGGGAGTTTTTGGCATCAGTTAAATTCTTACGTCTTTGGAAGCGTCGATTTTGTTCTAAGTAATCTGTTCTTTTGTTGCGCCTTCTAAGCATACCGATTGTAATGGTCCGAAAGTTTGCAAGACAATTTGAGAGACCCGACTAAAGTACCTACGTGTTCTAATGCGTAGTTTTGATGACTTATTTCATGAAGGAAAATGTTAATTACGGTTAGCGTCTTTAGTCTTCATTTTAGTGTTGTTTCCTCTCCTTTACAACGTTCATTCACTTGTACCGCCTCAATTTGTTGTTCGCACCGTCCATTTGCTCCGCCCCGAAAGTGTTGAGCTGCCGTTGCAGTATGTGAACGGAAGAGGTGTTTTTTTGTCACCCTGTTTTATTGCAGACTAGGATTCTATAAAAGCAAATTTAATGTCAACATTCTCTCAAAACAGTTGCTGTCAAACGGGCTGCTTACAAAATGGTCTTATGAGAAGCGACCTTTTGCTGACCATCATCCTTGATTGAATCTAGAAATATGTTCATTTGTTGTCTTTGTAACAAGTTCGTGTGTCGAATCTTTTTCTCTTTAATAAACTTGTTTCTGTAGTCCAAATTCATGATAACCTGCGGTCCGAACGCCCCATTCCCAAGTGTTTTTGTTCGCTTAAGATGAAATGGCTTACGGATAAAAGGCTCGTGTATCCATGCAATTGATAGACCTTTTTGCTCTCATATCAACGAAACAGCTCATACAAACATTGGCCGATTTGTTTCCGCTTTTCTTTGTAATCACACTTGTTCTACGCATCAAACACAGTGATCCTTAAACTGTTGATTGTCGTTTTCATGAATTTGCAAATTGTGTTCTGTCGCATTCGTGATCGTGTGAATTTCATGTCCGTTTGAATTATAGTCAATCGAGTCGTTGATTGTAAACCGAGAATTAGCATTCGTGGCTACTTGTTCATTGAACATAATTTTTTCTTCTATAACGATCAATTAAATCTTTGTTGTTTTCAGATTTCAAACAAAACGATGCAACTCAAGCTTTTGTGCACTCTGCTTTTCGTTCAATTTTGCTTCGTATGTTCACTTCAAGTAACAATTTTGAACACATGACGTTTAGGCCGTGGCTCAATTCACGGAAGTGGTCGATACCAACAACTCGACATCCGTGATCGTAACGGTCGACAAGTTGGACATCAGCCGACCGCCCAAATCGTGCTGTTCAACAATGCGACAACAAAATTGCAATATCTGCAATTACGAGTGTTCATTGCTGATGTTCCAAAATGCAAGAGAGCCATTGATCGATCATCGTTTCAACTGCTCAATTGCCAGCATCAGAACTCCAATGCACATTCCGATCTTCCGGCCGATTACTGCAAACGTAAGTTAATTCGTTTTGTATGAGAAAATTTCAAATTCACTAGTGCACAACAGTAACTCTTGGGTTAATTTTTGTCACTAGTAGTTTCGACGATTTCATTTCAGTCGAAGGTTTCAAACGTCTGCAAGCCGTTTAAGTCAAAGGTGTGCCATCGTCGAATGTTAGGCAGCTGCGCGTCATCATCCCTTGAATTTTTGAACCACAACTGCTGCCCGCCGGACTCACTCGATCGTTTTGCTTTGCGAAATGTCAAAACAAAAAAACGACATGCAAACGTCACATTCGATCTAAAGTGCTTAGCATTGGGTTGTTATGCGAACAGAAGGATTCATTGTGCACAATTTTTATCGGCAAGCAAATTGACTCGGGCGCCAATACTGAGCGTACCTTTCGCACTACAACAACATTTCAATTCTTGAAACCGACAGTTTACGAGCGAATTAATGCGAACCCACTTTTTGATACACTTCTTGGCATCCTATTAACCCCAACAATGAATTGATTGTGTTCAATTGTACAACAGGTTGGCGATCAGATCTGTCGCCCCGAAGTTATCCTCTTCAATTGGCTATTAGTTCGATGAACGTTTTGACAAATTAAACTAAGCCGAATAGCCTTCAGTTAAGGACTGCTCGCTGAGCTATTCGTTGTGCTTATACAATAAGTTAATGGTCGTAAAAGAATGCGATGCGTCCACAGATATGCTAATGTCTGACCACCGAATTGGCCGCACGGGATTAACGGTCACAATGAACGATTCGAATTTACAACTTTGTATTATAATTAAGCGGCATTGAATTACAAACGACTGTCGTCAACTTCTCAGCGTTTCTGTTTGCTCATTCGGCAAAATCAAGAGACATTCAAATTTCCGTATTTTAATTGGGTCAACTAATCTAATTGTAAGTCACACATCGCTTCATTTAATCGAGATTGCGTGTTCAAATATTACCGTAATCGTTGCGACGAAAACCCGTTGCTTACGATCACTGCTCGTTGTTTTGGAGATTGTTCTAAAACCGAACATAAGTTTTCAAGGTTAATGCAGTCCACCGCTCTTCATTGGCCTTGTTAACCAATATGTTCGAACATCTACGCGCAATCGAACTCAAATGTGTCGTGGAAGTCCGCGGAAAAGGTGTGTTGGTTTTCAACGGCGTGCACATGTGTGCCGATTAATTGTTTCGAGCATCAACATTGCGCAACTTGGCTGTTTAATAACTCGGCTCCCGATCGAGATCGACGCAGATGCCAACACAGAAACTGGCCACCGAGCAGATTGGCCGCTTAATTGGTCCAATTGGGTTAAACAAACTGAACTCAAAACTTAATTGTTCGGTCATCTCAACGGAAACCAAAATCATTTCGGTTTCGAACGTTTAATAGATGTGCATCTGTTTTTGGTTTCTGTCTATTAATGAGTTCAAGTCGCTTAATTTTAATAAGAATTGGTTGCCTTCGAATGCAAACAACTGAGCTAGCAAGTTGATTTGTAATATCAACGAACAAAATCTGGCGATTTCACGACATCACTGCGAACAAATTGCGAATGCCGAACAGACTTGTTTCCTCCAACTTCCGGTTCGTTTTTATTCAACACACCGCGCTCGTCGCAAACTGCCGCCATTGCAATTCAAAGTCGAATGCGATCATTTCTTTTTTGCACTTATAATCCACTCGCTCTGCTGTCAAGTGGACGATCACCAGTTGGGCGATGAGGTCAGAAGTTGGTTGTCACGTCGAGCATTCGCATTAAACACACTTATTTTATAAGCAATCGAAATAAAGATAGTAGGCACATACGCATTTGATCGAATTCTTACTGTAGACCATTTGAAGAGGTTTGTGATGAAAATTTGCATTTGCTTTTTTGGTAGTGAACTGAAAAGCTACAAATCGTTTTGCACTTGTCATTTGGGTGGATTAATCGAACGGCGGATTAATCCCCGCCTTTGGTACGACTGGATTGCCCGCTTTTTGGTTAGCGCACTTGACGAATCGATTGACTTCTCGAGCGGCAAAATCAATGTAACGAGTGATTTTTGACTTTTGCCGCAATAACACGTGTTCGAACATGCAGATTGTGGCATCTGAGCAAACAATGCGGCAGCTTTTGAATATCACTTCAATTTGAACACAAAAGATTTTACAGAAAGTCCTGGTGATGATGTATGTCAATGCACAGAACGGTGATCGTTTGGCAGTTGGCGAAGCTCAATTGCATACCGGAAACCTAAAGTATGCGCCCAATTCTTCTGCTTTTCGTGTTGTAAGTTGGAACTCATTTATACCAGCTGTTTACCTTCATCTTTTGCAGACGTATATGGATCGATATGTAATCGAGTTTAACGTGTCGGTGGTTTGCATTGAAGGTTTTGCTGGACCTTATTGCAACATCTCGTGTCCAACACCGAAAGCAAAGTCAGTCCACAAATCGAAATTTATCAGCTAATACAATTTTTTCAGCGATCACTACGAATGTGCACATCAAGGAAAAGTGTGCTTGAAAGGTTGGATGGGAGAAAACTGCACTACACCGATTTGCACGAACGGCTGCAGTTTTGGGAGATGTGTTGCACCGGATCAATGCCAGTAAGTGAATTCCTGTAATAAGCATAAACATCAATGTGACTTCAGTTGTCCATTAGGTTGGAAAGGTGCACGTTGTTCGGAATGCGTAAAGAGAAATGGCTGCCAGAATGGATACTGTATGGATCGACCGGGACAATGCAAATGTTATCCGGGCTTCACGGGCACTTTCTGTGAAACCCAAACATTTCGCAAATGTTTCGGACCATCGTGTCGCAATTCTGACTCAACAACTACGAAACCGTCAAGTCAACTCGTCGACGAAACTTCAGCAGCACAATTCCAAAAATCAGCCCTTATACTTTTGATTGTTTGCGTAATTCTTGTGTTATTAGTTATCATCTTATTGCTTCGTAGTTGTTGCAGTCGTGGATCGATGATTTGCCGGCCCAAAGAAGAAAAGATTAGTCCCATTTAAGTGCACGATCGACACTCTTTTGTCTCACTTCTTTCCGTCGCGCTTTTTATCAGCGAGTTGCCCGGCCGAACTCAGTGTTGTCTCTCTTTTACAATCTTTTATTCCGGTGCTTTAAGCGCATTAACGATTGTGCTGACCAATACGCGGTATTTCACTTCTTTTCAATTACAAATTGCTTTTCATTTTTTTCAAAAACTAAACAATGTTCACATTTTTCATTTCTTGTCTTTTCTCAACGATTTGTCTTCAATCAAACGTTTTTTTGTATCTTCGTTGCTTTAACTTGAATGTAAAACAGTTGCATTTTGTTCCTAATATATTTATTGGTCTCAGTATAACGGTTTTCTTTACACTTTACTATCGATTAACATAAAGTGCTTTAAAACAGAACGCCGGTATGTCCGTAGGAATTGGTATCGTAAGCCAAAGAATTGATCAATGGAAACAATCATGTACAACTGCCTTCTTTGATGGGGCATGTTAGAATGTCGACTTCAAGTAGCACACTAAGCGCGCAAAACAACAGATATGATCCCAACATAATACAACCGAATTTCTTGTTCATTCGCCACCCGATCAGCGCGACAGTTCCATAAAGAAGGGACAGGGTCATAAAAAGAATTCCAACGGAACACACGAGTCCTTTTGATTTAACAGAAATTCGTGTTACTTCTTGACTGAAACCATGAACCAAATAATAGATAATCCATGGAACTGGAAGTCTAAATTTTACAAGCAATCAAGACTATTGTACTTGAATACGAACCCGACGCATATATCAAACAGGTTTGAACCAATTGACGATGAAACAGCCATATCGCCTAACCCTTTTCTTGCCACGATAATCGATGTAATTAAATCTAAACATTTGAAAGTAGTAATGGAAAAAACAATCTCTAATAACCTGGAACTGAAGTGCCCGCAGCAAGAAACTAAACTTTACGATTACTTTGACGCTGATTGAAAACTACCGTTAAACCCATAATCTAAGATTCGAATCGTTAGTCAGTTAAACAGGTAACTACTCACTTCATTTGGAATACTGAAAGTCTCGCCAATTACTTGTGCCATCCAAACCTTGAAAATGATTATGTTCAAGTTCGCAAGCTCTCTATTTACCATTAAATACGATAAGGCAGCGATCCACAGAACGCTTCCAACGAAAGTAACTAAGTAGTGTTTTCGTTTTTCCTTTTAAAATTCACTAGTAAAAATTAACGATTGTCAATTACTCACTTGTTTGTTAACGTCCGGAAGAGTCCAATACAACGGAAAACAAATTGGTGACAAAAACACAAAAACACATTGCTTGTAAAACGTTGATGGCCATTTTAAATTCATTGATTGTTCGGTTTCATGATCATCGTTTTTCATTTCATTAGCTGTCTCGTTATTCGTTGTTTCGAGTTGACCGTTTTGAACGTGCGATGGAGACGCATTACTGTACTGGTGGATATTACTTGTTGATGAGACCGTGGACCAAACTTGCGACTGTGAAGCTGCACAACTCACAGGCGAAAGACGATCGTTCATTTGAGCTACAGATTCATTTAGTGGTGAAGGCGAAGAAAGTGTTGGCGTAGTTGGCTTTTGAATGCGCAAAAGCGGAGTTTCCGCTCGCATCACGGGATGTGATAGACGTTTAGTGAACAGCGGTTTTGGTGTTTTAGCATCTGAAATATAAATACTCATGATATCAAGATTTCATATCTAACATGTGCTTTCATCAGGTAATGATGAGCATTCGGAATCCGAAACAGCAGCTAAGGTATTCGGAAGTTCAAGAGCAATTTGTACAATCCCATTGCGAAAGATGGCACCAGAATGAAGAAGTGGAATGCTACGTTGAAGCAATATTGGCATATCGCGAATCGATGGACGATGTTGAGTGTTTATTGTGCTGTTCTGTAGCACTCAAATAACAATAAATCTCAGTAAGCGTACTCACTCGAACTAAAGCCGTGTTATTAACAGCAACAGTTGCTGACCATAACGATAATTGTCTCTTCACTACCTTCTCAATCGTAATATTGTAGCGCATGAAGATACAGTAGATGATGTATAATAGAAACAAAATCAACGCTTCGTACCAATCAATTTCTTCGTCGAAAAAGAAAAGGAATAGTAGAAAAAGAGCAAGTAAATAAAACGAAATGTCTCGTACCATTGGCCACCAAGTCAAATGGAGAACTTCGTGTGAGAAGAATGCGCAAAACGCCAAAACCAGTTGGATATTAAAAACTGCTGAACCTACAATTGTCCCAATTCCCACTATAAAAAGAAAATTAATATCAGAATCTGAATATGAAAAAATAGACCATTATCACTTGTAACGAAGACTCCAAATAGACTTGTGAAGGCTTCAGGTGCAGAACCAGCTGCCGCCATGAAACTCGAACCAGCCACATCGTCGCTGATTTGCAACGTTTCAGTGATCACCGCCAATGAAGGTACAAGAAAAGAGTCACAAACGATTGCCAATGCAAGAAAAATGTAAAAAAGTGCAAACAAATGCAACAGAACGGCTCCACGACGTCGATCTTCTACAGAAAACAAATCAGTTGGAAAAACATTCGCTTGTTGAGTCTCCACAATCTCTTCTCCTAAAAATCTCCAATCAATTTACATGCTTGTGAAACTAATCACCTGAACAAAGCTTTTCACGACCTCTATGTGTCGTTGAATCAATGGTTGAATTTACTTTTTTGCCAAGAACGAAGCTTTCGACAGAAATAGAACGTTTCTTTCGACCACCACCACGGAAATGCCGAAATCTTTTCCAGTGATTAGCTTCCAAATTCAATGGCAATCGATGCTCCATGAAAGCGGAATCAATGACTGCGGCATCTTGAATCTGCTGCACTTCGTCGTTTGGTTGACCATAATCCAGTCCTTCTGCTTCACCACCATCTGCCGCCCGTAACAAGCGAGCAATCGGATCGGGTTCCTCGGGTTTTTCTTTTAGTCGTATGAATTCTGCTGTCCGAATAACTTCAACGTCAACTGATTTGGACATTAGATTAGTTGCAGTGTTGAATTGAATGTAAATAACGAACGCACCCGTTGTGACCAAAATCAACGCGTATACCGCAATCAATAGAAAACCGCAAGCGAGAACAACTGTCAGAAAACGTCGTTGAACTTTGCGTCGAGTCGATAGAAACAAACGAGAAGCACTCATCATCGAACTACTCGAAAAGATTTACCCGACAGTGATGTTCTAAAAATAACTGCAACAGTCAAAGTTTCAATGAACAGACACTTTTGAAAACACGTAGTAACCATACGATAACAATTAAACTTCATCTTTTGCCTGAAGCAAATAACGCACTTTCAAGAGCTCTAACAAACCTATGAACATGTCGACGGTCGTACGGACGCTCGTGGATAGAGATTATGCGGAACTATACACGGACAACCAACTTGTTAGTCGTAAAGAAGATTAGTGGGAATCTTTAAAAATTAATGTTTGAGTACTCAAACAACGTTTTTCAATGATAAATACCAACGAATTAGTTTTGGATTAACTTAGTCGGCAGAAAAGTGTTTTATGAGGTCATCAGAATTTAAGATCATTGCTACTAATGTGCATTAAACAAAAGATAGTGATATAAAGTACGCTAAATGATCGAACCGTTTGAATGCAACTCATAATCGAAGTTGAAACGCAAAACAAAAACACTAGGATTCGCATCCTAGTGACCACAAGAAGATGAACTGTTCGAGTTGATTTGAAACAACCCGGGACCTATTTGTTGGAGATGAAGCGCCACAACAAAACCAACGACTTCGACCTCACATCTCCCAACGGATTCGAGCTAACGGCGACTAAAACGGTTTTTTATCGAACCACATCGCCAACTCAAGAAGACACGCAAAACAAGAAAGCGACAATTGAGTTCACTGAAGAATAGCGTTCAAACTCATTTTCGTAATGAATTAGTGGACGGAAACGATACAACTAATTTTGTGACCCAGTCAATGAACGATACCTTAGAGTTTACGGACTTTTGAAAGGTTGAGTTGAGTTCTGTTTATAATGTTGTGCAAAGTCAAGACTCAAAGATGTTTAAACTACTGAAATCAATCTTCAAACACGCACTTCATCCGTCCTTCAGCTCATCTTGCTTCCCAATGTTCTTTGAGTATTTTGCTTGGAACAAAAATACTAATGTTGAGATTATAATAAGAAGTGACGTCTCTTTTGGTTGTTTATCTCGTATTTACGATCAATTCAATGAGCAAAATAAAACTTTTTCTAAAATTATAGTCAAAAATTAATTGCTGTATTCTAATTGCTGCTAATTGACTACTTCTGTTCACTCTACAGTCTGAAACGATGCTTTTTGACTGAAATTTACTTCTAATTTGGTACAATTATATTGCACGAACATTACGGTTCTTGCTCATTTGACCACTGTAACATTTTTTTCCAACTTCTCAGCAAATGACCTTACAAACAGAATACCAGAGTGACCGTTGTGTTCCCAACACGAACACTTTTTCTCGTCTGTCAACCTCCAGACGCTTCGTTTTCTCTCATTGTGAAGAGACATGACGGACAGTCCCGATTTGATCGTGTGCCGCTCTCTCATGTTATTTTAGATCAACGCGTTCGTCATCGCACTCCATTGGAGCGATTATTGTTAACTGATTTGTTTTCAGCCTTCCAACACACGGCCAAAGGACCGGCGACGATTCGAGCAGCTGCAAACATTAGAAAGGCTTCCTTTTCAATGGTTGTTTGTTGATGCATGGGATGTCAGCAAGTGCCATTTCAAACAGCGACACGATCAACAACGACTCTGTGCAACGTGCAACTCAGGTATTTTTTGGTCTAAACATTGGGGGAACTGGTTGATAAAACTGATCGTTTTCGCCTTCAAACTCTCGATTTTTTGCATCGCGTTTAACTTTTCGCGTTTTAAAACTGGCCCACAACAATTGATGTAATTCGATGTCGACACTTTTGCTTTCCATTATTTGACTGTTACATTTGATGATGAAAAGTTTTTGAGCGGTCGATCAGCGGCCGGTTGAATGTACTTGTACGTTTTGTTCAATAAACCAACCCAACTGTTGCAAGGCGCGTGAAAAGTTTTTGTGAATAAACAAAATTTAATTGTTTGTACATTTTATGATTATGTTTAGCTGACTGTTACTTCGTCGGATCAATCACACGGTCAGAAACGACCGAGTTCTGAGGACCTGAATTGTACGTGTATATCGTTCTAATTGCCATTCGTTTGTCGATTGATTTTATTCGCGATATTCGAGTTTATCGTTTGTTTTTAATGTTGGGAGTTTTTGTTTTGGTTTGGGGCAAAAACGAACTTTGACAATGATTTCGGACTTCCATGTGATTCTATGGATTCTTTTCAGTGCAACCATCCAAGAAAGCGAACGGCACAGAAATGGCCGGCGTGGGTTTGGGTGGCACGTTAGCCGGTGGAGCAATGACCGAAGTCATCGAAGTGCCGGAGAACGCCGTTGGCTTAGGTAGAGTGGATTCTGTCGAGTGAGTTGAGTTTTGTTTTTCAGTTATTGGACGCGGTGGTGAGCAAATCAGCAACATCCAAACACAATCGGGATGTCGAGTTCAAATGTCGAGTGAAATCGGTGTTTCTTCGATGCGCCAGTGTACGCTACAAGGGAATCCGCAGTCGATTGAACGTGCTAAACAGCTAATTAGTGAGACCATCAATCGAAATCGTTCCGTTAATGCAAATGGAGCAAATGGCGGCAATCAACAGTTCGTTACTCAGCAGTTACTTATTCCGGGGGCCAAATGTGGTTTAATCATCGGAAAAAATGGTGAAACAATTAAGAGTATGCAGGTACTTATACTCGTTGTGCTTCTAATGTTTGTATTCTTTTAGGAATCAATTGGCGTAAAGATGTTGTTGGTACAAGATAGTCAACAAATTGGCAATCAGCCAAAACCGTTGCGTATAACCGGCTACGCGGACAAAGTAGAACAAGCGAAACGTGCCGTTGAGTTGCTATTGGCTAACGACGATGCTAATGGCCGTGGCTCATCGGGAGCGGGTAGCGGAATGGGTGGTCCGAATGCATTGATGATGCAACAAACACGGTCAATGGGTGAAGTTATCGTTCCGCGTTCGTCGGTTGGTATTATCATCGGAAAGCAAGGAGAAACCATCAAACGTCTTGGAATGGAATCTGGAGCGAAAATCCAATTCAAACCTGACAGTAAGTTTGCTGTTTTTCCATTTGAGTGTTCGCGTCAATTAAGAGCCCGAAAATTGTCGAATGTTGTGAATTTTCGGGTGTCATAATGACGCCAAATCGAACTGAATTTGTTACTCAAGACTCCAAACTCTCCGGTTTGTTGTCGTGAAGCAATTCAAACACCCAATCGTCCAATTTGTGAACTCACCATCTGTTTTTCAGCTGACACCACAACTCCCGAGAGGTGTGCTGTTATTCAAGGAACACCACAGCAAATCGAACGTGCCACCAACTTGATTTGGGATTTGGTTCAACGTTCGAATGGAAATGCCCAACAAGAAGTTTGTCTGATGCATGTGCCGGCTAACAAAACGGGACTTGTCATTGGAAAAGGTGGCGAAACGATCAAAGCGGTAGAATACAGTCATTTGAACAAAATCGATGAGCATTCGAATTTCAGATTTGCAACGATACTTCTGCGCACGTCGAGTTGTCTCGTGATCCGCCGCCCAATGCCTCGGAAAAAGTGTTTGTTATTCGTGGCACTCCTTATCAAATCCACTTGGCTCAACATCTGATTCGCATCAAAGTTGGCGACATTCCACCGGGAACTCCCGCTCCTCCATTTCAAAATGCAATGCCTGGCGGTTTCCAACAACCGTTCCCGGCAGCCACCGGTGGTGGCCAATTCAACGCTCAACAACAATGGCAATCGAATGGTTACGGTGAGAGTCAAATGCTTAATTTTATAGCGATTTCAGTTGCAGGTCAAGATCCCAATTGGGCAAACAATCCGTATTACGGCGGTCAACAACAAGGTGGTTTTGTTGCGGGTGGCAATCCGCAGTTTAGCGCATCTCAAGGATACCAACAACCATCAGCTCAACAACCAATGATGCAGGGCAGTGGTGCGATTCCGCAACAACAAGTGCAGCAAGCAGCATCCAATTCAACGCCTTCAAATCAAAGCACTCAGCCGGCAATCAATCCAAGTACCGGGCAACCAGATTACAGTGCTCAATGGATCGCATATTACCGCAGTGTTGGCCTACACGATCAGGCCAATCTCATCGAACAACAAATGAAAGGCGCGGTTCAACCGGGAGCTGGCTAATCTTCTAAATCTTTTCCGCACAACTACGTCTTGTTTCTTTTTTTGGCGGTAAATTTCAAAATTCGATTGTATTCCTTTACTGTATTCTCACATTTATTTTGTTGTGTGATTGTTTTTGCGCCGATGTTTGTTTCGATTGATAAATAAAAAGAAATTCAATTCGTGGAGACTCGTTTTGTGATTGAAAGTCGAAAGCTGGTTGTAGTCATGAAGAAGATTTTTGGCAGTTTCTATTCCAAGTTGGTGGGAATGCACATGCACCTGTAGACGACCATTTCGTTATTGCACAAAACAGACCTTAGCGGAAATAGAATACTGGATGTCGAAGGCAAAAGAAGTCAGAGAAAATCGACTTTGTAGTTGACGGTATTTTCAAACCTCGAAATATTTGATTTGCCAGTGGCTGTCGCTCTGATTATTACTCTTCTTTGGTTTCGTCATCGGCAACAGTCGATGGATCGCCATTAGCACTACTCATGGGACCTGTTACGATTGAGAGTGTATTCCCACTGAACCTCAATATAATGCTAATGATATTCTCAACTGATGTATCACAAAAGTGGTATGTGAGACTCATGAAAATTGATGTTGTACACTCATTGGCAATCGTCGCACAATCAGATTTTGTTCTTTTCGACTCTGGTATTTACATGGCGGCAATATGGTTCCCAAAATCCTATTTGCCGAACTTGCACGAAGGACTAATCTTGTATATACAGCGTTATCATAGAGATATCCCGGACTGTTATTTCAGACAAAAATGTCCATTTCCACAGCACTGACTTTTGATCTCCTGCCACTTGTGATGCTTTCAATGTCATTAAACAATAAAATTTGTTTTGTAGTTTAGTTTGGATGATTAAAAACTGTAACCTTCTTTTGTTAACACACTACAATCAGCAGAATAATGACAATGAAAATGGGATCTAAAATCCAACAGTTCCACAAACTGCATGAATTGTCGTTACTTTAAGGTTTTCATTGTTCTTTGCACAAAATGTCAAGAGTCGAAATCGACGAGAAGCAACCAAATTTCCTATTGCATTATTTTTATGAACATTTTCTATAGGCACTTTTATGGATACACGTTATTCCAACAAAGTTTAAGAGTTTGATTGCGTAGTTCAGATTGAGCAGCAAATTCATGAACGGAATCTTTGTTCGGATGTGCGTAGTTTTTCATCGACAAACCAGAAGGTTAGGCGATTGCTTTCGCAAATCCAATTCTTTGATTACCAATATCGTGCACCTGGCAATATTCCCTACAAAATTATTGTTACTATCTGGTCCATATCAGCCACCTAATGAATGGATCCCCAAGTATCCTAAAAGCGAAGTTGCTCAACAAAAATGAGCAAATAAATTCAAACCATTTCACTGCGTTATTGCTGCTATAAGCGAAGATTGCCAGTTCACAGAACCCGTTACCAATGATCATCTGATGGCCGCTGATTGAAAAGTTTCGGCTGCCAATTCTGAACACAAGATTCGGAATTTGAGCATTGCAATCAATCAAATACGCATCATAACTCGCACTGTAATTTGCTCCTGCTTCTTGTGCGATTGCATTCGCAATTTCTTTGGGTGCACCTGCAAAAAAAATTGTTAAGTGAATGTAAGGGATACTCGAAAACATTGTTTGTTAGAATTAATATTCACTATTAACTCAAAATGTCTGTGTTCTTACTGACTCCAAATGTTAGTGAATATTAAAATGATTTGCCTATAAATGAAGTTCCAGTATCGCTGATGACTTCCCATCCAGCTCGATTTGTGTAATTGCCAATTTGAACTCCGCTCATTTTAAATTGCCAATATGATGCAGAAGACAAATTGCGATAGTAAATCTGCGAATCACAGTGTTCGGTATCAATAGACCCGTACGTAAAAGCACCGCCGGTACTCGAGTTCGACGATTCACTTGCCAACCAAACAGTAAACACCGGATCAGCTAACAAATTTTGCCGAATCGCGTTGATTAATGGCGGCACAACACCGTTTGCAGCCAACGATTGAAATGCCTGTCAACATCGTCTTACACTTCTTCTCTTATCCAAGTCTCACCAATCCCAGAATCCCGTCGATTGGTTGCGAGGCGAACACCTGTGCGATTGAAGTTGCTTGGCCGAACGTTGTATTCGGAACAGTCAATTTGCTACCGTTGCTGCTCAAGAACTAAAATGGTATTTGAGCATTGTTCCCAAATTTTAGTCCAACCGTAACCGTGTCGACGCCAAGAAATCCATTTGAACTGCCACTGCCATAGTAGAGGTGAAATGCATCGCCATTACGTTGATATGTTGAAGATGCTGACGATCGAAATTTGTTTTTTGTTGTGCACGCATTCGTTGTTGTTGATCGTTTTCGTCGTGCAAAAAAATATCCGGCCGGAGCTCCTGGTGGATTATCGACCTTCAGTGCGACAGATCTTGGAGTTGTCGTTGAACTATTTGTCATCACCAAACAACAGATTTCCTCGCACAAGAATTTGCACAAACCTAAATGATCATGTTAACGAAAACAACAACAACGATAACGAACGCAAATTAAACGTGCATTCATCCGGACAAGAAACCACATCAGGTTTTGCTCCACAAGACGAATCAGGAACCTAAAACCGCAAAGACATTATGGCAATTTCAAGTTGTTAAATGACATTAAAAGCTTACCCACAAATTTGAACTTCCTGTGTCAAGGACGATTCGAAAAGTTTGCGGTGGTGTTCCGATGGTAATCTGAAGATAATGAGTTTAGATTTCGATCTAGATTCCTCACGTTGCCAACATATTCAACATCGTCGTAGTTGTTCACGGTTTGAACGTAATTTCCCTCACTGTCAGTTGTCGAAGCGTCAAAAGAAACACCAGAAGGAGAATTGTAGAGTTTGTTTTTCGATTGAATTTGCATTTTCAGTTTTCGATACTCACACCATTCACCTATGGAAAGCCATGTCAATGCACTAGAGTTGTTTGCCTACCAGACATCATCAGATCTCGCCGCCTACTCATTACTTTTCGTAACGGTATTTGTCGACCATTCAAGGGTCCGGGTGGAAATTGAAGCGGATCATTTTTGGGCAAACTGTTTCTGACTGGATCTCGTTCTCTCGGTTGCTCATTCAAATTCACAACAGGACCCTTTTCGGGAACAAGTCGAAACTCTTCGCGCGGAAATGTTGGCTGGTCTTTTTGAGCGACCGAAAGTTGAGAAGAAATCAAAAGAATAGTTGCCATGAAACCGAAACATTTCAGACGGGACATGATGAAAACAATTGTGATGTAAACTGAAATAATCGATGATTGCAATTGACCAGAACTTCAGTGCCCAACGCTCAAAGACCAAATACGAGTCTTCAGCACGAATACTAAGCGGGCAGATAGTTCATGGAGAGTGCAATTCACAAGCGAATATAATGATTACCTTTTTCAATATCTACTTGACAGTTGTGAAGACCGATGTTCTCAATTAGTTTGTCCAATTACCACAATCGAACCACCAGCCATCCGTCGGCCGGTTCGGCAACTCAAATGCTCAACAATCTCGAACACCGTTCGTTACAATCTCTCTACCCGTTTACTGAATAATCTAAAAAGCAAAACGGAATTCAACGAATAGAAAATAACGTGTATTGTAATCTGAGTCTATTCAATAAGCGACACGAACTCACGTCTATTAGCAAGGCTGATCCGTTCGTACGAGATCACCGCGGGTCAATAGTGGTTAACGATCGTTTCCGCTTTCAACAAACCGAATATTCGAAGCTGTTCAGTAGATCTCCACCAAATCAGAAAATTTGAAAGATCTTAAACTACACACAAAGAACAGTTAAACGAAACGTCTTTGGCTCACAACTTACGAATCGTTTGTAGTTCCATTCATTTCGTTCTCATTCATTTCACCGTCGATTGTCAATCAACAGACACGACAACTGAAACGAACAATACTCCATCGCTTTTACACTCATTGTTATGAAGGTAACGAGCCTTGGTTGCTTATTAATCGTATTTGACGATATCAATCGACCAGAGTTTATCGTTAAATGTATGTCAACTTGTAATCTTTGAAAACTGTTTTCTTTTTTGTAGTCAAAATGATCTATAAAGATCCAATTTTGCTTTACAATCAATCTTCAATAGAAAAGTATGGGTTTGTTCCCGAACTTTTTCAGATTTGTTTTCAATTCAAAGATGAATCACCAGCACCTTTAAGGATCGTCGTTTGTAATCTTCGAGTGTCTCCAAAACTTTTTTGTAGTTCAATTTCGAACAAAAGTCGTTGAATATCGAGAACTAACAGAAAGCATAGAGTTTCTCCATCGGATAAATTGAGCAGAAATCGGGCTGAAGGTCAATTCACGTCCTGCATAATTCGAAACCCGTTTTCGATCACCACTCTTGACAAATTTTACGTGAAACGTCGAATTGTTTCCGTTGTTGCGCTCTGATGACTAACGAGAAAAAACAGTTTTTGGTCGGTTTCAAGCGAGAATTAGAAATTCCGCTCGGTAATTGCGAACCCAACTGAAGCAAATGGCTAAACGAATTTGCACATTCCTCTACACTTTTCTGTGTTTGTTTGTTTTTGATGTGTTTCGTGCGCGACCAGGAAGATGACGAGCGTGAGTACGAAGTCGTGTTCCAGTGAACAGAAAGAAGAATCGACTTAACGGATCAATTTCTGACTATTTTTCAGTTCATAGAAACAGTTTTTGGCCTTCGCTATTCGGTTTGTGAGATTTTTTTGTTGTGTCCCTATCGGCTTCTTTGCACTGCCACGAACATTCGAATAACTTGCCATGGAATTTTCGAACGAAGTTGCTTTCACGAACACACTTGTCATTCGTATTCTGAGGTCTTTCGCGCTTTTTTGGTCTTCGCGTTTAGTAGAATGCGAACTCTTACCAGTTAGTAGGCGGGTAATCTTCTACCTGGAAATGTTTTGTTTAATCGGAATATCGCGTAGTTTGTTTGCGTTTTCTATTTATAGTCTGCATCTTAACTAACAAATTCTGCAGTAGTGATGCCAAACTACTATGCAAAACACATTGCTGTTACGCCGTTTTCTGACCTTATTCTAAATGGAATCAGAGCAGTTAAGAAGCAAGTAGTATGTTCAGTTAAAATGTCATTTGTGTTTTTAGTTTTGATCCAAATACTTTGAAGAAGTTACCTTGGCCGTGTGAGAAAAATTGTCGAAAAACGCAAACCGGTGATGGAGGAAAAGTTGTTGCCGAAGATATTCGAGTTGTTTGGGAGCACAATCAATTGATTTTTCCAGTTAGTGAAGTCGTGAGTTAAATGTGTTAAAGCGATTGATTTGTTAGTTTTTTTCAGCCACAAGCTGTAGCTGAAAGACTTGAACCCAATGTCATTAAATACACGGGTATGTTTATTGCGCAACTTGACGGCGAAGTTTCCTACGTGCCTTCGGATCAAAACATCGAGTACTATTACATTTTGGTTGAAAACGTGGACCATAAACTGAATGCCATTCGTTTTTCTCCCGATGAAACCGCTCTTCTTGAACCCTTTGTTAAACACTCAATGCCGATTCCCGCTCGTTTTGGACTTGATTATACGGCTATCCATCGAATATCCAACGCCGTTGAATCGTTTTTGCCTGATTCCGTGGAACCGCCGCTAATCAATATGATGAAGGTGGATCGCTCTACACCGGTTGCAGTCGGTCGTATTCAACGTCATTTGGCTTCTGGAAATGAACATTTGCCCAAATCGTTTGCCAAGAAATTGATTTCAATCGAAAAGGCGACTGTTGAGAACTTTCAATATGGAGAAATTATTACCGATCCAAATCTCACGGTAGAGGTTACGGAAACCCAATGGCCCGGAAGCATAACACAAGACGGATTTCATGGGCCGCTAGAACAAGATTTTCAAATGACATGGATAGGTGAGTACATGGAAGTGAAATTTTGACAATCGGTTTAGAGAAGAAAGAAAACGGTGGACACGAACGGTCAGTTGAATCGATTGGAAGCAGCGAACTTTTCTTCAAGGTCATAAGCAGTCTTAGTGCAATACGAAGTCAATATTTTTAGGGCTTCAGCGGCAGTTTTGCCGGCGATGAAGGGAAGCCGGGAGTTGAGAAACAACACGAACTAGGCCTCTACAAAGTGAATGTTGGTACAAGTCGTTGAGATTTGCTAAATGTTTAGTTTACAGTTGCTGATGGCTAGGCCAGATGGCGATTTTTTCTTGAAACCAGCCTCAACGGAGGTTTCTTATATTATGGGATTTGCATTGCCAAAACACGGGAACAAAGGAGAGCCGGATGAAGCAACTTTGAAAGCGTTCGTATTTCACGAAGGTAAAAATCTAATACTTTTTTTTCTAAAAGCATATATTTTAATGGAAGTTTATTGCTTTCTTGCTTGCTATTAGTTCACATCGCGTACACTACGGAGTGGTTGCTTGTATGGCGTAGTGGTGTGCGAAGGCGTTTGCAGGTCGTCGCAGGCAGAGAAAAGAGCAATGACGAGAAACCACAGACCTGTTATGAAATTTCTGATTACAAGAATATTCTTAGCTCTTTTTTTGCTCATAAACACCAAGATTTTAGGACAAGCAATTCGACTTCCAGCGTTTACTTGGCACACGGTGCCAATTCCATTGGAAGAGTCAGCAATATTCACAGAAGTGGTTTGTGCTTCAAACGCCAACATTACAATCGACGTACTTCAAGAAACGGGACATCCATTACAGTTTTCACAAAGTGTTTAGAAACAAATTGTTGCAATTTACGGCCATTTAAGATCTTATTACTGCCAATAATAAGTGTAACGCAAATAAACGGAATTTTCAAGTTTATATTCAGATTGCTATATCAACTTATTAGTAGCTTAAAATAGATTTCAACTCGATCGAAACTATTAGTCAACTGTATTTGTGGTTTCTTTGTTATTGGTGAGCCTTCAGATTGACAGCAACACCGTAGACTTGTTTGTGTGTTCAAGGGACGACCTTCTTTGTACAGTACCGTTTATTCTCAACGTCTTTTTTAACCATGATTCTTCAGAAGTTCTTCTTGACACGTGCGTTAAGTCGACAAACCAGCAGTCAAGTGGAGTTCGCTAAACACCTCAGTTCAATAGTGCTATGCCCACACAAAGCGGAAGTACGCGCTCCACGGATGCGAAGTGGGTGAATTTGCCGAACTTACACAACATTAACGACAACTCTTGATTTCTAACACTTTTCGTTTTATCAAAGTTGTTTTCGACATCAATACAATTTCAGTTGAATAAATCATCTGTCAACATGCACAGTAATAGGAACGTTGAAGTCTTTATGTTAACTAGAAAAATAAAAACAATACCAACCAGGAATACAACCATTACTGATTATTTACATTGTGATAAAGCTCTAGAAATGCTGAACACTTGGTGAAAAACATTCAATTCACTTGGCAACACCAAAACTTTGCTGTTTGTTAGCAGAAGCGTCAAACTCCGCTTGACGTCGATGTCGTCCCATTGATGTCTGAAACAAACAAAAGATATCAATGTCCTGATTCTCGCAACTTACGTCTAGCAGTTCAACGTAGACAGGATTCGATCTTTTGGCGCGCAGTTCAACTAAACGATCCAAATTGCGTCTAAAAACAACGATTCAGAAGGCCAACTATCGATCTTTTACCTGATGCCGAAATCCTCGTGTTTGTTCGCTCGTTGCCGGGCTTCAGTGACGATAAAAAGAAGCACGAAAAAGAGGGCAATCGTATGTATTCTCAGACCAAACATCTGAAATAGAGCAAACTGAAGACCCACATCAGACGCGTATCTAAGAAAGTAATCTCGATAAAAGAACAACCGTTGCATTGAAGCAATTAAGTTTATTTCCATCGTTCACTCCCGCGCCACCCGCAAAACGGGCCATCGATTAATAAATTTACGAACAAACTCCATCAATCGTGTTTTAGACGCTACGCTGACGTCAAAATTCGCTGAACAACTCCCGCGTCATCGCTCAATTTTAACATCAAAGTTACAATTTTTACAACGAGCAAAAAAGAACCGTTATGCTAAATTCTGACCATCAGAAACATCCGAATTAAACCCGAGACAATTTGGTTTTCAGTCCCTCGAAGGTCGTTCATCATGGAGCCTACACTTATATACGCGAATGGAGAATCTCGATTGAAATTTCGAAAACAAAAAAGTTGCTATTCAATCGAAGAGACAACGACGATGATCTTTTCCTTTCGACCAAGTGATGAAAGTCGTTTAATGAGCAAAAATTACTTGGTCATTAGTGAGCAAACACCTCAAGAAGCGAATATCAACATTTGAACTCTCAATCAAGAGGGTTAAAGAGCGAAGAAGTCTCATGTTATTACGGTACAATCTTACAGTAAACTCATCAGAAAGAAGGGTACCAAACGACAGCAGAGTTCGAGAACAAATGGAGGAAAAGTTGAATTCAAACTGGTTTTCGAGTTTCTGCAATTTGTCGTATTTGGAGCTGAACGCAACGGGCGATTTCCAGTCGCCTTTCAATACCGAGCTGCAGTGAACAATCCACGTCGTTCGACCGACGATCTCAAATATCAAACAAATCGCAATACAAAGAAAAAACAGTTGACCTGAAAACGGTCATCCATTGCTCGTAACCAGTTGAGAAGTGTCCGCGATCTGAACCCAACAATTTTTGACGGCAGTTTGCGTGTTTTATACGCAAAACGAACTTTGCGAGCGTACGATTTGTTTTCTTCGACCACGCCCTTTCGGTAATGACGATGAAGAAACAAAGTAATACGATAAGTTTGGAGCTTTCGATTAGTCGAACAATCACGTGATCAATAATTATGACTCACTGTTTTGCTCGGGCATCACTCAATGAATCACTGTAAGACCGTTCGAATGGAAAGTGTACAAGCTCCACGGAGACCAATCGAATTGCAACCTTCTTTTATAGTCCGCTTCCAGTCTGACCGTTGTTTTTGTCTTCAGATTTTGACATTCGAATTCGCCGAGGAAGCCACCAATCAGCCAATAATTTCACGTTTTGAATGTGAGTTTGGTGAATTGATTCTACGGTAATTAGTTGGAATGTCAAGTCGTCTTGAAGATGTTTGGAGTAAGGGACACGTTAGGGTATTTATTCGAAAAATAGCGATAATTTACATCAAATTGATATTTGAAGACAATGAGAACTTGACTGATGTGTTGCACACGTATGGCAGGATATTCACAGTAAATAATTTAACCGGGCTTACAAACAAATGGAATGTCATTTTTTTGAAAAAATTGAAAGCAATCAAAAATGTAAAATAGGAATGAGCAGAAAATTTCATTTAAACGTTGCGACATCAACTTTGACATCGTGACTTCTAACGTACAGTTGTCGATCCATCGTTTCCGTTTCTTCTTACTGATTGATGAGAACGAGTCGTGTTTGGGGCGGACACATCCACCGGATTCTGATTTATACTCGCGGCTGATGAGTGTCGACTTGAATCGTCTTCGAAAACTTCTTCAGTTGCCAACGATGCGATTGCACTGTCACGATCCAAATGCAAGGGGTCCGGACTGGAGGTTCTGTAACTGGAATGTGATTTACGAAAAGCACTTCTTTAACAAAAACCCATAATTTTGATACCCAGAACACAAAAACTATTAAAAATGAGTAACAGGACTTTCGTAGGAGAAGAGAAATACAAACATGCCTGTAATCGACCGTATTCGACGTGGTCCTGTTTTTACGCGAACGAATAAAACGATGGAAAGACGATCGTAACGTATTACCACTTGAGAACACTGTGTCAAGAACACCGTTTACTCCGCCGGAACTAGTCGACGTGGTGCTGTTTTGGGCGACCAAATTCGGCTGACACGACACCGGAGCAGTTTTTCTTACATAACCGGCAGAATGCGGAGGCTCCGGAGATTGGGATTCTGAGACGGTACTCACAGTTCGATTCTTAGACGATCTGTAATTCGGACAATCAGACGTTTCACCAATAGCAAACAAGTTGTTAAGCTCGAGAAAAAGAAGCATTGAAGACAAAAAAACTTGGAAATCTACTTTGCAATACACATAAGCATAAAACACAAAATTCCTGTTAAATAGAAACATAACAAAAGACTTTATGACTTAAAGGATAGAACTCAAATTTCATAAAAACCAACCTGTTAGTTATAAAGAGTCCCTTTTTTGGTTTTCGTGTTGTCAGTTGATTTCGATCATTCGATTCGACTGTTGTTTCATTTTCGGGTAAAACAATCGTTGATATTGTAGTTGGCTTCGGAGATGACATCAGCCACGATCCAAAACCGCTTTGATTTCTACGTTTCCTGCATTCTGCTACCGCATCATCTTTACAGGGACGACGATGAGCGATGAATCCGCAGTCTTTGCATTTGAATCCTTGACGAATGAGACCCCAAAGCTGAAACAAACATGTTAGTTGAGCATAAAAAAGAATTGAAAAAACCAATTTGTTACAATGTCCACAGTAAGCGGGAGTTATGAAAGTTGTTTCGTGAAAGTTGTGTTTGAAGCCGCGACGAATCTCAAGCGAATGCTTGTTGAAGTTCTTGAAGTAGTTCATCATTTCGGATTTACTGATCTGTCCATCACTGAAATCATACAGGAGTACAAAAAACGATCGGTTTGAATACCGGTCAGCATCTATGGCACCGAATGAATCAATAAACGGAAAATTGCATGCAATTTGTTCGAATTCGTCACGAGAAATCACGCCATCACGATCGTGATCGTAGTGTTTGAAGACCGCTTCGACCATCGCGCTGATATGTTTGTTGACGGTTTCCGGATCGGGTGTCTGACTAATGCCCGCAGCCCATTCAGCGAAAATAACGGGCTTAGAGTTTTGGAACTGAAAATTGATTGTAAATTGAACTTCGAAGCTCGCAACAAACGTTAAGTAAAGTTCGAGGTTCCCGTTTTAACGAAAGGGCATAAATGTCTTCTTCGTTGTAAACAATGTCCAACGATACTTTCAATGTGTTGATGAGGTCCATGTTTGCTTCGGGAAAGTTGTGTGCAGATCGATTGGCGCCGAGAAAATACGAGAGTAGTTGGCCGAGTTGAAAAAGTCGTCGTTCAGAAATACGTCGAGTTTTGTCGAAATTCTGACCACCAGCCCATGCTATCAGATCCTTCAAGTGGATGCCCATGATCGGAATTCGGAATCCTTTCACTTCTTGTAGCGCGCGACGATAAGAACAAAAGTTGTTGGAATTTGAAAGTAAATTTGTAAGCATGTTGAGATCCTAAATCTTATCCGTAATCTGGAATCTAACAATTCGATTTACCTTTCGGGTCTCTTGAGAGAGACATGCTTGAGTTTTTGATAACCGCGATATATTACTGTGACTAACTCCACCAATTACCGCATACAAAGTGTTAAAGTTTGCCAATTTACGTAAATGCTAGAGAGCTTGATTATACGTTAATCCTATGTTTTTGCCCACCTTTCCGACGTTAACAAACTTGGAAATAATAGCAGCTCGCTCATTGGGTGTACTTTTACTTAATATCATGCATTGTATCCAACTTGACAAACTCTATAAACACGATTGTTCAGTTTTCATTTAGTAGCTCAGTCCTACATTGAACACCGCAATTGATCTTTCAAGAATTGGAGTTTGATGTAACTTTGTCGATTTAACGTATTTTTTTATCTCCGGTATCTAAACACTATTTTAATGGAGATTCTACGAGCAGCCTCAATTACCGTTACTCGACTCAAGACTTTGTAATCAATGTGACTCATCGAAGTTGAAATGTCGGCAGGACTCCACTGATCGAATGAAAGTGAAACATGTCGACTAACCGGATTGCGAACCGAAACGTTACGAAGCCAAGCATACGACGGTCTGAACGAATCGTTGTTTGTGTGTTCGTTAGCAAGCTTACATTGATGAAATGTCCAGATCGTGGAAAACATAACCGGGCAGCTGATCTTCGATTGCCATTTTCTTGAGACGTTCAACCAGTCGACAAAGTTGCGAGTTTTCATCGAAATTTACTGGGAAATTTCGAATCCAAAATCCAACCGCATAACAAACTCTTTCGGCAAATGTATCAAAATCTTCCTGCAATTCAGTATTTCATTTTACTTTTCGATCTATAACGTGCATCTTTTCATGACACTCTTTTCTTCATCCTGCGTAGAATCTGGATTTCGCTGCTTATGTTCGCAAAAAGAAATGAATTAAGAAGACTGATAACACAATCGCAGTACTTGATCATCCGAACTTTTAGTCGTTCTCTTCGGCTATGTCTTATATTTTGTTTGTTCTTATTTTGGTTCAAATGGCAGTTGCACAACGCTACATGCCTTATGAGAACCCCTATCCGCAGTATCAGCCGGACCCGATGCCTCAGTACAAGTACGCGGCCGCTACTTATCAGCAGTACACCGGTGTTCGACCTCAAATTAACGAGGACGGTGTGCGTGTGCCAAATGATTTCGGAAATTTCTGGCTTTTATGTACCACGGCAAATTGTGGTCGAGGTTAAGTTTTCGTGTATAATTCGTAGTTTCTGTCAATAAACTTACTTTGTAAAGAGCAACGAATTGAGCCATAAGTTCCGTGTTGTTTTCCATCAGCCACTCGCCAACCATGAAAAGACAATGCGGAAAGTCATTCAATGGTTCTCCATCATCATCTAAAGTTCGACAATTAAATTCTCAGCAATTGCAGAGGTTTATGAGAAGAATGCGAAATCTGATGTCATTTGCATTTCTGTCCTTGTAAAAATGTTAATCATGTTTTAAAAGTCGACTCTGTGCTTCTCTTGGACTGCTTCTCGGAATCTCTGCAGCCACGAGAAGGTTTTTTGTGTTCAATTTGCATTGTTGGTTGGTTCTTTCTCAATGTCCGAACTATTTCGCAGCAAGAAAAAAGGCGTCTAGCTTGAACTTGCAGTTAATGAAGTTAATCAGATTCCCGGCGGTGTTGAGTTCCGAATGTAGACAAAGGAAATGCGGAGATTAACGGACATCCAAAAAAAGATGAAAACAAATCCGATTTTCTGGCATCTTGTTGCCAAAAGCGTCTGTTTAGTATTTTCAGACGCTCCTCGACGCAGTTTCTGTAAACCGCAAAAAATGACGCAATGGAAGAATCGAATTAAGAAATAAAACGTCACTTTCAGGGTTCCATTCGGTGGAGTTCTTCTTCCGAACGGAAACTATCATCCAAATGAATGTTTTGCTAACAGTTCTGACGCAATCTAAACGTCGTATTCTCGAAGGTTTTGATTTGATGCGGTCTCCAGAAGTACAATTGGATTTGCGAGTACTAGCCGCTCAAACCCGCAAATCTACTCGGTAATCAAATTGCCAAAAAAGTCGGAGACTTCTGGAAATTTGAACAGCAAAATGGTTTTTGTGCTGCGAAAGTCAAAGCACAAACGTCAACAAAAGAATTAGGTTCAGTGTTCATAAGACTTCAAAGATGATTAGATTTCTACTTACCAAACGATTCGCAACAATGGCGAACCAATTCGAAAGGACTCAGCTCATCTTCGGCACCGTGAGTACAAATCACTGGTGGCAATTGGCGTGGCGAATCGGGAGGCGGTGTGGTCGACGAAGAAGGCAAATTGGAATGAATTTCAGTGATTTCGTTCATCGGAAAGTTTTCGCCTTTTTTTGTAGTCGGTGATGAAGAGCAATTGGAAAGAGTGATGCTCGGACTTGCTGGAACGGGATGAGGACTTCCGTTAGCCCAAGTTGGTAGGAGAATTCGTGCATCACCTGAAATAAGCTCGAAAGAATTCATGCCAATAAGAGTGATCATTTAACATGCTTTCAATCGTCAAAACTCACCACCAATTTTGTGAGAAGAACATTCATGCGTTTTGGCGCTTGAGTGAAAAACTATCGCCGACGAACACAGCTCCACCTTTGATATAATTGAAGCCGGCGTGGTTTCTGTAAATGAAAGCAAATGCCAAAAATGGCGACCCAGAATTCGTTGAGCAGTCGGTTTGAAAGTCTCTTGGCCGTACTTTGAATGGACGGATCCTAAGGTCATTTTAGTTACTGTAAGTTTAAGTGAACACGCAAAGAAAAACGCTCGAGAAGGAGAATCAGATTGCACTCGACTCCCGTTCATAATTCATGAATACAACCGCCGAACATCGGAAATTGCCTTTTGATTTCGGTCGTTGCGACTAGCGCTGTCCAGACTTCTGCACGATCATCGGAACGTTTTTGCAAAAAAATGGCGAATACAAGAAAAGAACTTCACGAATCCGAAATTCCAAGTTTGCAGATCGAAAGTCTCGGACGGGAAAATTCGTCTTATCAGCAATCGAGCTCCAGTTCACTGATGACTTTGTTAGCAAACAAGAGGCAAGTTACAGGCGGAAACGTGGGCGTATTGTCGTGGTTTTAAACGTAAACGAACAGCCGGTTAACGCGATATCTTTTTGTTTTTCAAAGGTCAATAGAAAAGTAGATTCGAGCAAAAACAGCACGAGAAATCAACCTAAAACGACAACCTGATGAGACTTTACATGTAATTAGCCAAACATTTCAACAGTTCGAGGAAAACAACCGATTCTCATTCGATACAAATTCACGTGAACGAGCGGTTTCGTGTTGAAGACCACGAAGTCGATACGAAAACGTTTAACCGCTCCCAAATGAACTTGTGAATAAAAAAGGCGGTCAATCGTTTTGCTCGTCAAATTTCAGAACTCAAACGACATGCGAAATCGAACAACGAAAAGAAGACGAGAGACAACTGCTGCGCATCACCAAAAAGGTCCTCCGGCAGCGGGAGCCAACCGGTCCACAAAAAGAAGCGGAACTTCGAACGCAGACGGCCGCAAACAGTCACTCGTTGTTGCATCGAGACTCACGGTTGATGAACGAGTTTTCTGTTTGTTCCAATGGCCAAATCATTCGAACAAATGAGTACTACGAAGGTCTGCACCACTCCAACCGTTGAAACGAATGGCATTTGTGGACGCAGAATAAACATCGAAAGCACATGCGACGATTAATCGAAATCACAGGTTGCAATTTCCGAACGGAAATGCGAATTGTTCTCTTTCCGTCGAATTGGATTCTTCGGGCGGTCGCATTGCGCGGTGGATTACAAACCGAAACGCGCACAAAAACACGCGAATTGTCAGAGGACTAGAAGTGAGTATTCCCGTTGAGTTCGAGTGCTGATAGAGAAACATTCTTAATTGGACAATTCAATTCCGATGTCATGCAATGAAAGCTTCGTTGAACAGGTGAATTTTGTATGACCGAAAATCGATATCCGCCACTAATTCGTATTCATCGCTGTGGAACATTCGCGACAAGTTCACAGTCGGAAACGTAAATGAAAACGATCTGAATTCATGCATCTTGGAAAGACGATCGAATAGTGTGTTAAGAACTTGAACCACTAGTTGACTTCCCTTGTGCGAACAAATTTGCAAAGGGCGAATGTTGGTCGGTAAGGAAAGGCGTTTTGGATTTAACAAATTTAAGTCATCAGATCTCAAAATTCGTATTAGCAGTGACGAGCAAAATAGGGATTTGAACGAATAAACAGCGAAGTAAATCCGCCAAACTAACCTTTCTGCTTACGTTATGGTTTTGACGTCGAGATTAGTTGACAATCATCAACCACAAAAACCGACCAGTTACACGGCATGATAATCGGCGTATTGTCAAAAGTGCGCTGAGACAAAAGCTCATGAGTCTGACAAAAGAAATGTCAACTGATTTCTATTAGATTATCAGCTAACTTGCTCGAGCAGTTGAACTTTGATTTAAGAGCTTGTCAGGGGGAGTGACTGGCCGTTTAATTGTTTATAAACGCATTTGTTGAAAGCAACAAGAAGCGTTAATTTCCTTTTCATGTAAACACCAAATGAACGTCGATGATGAAGCACAAGTAGTTGGTGAATATGTAAAATTATATCAATAATTGAGCTTCTTGTGTTGACATTCAAAGGTCTTTCGGATAATCTGGAGAATTTGGAAGCATTGAAATAAACTGTCTGTGTCTGAAGCATGTCGTTAAATCAAATTGGATTTGGGACTTTTGCTGCACCTGTCTAACTTCGCAATTTGCGGTCGCGTAACTCGGCCAACGTGAAAGAAGTTTAAATCGACGGCTTAAGGTCTATCGGTAGGAACCAGCAAAAGAACATAGAACAGTAAGGAACTCTTACATCATCTCAAGAGTCTGTAGACATAACAAGATGGTTAACGAGAAGATGATGCAAGAGCTATTTCGCGCTCATAAACTTGGAGTTCTCATGATTACAATTTCGATTATAATCTCGAACGTGAAACCAGAAAACAGGAAAAAAGACAACATCTCTCGTGGCCACGCGCAGCGTCGAGACGAGAGGACGTTTGAAAGGAAAACCGCATTTGCTGGCCACAAATATTCTCATTTATAAGCGTAGACGGCGCGCCCTCTTTTGCTCGTCCCTTCGCCTTTGGCATCTTCGAAAGCACAACAAAAATGCGGCTTTCGGTTTTTATACGCTAACTCATAGACAACCGTGCAATTGATGAAGTAAATCAAGACCATAAAACACACCCATCGAGAAGCACCAACAAGCTGCAATATGTGCCGATCGAGTACAATGCGAATCGTTCTGAACTCGAACTGTTTGAGTATGCAGATCGCAGATTGACAACATTTTTATCTTTTTCTCGTTCACGCCTCCGCTTCATATTCCGAGTTTGTTATTGTTTATCGATATGACCGGAAGTTCTGCCTAAGGGTGTTTCTAAAATGTTTGTGCAAACGCGTCGGCGACTTCAAAAAAACTCGAGCTCGTGACTGAAAAGTTTGCGCACATTAACTTTCAGTGTCTCAATATCTTCTACACATTGGTTTTCATCTACAAACAACTGAGGTTTGCATATTGTAACCTGTTACTTTGCTGATTACTCGAGTAGTTTCCTTGTTGTTTTTGAAACGGTTTGTCGTTTATTTTGTTCCGTGACAATCGGAGGCGGGTTTTTGCATTCAAATTAATGTTCATTGATGTTTACATGTTTCATAGTTTAATAATCTCTTTCAACGATAGACTGACTATTTGCACTTGCACATTGCAAACGACATAAAGTTGCCGCGAACATACAAAAAAAACCAAATGTTTGTGTGAAATGCGAAGCAAGAAAGCATATACAAGAAGAGAATGTTAAAACACGAGCCGGGAAATGCATTGAGAATCGTGGTAATCTGAAACAAGCAATCGTGTTTGTTCTATCATTGAATTTCGGCACATACCTAATAGTCTAATTTCTTGTTGATATCGTCCTGTCTGCTGACTAATTCGTTTCTTTCGTTCAACAACTTCAAATGCTCCATCATTAGTTCCTGTTCATCTGAAGAACCGGGAGTCACGCTCGATATTTTGGCTAAGACATCCGCATCCAATTTTTCGATATCGTTTAAACGGGCAGAGATCTTGTCCAGTTCAATGGATGCATCAACGGAATTCGTTCTCTGCTCCTTTTCCAAGCGACTATATGCTTTGCGACTTGGCGTCGAATTGATTATAGCTAAAACAACGAAGGAAAATAAACCTGTTCGATTGAATTAATTCTACCGTTTGTTGAATTGGCAGTTTGTTTGTCGAATTCCTTAAATGGCCATTCAGTTAAATGCTGATTACTTTTGTCTGATCAAAGCCCATCGTTACAAACAACAAATGACCTACCGGACGAGTTAAAATCTGCGACAACGTCTCGGCTAACTCCTGACTTCGCATACTACCAAAACGTTTCACCCGATCGAAAGCAGAGTTCCCGTAAACAGCCGAAGGTGATTGGGTGCGATTGAAAGACTTCTGGAAACACAAACACGTACGATACGAAAGCCAAACAAAAGTGCCATAACATCCAAAAACTTACGTTGTTTCCACCGTTCATTTGAGACTGAGGTACTCGACCATAAGCGGGCAAAATCGGACCTTCATCTGAAAATCGAAAGATTAACTAAGCTATTCAAAGAATGTCAATTCACAGCAAAAAAGAAACACGAAACATTTAAGCACCTACACGTTTTTCGTTGCAATTGTGGTGATGGTTGGAGTTTTTTGAAAGTACGAAAACTGGTTTGTGTTGTGATTACATCTAAAAGCACAAAACGAATTTACAATCACAAGTGGACGATAACAACGACAATAGGCGTCGTTCCTAACGTACCCAGGGTGCGGAGATCGGTGTTAGAACCAACGGAGTTTGTGGAACGAACTGACGATGTTCGTCTTAGTGGATTGAATTGAGGCAGCTCAGAAACTGTAAAACACAAGCACATACAACACGAATATGTAAAATGTTATTCAAATTCGATATGGTTATTTCAAAGCACACACCAACAGTAGAACAAAAGCTTGTCTTTACTTACCAGGTGTATGTGTTGAAATATTTGAGAGTAAGTTTTGAGCTTCAGCATGTAGTCTTTTTTTGCGTTCTTCGTCCAACTAAACCATTTCAATTGGATAAGTGATATTCGACAACAAACCTCCGAATCGACTACTGCTGCAGCGGGATTTTCCAACATTTGTCGCGCTTTCAATCTCAACTGCTCTCTTCGCTCGTCAGAGTCGACATCAAACTCGCGTTTTGGATGTTTCGTGAAATTCAAAGACTTGACGTCGCTAAAAACCATCGAAAATGGCAATTTATGGCTAAGAACACTTACTCAACCAAAGATGCAACGTTGGGCAACGATTGTTTAGGAATTGGTGACGGTTCATTACGAAAAGATTCAGCAATTCGATCGTTGTCGTATTTTTTACGACCTAATTGTGGTGATGCTTGTCCCGTATGTTGTCGAGAATGAGGAGGATTACGTGGAGTCGAATGTTTCAGAATACCATCATCCGTTTCGTCCTTCGATTCGAATGATCACCAACTAGCTAGTTATCAACTTACTAATGTCATTCCAAAAGCCGACGATTCCAACTCGCTTTCTTGCAATCGACTTTGTTTCATGAGTTCAAAATCGCTCAAAAGCGTTACTTCGCCTTCGGACAATCCGTAGATCGAAGAGGTGCGATGGTTGTTTTGGCTTGAATGACGGTTCGAATCAGAGCCGTTTGAAATGCTTCCTCCTTCAAGCACGTATCGCAACATGTCCAAAAACCTCTGTATTTGAGCACGATCAAGCAGTGTAACTATCGATTCGTCCAATGTGCTAAAATTGCAACATTTAAGAAAAGTAAATTCATTGATTTCGAACCTTCGAACTCCTAATTCTTCTGCAGCAGCAAATGCCTTTTTGCAATTCGATTTGCAAGCACCGAGAGTATCAGCAAAATCCAAACTCGAAAAGTCACCAATAAGATCGGGGCGATAGCGATGGATGATCGCACAAAACGCTAATCCCGACTTGAAACTTTTTCTGGAACAAACCAATGAAAATAAAAGTTCAATAACTAACGTAAAATCGCGAACTGTCGTGTTTTTGTAGCCTTTGGTTATTCGCGAACACCATTCAATCAACGGTTCACCGGGAATTACAGCTGGTATTGACGGTTGAGATGTTTTCTTTGATAATGTGTCGCTACAAATTCACACTATTTATAATGTTTTGTTGTTCAACTTACCGATAATGAACCTCAACGGGTGGTGATAAAGGAACGTCGATTGGATCTTCTTTCTTCTCCTCCTCAATATGCAATGACGGCTGCTTGGATTCTAAATCTCTTTGTTTAGTAAAGGAGTTGTCGGTTGTTACCTTTGGGAGTTTTTGGTTTGTCAGAAATAGCAACAGATGATGGCTCTTCTTCAGGTGTAGAAACGGCTTCAGTAAACTTTACGATTTCATCCGAAACCTTCGCTATACCGTTAACTACTTCCTTGTCAGTTTTTGACTCAACAGCGTTCCCATCAGACTCTACCATTTCGGCTGGTTTATCAATAGCTAGATTGGATACACTGCTAGCTAATGACTGTAAATCGTCTTCGCTAAACACAAATTTTCAGAATCAAATACGATGAAAAATCACTTACGCAGTTTCCCCTTCGCGTAACAACTTCGATGAAATGTCTAATTGTAACGTACAAAGTTGAACTTCTTTTCGTAATGGTCGTAATTTGAATTTGGCCTCCATTCGAGTACCGGGTAAATCCGTGATGAATAAACGAACATTAATCGAGATCGCTGCCAATGGACGATGTTTCCCTTTTGCCGTCACTTCTTCCACTACGAGCGTCCAATCCTATGAATAAGTAACAATAAAGTAAAGTAGTTACAAACCTTGTCGTCGTATTGGTCGTGATCCTGATCTCGAAACAACGTTGTGGTCATCAGTAGTGGATCAGCGCACTCGTCCGGCCACGCGATCATTGCACGAGTATAAGATTCTAGACTCCATTCCAATCGTCGTGGTGTAATTTCGTATCGACGTTTGCGATGCATACAAGCGATAACGATGCGTTCTGGTCGCCATTTTGGAGCCAACTCGAAGATCAGCTCTTTACACGACAAATTGAAACGAAATTTGGCTGCTTTCTTCTTCGACCGTTTGAATTTGCGAAGCAGTAGACTCATATTCTCGCCTGAAATTATCGACGGAATGCAGAAATCTTCTGACCAGTTCCGAATACCAAAACACGAGGAAACAAATTAAAAGCCGCAAAGAAACAAACGCCAAGTCGACGATCTGGACTTGTTGGTTTCAATGGTCTGTCAATCGTCGAAGCGTGAATGTGCGCATTTTTAAACCAGCTGCTCATGATTTCCAATTAAACGCGTGATTAAAATCGAGAAGATAACAAGAATCGCTTTTTTGGCCAACACAATTTCAGACGAATGAAAGCGACCCAACAGAATTGCAAGTTCGGAGTCCAGAACTGACAGGATTATTGATGATAGTAAAACGAGAGTAACAAGCAAAATGGAACATTGGCAACTTCTACGAGTTTACTTCATGCTACGTGCAAAAACGCGAAGCGCCACTCGATGGCAGTTTGCGCTCGAACACGAGGAGTTGATTCACCGCTGAACAAAACTTTAAGATGGTTAAAACAAGAGATTGTTTGTGGCGTCCGTGATCTTCGGCGATTCGACGGCCGTTTGGAAACAAATGCTCTGGATGGTCTTCAATAAGTCGATCTTCGCGTTTATCTTCGTGCTAAGCAGTTCTTCAAATCGTTGGCTTTTAGTTGATGTTCGAATTAAAAATTGAATTGGAATTAAGTCTTTGCCTTCTTAATTATTAAAGGTCGTTAGCAAAGTGAATGTTCTCTGGGGTTTCGTAACTTCAAAAGTGTACTTTTATTCGGGTTGTCATTGGAGACGATTATTGGATCTTGACCGTGAATTTTCGATTGTTTTCTGTCGTTCCGAATCGCGGTCGATTTGTTGCTCGTTGATTTTATTCACGATGCTGAAAGTGTTAATCTTCAAACTTTCCTTAACACTTGCTGATACGAACAGTCGGCGAGCGTTGTAGTTCGTAGAAACGCAAATAGCTAATGAGGAAACTGAATGCTGCTCATGGACGCGTTCTCTCCGTTTGTCATAATTGAGTGGATATTAAATGAGGAGTAACATGATTGTCGTTGCACAGTTGGGAGCGTTCGTTGGCTTTGAGATTAATTGATTTTTACATTTTTGTTTGCTCCTCCACAAAAACCGAATTCAACTACCGCTTCGCCATTTGTGAGGCCTTTGAAACATGTCAACGAGAACGGTCGCTCGCGTTTAAAGCTTGGCAGCCCGAAGCGTTTGCGAGAAATCGACAAAACGAATGCGCTGAAAAAACGGACGCCTTTGCCATTCATGGCCTGCAGAGACATTTGAAGACCGTTGCGTCACTGAATAGTGTGCCGAAAGTGGAGAGGCCGGACGGGGCATCAAAGCGACGTGTTCTACTTTGCCTCGAAATTCCGCTTCACGTTTTCCGCTCTGGGCGTCCATCTGCAACGCGCACATTGTACTTCTGCCTTCAGATTATTTCCGCGTCAGGCGGGAAATAAAACCGACAATTGTAATTTGGATCATAGCCGACAGTCCCGAATTGACTGTCTATTTGATTGTCGATGTGACGCTTGAAATCTTGAGAACAACGGTTACGGAATTCAGAAGAACGCTCGGAAACGATAGGGTTTGTATTTTGCGTTCATTTTCCAATTGTTAATCAATCATTAAGCTGATTTATTGACAGCTCTCGAAAGTACATTCACGTTGTTTTTTGTTGGTTTTGACTTTTCATTAATGGAATTGCTTTTTGCTTGTCATTTTTGTATCCTTAAGATGTTGAATGAAAAGTGGGCTTGTTCGCATTTCATTAGTGGAATACCAAAAAAAGATTCGTGGCTTAACGTTCACTCTCGGATTCTCTCGCTTTGACTGACGGATTGTTTTTCTGCGTTGATCGGCGGTGAACAGAGTGATTCGTGGCAGCAGACAATTTAGCTGTAGCTCCAAAGGCTAGGGAAACATACGATGCTTGTAATTTTTCATTGGACTTCTGAAGTCGACTCGTTATTTTGCTAACAAACTCATTTTAATTGAGTGAGCGTTTTTGTTTGTTCAATCTCTCTTGCAACTCGTCGTTCATTCCGTTTAATTGCTTTGTGGTCTATTCTCCGAGCACCACAAATCGATGCGCGCTCATTGAATTCGAAACTCGACTTCGAAGCGTTTACTTTTTTGTTCTTCAGTATTCGCCTTTTCGGTCCAAGTTCGGCCGTGACTTTGCTTATTCTTCCACTTGGCCGGAAACTCGTGTTTTTGACGACCCGGAGTTTGGTCCTGGTTGTGCAGTGAACGAATTTATAACTTTACTGCGGCCATTAGTTGTGTTCAGTTTCGTTCTTCGCTAATTAACTTTGTTAACGAGCCAATGGACTTTTCTACTCATTAGTTTCTCTGCAAAATAATCGAATACTCCCGTTGAGTTGCGGTTTTTGTTCGCGAGTTTCTTCACGTTGAACTTTCTATTTGGGGCTTCTAATTCACAAACTTTCAGCACGTACAAGCGAATCGTCGACGTTCGCTGTCGTTCTTGCTTTCCATAAGTTTTCTGCCACAATTTCTAATCCCGCAGTTGGTTTTACAATGGACGGCGGTGGACCTCAAGGCGGCGCCGATGGCCAATCCGGTGGACCTCGTCCGTCGAACAAACGTCTCCAACAGACCCAAGCACAAGTCGACGAGGTCGTAGGCATCATGAAGGTAAGAGGTTTTACTATTGTCGCTCATGATAATGTTGTTTAAGGTGAATGTCGAAAAGGTTCTCGAGCGTGATCAAAAACTCTCGCAGTTGGACGATCGTGCTGATGCCTTGCAGGTTTGTGGATCAGACGGATCGATGCAATCGATTTGTTTCAGGAAGGAGCTTCGCAATTCGAGAAATCGGCGGCCACGTTGAAGCGTAAATACTGGTGGAAGAACATCAAAATGATCATCATTATGTGCGCTATCGTGATCTTGCTCGTGATCCTGATCGTTGTTTGGGCCGGTGGTAAATAAGATGGTTTCGAGTAACTCAAAATCCAACGGAAAACTTCTTGTATTCGATTTTTGCGCGAATGAAAAACTTTTGAAATCGAATGTTTTTTATTTGAAACTGCTTAATTTTATGTTTATCCTAGTAACTAACCAAGTCGACTGTATAATTTCAAAATACCGGAGCCAATTCATTTTCGTTTTACCATTACCACTGCAAACTTGTTTTCGATCATTGACTCCTAAATGTTCTTTAAAACTTCGCAAAGTCACTTTCTTCGTGAGTCTTATATTCGATGGAATTGCAAGGTGTTCTTTTGTGACACTCGCACAACAGTCATTTGCTGTCTAACATCTGAGGATTCTTTTTCTATTTATTCCTCTTCTAATCCCACAATCGTATTTTTACCGTTACGTCGAAGTCGTTCAATCATCTTACTCGAAAGATAGTGCATGTGCAGATTATGAAATAAATGACTGGCTAACGTTTCCGGAGTCTCAATAGAACGATCAACTAAACGAAATTGGTAATGCCAACCAGTGGTTATCGCTATGAACAAAAACAATCACGTGAACTGATTGGTTTAGATCGTAATATGGAACGTTCGCTGTTTACCGATAACACGGCACTTTTTCGGGCACGTGTCAAAGCGATCAAGTTACGACAATTGACGGCGGCTAAACAGCGTTCTAAATCACCATCTGAAAGCGACTCGATCACGGAAAAGACGAGCGGTAATTCTTTATTAGTTCTTTCTTCACTCTTCCTTTCTAGACAATGTAGTTACTGAAGCTCCAAAAGTAGAAGAAGAACCGGTGCTTGTTTCCGCAAACTTCCATCTTTACACCGCACATGCACGTCAAATTGGACAGCACATCCGAGAATTAGCAGATCTGGTGGTTGAACGACGTAAATCGTACTTGTTGTCAACAGTCAGTGCTTATGGCCACGATGAACTTATGTCCGATGCTGATCGGCGACATTTTGACTCGGATACCGGTCAGTTCAAAGATGCAAACACTGAACATTTAAGTCTTCAGATTTGGCTATGCGTCAGTGTTCCAAGTTGGTCCGCAATCTTGAGTTTCAAGTGGACAACGATCCTTCTCTGCGAAAAGACGACGAACATCCTCATCTAAAAGCGATCACATTGCTATTGAATGTTTATTTGAAAAACGTGTGCAAAATTGTTTCTGAAATACGGGCCCTTTATTTGAAGAAATCGCAACATTTGAATCGTATTTGTCGTTTGGGAAACCTAGTCAATATGTATGCACCTAAAATCGAAGGACTACGCGCAGGAGTTGAAGCGAAACGTGAAGAGTTGAAAAGAAGACAAATCGAAATGGAACGACAATTGAAGGAGGAACGTGCACACCCATCAGAATCAGAAAGCATTGGACCAATGAAACGAGAAGAGCGAACACTTGAAAAAAAAATGGAGCCCAAGAAAGAAATTCCCGTTGACGGTAAGTGGAAGACAACAGACAACTAATTAAAAGGTCTAGTGCCTGTGGTCGATGTTTCGCATTTTGACGATGAACAGAACGAAAACGAAAAACCCACTACGCCGCTTAATTCAACCGAACAAGCACAACTGACCATTGAAAATCAACAGCTTTTGGAGCGTTTGGTTCAAAGGAATTCAGAAATCGAGCAAATTGAATCGCAGTTTTCCGAACTACAAAAACTTCAACAAACGTTTGTTGAAAAGGTTTGATTGGTTCTTGCATACTTAAGTCTACACGTTACAATTAGATCGTAGAACAAGAGAAGGATATCGAGATCATTCATCAAAAGACGATTCACACTCTCGACAATCTCGACCAAGCGAATCAGTTCATTCGAGATGCGATCAAGAACAGTGCAAGTCGCCGAGTGATCGCTCTTTTTTGCCTCATTGTTCTAACTTTTACGTTACTGTTTCTGGATTGGTATAATCCATAGACACGGGAGGTTTGTAAACTGGGAAAACAATTAAATTTATTCACAACAACGTTCATTATTGATAAAGAACTCGGTTAAATAATTGGCAAAACATGAAAAAGAAAGTTAAGATGACCCGTAAATGATTATGTGGGCAGAAAATGAAAGAATCTAAACGAAGAGAATAATCGTGGAAATCACAGAGTATTCGATTCTGGGACTAGAAAACACGTAGAATGACCAATTAGCATCTGGGAGCGTATTTCTGTTCGTTGTGTTACCGTACAAAGAAAAATTGCGCATAAATCTTCTGAGAAATTGGCACGATCTTCAAGTCAATTGAGTTTTTGTTAAAGTCGTCTATTACATCGGAATAGAACTTACCGTTTGACGGTTTCTAGTCTAATGATCAGTTTCTGAATTTGCGGACATTTGAACTGCTTCCAATTTCCTTTGTTAACACATTAAAAAGTTACGGTAAAACAACAACAAAAAGTAGACAATATAATAAAATAATATGTGGAACGTACAAACAACTTGAAGTGTAACGTCGAGAATTTTTGGTCACAGATACAACTTAAATCATGATATAATAGGGACAATCAATAGGTGAGTGCAGTGTTTTAAACGAAATTTCTGCACCGGATTTGTTAAGAAAAATGCTAAACAATCGTGTTGACTATAGAATCCGAAGGATATTTTTGATTGACGAGGGACATGGAAATAACCCGACAGTTGGAAGCACACGCAAACGAACACAACTCCATTCGTGAGCAGACAATTCGATTACAACAATAACGAACAGCGTCTCACTGAAACAATTCGAGTAAACAACTTGAGTTTATCTAGATAAGATCTAATTAAAAAGCACTTGCTTACAACTATTAAAATGCAAACGACGCATTTCGTCGATCATTGTCAATCGAACCGGCCGATTCACGCGGCGGCATATTCACCGAAGACATTGTTCGTCGATTTCGTTCGTTTCGCTCGTTCGCGTATCGTTCTTGTCGTTGCTTCTTCGACCACATTTCGTGACAATCCTGATGTTTCGGCAAATTTGGGGGTGAAACGCGTGCAGGATCAACTTTGCTTAGCCACGAATGTTCGAGAGCTTTTGTTGCTGTGGGTCGTTTCAGCGGATCCAATGCAAGTAGCTTGTCGAACAAGTCCAGAGCCATCGGAGGAAAACTGAGAAACAACAAAACAATTGACAAGAGTCGATTGGGAACTTACAATGCAAACTCCATTCTTAGTCTTCGTTGATAGAAATTTTTGGGTCTTAGCGTGTTGTAGAGCGGCATCTGTGAAACGTTCGGCCAAACTTCGTGACTTGGAGTTCCACAACATTTTGCTATTAGTTCCAATTGAGCCATTTCCGAATTTCCTTGAAAGATGGGTTTTTTCGTAAACAACTCGCCAAGAATACATCTAAACGACTGTGTAGTTCGCATCTGCTCTACGACAACTAACCCTGCACTCCAAATGTCGACAGCCGGTCCGTACTTCTCTAATCCAAGCAACAACTCGGGTGGACGATACCTGAACGAAAAAGGTAACTTGGACTGTTAATAAATTCTACCAAAGTGTAATGACGCGATTGGTGTACAAACGATCTTTGTTCTTGTCGTAAATTCGTGCCAAACCAAAATCCGCCAATTTCAACTCCCCTCTGAAATTCTAAAAGTCAACATTACGAAAGATTCACGTACTTGTTGTTGATCAAAATGTTTGCACATTTCAAGTCTCGATGCAACAGCTCTTTTTCGTGCGAATGTTGGAGTGCCAGTAAGAGTTGTTTGAAGAGAGATGCTACTTGGGTTTCCGTGAATTCGACCATATGGGACTCCAACAATCCATTCAAGTCATGATCAACGTACTCAAACACAAGGAAAAAAGCATTGAATTCACGTTTTGTGTCCTGTTGTGTGCTTTCAGTCACAACATCGAGTAATTTAACGATGTTCGGATGATCAAGTCGACGGAGAAGTTTGATTTCTCGAACTGCGGTAATCGGGAAGCCTTCACGTTCGTTCTCCAAGCGCACTTTCTTCAATGCCACCATCTCATCTAAAAACTCGTGAATATGCTCAAATAAGCACTGACCATTGTTTTGTCGTTTTGCCTTGTAAACTGCAAAGGAGAAGATTTAATGATGTCTTAGAGACGTTAAACTACCTTGTCCATAAGTGCCTTCACCAACTTGATCGAGAATCGTATACGCCTCGAGTGAAACGGTTCCCCATTCAGGCGGCAAAAGTGGCCATCGACGTTTTTGGTAGATTCTAACGTAAAGATAAGTAATTGCTTTTTTTAATCGTTAACTTACAATGGTTTATAGCGCATTGCATTCGAAATTGCTGCGGAGTTGTAACCGGGAATGTTATAGATTGCGGATTCATTTGGCGGTTCAGGAGGTGGCGGAGGTGGCGTTGAAAGTGCACAGTCCTTCAACTTTGAATGTTTTTGTAGATGATAACAATCAGAACTTACATCATCGACTGGCGGAGCAGGTGGAGGTGGTAAAAGCGCAGAGAGCAAGGATGATGAAGAAATAGAAGTGAAGTACGGATTGTTGAAACAAGTTGCCGTGTTTTGAGATTGGTAGGTGACCGTAGTTGATCCGGCTGGTGCTGCACCGTACTAAACACACCAGTTGATAAGCAGTAGAATGTCCACTTACATTGAAAAATGCGATTTGTGTGGAAAAGTTTGGCATAGAAGGAGCGTTGGCAAAAGGCGGTGGTTCGGGCTTAACTGTACTATTGCTACTCGTACTCGCTTGATTGTTTTTGTGCTTAACAGGAAGTAAATACGTTAAGCAAATCCGGACTTACGGGTGATGGCGAATCATAAGATTCTGTTGATGAAGACGAATAGCGATACGACCGTCGACTTCTTTTCTCTCTCCGATAATCTCTTCTTCGCGTGTGACTTCGAGATCGAGAGCGTCGACGTTGCGGTGTGGTGCGGCGTTTTGAATAACTGAAATATTGGAAGCGTTAAACGAAACACAAGACTCCTACCGATCTCTACTACGACTTCTTTCTCTACTCCTGTCACGACTGCGATCTGCACTTTGGTCTCTGGAACGTCGCGTGTTAGATCGTGATCGTTTACGTGAGGATTCGGATCGTTTTGGTGTTCTACTATGTCGGTAGCTCGACGAATCGGAACGTCGACGCTGAGTATAATCACGACCCATCGCCTGCAAACGTAGCTCGTGAAATAAATCGAATCAATAAACAACGCGATTATTTTTGAACGTTGAAAGATGACCGTGAATCGAACAAAAAATAGCAAACAAAATGTCTACCGAGAATTCTACATAATCAATAAAATGTAAAACAAACTTGTCGAATTTAACCAACCAAACAGTCGTCATTCTCCTGAATTCAATGAATAGCAACCGAAGGCGCAAGAGAAAACTTATCGCGTTTTGACAATTGGCGTTCTGAGACGCAAAGTCGACAGCCAAAACTTCATTTCCACTGCTTTTTAACTGGGCAGTTGAAATTGAAGGTGGCAATTTTCTGGACATTTCGAGTATAAGAATACACTCAATCAAAATCTCGACGTTCAGATTTTCTTGGGCCTCCAAACTCGCTAACCGACCATCTCGTTGATGGTTTTTGAGTCCAAACAACATAACAATGCAAAGTTAAGTTAAGAGCATGCAAAGCTTGCAATCTGATTGCAATTGCTGCGTGTATGAAATCACATCTGAGCATATAGAAATGAGCAGAAAATGTCCATTAATCATTTGATGTCAGCATTCAAAAACGTTTAGCCTTTAATATGATTTTTGAATATCAATAGCTTCGAGTAAGATCTGAGAAGACAGCTCGTGAACCGATTAACTTGAATCATTTCATTTTTGCGAATTACCATAATCGTCATTGGAGTAATCAGACCAAAAGCCAATCATTCAATTTCAGTGGCAAGTGTGCACATAGGCAACGCGCTTAATTGCTTGCTGACATTTTAGCGGTCACAAACAACGTTAACACGGGTAATTACGAAGCTGTTTGTTAACTTATTCTTTTAAATGATCGACTAGACATCAGTCTCTCTCATCCACTGCTATTGTCTAACATTAAAATCGGGAAACAATGGAGACTATTGACAAAGTTTGTGACTTCGACTATTCAGCACCCGATTTCTTTACGAAATTTGTTGTCGATCGTCACAAATGGGTTGCCAAGCCGTGTACTGAATTCGCGGCAACCTATCTAACTCACGGATTGTTGTTGTTTCTCAGCATTATTTCCATTTTTCATGTGGTAAGTTTCGGTTTCTCGTTCTTGAGGCTGATTTTTCGATTTAGTCTCGTTCATTTCGTATTCCGTCGGAATCGGTTCGTATTGTCATTGCCTGTCGTTTGTTTGTCATCTTTTCAACAACGACTATCATGTTCATTTATGTCATCCTCGGCATCTTCTCGTCAGTTACCTTACCTACGTTGTTGCTCACTGAGTATGGAATGGTCGCATTTACTTGGTTCGTTTACGCCGGTATTTGGATAATGGCAATCGAAAAGAACAAGTAAGTAAAGAGGTCAGCGGCACGTTAGATTCTAACTGATTTCAGTTGGCCGTACAAATGCACAAGTTTAATCTTCGGCTCCAATTTGGCGGTTCTTTCTCTGCTGCTTCTTATATATCAACGAGTGCAGGCTTTTGGCTGGAATGACATACATTGTTTTGGCATTGAATTTATTGTCTTTCTCCAATTCTTGAATGTCTTGTTGCAGATTTACGAGAAGTACAAATATCGGTTCGTTTGCAGTTTTTCGTTTCAATAAACTCTGACTTCTTAGATCATTACGCGCTGATCCTGACTTTGAATCACTGCTTGACGATAACGATGATCCAATGCAACTGCCGGAAGATGCTGACGAAGGTGCGGGCATTTTTTCGTCCATTTTCTTCTGTTGGGTTAACCGTCTGATCATGAAGGGATTTCGTGGTGGCCTAAGAAATGTATAAGGATTTTAACCAATTTCTATTTGACCATTCCGTTACAGGTCGATAGCTTGTTTCGAGTTCCACCTTCGATGCGTGTTGAAAAAATCGAAAACGACTTCTTCGGAAACGCACCAAATGAGCAAATTGATCAACAGGAGTTCTCTCTGAGCATTGGACTTCTAAGAACGTTCGGCTTGAGTTATTTTTCTCTTGGAATACTTCGGTTTCTTGCGGACACTTTCAACTTTTCCGGACCCATCTTGTTGCATCTGTTGGTCACAACAATTCAAAGTGGGGATACGGAGGTCAGTGGGAATCCAGAAATGAGAGGAAGAATGTTGTTTTAGAATATGGGCTTTGTCTACGCCTCACTGATGCTCCTTTTTGCGTTTTTGTCGGCAGTGTGCGATTTTAATTTCAACTTTTATCTCAACAAAATTGCGTTGAAAGTTCGAGCTGCAACGTTGGTTGCTATCTACGACAAGCTGCTTTGTACGTGCGAGTTTCAACGTTCGTCAATTGGGACCGGTCAACTTTTGAATTACTTTTCCACCGATTTGGATCGAATTGTATCATTTGTCACCTCCTTTCACGCGTTCTGGTCAATGCCTTTTGTTTTATGTGTTAGCCTCTATCTGCTCTATCGAGAGGTATAATCATAATGGGGTACCAATTGAGTGTTGTGTTTTAGGTTGGTTGGGCGTTTTTGGCCGGTTTGCTTTGTGCGATTCTGATGGTTCCATTGAACAAAATCATTGCAACGCAGATCGGTAAAATGTCAATTTTGTTGATGCACTTCAAAGATGAGCGTTTAAAAGTACGTATCTTCTGTTGAGATACTTAACACATTAACTATTCTAGCTTGTCACAGAAGTGATACGATCGATTCGAACAGTGAAAGTCAGCAATTGGGAAGCATATTTTGAAGCACGTATTAATGAGATTCGAAAACAGGAGCTGAAATATTTGAAGTGGCGCAAATACTTGGACGCAATTTGCGTCTATTTGTGGGCGTCGACACCGTTAATTATCATAATAGCCATCCTCACAACTTATACACTGATTATGGAACAAAAGCTATCACCTGCAAAAGTTTTTACCACACTTGCGCTAATCAATCTTTTCAACTGTTCCGTTCAATCGTACCCATGGGTTGTAAATTCACTTATCGAAGCATTTGTATCCAAGAAACGAATCGACAAATTCCTTAAACTCGCTCAGATTCTACCCGCACATCTCTATTCATTAACCGATTCTCCCGAACAGCTTTTAACATTGGAGAATGCAGATTTTCGATGGTCGGATAACGGATTTAGTGTTGGAACAATTTCGGTTACAGGAAATAAGGTAGATTGAATATTTTCAATTGTTGCAATTACGAGATTTTAAGGGAATGATCATAGGAGTTGGAGGCGGTGTTGCAGCTGGAAAGAGCACACTGTTGATGGGTATTCTCGGAGAAGCTATCGCGCCACAAGATAACGAACGTTCGGTTTTGGGCGTTCCGCTTAAGACTACAATTCGAATACGCCAAACGACTGTACATGAAGGTTTTGGATACGTTGGACATGATTCTTGGGTTCAGCGAGGTACGATACGAGACAATATTTTGTGTGGATCACGAATGAACGCCGACTTTTATCGCCAAGTGTTGGATGCTACGGCCTTAAGTCGTGATATTGAGGTATGTGCATAATTCGAATACCGATTGTTATTGAATAGCAGAAAATGCCTGGAGGAGATCAATACGTTATCTCAGATGATGGAACGACAATCTCCGGCGGTCAGCGAGCGCGATTAGCATTGGCTCGTTGTCTTTATCACGAAAACGACGTCGTACTTTTGGATGATCCGTTTGCGGCATTAGATCGAAAAGTTGGACGCTATATTTGGAAGCATGCAATCGAAAAACTGATGAAAGATAGAGGTCGGCTAGTAATTTTGGCTTCGCATGACTCGGAGCTAATTCGTCAAACTGATGTGTTGATTCGCTTGGACAATCACGGACGGGTTGTGAGTAATATTGGGAAAACAAGTGATGTATTTCAACATCCTCGACATATTCCGCGTGCTGGTATCTTTATTTCGTTGTGATTATTATGTAAATTGTGCATTAAGATCTTGCCGACATCGCCGACTCAGAAATTGTCGGTCCATCACAACTGTCGACAAGTGGATCCGGAAAATTGAAAGCTGGAGATCAGTCATTGGTTTCTGAATCCTCGTTGGCTTCGTCGTTTCAACTCGTTGACAGCGTGGAGAATGTTCCTGAAGTAAATGTTGAACAGTCGGAAACTGGCACCGTAAGTGAACTTCCAAACAACAGATATCCGATTTCTAGGTTCGTATTGATGTTTATTGGTCGTATTTGCGTGCTGTTGGTTTTGCATTGTCCGGTGCAGTTATTTTTGCGTTAATTTCAATGCAAACATCCAAGAATCTCTCTGACGTTTGGCTTTCTAATTGGACGAAAAATGCAACTCAAATGAACGGAAGTGAATCTTTTACAAAAATGTAAGTTACTGACAATTGAAACTGTTAATTGCGATCTAATTGCAGTTTCTTTACGAATCCACAACCTGTTTCTCCGTTTGTGGACGATGCAGATCGTGAACAAACTCGTTACTATCTAACTGTGCTTCTTGCCCTTTTTGCTTTTAACTCATGTTTTACGTTGCTTCGCGCATTTCTGTTTGCGTATGGAGGTGTTGTTGCCGCAAAGAACATGCATCAGAGTTTGTTATCGCGTGTGTTAACATCGACTGTCTCTTGGTGGGACTCAACTCCGTTTGGTCGTGTGGTTAATCGACTGTGCGCCGATGTCTACATGGTTGACGATTCGTTGCCTTTTCAACTCAACATTGTTTTGGCAACTGCAGTTAATTTGGCCGGAGCTTTGATTCTCTCAGTCGTTGCACTGCCGTTTCTACTGTTCGTTGTTATTCTTCTGTTCATTATTTACTACTTCATCCAGGTCAGTTCATAGTTCTATTTATCATTTTATTGTGCAAATTTTTAGCGCTATTATCGTTTCACAACTTGCGAAGTCAAAGTATCTTTCGTTTTTAATTCACTAACAATCTCGAGTTTTAGCGTATCACATCGATCACACTGTCGCCTCTGCACGGTTTGATCATTGACACGATCAACGGATTGGTAACAATCAAAGCTTTTCGATTTCAATCCCGATTCATGGAAAAACTTCGGGTTCTATTGGAAAACAATCTGAATGCACAGTAAGTTTATTTGCGAATACAATCACATGTTCTCAACAGATATACAAACATTGCTGCTTCTTCGTGGTTATCGGTTCGATTGCAATTGCTGGGTATTTTGATGGTCACCGCCGTTTCGTTTACTGCTGTAATTCAAAGTAAATTCTTCCACGTAGAGAGCGGATTAGTCGGTTTGGCTGTTGCCTACGCTTTATCACTCACTGGACTACTGAACAACATCCTTTCGTCATTCATCGAAACAGAAAAAGAGCTGATTTCTGTAGAGCGAATTGCCGATTACATCCAAAATATTCCGAAGGAAGAGAGCACACAAGAAGCCGAACAATTTGATCGTTTTCTTGTGAGTTCTAGCAGAGCTTCTACGATAATCGTTTGTTTAAGTATTGTCGCACTATCAAAGGACAAATCGATTTTGCTTCCGTCTCACTTCGATACTCCGCGAACATGCCGTTGGCGCTTTCAAATGTTTCGTAAGTATTTCCACAAGTTGATATAAACAATTCAGTCATGATTCCAGTTTCCATATCGATCCTGGACAACGCGTAGCAATCATAGGACGAACTGGTGCGGGGAAGTCATCGCTATTCCAAGCATTACTTCGTGCACATCCACTTGAAACGGGAAAGATTTTCGTTGATCAAACAATTGATATTAGCAACATTGATCCTCATGCTGCACGTTCACTGTTTGGCGTCGTCAGCCAAACTCCATTCTTATTTTCTGGTACGATACGTGACAATCTTCGAATGAACAACGACGTTTCGGACGATGAGATCAATCATATTGTCGAACAGGCCGGATTGAGTTCGTTTTCAATTTGAACAATCGTTTAGTTATTTGTTTAGCTACATGGCTTGAACGAGCTGGCGGTTTGGATGCTCAAGTCGAAGCAGTGGGAGCGAATTTCTCTTATGGTGAAAAGCAGATTCTTTGTATTTGTCGTTTGATTCTTTCAAGACCTCAAATCGTATTGATTGACGAGGCTTCGGCTCATATGGATGACGAAACGCACATTGTTGTTAATCAACTGATTCGTTCCATTCTATCTACGGCCACAGTTCTTTCGATCGTTCATCGAACTGTCGGATTGGAGGATTTTGATTGGATCATTGAAATGGCAAATGGTACAATCGTAAAACAGGGTACTCCCGAGCTTTTCGACTGTCAACCGCGTCGTCCACGTTTCACAAATCTTTCGGGTTCTTCACGCAACTATTAATTATGCAATTCGATATTTTTTGATTGCTTGTATCTCTTTCACATTACAGTCTCTAGAATTTGGTTTTCCAATACAACACGTGTATTATCATCGATTTGCCAGTAACTTTGGTTTCCACATCTAAATTCACCAATTCGCTTTTACTACTTAACATCCTGTGAATTCCCTATCTCAGTGTCCCATATCGTAGAGTTTAGTACGGTTCCTATTTGTTAATATTGGTTGTAACGATTAAGACTATTAACTTGAATAAACTTTTCTAGAAAAGGACTTTTACTTGAGTTGCAATAAACAGCTATTGGAAGAACTCATTTGCCTCAATCTTTTGCAACAAGATTCTTGTTCCGAGGAAGTGAAATCATTTTCGATTTCTGATTTCACGAACAGCAGTTTGTTTTTTAGTTCAAATGTGTCTTCGACCTTCTCAATTGGCACAAGCCAAACGGGCAACTAGACCGGTTTGTTTAATGTTCCAGCCGTCAAATCCCCTCTTTCAGGCAGTAGTGTATTTGGCACACGACCAAATAGTTTGGGTCGACGAAGAAGGTAATTTGATTTTCCGGGGCCCCAATTTTCAATTCTAAATTGTTTCCTTCAATCTAAACACTACCCAGCAATTATATTCGATCATACGGAACGTTTGAATGTAAATTTTCAGGCGTTGGATGGGAACATCGAGTTGTAAGTTCCGATTTGCGAAATCATTTGACTGTCGATTGAAAGTACGGTGACACCCATGTAGTAACGAATACCCGGGGCGAACGTTGGGAAGCGATGAACTCGTTTTTTAAACTCAATCAAAAGTGAGTGTTTGGATACCAATTTTTGAGGCTCCTGCATGATCAGATCATTTTTTCCTTGTTTTCAGTTACAAACGTGAGGCTGCCGGTCTCGAAACAAAATCCCAAGCTCGTGTTACGGTAATCAAAAAGTCTATTTGTATTTAGTTTTTTATAGACTCTGCGACAACCAACAGACATGGAATTCGGACGCGAAAAGAAATGGGATGTCAGCTTCAGTGAACCTTCGTCCTTCACTACAACTGCTGCTGTAAGCGACCTTCTTGTTGTATGCTATTTTACCGTTCAGACACTTATGCCCAATGCTTCTGATCATCCGTGATTTTCTATTCTACTCTCTAGTCTTTGCTTCCAATAAACAAGAACTAAGTTTGCTCGTCCCACAATTAGTCAAGAACTTTTCTTGTCAACGTAGAATCTGAAAACATGAAAAGCTATATGCCTACACCCTTGTACTCCACAAAGTCACATCCAATAGATCGCACAAAATCAACAAGAATGTTTATTCTTTGGTTGAAAGGTAGATTACACACTATTTTCTTCGGTGTTATCGTGGTGACGGAGTAACAACTGAATATTGCGATTTGAAGTTTGTTTCGTTCGTCGGGTAAGTTTGACACGGGTTTCCATTTCGCAGTAGTACATAACACCATTTCGTTGAGTGAAGAAGTAGGTCTCCAAGTCGATTCCTTTCTGACCTTTCGCTTGGACGGTCCAATCGTATTTACGTCCACAAACGTATTTGTAACTAAAATCGATTGAAATTAACAATACAATTCATCAGTTTAATCGAACGAGAAGTACCTTCAGTACATTACAGATCACAGTTCACTATTCTTTGGCTGTCATACCCGAATTGTGTTGTAACTTCTTGTGCTTTAAAATTCGAAATTGCGTCAACAGCCGTTTTCTTCTGAACCACTAACAAGTGTGTTAAAAAAGGAACGTCGAAAAGAGAGCAACGTGCATCGCGCAACCGCTCAGTCGAAAGAGCGTCCGGACGTTCGGCGAACTCGTCCCGTGGTTTGGGAAATAGCACGTCAAATCGACAGTTCCAAATGTTCGCATAACCGCCAAAGATTGTCTTTCATCGTGTTTGTTGAATACACGATGAATGCAGCAAATTTCAGTTTTGAAATATCGATCGTATGTTCAAACAAAGTTCATTACTCATAAGTTTGTTATCCGATTTGACGTGCGGTCATGTTTCGGAGAAAATTCGTCAACAGAGTTGTGCGGTATATTAGAGGATTCTAAGCTTATCCACGTATTCTAACACTTTTGTTCTTATTCCAGACGAGATCGTGCTGCCTTTTAAACATTCTGATTATTGAACACACTTATTGCAGTATCTCGAAATGAACACCAAACATCTTATTCCCGATCGAATCAATCTGTCTTCTGATTTGAGTGTGCAAAGTACGGCAAGTAAACATTTGAAAAGTAAGCAAATAATCGGAAGAAATCAAGTAGCTATCGAATTTATAGGACGCAATGGAGGTCGTTTGCCGATTTCAACGATCCAAAGAACAAATTCAGATTGCGAAGGTCTTCGTAGACGGTATGTCAATTAGAAAAAAACTCTCTGGATTCTATTTTTAGTCGTGGAATATCCATGGAAACAACGAACATGGCCGGAAGTTCGAAGAGTCCATCTCCGATGCCCGACGATATTTTTGTTTCGAAAGAGAACTTTAACGATTCGTCAATCTCCAAAGATCTACTCGATTCACCACGACGTCAAACGCTTCAACGTAGTCGTCCTGCGTCGACCATGAGCAATTCGGTTTTGTTAAAGCGAAATGCACAGAAGTGGTTTCAACATGCGATACGTAACAAAGGAGTTTCGGGTTTAAAGAGCGAATTCGGAACCTTGCATCAAACTGTAGACGCCGATCAGAGTATCGCTTTTCATAGGCCGACAAATCGGAATCTGAATCGCTATCAAGATGTTGTGTGTCTTGACGAAACCCGAGTTGTTTTGACAAGTGGACAAAACGACTACATTCACGCGAATTATGTTTCAACGCCCATAAACAAAAAACGTTTTATATGCACGCAGGTAAATTCGTTCTACAGATCTACTTTACTGTAAAACTTTAGGGCCCACTCGATAACACAATCGTCGACTTCTGGCGAATGATCGTGCAAGAGCGAACAGTAAAGATCGTGATGCTTTGTAATACGATTGAAAACCGTACGCGCAAATGTGCCGAATACTTTCCCACTCGTGTTGGCCAAACACTTCAATTCGACAACTACACGATTCACTGCAGAATGCAAAAAGACGTGGGTTCACACGGACATTACGATTTTATATGAAAGCGTTTAGTTGGAATTGCCAAAAGATTGCAATCAAGGAATCGTAATCAAAGTACGCGGCTTGGAAATTGTTACCGAAAATCAAAAGTTCTTTTGCGATCACTATCAGGTTCTGGATTGGGCCGATCGTGGAGTTCTACCTGCTGATCTCACGCTCATTGCGCTTCTCAACGCCGTTCGATTATCCAGGTAAGCAAATCAAAGATATAACTAGGACAGTGAACATCTCAGACAACCAATTGTGGTTCATTGTTCAGCGGGAATTGGCAGAAGCGCCACAATCATAATGCTCGCACATTTGATGGAACTTTACGAGTTGGGCGAGAGTTTCGAGGATACCGCTGAACTTCTTGAAGAAATTCGAGATCAAAGAGCTTTTAGCATACAGGCAAGTGATAAATGAAGTCAAAATGTTCAAATCCGCTTTAGAACCATCAACAATATCTTTTTGTTCATCGCATATTCCTCGAATATCTCTACCGACAAAAAGTGTTCAACAGCGATCAAGTAACGCAGATACGAAAATTTGTACGTGATTATGTGCGTGCAACAAAATTCTCCAACTAACTTTGATTTGTCTTGATTGTAAAACTTTAAATAAACTTTGAACTTACTCGTAGTCCTCCGTAAATGTTCGACCTTCTTCTCGTTCTTTTTCGCATTGCTCGAGAGTCTCATCAGTTGGAACGAAATAAGCCATCAACTGGTTCCCTTCTTCGTCGACCATACCTCTGTAAGGACAAGTAGAAATCGTGGAATAAAGTCAACTCACTTGGCAATCGACCATTCCTGATATTTCGCCGAGTTTTTATTCGAAGGCAACGGATCACTATCGTAGATGAGTTGAGTGAAAGAATGTTTCCACTGTTCGGTGTCAGGCAAAATTGGAATCTCTTCGACGGCGTGAACTCCACGTTTCGAATAATGTTCACGTACTGGTTGATTGGCCTTGAAAAGCAGGTCGAATCTAGAGGATAGCATTTCGACTTACATCTTCGAAAATTTTCTTAATAGCAACTATCTGCGAAGCCGGATCTCTGTATAGTTCTTGATTTCCGAACTTCTTCTTGATGCTGTAGCCGATTTTATTTTCACTTCGATCCGAATTCACACCGAAACGATTGAATTCTGTGCTGATGTACTCGGTTTTTCGCATCCACGGCACAATTTTGCTGTGTTGTTGAGATCTAAAAACTAATCTAAACAGACAAAGCGACGAACAAACCGTTTGGAATTGGTAGCGGGAGTGAGATCGTCTTCCAATAAGATCGCTTCTTTCTCGTCGATCTATGAATTAAATTCAGTAAAAATGAAATTTTCGATCACTAATCACTTTTATATCCGGGCTTCGAATGAAAGCGTCTAGATCGACCAATGACGGACAATGCTTGACGAAGTCTTCGGGCCAAACCTCGTATCTGTACTCCTCCTCGAGCTTTGTGATTCCGCTTTTCGCATAACGTTCAACGTTTTGAAATGGCAAAGCAATGAACTTGGGCGGACAAGCGATTTCGGGAATCGGAACCGTGTTGTTGTACACTCGTCGTTTGCAGATGAACTGCGATGGTGGTACTCGGCTGAAAACATTCGAGTAACGTGATGATGTACCATTGAACACTTACGTTTGTGAGGCGTCCATTGCTACAATAGTTGATTGTATAAATGTCTACAGTGCATGTTCGTTAGTTGGACGCTTTGGCATTCTGTCATAGAAAATACTCCCGTTGAATGTCAATATCTAACGCTAAAAGTTGTCGGAAATGATCGTAACCGTTTTGCGAAATCGGTTGTTATCACATTTGAGTGCTCATTGATTTGCTAACGTCTGCGATTGTTATTGCCGTTGACAGATTTCAGTGGGATCAAGTTATTTCCATCTATTGCACACAAGGTCTACTGACTGTTAGTCCACGCGCTTATAATCCGCGACGATCTTTGGTTTTGCAGCGTGAAATGAACGTTGAGCGACGGTTAAAGAGCGGCGACAATCATCCAATGTATTGATCACAATCGGAAAGCGAAAGTGTTTCTGTTAACAACCGTGAGTTTTCAATGGAAAAAAGTTCAAAAAGTGTTTTTAGAAAATGCGTGCTTCTTTGCTTCAACAACAGAAGTTATTTCTTCGTTCTTTTGGTCGTTTTTCTTCTTCGGCGATTGCATCGTTCAGACCTCAATCTACGGAACAAAACCCGTTGGTCGACAAATTCGGTCGTTTTCATTCTTATCTACGTATTTCCCTCACCGAACGATGTAATTTAAGATGTAAGTTCTACATTGTTTGCTAAGATGAAGAGTTTGCAGGTCACTATTGCATGCCAGAAGAAGGCGTGGAATTGCAAGCGAACGATAAGCTTCTAACTGCCGACGAGGTTATTCGTATTTCCAAGGTCTTTGCATCTCAAGGTGTAGACAAAGTTCGTTTAACTGGTGGAGAACCGACCATCCGAAAAGATCTGATCGAAATTATACGACGACTGCGTGATGAAGCGGGTATTCGAGAAATCGGAATGACAAGCAATGGAATTGTGTTGGCCAGAAAACTGAATGCACTGATAGAAAGTGGGCTGAACAGACTTAACATCAGTTTGGATACGCTGCGTGAAGACAAGTACATGCTTATAACACGACGAAACGGCTACCGACAAGTAATGCGGGTAATTGACGAAGCAGAACCACGATTCGAACGTCTGAAGGTAATTTCATATAGAAATGTAATCAGAACTGTGAATTTAAGTTAAACTGTGTTGTTATACGCGGCGTCAACGAAGACGAAGTGATTGATTTCGTACGGTTTACGCAAGATCGTAATGTTGATGTTCGATTCATTGAGTACATGCCATTTGGTGGCAACAAATTTCAAACCAAAAAGATGGTTTCATACAAAGAGATGTTAAAAAGCATTTCGACTGAGTTCGAGAATCAAATTGTTCGTCTAAGTGACAAGCCAAATGATACGAGCAAAGTAAGAGCTTCTTTATAGTTAGTCCTATTCTTTTGTTTTTAGGCATATAAAGTTTCTGGCTTTAAAGGACAGTTTGGTTTTATCACATCGATGTCTGAACACTTTTGTGCGACGTGTAATCGACTTAGAGTCACAGCTGATGGTAATTTGAAGGTACTCATTTGAACCAAAAAACCTTACTGTTCATTTTCTAAGGTTTGCCTGCACGGAAACGCGGAGATTTCATTACGAGATCGAATTCGCCAGAATGCCAGCGATTCGGATTTATTGGAAGTAATCGCAGCGGCAGTGCAAAGAAAAAAGTCACAACATGCGGGAATGGAACTGTTAAGTCAAAGCAACAATCGACCAATGATTTTAATCGGCGGCTAACTTCGCATCTTCAACTCGCGTCTTCGATCTCAAATTTTAATGGTACGAATATCATTTTAGTTGTTACAGTACAGAGATTTAGCAGTCTCTCATCGTCGCTTCTCTTCCACTGCTTTATTTAGTTCTAAAGACTCTCAACTCACTCATGTAGATAGTAACGGCCGAGCAACGATGGTCGATGTTGGCAAGAAAGTTCCAACTGTGCGTATCGCATTAGCTGTCTCAACCATTCACATTACCGACCAGATTATGGATCAGGTGCTTGCAAACAGATTGAAAAAAGGCGACGTTCGTGTTGTTGCGCAAATTGCTGGAATCATGGGCGCCAAACAGACTTCCAATTTGATTCCACTTTGTCACAACATTCCATTAGCAGACCTACAAATCCGTATGTCCATAAACGAGGTAATCGCCGATGTTGTGAACTATAATTGTACTTTTAGAGCAAAAAGCAAATTCGTATTTTTTGTCGAGTCAAAAGTCGAACTGAAACGGGAGTTGAAATGGAAGCTCTTGTTGGGGTGTCCGTTGCGTCGTTGGTATTCTACGATATGTGCAAAGCTGTTAGCCATGAGATGACTATTACGAAAACTCAATTACTTGGAAAACGTGGTGGTAAACGAGATTTCGGAGTCGTGGAATTCGATGATCTCGAGATTGACGGCAACATTTTGTAATTATCTTTGCACAAACTTTCTTAGAGTATAAAGTAAACTTTGTTGGAGTTTTAAACTTGAAAATGAATAACATTGAGGCTGATAATTTGACTCCAGAAAGTGAAGATTTGTATTTCCAAAGGAGTGAAATTTGTAGTGTTCAAACAAAAAAGAACATTCGAGTTTACAACGTGGGAATTTTGAGAATAAATTAACGTTAGAAAACAAATTTCAATTCACTTCTACAAATCGACAAAAGACGGAATATTGTGTTTTGTTAGGTTGTTCAAGTACAGTGGTTATTTGGACTTTTCAGAAAATGACACGACCGAAAATTCGTGTTCTGTTTGCTCGTAATCCACCAGATGCCTTCGATAACTGCAATACCTTTCCTACAATGCAACCGTACATGCAATGTCCTTTTCCTGGGTGGTGTGTTGAAGTGAGAAAAGAAAATGTCAGAAGTGAAACGTGATGTGTTTAAGATAATCAAACAACTCGCCGATTATCTCAACTACGATATTGAACCAGTCATTGCGAATACTCGCGTTGGTGAACTCAATTGGGGAATGTACGTAGGTGAAATTGGTTTTGTATTTCCATTAATTTAGTTCATTTGTAGGATCCTAAAACAGGCTTGTGGGATGGCGCATTGGGATTTTTGTCCAATGGATCTGTGGACACTTTGTGTTTATTTTATCAACGAACAACAAGTCGAGTTCAACATTTTGATTACTCGTATCCTATCATGAATGTAAGTTACGAATAGAATAATATAAACTCGTTTGCAGGTTAGACCCAATTACATTGTTCATTCAACGAAAAACTATTTGGCATCGAACATCTGGAATGCATTTACACCCTATGACCATTATATTTGGATTACAATTCTCGTTTTTCTAATCGTTCAAATTGCTTTTTTGTTGTTTGTTGCTCGTACCGAAGTGGAAATGAAAAGAAGAACCTCACTTGACGTACCGGAGGTATTTGAAATCTTACGATTGATCAAAATCCTGACAACTTTCAGATTATTTGGGACCTTTTTCGTCTTCAACTCTACCAGCCATTTCAAGTTGATTTCTGGACTTTAGGAGGCAAGAATTTGTACAAAAACTACAGAAATTATGAGCGTTTAGGCAATTTGAGCATTTTGATATTCTCACTTCTGCAATGTCGTCTTTTTCTCGACATGTACCAAAATGTTTTACTGTCCGCTCTTCTCACACCAACTGATCAACGTCCGTTCAGCGATCCGGAACAACTTGTTAGTTTGGTTGCTGCAAATAAGTACTCATTGATCACCAACTATCACGGCAACTGGTATGTTTCACCTACGGAGATGACATCAACATCAGATCGTAGGTATTTCGAAGAACTGGAGACCTCGAACAACTCGCATTTCCGTCGACTACGCGAAGCAACTTTGCGTAACAAAGTCAAGATTGTGAGTACCGTTGAAGAGGCTCTGGATTATGTGGAAAAAGGAAACTATATATTTCCCATACAACAAGATGGTACGAAAAATACTTCCAGGGTTATTTTTTTTCTATTACTAGGTATAGCGGCTTTGTATGCCGATGAGCGTTGCAATTTAGAAGCAGTACCAAATGAAGTAACCGAAAAGTCGTCACATTTGATGTTTCGAAAGAACTCCGAGTTTCTCGGTCTTTTTAATCATGCCATCATTATGAATCTAGACTTTGTTCGTCGCACATTTCTCAAGTACTTTGAATTGAAATTCAAAATCTCACGAAAAACTCGACATTGTGAAGATGTGAACAGAGACAACAATCGCAAACCTCTGGGTTCGTTTGATGTTGTTTGCTAGCAGGTTTTAGTGTTTCAGACATGCCTTCGTTATTTGGAGTTGTCGTTGTTTGTGTCGCAGGATTGGTGTTGTCTTTGATTGCATTTGCCGCCGAGTTCTACGTTTCGTGGCAACATCGTATGATCCGTTTACGTCTGAAGACTCGAAGAGCAATGGCTGAACCACTTCATTTGGTAAATGCATTTGACTTAAAGTTCAAGCTTCGGGTTTTTAGATGGCACTAGCGCAGTTTGGTACGATTGCAATCTACAAGAAAAGTCACAATCAAATTCACCCGTCAGATAGCACGAAGTTGATTGGAGAAGCAGTTTGCGTCTTAAGTGCCAAGAAATCCAAACGTTTGTCGTTAAGTCAAGAGCCACCGGACGATATTTAAATAAAAAATCAAGCAGGAAAGTGGTCAAACAAACATTTATTTTGCAGAATTTTGCGATTGTATTCGTTTCATTTTGATAAACAGCTAAGATTTGCGATTATACTCGAACAAAAAAAGAACCCTAAGACAATCCCAATAACATCTACGCAGAGAAAGACAAATTAATAACTAGTGAATAAAAACTCTAAGCTTAAATGAAATGTTTCATCATCTCGGAATGCTTCTTGACACTTTCCGCAAAGTCTGGACGTCCTATTTGTCGGTAGTATTCGATCCACGAATGTGTGTAGTCCGGTAGTTTGGTGTCTTGCGGAATTTCTCCGATTTGAATACGCATCAGATGTTGTGCGTGATGAATCTGCTTTGGTGTGCCACGAATAACGAAGACTTGTTCGTTTTTGCTCATCTGCAAATCCTGAGACGTTCTGATATGTGCTTTGCTCTTCTCGGAAATCTAAACCTTCTTACTGATTTTAAGAGCTCGATTACAACTAACCGATCTGATCGTTTCACCGTTTCTTCCAATAACAAGTCCTGCTTTATTTTTTGGCACGTGCAACATCCCAATGTCCGTTGGTTGCTGATTTGCTGAGCGTTGAACCAAATCCCAAATCAAGTTGGTGGCACGTTCGATTTGCTGTGGTGTTCCTTGAATAACAGCACACCTCTCGGGAGTTGTGGTGTCAGCTGAAAAACAGATGGTGAGTTCACAAATTGGACGATTGGGTGTTTGAATTGCTTCACGACAACAAACCGGAGAGTTTGGAGTCTTGAGTAACAAATTCAGTTCGATTTGGCGTCATTATGACACCCGAAAATTCACAACATTCGACAATTTTCGGGCTCTTAATTGACGCGAACACTCAAATGGAAAAACAGCAAACTTACTGTCCGGTTTGAATTGGATGTGAGTCGTCGTCTTTTCGCTAATTTCGTTGATCATTTTTCCTTGTCGTCCGATGATCATTCCCACAGCCTGGCGTGGGACGTATATCTCCTCTTCAACAATCGACGACGTTTCCGAAAGTCCTGACTGCATGATGAACGGAAAGCCCAAAGTTCTTAAAAAGCAATCAACTGATTAGAAATTGTTGTTCAAAATAAGACCGAAAAAGCGAAAAGCAAAACGGTTTTGAAGTTCGTTAAAATCAATAGTCGTATAACCACAGAATCATAAACAAAGTTTTTGGTCATTCGACTGAAACAATGTGTTCAAGTTTATAGTCCCACCCTAACGACTTCAAATCGCTTAAATGACTTCAAACGAGAATAGCAGTTGGCCAAACAAAATACTTTCCGCTCGTGACAGTTTCCGGCGTGCATCGGCTGTTTGCGTTTGCCGTAAAGTTTTGAGGTGGTAACTGCTGGTGCTTACAATCAAGTTGAGTTCAATTTCTGGTGGAGATGGCTGAACCACTTCGTTTGTTCCGTGATCATGTTCAAAACAAAATTTCGATGAGAGAAATCACAGTGGTAAGTGCGTTTAGGTTTTTTGGTATTCGATTTGATTTTAGAATGGAACCGTGTATTATGCTTTCGGCGACACGGCCTATCCAGCCACTACTTTGACATCGTTAAAAAACCTAACCAACGAATATTATTCATTGGAATCAATCGTTTGGTTTTGGCGCTACATTTCCGAACAGCACGCTAACTATGTTCGTGATGTATCGGCTCGAGGTATTAAACCGGTAACGGTACTTCAACGGTAATCCAATTCTTTATTCATATTTCGATTTTTGTTTAGAAAAAAGTTTAAGGACTACCTTCATGGTTACACTCGAGATGAAATTGAAGGTTTCGATTTGAATGCTCCAGTTGCTGTTCCAGTATCTTATGCGACACTATTGGCTCAAGAACAGGAGAGAAAAGGCGAACCGGAAATCAAACGACCACGACTAGATAACAAGTATTGTTTTTTGTTCATCCGCCAGAAACTTCTGATTCGATCTTTTAGTGTCGACGGATTTACTGTCAAAAACGAGAATTCGGCAATGGAAGTCGATGAAAAAACTTCAACTAACAACACAATGGTTCGCGATCTTGGCCCAGCACTCCCCGCAGAAAAGGTGGCACAGCTGCGAAATAGTGTGCAAAAGAATAGAAAACATCAAACAAAAAGCTCAACTCATCCCACCTTCGACGAAATGACCGAACCGTTAGCTGATTTGAAATTTGATGTTGCCAGCGATTTGGTAATGAAGGCGCTCATAGAAATGGAGATTCCAAGTTGTTCGCGAAATGAGTTGTATGCTCGAAATGCAGATTTCGATGCAGTTCACGGTTATTTCGAATTAAAAGTAAGTCAATTGATTGGTTTCCAGAACATAAATTTTGTAGACAAAACCGGCACCTTTAACTCAAACAAACGGACATGCAACAGCAGCTCCACAGAATCGATCAAGTCAACGAATAGGTTACAGTCGTTACGATCAAGAGGTCTTCAGAGCCGAACCAGAAACCGATTTTCAAATTGAAACCAACTTGTCATTTCACGGCAGTTCATTAAACGCAATTCGTGGTGGAACATTGGGAGCAAAAGCAGGAAACGATTCTCAAATCTCCGATACAGGTGCTGATGGACGGAATAATGGACGTGAAACGGAAGTACGAGAAGGATTTGGACCCAGGAACGCATTCAATCCAAACGGTCGACCTCCGAAACCCAAAAATCTACGTCCAATTATTATTATTCCGGCTTCGGGAACTGCACTGATCACCATGTACAACGCAGAAGACATTTTGCAGGTGGTGTTTCACAACGGTATTTTTTACCTTCACTCTTTTTAGGATCTTCGTTACGTCTCAACAGAAGAAAGGAAGAAGACTAAGCGTCGGGAATACGAATTGGTTATTCATCGCAACAAAGGAAACAACAAAACCGCTGCCTATCAAGTGATTGACGATCCGCGAAAACTGCGAGACGAAGATTGGGATCGAATCGTTGCAGTTTTTGTTCAAGGACCCTCATGGCAGTTCAAGGGTTGGAAGTACAATCAACAACCAACAGAAATTTTCTCCAAAATGTGCGCATTTCATCTCAAATTTAAAGAACAACCGTTGGATAAGAACGTGGAGAAGTGGAGTGTGACGCGACTCGAACTCTCACAAACCCAACGACATTTGGATCGAGCAGTTCTGCACAAATTTTGGGAGAAATTGGACATGTTTATGACCAAAAACAAAAGCCATTTACGTTTTTAATCACTTTCTTGTAATCCAATTCAAATTCACGTTTTGCTTGCTTTTCGTTATCTTTTATTCTCCTCTAACCCACGTCTTAGTTTAACCATAAAATCTTTTAATAGAACAATGTCGCTTGTTATAAACTATTAAAGTAGTCATGCTGTGAAAGAGTTGTAATAACTTGTCAGTTTCCGTATACTATCGAGTGTTTAGCGACGTCCAAACCGTAGAGGTCGAGGTTTTTCGTCTCTAAACACAATACCGTTACGAAGTTCAATGAGCCAACTTACGGATCTTCTTCGCCTTCAGTGGCTTCTGATCGTCGCCTTCGGAGCAAAATTCGATGAAAAAGATCTAAAGATGCAGAAATAAAACATTGAGAAAAGTGATCAATATACGATGTATAAATCAAGATTAGACTTGAGCTACTGCATGCTTGATTCAGTGTATAATTTTGCTCACAACTTATTTTGAAATTCATTGCATATGAAAATTCTCACCGTTGAGGTCGTCAGTCTTTAATCCAGATTGAAGAAATGTGTTCTTAACATTAATTATTGAAGAGAATGGAATGATTATGCGACGAGGTTGAGCTGATAACGAGAAGACCAACGCGCTTATGGTAAGCATGTGCAGAAGTCGGCACGAGTTAAACAATGGTCGATCTGACGGCATGACATTGTCCGTAGGGAAAACGATTGTGGTCAGTAAGCAACTTTTTTGTTCATCCAAGCGTCCTAAAAGTGCGATAAACTGGTTTGGCAATCCAATTATTTTAACACGCGTGCTCAACGGACGGTCGAATAAAGAACGTCATGATTCGTAAAACTCGACCACATCGTCGAGGAACTGATGGGCTGAGTAATAATATAAGAAGTACAAGAATTAAACAAATGATTAGACCTATAGTCTTCATTATAAGATGATGATTACAGAAAATGATCTATCTATTCTATAGTCGGAGAAGCTCCTTATTGTTGTCAAAGACTCCAATAAATAACTTTTGTTTAGTTTTTCGTAAACGATACGCCAATGACTTTCCAAGCTATTAAAGCGCTTAAAAATCCGCTATGATATTGAGGCTAAGTGATGTTGGCGGTGAATTAGTGAAGTAAAAAGAACTTTATGGAAGCTTGCAATCTTCGAATCAAAACCAGCGCGTGAATACCGTACATCAAATTGACAGCCATCGCTTTTATGAACTCGAATTCGTGGATTTTAAAAGGCGATATAAAAGCGGTAGATTTAGTTAATCTGTTTGTCGTACGGCTTTCGGTTCGAAGTTGGAGAAAAGAGCACGAGATTTGTCAACGAAATGACGTTCTTCAACTCCGCCCACCGATTCCATTCAACGGGTGGAAGTTTTGGCGGACGAATCAACGGGCCTTCTGTCGCGACTAAGGGATCATCTTGCGGGTGTAGGAAATTCCGAAAGAGCCAAAAATAAACATTGGATACTCATAAGATATTCTTTCGGGCTTATGCTCAATGCGTACATGAAATAACAAACAACCTTGTGTTATAGACGAAATGTCAAGATCTACAAAGCAAACGGAAACTCGTGATACGCATCTCTCAACTACGGTGCCAACAATCTTTTCACAATTGACGGAAACACTACGGAAGTTGGTTTAACCCAATTTCCCTTCTGGCACACGACGTCAAAAACCATACGAATTTGTCACAATTAATTTTTGAGACCTATTACTGAGATGAAGTTAATGGATTCATTTTGTGCGACCTCATTTTATTGCTAATTCGTCGTTTATTTGAATCCATTGTAGTGAATACGTCCATTAACGTTTCCGTTGTGATAGTAATCTTTTTAACACACGATTGGGGCTTAACTACAATACTAAACTGAGATTACCGACGACATTTCTTTTCAACTTTCCATGCAAAACAATCTTCGTGACGTGAAAGTGCAGAGGTGTTGATATGAATTCGTCACCCGTTCAAAAGGGCCGTTGGAAATTTTGACAAAAATTGAAAGACCTCGACGCTTTAAGTGTGACGCTGATTGAAAACAATGAATGCGGAGGCAAATTCGCCGAACGTTTTCTTCAGTTTTGTTTGTTCGACCTTCAGAATTCGGAAAATTCAAAACACATCTTCTTCAACTAAGATGAGTGGCAACATTATACGCCATTCTTGACCAACCTTATAGAAGATGGTCGCGAGTAAAACAGTCATGTTGAAGTTATTTGTTTTCATGATGCTAATTGAAATAGTTGATGGTAAGCAAATAGAAAGTGCGAATTGATAAAAAGAGATTTTTAGCCCAATTTCATCATTACAATCCCTGGTCGGGTGGATTCAATCGTGGATATCAATACAGCAGATATCACCATTGGCATCATCCATGGTCGAGTCGAGGTTACGGTTGGGGAACAGGTTTAGCTGTCGCTGGCGCAGCGTTTGTCGGAGGTTTTGTTGGCAGCAGTTTGGGATCGTATGTTGGAAATGGTTTGAGTTCTTATTCTCCGTACAATTATTACACGCCATCAACTTATTATAACAGCAATCCGTACTTGTACAACTACTACCCACAATACACGTATTACGTTCGTTGATTCCTATATTTTGTCTTTACTTTTCCACTCAATTAAGCACATCAATAGCAATTAAACAAATTAGACATAAAAAGGACTTTGGATACTAGAATGAGGACTTTTGATGTTTACGATTTGAAGAACCAGTAAGTAGAATGGAGCAAAATTTTTGGATTGTTCTTGTTTAACAGAATATTATTGGCCAAAAACATAACACAGAGATTCGCATCGTATGGCAAGAGACGTATTGACATTGAATTACGAAGTGACCAAGGTGTAGATCATCCTAAAAACTCGATTTCGTCTGATCAGAAATGGAACTTACGCGTAGAGATAATAGAAAAATGAGATCAAATAGAAACCCAATTTGATCCATCCCTCACGATTCGCTTTTTGCAGTTCGTTTTGGTTGAGAATGGTCGTCGGATCGTAGATTCCCGGGCCAGACATCACAGGTCGATGCATATAACTAAAAATTCAGACGAAATCACAAAAAGATTCTGCTACTTACCGATGAACATGATAAGCCAACAACGGCAAATTCCAGGCGATAGAAAAGAGTTGAAATGTTATGATGAACAGACCGGTGAAGACCGCATGGACTCCGTATTCAGGCAGGATCAACTGATTCAAGTTGTCGCATTGACTGATCGGATTCTTGTAATCCGTGCGCAGCTCATCGATGCAAATCACCTGAAAACTCTCGTTTCAACACTTAACATAAACGAGGAAAACAGACCGTGTAGATGGCGAAAAATATGCAGAAAGCAACGGCAATCAACGCGATCAAGTAACAACAGGCCACGAAAGTGAACGCCATTTTACGTATTTGTAGAGAACTAAACCTGCCACAAACAATAAAACTGAAGGTAGCAAACGAAAAACCGTTTTTTAGACCAAAACCCACGACTGAGACAACCGACTTCGTAAATCGCAACTGAAAGCCAAATGAGAACGAGTTTACAGTTTTCACTACGGGACTCTATACAAGTCGTTATTTAGAAGCAACGAATTTTGTTAACAACCTAAACCAATCAATCAACAAGCATCCGATCAACAGATCCTCACCCGCACAACAGGTTCAAGCTGTGTGTTAGTCGGTTTGGTAACGAGTTATCCAAAGGTTTAAAACCGAAGTATCTCCAGCTTTTGATAACGTCCTAGTGCAAAAGATCGAAACGATAATCCAAAACTGAAGCAAAGAATCTTTAGAATCGGTACAAGCATTGCGCACGCACAACTGCAGAACTTCAACACACCTCGACCGAACCGCCGCAAGAAAACTATCCAAGTTTATAGCAATCTCGGCGAACTCTAACTACGGCATCGATAATCAGTAATCAAAAGCAAAGGAAAAAGCAGAAACAAAACATACGCCACCAGCGTGCAAGTAAACCAATAACCGAAAGATGCACTTCTAACATAACAGATTACTTGAAGGCGGAAAGATGGAAATCAACATTAAAATGTTCGACTTTATAAAATCATTGCAATCGTATCAGGACCAGGAATTCAATTAATGAAAGAATAATCGAGACATGAATGTCGACCATTTTTATTATCGGGCGGTGTACAAACAACAATAAGCGAACAAACGATCGTTTAAATTGACGACATTGTATCTATAACTTTAACATGCTCTGCTTGAAAATCAGGTTTCGATGAAGAGTCCTAAAGGCGGTTTTTACTTATGATGAGACTAACACATGCTTCACTAATAAACATCGATAAACACAATTCAAAAAGTTCATACAATTTTGAAGCTTCCTTGCAAGTGATGACAGACAGACATAACGTCTTGTTGGATTGTTAAAAACGACAATAGACGTAGTGATTGTAAGTATTAACGACTAGCTCAAAACGACTATCTTACTTACAATCACAGACCGAATTTCATCTATTGAACAAACGGTAGGGTGAGCTAAAGAATTTAGTTGAAGCCGTGTAAATCTCGAGTTAAGAGCAAAAAGATTCGAGAGTGTAAGATCGAGCTTGAGTAGAAGATTTGGCGCCATACGTTGGATTTCTTTGCAAATTAACATTAATGTCGGATGTAGGAGTTGAAATTTTTACGTTAGATGATGGTTGTGTATAATCCGGCAGTAAGTTTTTATTGCAATTTGAAGGATTGTTTGCGGTCGGAGTTGATGTAGAAGAGATTGTTGAGTATCGATGTAATCTGTTGCCACGAAGATTGACGGGTGAACAAGAGCTTGTGGTAGTAGTCAAAGGGAAACTGAAGAATACGAAGATACAGTTTCGTAAATGTTCGAATATCCAAAAAAAAGCGTTATTACCGTTTTATAAACTGTATAAAACGAATAAACTATGGTGTAATTATGCGTCCAGTAGTTCGGATTCTTTTTCTCGCTCTCGAATGCCACAAACATTGTCAAGACAAATTGCCAAACTCGGCCACCACTTTTCTTCTCGCACCCAACACTCCGCTCCTTTTTTCAATGCAAATCATTTGGATGACGGAGGAGCCCCAGTCAAACCCTTCAACCAAAAACACAAACTCGGGAATGGACGACATCAATGAGAGACTTCAAAATGACTTTTCTTTTGCCCTCTGAGCGTTAAATTCCCCGAAATTTCCAATTGCCATTTGAATGCTTTTGTTAGGGGAAGGTGAATGAAAAGATCAAGTTTCGGAAGTCAGTTTTCCACTAGAAAGTTCGAACACTTTCATTGGAATCATGTCCAGTTGGTTGAAATTATCCAAAAAGCTTGTTTTTTTTTGAGTTTCCAAAAATAAACGAACATTCTTCAATGAAAAGATTTCGTTTTCATTGTCAATCGCGTGACTTTCAGATGTTCTTTCCTTCTGTCTATCATTATTCTCTTCCACGTCGTTACGAAAGGTTTAATCTTTCAATCACTATTGTCATTCCTATGTTTCTAACATGCTTTTGGTTTTGTGTGCCAAAACCATTTGCTTTTAACTGTTTACATTTTTCCGTCGATGCGCATTGGACGAAACGAAAGATTTAATCAATCGAAGTTGATGAATCACTTCCGTTGATGCTCATTGCCAGTTAATTTGCAGATTCGAAGGACAACATGATTAGTTTTTATCGGCTTTTGACTTTGTTTCATCGAATGGATTTGAAATTGACCGTTGCAGAACATCAGTGTTCACGGGAAAGAAACGAGACGCTTCATTGGGTTAATTTGTTTGCCGATAACAACAACCAAAGTGCATTGTTCAAGTGTTGTTTTTTCTTATTGGAAGCGCAGATTCGAGATATTCAGATGATAAAAGTTGGAGAAAATGGTGCAAATAACTACCGGCTTTTCGTTACCTCGTGGGCATTTTGCTCGCGAATCGAAAGGACAGAAATTGCGACGGCGCTCAAACCACGTGCTTCTAAAATGTTTGGTTTCCAGCGCTCGAGAGTTTGTTTTTCTCGTCAGTCCGTGGATCAGCACTTTCGAACAGATCGGTTTAGATGCTAGCAATTAAAATAATCGCTCCGATTAGCTTCTTCTTACAAACTCTTTCGGTTTCCGGAAAACTCAAAGGTTCACATCGAGATCTTCGCACCAAGCCGGAGGTCTATTTCCGATTGTTTAGCCGTTTTTTCCGTACAGTTTAGTCATAAGTTCAACGGCTTATTTTCTGTTTCTACAAAACAAATAACCTTCTTGCGCTGTTAAAAACCAAGCGCGTTTGATTTCTCCGTCACTGATTGAATTGCGCTCTGATGGCTCAACAGAGAGTTTAACTGACCTATTGCATCGCAAACTCGTCTTCTACTCCCACACACATTTTTGCAAATCCATCGGTTTGAGATGTCAAATCGAACTCTCGATCTTTTCGCTTCGGCCGTTCGACCGCAACAGCCGCGAATGACGATCGACTTCCGGATTGCTTGGCCGATGTTTTGACTACGCGTTTATTCACGAATGCCATTGGTCAACTGAACATTTGATTGCAGTGTAACTGTCTCAGCACAAATTTGAAAGTGCGTAAACAAAAATGGATTCTCACGACACCAACGATGTGAATTTTGATTCCGTAGTTAATGAGCAAGTAAGTTTGCGTACGCCAACAATGTGCATCTTACGGAAAATTTTAGACTCAAACCAATGCAAGCAACTTACAAACGGGACCAACTCACGGTGCTCCGTCGGAATCGAGCGAATCCTCATCGAATGAATACGTTAAGTTCGATGATGAAGAATTGAAAAGCGCAAATTTCTTGGCCGATGGATTGGCCGATGATCTTGTCACTGGAGCATTTGCTTCTGCTTTACAAGGCAGTCGAGTAAGTGGCCAAATAACTCGCGCTTGAATATGTGCCTCTCTGCCCTAACCTTTGAGTTTACTCGTCTCGACACGTTTCTTCATTCTTTTACGTTTTACTGTTTTCATCTTATTTCTTGCTCAGAAGTCTTGGAAGTGATTGCGCAGTATATAGAATCTATCTCATACTTCTTGAAGACGTTTATGTAGATCAACGCTCATGAACAAGCCGAACGTCTTTTCTTGTAATTTGATGATCTTTGCACTCAAAAGCGTTTAAAGTCGTAGCTTTTAGTTCGCATAAGGTCCATAAACAGTCTCGGCTTTCCGTTTCAAACGTTTTCCCTTAAACTGTTAGAGAGTATTGAAAACAGAAGAGACGATTGTTTTGCCGACTTCTCGAACAACGCCATTTCATGAGATTCGGGTGAAAGAAATGGGCAAATTGACGGGCCAACGGCATTTCGTTCTCTTCGCTCTAAAGCAGTTGCTGGTGATGAGAGAGTCTTGACTTCAGTTGAAGGAACACTGGTCGTTTTAAAGTTTTGCTCCACTTCAATTTGACTTTACGTCTGCAGTTGTGAAATTTACGTGTTGCTGCGTCGTATAATCACGAATTGCGAAACCGAAACGCTGATGCAGAAAAACGTTGATTTACGGGACTGCGGATTGGAAGTTGACGATAAGTTTGATTCTGCGAGCGAAGTTGCTGTCTATGTCGAGAAGACAACCGATTCGCGGCATCTCAAAGGTTCTTTGGGACTTTCAAATGAACAGCTCGTTACTGACCTCCAGTCTCGTGCGTGAGTATTATTTGCGTCTTGAAACAGCGAGAGAATGTACGTGAATAGTTTTGTGCGTAGGTATTTTTTGTTTTCCATTTAAAGCGACTTTCGAAACACCACCAAACACGCTCTCACCATCCGTTCAAAAAGCGATCGAAGAGAGTAGTCGAGAGTTCTCTTTCTGTTTGGACTCACTTTCTTCCGCAGACAGTGCTCGTCCACAGCGTTCGTTGATGACGCGCAATTGAATTGTTGTTCTCTTTTCTGGTACTTTTGAGCCGAGAGAAGGCAGTTTGTTTATTTCGTAGTGACTGTTATCGGAACAAATGTTTTTGATGAATAATCTGTTTTCGTTCACTTTTGAGCTTTCCGTGGGGCTCATTAAAAGGTTATTGCTCACGTTTAGAAATCGTGTGGTCTTTTCCTTCCCAAGCATAGCGGATGGACATGGAAATTGCCTCAAGGTTCTAATCTGAAAGGACAACATCGAGTTGCATTCTCCCGCTTTTGTTCGGAGTTGAGACGAAGTACGAGCCGAAGTCTTAAATTGGCCATTGTTTGAAGGCTCGTTTACGACTTCCGAAGCATTTTCTCCAAATTTAACAAAATACCACTTGTGAACACCGAGTTTTTTCACTACGCACTTCAATCTCTCGCGACTTATCTTGTTTTTCTGATCATTCATGTTTCTGTCTCAAAATTTGCTTGTTTTGTGATGTTCCACTATCGTCTTTTCCGTATTCTATAGTCCCATTTTTGGCCGCAGGCCGCGAAGTCTTTCCGCTCTGAGAGCAGTTGTCCGGGCAACATTTGGGTGCGAATTCAACGCCGCGCTTCTTCAACCTCATGAGCAGAGCGCATGAATTTCAATCAAATTGAGAGCAGTTGACGAAAAATTCGATCGGGAATCCAACACGCGCTGCAAAATTACTCTCCGGTTCACTCACTACTTGAGCGATCAATCTCGCCAGAAATTATTCTTCATTACGTGTCAGCCAATTGGTTGAATAAGCTAATTTACGTTCAGCTAATTGCCATTTCGAAAGATTCATCCTGATTCTTATTGTCGTCTTTTCAGTTCGATCAGCATCAAATGGACGAACGCGATTTGTACGTTCCGGAGAATGCGGGCGATGCCGCTTCTCATCCGATTGGACGACACGAAGAAGACGCTATTTTGGACGAATTCGATCCGTTAGCAAAAGCGAATCGTCACGGGCCGTTGGAGACTGTTGAAGAAAAGAAGTTGGAACAACCGCCGAAACACGAAGAAGTGGCTGAGAAGAAGACTGAACAGACCGATCATCACGATGATACGCATGAGAAGACGACTGAGCACACCGATGCAAAGAAACACGATGAACATCAACGTGCTCATTCACCCGAACAACCACGCAAATCTCCAACTCCCGAACCAAAACACCACAACGACGAGCCACGTAAACCAACTCCTCCTCCAGTACATCACGAACCGACTCCTCCAACTGAAGTAAAAGACTACGCCGGAGAAGACACTATCGTTCGTACGCATCACACTCCGTTGACCGAAGAGACGACCAAACCTCATCAGGAGTTACCGCTCGACATGAAAGAGAAGAAACAGGACGCTGAACGTCATGATGTCGGTGAGTTTCAAAAAAATTTTGAGTTCAAAAAGCGGGCATCACATTTCGAAAATATTCTAAACAAACATGAGCGTCAATAACCGCTGATTCACAAAGGTTGCAAATAACAAATGAATCAACCACAAGATTCAACTGAGAAGTATTTTTGACCCAAAAATTGTTTTTCGGTTATAGATCTGAAGATCGTTGGTTGTAAATGTTTCAAGTTCTTTTAACGAATTTTAAAACCAATAGATAATAATTACTTATCTGCCAATACTTTGGTTGTTCGCATACGCTTTGACTCTCGGAGTTCTCAGCTGACCGCAATGTTCTTCGTCGTACTCAAAAGTTTTCTTCGAAGATCTGCTCTATCCGCTTTTTTCTTCAGATCAACTGGGAAAACAACTGCGTTTACTGGCAGCGACCGTTGAGCACAAACGGATAGAAAAAGGGGACAACCTCGTGCACAAGCAAATCGCTTTCTCGTGTTCGGTCCACAGAGTTTTCTTAAACTTTTGAGGTCGAGTTCGTCTTATGAGATGACCGTTGACTTACAATTCTCTTGCATTCCAAAAATGCTTTCATGGACCTTCTTTCTCGTCCAGAAGCCGTTGAATACGCAGAAACTGCAACGTAAAGCAGTCGCTTGTATTGTTAAGTACCGCGCTTATTCTCGAGTTTGTGAAGTCGACGAGCACATCGATTTTAATGCACGCAATTTCACGAGCGTGTTAGACGTAATCCAATTTCTCAGAGAATATGCGAACGTCCGAAGATAAAAATTGCGATATTCGAGTCTTCGGACTCCCGACGTTCCCACAAATGAGCGTTATTGAGCTGATAAATCGGGTGATACTGCTCATGAATAATTTCGACCATTTCAGAGGATAACATTCGCGACGCAGTCAAGGATTCTCATCATAAGATCGAAGAGCTTTTGGGCGAATTTGCTGTCAATTCGTCGCCACAACAGGCCGCTGAGATTGGTTCCCACTTGTTGGATTCATCGGCAGCTGACGACCAGAACTCGCCGTCCGCCGATTCCGATACGATTGGTGAGCTTCGAAGTCCAAAAGAAGAAGGAATTCCGCCATCTGAGTCCGTTTCTAGCGGAATGCGTGACCTATCACCCGAATTAACGACTTACGAACGCGACGGCCCGCTCACGATTCCGTTGGCCGCTGCTGGTGGATCCTCGAACACTTCACATCAAACGCACGAAATCGAAGATACTCCACGGCCGTGAGTTTCAAGTTTCGCGATGTTTATCTTTCATTTAGGCCAACACCACCAAAAGAATTGGACGATGTTAGTGGTCCGAAACCGCAGTCAATCGATCTTGGACCACCTCCACACGGTATCTTACACATTCGTTTCACTGTTTAGTTTCATTTAGTTTCGCATCGTAGTTCTGAACACGGTTTGCCATCCATCTTGAAACGTGGCAACAGTCGTGCTTGGATTGATTTCAAAAACGTTCATCCGGGAGGTGGGTTTCGATTGAAAACTTTGATGGCAATTATTAGAATGAAATTTGGTTTGAATAGATTAAACAAAAAATGTGCAAAGTACTAACAACAAAAGAAGAGTTGTAATTGCCGAGCAAATTGTTCACATTGATTTAAAATTATGGGTTTCAACATTTGAACGAAATCTCAACACAAATCGTACGTTAGGTGTCGCAATTTTCGTTGAAAAGCTAATCAGGTTCTGTGATCGAATGAGCGAGAACATTGTTTGGTTTTACAAGTACAACAAACGATAATCACAGCTTTGTAATTGCAGTTCGCAACTTCTGGGTTACTGTTAATAGTCCTCATGTTGAGATTTTCAAGGCGAGCGGTTTATTTCCGCCATCGTACTGCACAAACTTGACATCTCCAACTTTGCTTTGGGCCGTGGGCATCCGTGGCGCGCAAAATCGATGCAGTTTGGCCATGGGCCAACAAAATTCGCACAAATACTGTGGTGCGTACTTTCATGCGAACTGCATTCGAGTTCGCTGTCCTGACTACACTTTTGGACGGCGCGCACATTTCGTTTCTTTGGCCCGAGCGGTGGCCATTTTGTTTCTTCTTATGGGGCGCCAAAAGCGAGTTGGTCAGCTGACGATGTTGCCACTTTGCTTTTCTGCTCATTTCAATCGTTGTTTTGATGAGCTCAATCACCGCAAAGTCAACGGAAACAACGAGCTATAAGCGTCGGAAAAAGATGCTGTTTCCCGATGCTGGGAATCCAAAATAGTTGTTTTTTGGAAGTGGAGTCTACGGCTTCTGATTCCATTATTTAAAGCCATTTACTTGCTCAAAAGACGGAAAGTGCTTTTGCAATTAGAGCGCTGCATTCTTTCAATCCATTGGCCACTCCGAAATGCGTTTGCGTAAAATGGACTGCGCGCCCTTTGGATGCCCGCTTTTCGGTTTGACATTCGCGCAAGATTAGCCTCCGGCTTTGTGTGCAATGACCGTGTGGCTCATCGTGGAGCTGTGCGTCTGTTGGACGAATGCCAATTTCACTTGAAAAATGAAGGAAACCGTTGCAGACGTTTCGGAGTCTTTTGGATTCTTAACAAAAAAATGTACAATAAAGAAAATGCGGTCGTTTGAAAATGCGCTTCATTTATTTTTCTGTCTTCCAAAAATAGAACACGCTGCGTATTAACTCTTGATTTTGTACTGTTACCGTGACCGCCCTCTCGTCATAATTCGACTTTGTATGCACGTGACTTTTACGCGATCTCGCCCGCTTCTGCTCATGATGCACTTGACTCGGTACTTCTACCGCCGCGTTATTCCCCCTCCATCGGCCTTTCGATTTTGTATCGATTTGCCCATTTTTCTGGACGTTTGTAATCACACACAAAAAGTGTTTTGCTTTAAAAACCGAAGCTTCATAAGATTTTGCGAATTGCTGCGTCTTACATGTACGTGAACCTCCTTTTTCTGTCCACCCAACGGTGGGAATCATCGCGGTCGAATGGATGTTTTTTTACAAGCTCTCAATGTCTTTTTGCGGCCCTTGGAACGGAGTTGAGGAGCGTCGTTCGAACGTCCTGCAACATCGACGCTCTTTTTGGTCTGTTCGTTGCGCACTTTGAGCGGGAAAATCACATGTCGAAGAGTGAGCAGACGCGCATTTCTTTCAATCTCTGTAAAAAAGCTCCGCTTTTTCTGGCAAAGGGATTCGTTTCTGCGGTTTGTTATCGTTGGGAATCGTTTTCACGCACTGATCGTATTTCAAAACGTTGTCTGGCGCCTCTTTATCAACGTCCAAAAATTTTGAAAAATAGTCGTCCAATTGTTTATGAGAATTTCCAACTGAAACGTCTGGTTGATTCACTACATTTGACGCAACCGTCTTTTCGAAATCTTTTTTAACGAATCAATTCACTTCTTTTTTGATTCATGCAAAAAAAACAAGGAACTTGGATTTTGAAACGCTCGTCTGCTAATCACTACCAACGAAAAGATTTCGGTTGAAAGGGCGCAAGCGTCGGCTTTCTGTGATTTTGGGTCCCGATCTTTCCATCAGTTCGATTGTTCTTCTCGCACAGATTCCCGACATTCTATGAACTTTGCGTGCTCTCGAAATGCAACCAGTGGGTTTTGAGAAAGTGACTCTGATTGCGCAAATTGAAAAAACAGAATGTTCACGTCGAGAAATCAGCAGCTTTTCCGCTGATTTCCCGCTGCTCAAAACAACTGTTCTTGTTATCAGAGAGCGAACTTTCTATCGTCTCCGCATTAGTCAAGTCGTGTTTACAACTTCTTCTGACCGTTCCTCCTATTTCCGCAGCTTGTTGTTCCGTCTCATCAGTTCACCTTAAGTTTCGATTCGCGCTGTTCGTTTAAAGTACGCGTTTGATTGCAAAATCGTTAACAATCGTTCCTTTTAACAGAACAGTTTGCAAATTCTTTGTAAAGTTCGAACAAAATGTCCAAATTCGGAATACTTGGACGAGCTGTCGGCAGCTTGTTTTCGTTGCTCATTCGAATCACGTACACGTTGGGTTCTTACGTGTCGTTGTTCGCATCACTCGGATTAACGGCTTATACTTTGGGTGAAATGGTTATGTGGAGCATCAAGGACCAGAAAGAAGGTAAGTAAATAACAACAAAAAACTATCCGTTGTGTATCAAAACTGCTTTCTGCCCAAAAAAGATCAGAAAATGAGTATTCGTTTCTACCGCATTGGAACGCGAGGCTGCTGGTCAAGGCCGAACTTTGAGTTTGCCGTCGAAGGTTATTGCAGCAGTTTGTAGAAGAACTCGGTTTTTTCATTCAGTCACCGAGCAGTCGGGTTCGACGTTGACTGAACATTGAAGTGGACGGTATTCATAAGTTTGATAAATTAGATTATTAATTGGATTTTAAAATTGGCGGTAACTGACCCATTTTCTTTACATCCAATGAGTTCATGAAATCCAAATGTTTTTTATATGCTTTACGATACGCTTCATTTTAAGACAGACGGAATTGTCTTTGTTCATATAAGTTTTATAATCACCTGCAGTACTTTATTGGTTTATGATTGACAGATGCTTTTGGTCGTGTAATCTGATAAAACGGACCCAAACACTCGAAATGCTGCACTTCGTATTAAATGGTGATCCAAACAAAATTCTCACTTGTTTGTCTTCCATTTTCAAGAGACGGCGTAGCCACAGGAACGACGAGGTGCAGTTTTAGACTGAAGGGCTGACGTGAAAGCCGTCCGCTTCTCCGAACTGCACATTGCTGTTGTTAGGGTCGTTGGTATTCAGTGTTTAGATCGTTTGTTGATTCGTTTAACGTTTGAATCTCGATTAATTTGTTTGTAAAACTTTTGTTCCAGCACTTTTGCTTATTAGTTTTTAAACAAAATGTTCAAGAAGCCGATTAGATGTTTGCAGCGACTTATGAGAGATCTTAAAAAGCATAGATTTATAATTGGTTTTACAAAGATATTCGCATTCTATATAACGCGGTCTTATTGTGAAGATTTGGCTCTTAACTCATTGAAAGCGAAGAAACAACGACGGATTTCCATCGCGTACCGTCTTGTACTCCGTTTTCTGCGATCTCTTTTATTTGTGTGCAACGCGCGAACTTTGGTCGAACACCTTTTGAGGGGGGTCGTGGGTCATTTCGGTCGGCGAGATTCAGCTTTTCTGTCTATTGCATATCAAAACATTTTATAGTTGGTAGGAACAAAAATGGGCAAAGCGTCTCGTCGTCAATATTATCGCGAATCAAACTATGAACCAGCAAAAGATTTTCCCGGCAAAGGTACGCAGTATAGAGCTTTTAATGATTGCCATCGAAAACTGGTTTAGCTTTTAAGCAACTTAATTTGAATTTGCTTTAGTGTTGGAAATTCTGCACTGGCGAGATCCGAAGAAGAGTGCCGCGGCATTGGCCGCCAGCTTGTTGGCTCTGATTCTCTTTGCCAAGTTCTCGTTCATCTCACTCGTCGCCTGGGTTTCGTTGCTCGTTCTTGGTGGTACCGTTGGATTCCGCGTCTATCGTGCCGTTGAAGGACAAGTCAAGAAGACCGATGGAAGCAACCCCTTCAAGCCCTACCTCGAACCGGAGATCTCAGTTCCACAAGAGAAAGTTCATGCTCAAGCGGATGTTTTGGTTCAACACGCTCAAAATCTGGCTGTTCATTTGCGACATTTGTTCCTCGTCGAGAATCTTTTCGATTCAATCAAGGTAAAAAATTCGAATTTACGTCGTCTAAATTGTTTGTTTAGTTTGGAGTTTTCCTTTGGACTTTGACTTATGTTGGAGCGTGGTTTTCGGGTGTTACACTTTTGACTCTTTGTAAGTTTACATTATCAAATTCGTTGAGATTATTAATTGTGTTTAGTCGTTCTCGGATTGTTCACTCTGCCAAAGGTCTACGAGTTGTACCAAGAACCAATTGACCAATACATTCAATTGGCTCGTGAGAACGTCGACAAGGTTCATCAAATCGTTCAAGACAAGATTCCGCAACTTAAAGCGGTGGAGAAGGAAGAGAAAAAGGACCAATAATCTTCTGTTCTATTTGAAATGCTAGTGTTTGCCCACTTTTGACTGTTCGTAATCTTAATTTCGCTTTAGCTATTCCCCCAAACATTCTATTTTCATGCATTTTCTGTTCTTCCGTCCAGAACTTCTTATGAATGTTGTTCCTCGTCCTACCAATTGTGCAGAATTTAGTATATTCGTACATGTTGTTGTATAATTTAAATCTAATGTAAACAAATACGCTGGACAATTTCTGAAGGAACTCGAATAAGTTCGCAACGTTCGAACTTCTGTATTTCTCTCTACTCCTCGCGGGTTGAATTTAAGTTTTGATTCTACATCATAGTTTTCGTATGTCCGAGCGGTCTATCAGAACCATATTTCAATTAATCCACTAACTCTGCGCCCCTTCGTTTTCTATTCGTGGCAGCTTTTGGGCTTATAACTGTTGAAGTAAACTTATCAAACTCAAATGTCAAGTCTTCGAATCAGTTCGTACAAACAAGTAGCTCTTGTGTGTCGTGGAACAGTTGGAACCAAAAGTTCGTTGTTTGCGTCAAAAACACAAAAAATTGTTGTCGTACAGAAAGTAATTTTAACAGCTATTTTATTACAATTAAAATGCTACAACAACATCATGTATGTGGAGCTGCTATGGTAAATGGTTAGAGGAAGCTGCATTGAGTGCTAAAGGGGCGTGGTTATTTTGGAAACGTGATTGGTTACAATAACTGAAAATAAACAAAATTTACACGTTTGATTGGTTGGTATTCGGTTTGCTTGGAAGAAAAAAGATGAACCCCGTATTTTGAACTTCTTGGACACGTACCGTTAGAAAGAGAGGCCGAAAGAGTTGCTATTAGATTACACAAAAAGGCACAAAAATTGCATTAAAATTTTTGGGTTTAGAGATTAATGCACCAAACTTCCAAATCGAAGCGTAGAAAGAAATTAATTGCACGTCGTTCAGAAGAAGATATGTTTAGGCAAAATGAATGGCAATCAAAATAGAAACGCAAGAACTTGACGTTCAACAAACTTATTATGAGTGAAGGGAACGGATTCACCTATGGCTATCGAGAGATGACAAAACGTGATGTCATGGTTGGTGGAGAAGCGCAAAATTCGAAATGGAAACACGAACTGTGATTGAGATCCGATCGAATTTGGTAAGTGAGATGCGAATGGATTATTAATGACTTGCTTTCTGCATTATAAAACACATGGATTTGTGATTCCCGAGGATTGAAAAGAGAAGAATAACATGTGTGATTACATTGCATTCAACTAACAACTAAACTGCTCTGCGAATGGACAAAACTTAACAAAATTGGGGACGAATACGAAAGATTAAATGTTATTTTTCACTGTGATCAAAACAGAATGTAAAATGAAAGCATAGGACTTGATGATTACCGTAAAGTTATCTTGAAGTCGCTAAAGAACCTGATAGTTTTGATATGCGGAAGTCGAGGGACGAAGAGGTAAAGTCGAAAAGATGGACCCGTAAGTTTAATTGAGAAAGCGGATAAATTCATTGACGGAATTGTAGTCGTTGTTCCAAATGTTGTTGGTAGTCGAGATCGACGGCATGTAGCCACTGTTTTCACCGAGAACGCTGGCAGCTGAATCACTGTGCTGAAGAACCGAGTTGGAATTCGTACGATGAGCGCCCGTAGTCTTCTTTCCAATATCCATGATGCTGTGAGCATACAAACAGTTGTCGCCCATCTCACAGCTTTGTTGCAAAATGAATGCAATGCACAACGACTCTTTGACATCATTCGTGACTTCACGTGCAGACATCTGACGATTCTGTTGCGAATTCTTCTTGTTCATTCCACTCGCCGCGTAGTTGTTGTTCATTGGTTGTTGTGGACGAGTAAAATCATCGAAGTTGTTGCTATTGAAAGTCAACTGAAACAAAAGTTCATTAGAATTTCGCTTATTGGTGGCTTATCGTGAATTTAGAAGGCGTGCTTTTTATTGCGTTGAAGGTCGTAATGCAACTAAACATAAGCGAAGAACTTCGCCGTAAGCAGAAGCGATTTTTAGTTGCAAGCAAAAACCCTTTGAACTGTTCAGTGTTACCATAATTTTCATTGCTTATTTGTGTCCACTTGTATTTGAGAAGATTAACATCTCAATGAGCAGAATTCTCGTTGTACAATCCGCACTGATGCTCATATCAAATCTGTTTTAATCTTTTTACGTGTTAATACTGCTTATCGGTGCACGCGACTGCATGAATTTTTAAAGGTCAATTGGACGACAGTTATCGTAGCGCTCCCTTTTGCGGATATTCGAGACCTCAAACTCACAAAATGCAAACAAATTGATTGCGAAGAAGAACGAAATTGTTTGCGACCGAGTTATTAATCCAACCCCCAGCTAACTTTACGACTTATCAGCAAACGCTTATTTACACAGACACAAAAATGGGAGAAGAGTCGCAAAGTTTAAAAGACAGAATGCAACGAGACAGCGTGCTCGTGAGCGAACCGTTTCCAATCGATATTTTACAACATTTTAGTCTACGCGTTGTAATGAGTAAAAAGCGCACGAGAAAAATGCACTTGAAAAAAGCCAACCTGTGAAGCCAGACTGAAAATCGGATCGTTCTTTTCGTCTGGCGATGACGAGCTTTGACTTCCGGCATTCAAGTCGTTGCCGAATCCAGTAGACGGACTGAACTTCCAGATGTCTTCGATGGAGTTCATCATTGACGGCGAGTTGTTCCAGATATAAGCGATGTCAATTTGCTGTTCACTCAAATCGGAGCCGTAGGTCGAACGACGAGTCGTTCCCAGTGGTTGTGGAGCCACATGATTACGACACGACGCGATGAACGCCTTCTGCAACGAGTTTCCTCCAGTTGTTGGTGCGGTGCTGCCGAAACTCATCATCGCTGCCCCATTGTCGAACATTTTTCTTGAATTCAAGTTGAATTACGCGCACCAGCCGTTCCGTTTGTTCACTCCCCTGAAATCGATGGTTATTACGAGCTTCTGATGGCCGAATGAAATCGAAAGTTAACATGCAAAAAACCGCAGTTTCGCGTTTGGAACAAAACGACGACAGCGGGATCACGGAGAAAAATGAAGAGAGGACCGCGTGTGTGCGTTGAAAAAAGTCGAAAGCTTCATCCGAACAACTTTCGCCTCTCGCTTTTGCCGACGTTTGTGAAAAAGAGCAGCGCAGAGAGAACCACACACCGAAACTACTGCGAAGGGAATGCAAAAGGATGGCGGTTAACGAATTGGAGAGACGCACCAACGAGCGCAAAACGGCAGCGAGTTCGTAAGACCAAAAGACGCGAATAGAGAGCGGCAAATCGGAGACGGCGATCGGAGAAAAAACACCACAAAAGATTGCCCCCTTTGCCATCAAGTCGACAACGTTTCCGGTCGAACGTGCAATGAAACGTGACCTCCGAACTCACGGCGGCAATAAATCGCTTCGTTTACAAATGAAAAGTTGGCTCCGAATCACGTCAACACACAAAATAACAAGCGATTTCTTCCACTGATTTTGTTTACGTTTTGGAAGATGTCGGCGAAATGTTTCCGTTAAATCGTCCTTGGAATCACTGTTCCGCGCGATCTGAACGAAGAACGCAAATTGAAACCATCACTTGAGAGACGACGAAAATTTTGTTCCCAATGAGCATCGAAAAGACTTTCAATCAAAACCAAATTATCTTGCTGCGAACCTGTAGACGGTCGATTTGCATAATTTGGCTCTTGAGGGAGTTGGACGGTTAAATTTCAGAATTGAATAAATTTAAATGTGTTATTACAAAACTTTGATTCGAGAACCGTTGGAATGTCCTTCGTATTCTCACAGGGGACTCATCTATCGGAGCTTGTGATATGAATCCGAAAAGAAATTTTGGGTTTAGCCAACAGTTGGGCTCTAAATTTCTTCGATTTCAAACCGCGTGGTCAATTTTTCGTCGTGAATTTGTTTACAAGTTGGCTTTTGATTACGTCGTTCTTTCGGTACTTATGCCTTCTAATGCAGCTAATTGTGACATGAATGAAGAGATTTTATTACGTTTATGAAAAGAAACGAGAATTACGCTCCTTAACTGAATGCTCAATTGAAGTGCCAAAGAAGGAAGAGAAAGGATCTTGGATGTTGACGTGTAATTTTGGTTGAGTAGTTGCCGGAATCACGATTCCGTTCACATCGCCTTTGTCTACTTCACGGCACACTCTTTTTCAAGAGAAACAGACTGAGGAGTGCATATGACGCGTCGGTCATTCCGAAACACTATTCCTGGTTGCAACAATCCATCTTCTGATTCGGTAATCAAATTTGAGCATACTCGATCTTTCACGTCATTGGAATCACCGCAAATAGAAGACGGTGAGAAAGCAACGACACAGACACACCAATTGTTGCAATAAAAATTCATCAAATCTTCAATTTCGCCCCAAAAAGTGTAACTGCAAAAGTGCATTCAAATACGATTTCAGTCGCCCACTCACCGACAACGTTCAATCGAGTCGAGTTTTGATGTGGACATCCGCGGGGAATATCGGAAATCGTCTCGTGTTCGCTTGTTATTTTTATTACAATCTCAGCTAAGGAACGTCATGTACCCGGGTTTTCGGTTCCATCAATAAAACTCGTTAAGCGAAATTACCGCCAACTCCGTTTTCAGGATGTTTTGATAGATGTGTCTTTCGGAGCAAATGAACTGACCAAAGGGCACGAGGTAAAGAACGCGAACAAACGGCCACAAGTAGGCGGGACAGAAACTGTTGAATTCTCGCGCACGCCTTCGAAGCCATCGAGATCGTGAAGAAGAGGGATGTTACTTCTCGACGAAAATTGCGAAGAAAAGAATCTCCGTCAAGAAGTCGAGAACATCCACCAACTTGCCATGAACTCGGAAGCTTAGCGGTTGTTCGCGCTTTTGGTTCTTTAAGTTGAAAGTATAATCTAATAACAGGAATCGATGTGCTAGAAGCTTTTGCTCTTTAAAGCCTCTATTATCGTTGTGTATTCCCGTTTCTGCCGACCAACAAACAAGGTTTAATGAATGTAAATTACGTTGTGCATGATCAATTGTCGACAAATTTGCGTGATTCAAAAACAACATATTCGACTAAAAAGTTTTGGTGTTCCAACTAATTAGTCAGATTCAAACTTGTCAGCCGACTTCACATCTATGAATCACGATTTGATGTGAATTCGGTTTGTAATTTGATTTTTAACGTCATTAACTCTTGGAGATCTTAGCCACTAGTAATTTTGTTCGTAGCGAATATGAGTCGTGTTCATTGTACTGTTTTGGACGCATTATAAAGTTCCAGATTTTTAACGATTACTTTTGCTTCACACAAAATCCCACGTTATTTCATGCGGCTCTTACGAAAACATGTCCGATTTCGGATATTTACGTTTTACTGCCGATAGAGCGAATTTGGCACGCGGAGTTTACACGCTCAAATTTCTTCAGATGTGCTCATCGATCCTGCGGGAATATTCGCTTAACTTCTTGTACGTCGATTCCTCAGTTGCTCGTCTGTCATTTTGACCATCACTTCGACCTTATGTCCTCTGGGATCTTCTGACCTATCAACTCAAACTCTTCGGAAAGACGCTTTTTTGTCCGTTACGATTCGCCTGTGTTCCTGGATTGTGTGGGTGCTTTTGAACAATTGAATTTTGTTTATGTGACCAAAAAGTTATTGATTCCAAATCTTCCGCCTTCTATTTCCGAATACGAAGTCTTTTTTCGTGTCGACAATAGTTTCGTATCAGTCAACAAAACCTTCGGTGGTTGTCGTTTTCGACTTATTGTCGAGTATATTCGTTTAGAATCTTACTAATAAACATCCTTTCCGATTAGGTTATTGTTCTACGATCAGTTGCTGTTCGTTTCCCAGTAGCTGGTTGTTGAGTCTGTGGTCCACAATTGCCACCTACTCATTTACGAATTTTTTGACATCACTGACCGTTTAGTGTTGACATTTTTCAACGCCTTCACTTGTGTTTTGATTGTTCACTTTGCGTCCCTTAAATTTGATTGCGTGTCTCCTAACCGCAGAACAAAGACATTTGTGTCTCGGTCGAAGGGAATTTTTGAAACGAGAAATTACAAGAATCTCGTTAGTTCGCCGATGATTCAAGTTCTCTAAACGTTAGTACGGCAATTGACCTTTGAACAAGGGTGGCGCTCACTGATTACCGTGTTTCAAAAGCGTTTCCATTCGATTCAGATTGTTGTTTAGGAAGTGTTCGGCTCGTTAAAGTGCTCTACGAATGGAAAGTGCAGTCAACGGATTTCATGCCGCGCGACAACGTTACAAAAAACGCAGAACTTCTCGGGCCAGTGCCTCTAGTGCCGATGGTCGACAGTGGAGGATTGTTTCGAAGATAACAAGACGGGAGTTGGCGCTGAACGATCAGCAATGCGAACAGTTAGCTGAAGCTTATACGGCTATCCCCGATAAATATCATGCTTTTGAACAAATGTTTTTGCAACTTATGGTAAGTTTACCTTTTAATACTTAAGTTGATTGAACGTTAATTTGCAGAAGGACGACCCTCAAATTGCGATTGTGTTCGGTTTTAGCGGAATAAAATCCGAAGAGGTAAAGAACTCGCTATCGTGTTGATTGTATTTTTTGAATATTTCAGTTGAGACGTTTGAGTCCATTCAGAACACATGTCTGCAAATTCTTAAGATTCATTACCACGATTTTGGATATGCTGCCAAAGAAGGGTCGAGAAGAGGAGCTGATTCAAATCCTACGGTTTGTGGTTTCTATCACTAACATTTAACTGAACTTTTATAGGATGGTTGGCCACATGCACACAAACGTGAAACAGTTGAGTTTTACAGCGTCTAAATGGCTTTCCTTCAAATCGGCGATGTTAGCGACCTTGGCGAGAAACGAACAAGTGAGTTGAATGATTTGCTAGAGAAATTTCCACTTTAGGATAAAAATTGTTGGAACGTCTTGATTAGTTTTATGATCTTCGAGTTAAAGGAGGCGTATCTAGCACATGTAAGACCTGTTTAATTGTCGTTAATTAGCGTATTGTTTTAGATTCGAACTCTACGTTCCAATTCATTACCTTCGGTTCATCATCTCGAAAGCTACAGACTTGAAATTCCTAAAAACTCAATCCACAGGTAGATGATGACAGAGAAGATTGAAAACTACGTTACAAACTTCGAATAGATCTTCTATATGTAAAAATGTATGCCTTAAGTCTTTAATGGTTTTGCACTCAAATAAACACTACAAAATCTCTTCGTTGACAGATGTCATCTAAGTGCTCTGAGATTGTTTGCATTAGTCATGCGGGTGTTATTCTCCTTCAACTAGTTTCTCATTTAAGGTTGGCAAGTCTTGTTTATGTGATAATGTTGAACCACGGTGGACATGTACATGAATTAAGTGTAACTGACTGTAATGACTGAATAGATAGAAGGTAGTAAACTCGAAAACGGCAAGTGGGCAGAATTAGAAAATTTTGTTTAGAGAACGAGTTTGATCGAGGCAGGTGTTTTTACATTGATCAAGAGTGTCAAACAAATTTAAATTACCTCCACAACCTAAATCAGTTATTGTATCAGCTGAGTGTTTAAATCACAAACCTAAATACCAAAATGGAAGACATCTATTCGTTTTCAAATCGTAATGAAATTTATGAGACCACACAGAATTACAGTTGTTGTGATGTCCGAGATCTCGTGGAAGTTCACAAATACGAGCCGTCGCTTTCAAATCACTCAAACTTACATGAGACTTATCCGCTAAAACAATCGGTTAATTGTCGTTGTTGTTCGAAGATAAAATAAAGAAATTGAAACGAACAACTGTTGCAGAAGATTTGTGAACACTGCAGCACCATTTCCACCCTGTGCGGTTCCACCTTTCTGTGCACCATTACCGACATCTCTTATCGTGTTTGCAATAAAACCGATTAAAGTCGGTTGCTGAGATGGTGCCACTGATCGACCACCCAATTCGCCACCACCGTATTCATTTCGACCGTCACCACCAATTGCTCGACCTATTTGACTGACTTGGCCTCCGTTATTATTGCCTAGAGCACTGCCAGCAAGCTCCATGAAACTGCGAGCAAACTGATTTCCACCATTTCCGTTTTCACCAACAAAACTCCCCAGAAACGGGATTTGTGATTGACTAGAACCCTGAGAAGGAAGAGCTCGAGGTTCGGGACGTTGTGGTTGTGCTTAACAAAACATATAAACAAAAATTCCTTGGAAATAAGTGCCAACCAAGTGCTTGAAAAAATGGAAATAAACTCACTTCTACAGTGACGTGTAGCAATTTGGCACTGTTGAAGACCGTCGAATAAGTTGTCGTTTGTTTCTTCAGTTCGACAACCGGGAAACCAAAACTGCTCGCAATTACCAGTGGCTCGGTTAAACGTAAATTTCAATTGAAAACCACAGAATCGTCCATTTGGTATTCCTTGTTCGCAAATTGTAGCTAATTTATGCAAACGATTTGGTCGCGAAAGACCCGCAGTACCAACGGTCGGTTTCTCGGTTTTCGGCATAACCGTAGGTATGACCTTGGCAATATCTGTATCACCATCAGATCCATCGAAATCTCCTTCCAAGTCATCACCATCGTTTGGAGCTATTGAAGATTCGGTTCCAGAATTCATGCTTCCAATAATTCTCGTCGACGGAGGCGTGGGAGACAAAGTGCTCGTTGCACTCGAAGAACGTGGAATGGGTCTTCCGCCATTCGCTGCAGTAATACACTTAAAATGATGGATGAATGAACAAATTCAAAACAGAACTTGCAGCATCAGGTACCGGACGACATTGGTTGGATTTCTCTTCATTAATCAGATTACTTGGACGCATACAAACTTCGAAGGGGAAATTACAAGTAAAAGGTTTGCATTTACGAGTCTCAACCACCAGAAAAGTTGCATCAGCAACAACCGGTTCACCTAAACGGCATTACGAGAATTCGTGCTTCGGACTTACATTCAGCTGTTTCGAACAAAAGCTCAAGAAATGGATCCAATTTATCCGGAATATCCATTTGCTGTGCCGTCACAACACAAATCAACAACATCGAACTGAACGTTGACCATAACGATGCAACTCGAAAACTCGCTTCGATTTTCCCGCACATCGAAAAACAACGATTCCAAAAGCGTGCGTTTACGAATGACTAAGATTGAAGAGCCGATGAAAAAAGCGATGTGAAGCCGTGAGTCGATGTAATGGAGAACTCCGACGATATGGAAGCAACCACAGGTGGCAAGTGCTAAGAAAAACAAAAAGAGGAAGAAGCGATCAATCGACTCGCAAAGTCCTCCTCTCCAATAGATAACGTATAAATAGATGGCTATAACCTGGAATTCGATTATTTACTATGGTGTCCTTCAATACTCTCCGTTACCTCAGTTTGAAAGCACGTCTAATAACATCAATCGATTCAGAAGGTCAATTGATAAAAAACACACGATCAATGAGAAGGCCGATGGCGCTTGAGTGGTCAGAGCCGACGATCACATGTGATGGCGATTTGAGTTGTGAGTGTGCGCGAATACCGCCGATGGCAAAAGACGGAAATCGCTCACGATTGTCAATTTTGAAGAAAAAACGTCATGCGCGTTTTTTCAAGCAAAACAATTGGGTTTCGTTCCGACACTTCCGAATCAGAGCTGAAGTTTAAACACCAAAATTTGAACGCTGTTGAATCTCAACGTCATTCAATCAACGTAATTACCAGATCCGAACAAACGAGATCGAAGATGACGCACATAAATCGAACTCACGAATCCAATCGAACAATAAAAAGAATCCGCTCGTTGGGGAAGCGTTTGTCGGTTCCGCGCTGCACGAGTTTCCTCTCAGTTTTCAGAACCTCCAAGTTTGTCCATCCAACACTGGAAATCGTTATTCTCTCTGAGACACTAAGCAGTAAAGACAACAGATTCATCGGCATACAAGCTCGTCGCAATAACCAACAACGAAGTCGATTCGTTCGTTTAATCAGATCACAAAATGAAGTTCCAATTTTGAGTACATCGACTGAAATGTGGAGGCCATTTAGGTGGTTAGGTGCCTCAGTAGTCCCGGCTTTGTCGTCTTCTTCTCTCGAGTAACTTGTTGTCTTATGTTCAGAGTTTTCCTTAAAGAGAAAACAACGGAGGGCTGCTTGCAACCACTTAGTTACCAGCTGTTCTTTCCACCGAAGCATCAGATTTCTATTCGATTTGCACACGAATCTCAAGATCGAAATCGACCGTTTTGCGAGTGAAAAATTCGCGTTTGAATTTGCGCGATGGTCCTGAATTTCCAGTCGAAATCGCGCAGTCCAACACGCCGCTGAGAACAGCAACTGAGAGCGAACAATCGACGCTGCCGATGAGATAAAAGTCGATGGTTGGTGGAAATGTTGGTGGTTTCCTGTCAATTAATTTCGCGCGTTCTCAGTCAAAAGAAATTACCGTTGATTTCAGCTTACCATGGAGTCAGTTATCGAGACGGTTGTGGAGCCGGGAAAGAAGTTCGCCAAGGACTCGATTCGTCTCGTGAAAAAGTGCACGAAGCCCGATCGAAAAGGTACGTTTGGACGACTAGATGACCACAAACTTGTAAATGAAGTTCTTCTTTCGGAGATTCAGCCACTTTTCTCTGCAACTCTAAAATTTTCTGTTGAAACTAATCGGTTTCTTTGATTTCAGAATACCAAAAGATTGCCTTTGCTACCGCCGTTGGATTTGCCATCATGGGTTTCATTGGGTTCTTCGTTAAGCTCGTACATATCCCCATCAGTTAGTTCTCGCGTTTTTTGAATTTTCATTACTCTGTTTTCAGACAACATTATCGTTGGATCCTAAACGATACACATACGAATCAACTTCACTACTCCAACATGCGCAATGTCCGTATTCGAAGTTCAATTGATGTTATGCTAAACTATTTCTTTCTAAGTTGATAAATTTGTTCACGATTTGTACGAATGAATAAGAACACTAACATCCGATGAAGTGATTTGGTTTCTAATCTGATAGTCAGCGGATCATTTCGTATCTAGAATTCCTTTTTTTGGCTTCAAAGCTTTCGAGTGTTTAGATGAAACACGATCATCCGAAGGCTTCAAACGTGGTCGTTTGTTTTTCGGGAAAACGAAAAAGCGGCAAAGATTTCGTTTCTTTTCGTTTACACGATCTTCTGAAGTCTCGAAAATTCTCGACGACGGTTCGTGGAATCAGCTACCCGTTAAAGGAAGAATACGCACAGATTCACAATCTCGATGCGGAACGTCTGAAAACGGATAGCGATTACAAAGAACATGTGCGATTGTCGATGGTCGAATTCGGTGAGAAGATTCGACGTGAAGATCCGACGTATTTCTGTCGGTGAGTAAAATGATCTGATTTTGACTTCGCTTAAACTTTAGACGTGCGATAGAGAGTGTTCCCGATCTTGTTTCCATGGACATGGTGATTATAAGCGATTGTAGACGACCGAGTGATTTGCAATACTTTCGCTCAAACTTCAATTCTTTTCTTATTCGAATCGATTGTTCGGAAGAAACACGACAAAAACGAGGATTCGTGTGGACCGCCGGTATCGACGATGCCGAAACTGAATGCGCACTGGACGAGGTCGATAACTGGGATCTTCGACTATTAAACGACGGAGATCTCAAACTGTTGGATCGGCAGTTGAACGAATTGATCTCACGAGTTTTGTAACTTTTTGCTGACAAAAACTACGGGTTCATCATTTCGGTTTTAATAAACGAATTGGAACAGCTTTCGAACCGACTTGTTTTCTGATCACCAGCAATTAGATCAGCTGTTCTTCGTGGCTTAAAACAACCTCGTTTATGGTTGTCAAGTAGAAGAAAATTCGCGGTAAAGTGGAGGCAGCTGTTCGTTTGGACCACTTGAACCGGTGGTTACTTCGAGAACCGTTGTAGAAATGGAACAATGACAAACTCGGGATTCGTGTGTTTATTATAATGAAGTGCACTCGTTTTTTATTGTTACATTACTCATGTACAACGAAGTACAAGTGCGCGCGGAAACGCGTGTGCCATCAATTGAGTGCGTGGCCCTTCAGATGATTAGCACGTTCGCACTGATGGAATTAAGGTCGTCGAATGACCGTAAGAATGTCAGTTAGTTAGTTTCGCTCACTCTTCTAAGGTCAACGGAGTACCGTACTAGAGCACTTACAATGACCGAGCAATTTTTTCATCAAAAAGTTTACTATGAAGTGTGTTTGTGTTATAAATTCGGTCGATAACCCGCTAAGGTTTTCGTCTAATCGAATTGTTTTGAATGTTCTCTCGTCTTTAGAGCTACAGGCGGCACCATCTAATGTCATGTCGAAAATAAGCCACTTTGTGGTCGGCATTTTGATTCGCGACCTTCGAAGTCGCGCAGCCATCTGCCACAACACCCGGAGGCTTCGTCCTGGCACGGCTCTTGGCCAGAATCCAAAAACAAGAAAAATTGCCGCAAATGTTGAGATCCGTTTTTGTGGACGGCGACTTGTTGACGCGCGAATGCCGATTTCCATTTGCGGTCCGATCTGCGCACTGTTTTGACGCTCGAATTGCCAAAATTGTTTTCGACTTCGCCCAACGGCACCCCCTTTCTTCGCGTAATCTGCCCACAAATCAACCTCACAAGCGGCTACGGTAAAAGCTGCAGAACAGAAAGTGAAAACAAGTCGTCCACCACCTTTCAATCCGAAGTTTAAAATTAATGAATAACACAAATTCCTCGACATTCGATTGACAACCATCGTCTTCGAAATGCAAAATCCCATGAAATGAGTCGCTGGTAGTCTGCTCGGCCCACCGCGACGCTTATCAATCATTCCGTTTAAATTCACTCAATTCATACCGTCACTTCACGGCAAATAATCAAGAATTCAAGAGCCACAGTTGAATGCCTTTGAATTCGAAGGTTCCAATTGACATCAAAACAACTGAAGTTGCGGAATTTCTGCGTGCTTTCGAATGCAAATTTCATGGTCACCTTATCATTTTGTATCGGTTAGTGTAATAGAGAAATGTTCGTTTTGTTATTATTTTCTACTTAATTGCTTCTCAAGTATTCTTGTGCCGTTGGGTACCTGCCGCGCGGTTGTTTACGTTGTGGGCCAAATTGCCGTTGGCTTCGTGGGTTGTTTTCGACCTTCTCTCATGCGCACCTGCTTGACCAGCTACTGGTCCGTAATGAAGGGCTGTCGGAAGGAACGCAATCTACTCATAGAAGAACTGTAAGCCACCTTCTTTCTCTTGTGCAATGAAACACGACATCGCTCTTTATGGAAACTAATTAACAGTCGAGTTCATAAGAAATTAACGATCCGAATGATCTCCGTTGACCTCACACACCATCATCAAATGTATCAAATGACCCGACCGTTTAATTATGATTAATCCTATTCGATTGCACGCGAACAAACCAAGCACATCAGTCAAACTTCTCGGCACGCTTCATTTGGCATCAAATCTGTTGTCAGTTTTTTGAGGTTATTGCGGTCAATCTGCTTAGTGTAAATCATCACACGCTTCAACGTGAAGATTCTGTCAACCGCCAATCTCGTGCAAATCGACTGATGCATCGGCCATCTGCTGTAACGGTCATCGCAGCGATATCGATTCCCAACGTCATGTTATCATAGAAAACATTCTCAGTCGATAGTTTATAATGAAAAAATACTCAAAACCCACTTGTCTCTCATCTTGATCAGAATCCTCTCAACCGTAACCCGAATGGTCACCAGCCGTTCGCTACTCAATGGTCAGATCTCCGGAAGTGGTTTGCGCGCCAATTTTTGTTTATTTGCATTTTGGAACATTGGAGAAATTGATCGGGTCAGTCGACCAGTTTGGCCGGAGATCGTATGTCCCCGAAATTAATCGCACAGTTCGAGTGCGCGCAATGAATTGGAATGCGCCAAAAACTGTCGATCCCGCGTTATGACAGCTGCGATTATGTGCTCTCACAACTGAAGAATAAGTGGTGTCTATACAAAAATTTGGACGTCCATCGAGCGAATACAATAAGAACAAATGACCAGTTAGTCTATGGGTGACCTTGTCAAGCGGATGAAATGACTACTTGCAATTATTCAACAAAGTTGTAAAGAAAATCTATGATAGTATCAATAGGACGAACATTCTGCGTTCATGGCAATCGTAACTGGTCATTAAGTGGAAAGTTTATGGTCGAAACTTGGCTTCGAAGCAATTTGACATAATCATTTGTTCGTAAAAGACAAATTGTCACCTCGTTACTCTGCGGGAATTTGTACTGTCGCTAATTAGCCGCTGTAATGCGAGCGTGCATCCGGTCAATTTGAATCGAAGATCTCGACCACACGCAAATCTGCTCACTCACCTGCTTTCCCAATCCAATTCGGGAGGTCATGAACGGTCGAACAAACGGCTGCGTCGACCATCTGCTCGTGCGCCGGAAACTGAAACCCAACGGAATTGAGAGCGCGATCGTGTGCTGAAGCGGCGTTTTTCTTCGGAAGCATCGTTCGTCAAATTGCTTCGCCTTGACAACGTTGAATTTGCGGTCGAAACTGCAGCTGCCAATCGTTTTTGTGTTGAAACGTGATGGCAACCGTGAAATGAAAAACATGACAAAGACGACAAATGAGCGCGGCTAACACTTTGGAGTCAAGAAGATTTTTGAAAGGTGCCAAATACTTGAGTTCTTTCTATTGTGTTGTGTAATGCTCGATCGTAAATCTTCTCGAATGCCGTCGTTCTAATTCTCAACAATAAAACAATTAGGTCCGCTGTAAATGCGCGTTCCGAAGCACCTGCGTTCAAATCTCACTGTTGGATTTGCCACTCAATACGTGGACCAGGATCGGAATTATGTAACATCACGAGCCAATTGGGACCTTTACCGGCTAATCGCTCTCGAACGTTTGACTGACCATTCATGCAATCAAAACAAACGGACCAACACTTTGGATCACGACCTGTCAATGACCGAACAAGTGCGCAGTTTCGATGGTTCAAGATTGTTCGTGTTAGACACTTTTGCAGCTCAGCTTGTGGTCACTAGACAAACACTAGAAATCGAACAACTTTTCTGTTAATGAAAATCTACGAGTAACTAAATTTCGAGTACGGTAAGAAAGATTTTGTAACCGGAATTCACGACTTGTCAGTTCGTTGTTGACGATGAATCGGATTTACTGCCGTCAAAAAATCCAATTGAACAGTCTTTAGAATTCGACTGCTAAGTGAATTCGGTTGGAGAATGCAAATAGGATGGTAACAAACTTAGTTTCTTTAACATTTGCTCGTCATTCTGGAAAGAGATAAGTACAAACGGCTGCAAAACGATTCTTATAATCAAATTAATCGTGGAGTTTATAATCTATTAGACGAATGCTAAGCTGCAGCTGGGAGACACGACTTCTGTATTCGGAGAAATCAAAGCAGAACGCCGAATTGTCGTCATGAACCCCCGGTGCGCCAATCCAAAGCAGCCGACCGGCCAAATTTGCATAAGCAGTGAGTTGTGATTCGGTCGCGTCCTCAAGAAAGGTCAAAGAAGTCGAGACTGTGATTGCGAGAATATTCTTTGCTTTTCATACGATACCCACTAGTCAAATTCATTGTGAAACCAGCTACTTTTCACATTCATTATGTAAACTCTTAGGACACATTTGTGTCGCCAATTAGTACGATCGAACGGAACCACGCGTAGATTCGCGCAATCTTCAAGGTCCTTTTTGTTCTAATTCCCGACTACGAAACCGCTGTTGGTGGATTATTAGCTGACCAAAACCGGGTGAACTGAAGGCCGATTGTCGTACAAAGAAAATGAACCGCTTCTTGATTTCTGGTTAAGGACCTCATTTAGCGGCGATTCGGATATCGCTCGATTGTACGTGAGGTCAACGATTATCGGAGTGAATTGAGTTCAGCACCTGTCTTTTACACAACAACGATCTCAATTTACCGTACCATACGAATATCGTGGTTGTCAATATTTTGCAAAGCAAATTGCGATTCTTCGAGCGCATTTTCTCAGACGCCGTGAATTTAATTCCGTTGAACGGGCAACTCCCGATTAGCAACACTATCAGCCATCAGTGCACTCGTACGGTCATCCGTTCGGTTAAACGCGGCTTCTGGTGCCAATCGCCGTCGGTGGTCGAGTAGTAACCGCCGAACTACGTTGTTTGGCGTCAAATTCTTTCGAAATTCTTCGCGTCCGAAAACTCATTTCTTTGCGCGGCCAATCGTTCGTTTTTGGCCAATGGCAGATGTCCAAATCGGTCAGTTTTTGGTTTACTCTCGACAGTTTTTTCGAATGGGCACCCGGTTTGCGTCTACAAATCCGCGCTTCTCGGCGCTCCGCCTTTTGAGGGGGCGGAGCTTCGACGCTTAGTGCCACGGGTTTCTCGCGCATCTCGTTGTTTTGGCCGAACGGTTTGACTGCCGATCGTGACGTTCGAGACCAGTAGACAGCAGTTGCGCTTCGAATTTCTCTTACAGGGCGGTTGAATCGACAAGCTTCTTACCACAACGTGACATTTGATGATTGCTAGAAGAGCGGCTTTGTGCTCTAAAGCAAGCTCACCGTTTTGGTGTTGATACCCGCGTTTTGAACAGCCATTTTGCAATCAATTCTTCTTCTTCTGTGTCCCTCAAATCTCCATTAAACTTCTTTGTTGCAATAGCGAAGCAACGGAACTGTTTAATGATGAATCGATTTGCTGTCAAAGCTGAAGTGAAAGGAACTGTTGATTCAACTGCTACGACTTCTTTTCTTTGTTTTTGGTGTTGATCCCCGACTTATATCGTTTCTGCATCACTCAGATTGCTTTTGTTCTTTATACCAAAAATAGAAATTTCTTTGTAGTTGAATTTGGAGGGTTTTTTAGAGAAAGAGATCAACGGACAAGTACATAAAAGAGCTTATTTCATTTGCCGTCATTAGTTTCCGTGATGCGGCCAGTTGTATATTCAGAATCTCTTTCTCAAGTGAGAAAACTTCGTTCAAGCGATGATTTTAAATTACCCGCAGTTTGAGCAGTAGTAGAGGAATGAATGTCGAGTTGTTGTTTTGAATTGTGACACCACAAAGACACGTATATGCCTATTGTTTCGTGCAAAGAAACATTTCAAGAAGTGTTGTCTGTTTGTTTGTTTGTTCATTAAACGACCACAGCTGTTGATTGGGTTTCCGGTTAGGAACGACGACAAATTTGAATTGTACGGTCGACAAGCAAAAAACTTAAAGCCATTTTTGTTGGAGTTGTTTTCTCAGCTTGTGGATCATTCAAACATGTTTTGGTCTTGATGTTACAAATTTTTGATTCAATTAGAAAAAGTTGAGATGCGCTGGTTGCCAAGAAGCGCACAAATTTCGTCGATTTGTATTCGAGTTCGCGATTTGTTGCTCTTCAGAATACCTTGCATTATCGTTTCATCGAGATTATTTGAGTCGTTTTCCAAATTTACGTTTTGTTCTTGACAACGAGTGACACAAAAAGCGCTTCCTCAAATACGACGTCAAATTCTTTTGTTCTCCAAGTTTGCAAGGTCGGTCTTCTGTGAACATTCAGTGTTATGAGCTAAACAGAGTATTCCAATACGGTTTTTGTTGCTCACTGCACCTTAAAGACATTTCTCTTGACTTGCTATCCTATTGGCTGCTTGCTTTGATGTAATTTCTTCATTTGAATGCTAAAATCTCCTTTACAGTATCTCAAACACTCAAAAGGTGTGATTTGCTTCGCCTTCTATTGAATGGAGAGCAAAAAACGTCCGCTATGAAACTTGCGAAATGGCCGCAGGGTTTGAAGGACGGTCGTTGCGATTAAGAAACAGTCTTTTTTCATCTCCTTCTCGTAAGACCGATTTCACAAGCAACCATCTCGCTGGCTGTGAGTCAACACGCTAAACGCGCCATCAGTGGGTTGGCTTTAGCGTGACTACTGAAAATGGGCGGGAGAACTCGAAGAGTTTTGATTTCTGCAATTCGACAACAATTTGCAAAAAACACAAACATTCGGAAAGTACCCATTAATGTTTTTGGTCGCATTTCAAAACTTTGATGCCAACTGCAACCACACACTTTGCGTACTCAAGACAAGCTGCCTTGAAGATCCAATCAAACAATCGGCACGAGGGCCAACAACTTTGATTTCAATCCACGACGCGTGTTCTTTATGGATTCTATTGGAATTCGACTATGTTAGAGAACAGGAAACAGAATCACACGGACCTTATCTCGACTATCGATTTTGACGTCTTTAAATATCTTGAATTCCGTGTTTTGTATGAACGTGCAGTTAGTTGTTTTTGATTGGCGCGAATTCGCAAAATTCAAAGGCACGCCGTTCACTTCAATTGATTTTCACCCACTGCTTACTCATGGGCCTGATAAGGCGAACAGGAGAGTTGACAAACTCGATCAAAAATACCGATCGAATCCGCACAAACGTGTTTGTTTGCATCGACTTTCAACTTCTCGATAAAGATCCTCATTATCAAACACTACAATTTCTTCTGTTTATGACATCAATCATTCAACGAGCTACTGTAGTTGCGTTTGCGTTATAATAACTGCAAATAAATCGGTTTTGTCGTTACAGCAATGTTTGCCGGGAACTCACTTTTGATGCGTAGTCTGCTGCCTGTGAACTCATCGCTTTCTACTGATATTCATCGTCCGTTAATCTTCGACAATGCAAACTCACCACCAGTAGCAAATACGACGATGGTTGATCCGCTTACGCAACTTCTTTTGGGGCAAAATACAATGAACACACCATCAACAAGCTCGAATCTGTCTCAGCTTCTTGGACTCATTTCACAACCTTCGGCACAATCCCAACAAACCGATATGTTCACCAACTTACTTCAACTGCAAATGTTATGTCAACAACCATATCTCATTGATCTTCTCGGGAAATTGCCCGGTGCCAAAGTAAGTTCATAAAGATAACACTGAACCCCTATTTTTCTCTTAGATTGTCGATGTCCGTGAGGTTCCGGACGAGAAACAAAAAATCTTGTCGTCGATTCCAACTTTGAAATGTGAACGTAATGATCAATCACCACCATTCGTTCAACCAATCTCTTCGGCTTCGTCTGTGGTATCACGCAAACGAAGTGCTCGAGATTCCGAAACTCCGTCTCCAATTTCTGGCATCTCAATGAAGAAATCAAAGACTCTACGTCGTTTACACAATTCGGACGCCGAAACAAACTCTCCGGTTTCTGGAATGTACATTAAGGTTTGATCGTTGAAAAGATACGTTCAGTTAATGGACATCGATTTAGGAAGCTAGTGAGGTATCAGCTGATGAATTGTTGAAAGCATCCGAACTAGACGACAGCGCGAAATACGTTGCAATCGACGAAATTGCCCGACAGAAAATCGCAGAGATTCCGAATGTTATTGGTGATTCAATTTGTGCTTTATGCAAAGTCAAATTCGATGATGTTTTCCGTTTGGCTATGCATCGTTGTCCCCGAATTGTTCACGAAGAGTATCGATGCCCAGAATGCGTAAAGGTGCGTTCGTTTTTGATCAAATTTGTTTTGTATACAAAAACTCGAGATACGGTAGTCGGTTGACCTTAACGGTTGATTATAATTGACCGATCAGAGATTCGCGGTATTCTTTAAGCATATGTTCGGGCGTATAAGTCGGCAATCAAAAAGCCAAAAAGCCGAATTGTTTTCGAAACAATCGCGAAATTACTCCCGACATCACGTGTCCGGTTTTCTCTTCCAAAATTGGCCGCCAAGTCACGACCTGAAAGCCCGATTTTGATTGCCGGTCGTCGAGACTGCGATTTGCCGCGTTCTTCCGCTGTTTAATTACTTTGATTGAACTCGAAGAAGCGATTCGCTTAGATTGAGAAGCGGACGGCGAGATCGTTTTTCTTCTCGTTATGCCGACAACTTCAAGGCCACGCACACTTCCGGCAATTGCTTGTGGCACCATTAGCTGAATGAGCGTAGGGTACCCCCAATTACTGTAGAGATGGACAGCTGTGCGATGCCACATCTCGTACCGCTTTTTACCGCTTGTATTCCATTTGACCGGCTAAGACACTCCAACAGCGGCAGATCAAAAAATGGATTCATGACTCCCGACTTGTTCGGTTGCCATGTGTCCACAAAAAGCCCCAAATAAAGCACTCGGGTGTCTTTTTTGTTTCGACCGCTCCTAAGACTCGAGATGACGGTGATTTACGCGCGAAATTCGGATTTACGCCCGAACACTCCGGTCATTCGTTTTGCCGTTTAAGCGAACAGAATCAGCAAACATCCGCTTCAAAAATCACCGACCGCCACTCAGCAGGTGTCTCAAAGTTTACCGGCCATTGGTCGGACAGTGTCTCGACACTCATTGACCGTAACAACTTTCTTGCGTTTGTTTACGCGGACAGAAGTACCGAAGCAATTCGCTGCGTCGCCGCAAACTTTCAAAGAACAAATCGGTTGACTATCGTGCGGCTTTTCGCGCGGTCTTGATTTACCATCGTGGTTGATTTGCGGGAATAAGGCCGCCAAAGATGTCGATTCAATGGATTGTACTTAGCGGAAGAATTTGCAACTAATCGGACAACACGGATGGCCATTCAAATTCGTTTGTCCTTGTGGTCATGGAACTGTTCGAATAAGCCAAAAACGGTCAACGAAATTGAAGTGCCTTGGTGTGAGTAAACAAGACTCTTGACACTCGAAAACACGAATCGCCGACTGCCAAGTGGATCGGCGAGCGTTTGTCGGCATTCTTCTATCAATGAGGCCGCTGGGCGTCATGCCGAGTCAATAGTTGCAAATGCGCACTTGAAAAAACTTAAGATAACAAACAAACTTCGTTTGCCGGTCACGACCGTTCAGTTTTGTACAAAATTTCATTTCAGGTCTTCAATTGTCCGGCCAATTTGGCTTCGCATCGCCGATGGCATCGTCCACGAAACTCCGACAACAGTAGTGGATGTCCTTATTGTCCTCAGCGTTTCGAAACGAAAAAAGCACTGCGTGAGCACAAATGTCCATTTAAGCCGAACAACAACAACTCACGTGTTCCGATTCTTTCGACATCGAGTCCAACGAGTATTATGGATGGAAGCGAAGTTCATAGTGAAGTTTCCTGTTCACTCACTCCATCGGATTGTCCATCGCCACAACCCGCGTTAATTTCCTTGGGTTTAATGAACGGAAGTTTGGATATTCGCGCTGATTCGCTTTTCAACGCATAAATTACCAGCATCAAAAGCTCAACTCCTCAACTCTCAATGCTGATCCGGTGTTCGTATTGTTGTGTCAAAACTAATTAGTATTCCGGAATATCCATTTGATTATCAGCCATCTCTTAATTCTTAATTGTATTCGCCCTTGATCTACTTACTTTTCTATTGCTGAGTGTTTCACTAGTCACTCTTTTTTGTATAATCACAGTTCCCGTATTGTCGACCTCAGGTTATCGATTGTGCATTATATTCGATTGATTTTTTGCATTTTTCAACAATAAATATCAAACCAGTTAATAGCGATGTCGGCATGATAATGAACAAATACAAAGTAGTTTCCTTCAAACCAACTACTGTACTACGATAGAGATCGTCACAACTGAACAACGAAAGAGCTGACACGCTACCAACTCTCATGCGACAAGTTGGCGATTGACTTCACGTTCCTTTTGCACCAACGTTTTGACGATCATGGACGCCACATATCAACAAACTCGTGTGTTGATGGAACGCGTAAGAAGCGCGTTGGGACGATTAGAGTTGACAACAAACGAAAGCGAAGCACAACCATATTTCCAAGAAGTTTTTCAACAGTTAAAGTAAGTCTAATTGATTTGTTGCAGTTTCGAGTTCTTAGTTTTTAGTGAGATTGGCGAAAATTGTAAGCGATTTGACGAGTTGATAGCCAAAGAACCACCAACTAAAAAGCGACAGTCGAAGATACGCGCAGATCAACTGAAACACGACTACAAATGTGTAAATGCATCGTTAAATGCGTTGCAAACGCGTCTGACAAACAAATGGAGACATGCAGCTGAACGAGAAGAACTTCTTCATCAACGGTTAGTCCAATCTTCTAATCATATTTTTTACTCGTGCTTTAGATTTCGACCGAACGAAACGCATTTGAACATGGAAGACGCGGAGTTGCAGATGAACGACAAACTAAAACAATCACACAGCGCCATTGACGAGCTGATTGCTCACGGTACTTCGGTTCTCGACTCTATTCGATCTCAAGGCTCTAATTTGACTGGAATAAGACAGAGAGTATTGGATATTGGACAAACGGTATTTTGATTCTCTTTTACTTAACTGATGTAGCTTTACAGTTGGGGCTTTCCGGCACAACGTTGCGAATGATCGAACGCCGAGTCAGTGAGGATTGGATCATCTTCGTGATTGGGTGTATCTTTGTTCTCATCTTTATGTTTTGTTTTTATCGATTTTGGATGGGCTAAACGTTCGTGTAAACGTACAATAAATTATACCAAATATTTTGCTTTATCGACTAAGAAACTATCTTGTGCATTCAGGTGGAACGGTTACTGTACGAAACAAACACTTCTTGCGAAATTGGATTTCATAAGCACTTTGCCGACGGTCACTTTCCACCAGATTGTGAAATCGTGGATTCGAATTTTGTACAAGTGAATGAACTTTCCATTTGTGTTACCGTTTTATTTCAATTGTAGTCGAAAATATGTCGACTGACGGTAAAGAAAAGAATAGCAACCTAAAAGTAGAACTAATTAAAAGAATTCGTGGTTTGTTTTGGAACGGTAATTTCGGATCGTTTTTCCATTTGCGAAGGTCAAATAAGGAAAATGCACGGTTTCTCATACACCAACTTCTAATCCATTTTCCCAGAGCCTCGTTACCGAGAAATTGAAGGTAATTATACGATTGCTTTGTGCTCATAAAGAAGATTCATAACTTTATTGATCATCAGAACAAAAAGACACATCAATTTAAAGAGATAACCAAATGATCAAATTAATCCGAGTTTCTGTTTTTGCTTGTTCTTCTTCTTGACAACATCTACGTTGCGTTCTTTCCAAGTGCTCTTGCGAAGTTTGATCGGACGATTGCCCACGTATTTGCCGTCCATTTCACGACACGCTCGAACGAAATCCTACAACATTTCTTCGTAAATGATCAGTCAAAATAAACTCACATCTTGATGCTTGAAAGAAACAAACCCGTAGCCTTTGGGTTTATTGGTACGTGAATCGCGAACAACTTTGGCCTTTTGGAAACTCGGGTATTTACGAAAGGCCTTGGCAAGTAGCTCGTCCGAAACTTCATTTCCGAGATCCCCACAAAAGATTCGAAAATCATTTGGATCCCATTCGGCCAAAGATCGATCTTCCCAACTGAAAGCCAAAAACATTTGTTTTTGAGAAAAAGAAAACTTACGTCTGACCACCGCCTGTACGCACAAATCGTTTCATCTTCTTTTCACCACGAAGCACCGCACCAAGATACGAATTCTCATGAGCCAACGATGCTTGTTTTCGTGCTTGCATCAACTCAACATCAGAAGGTAAAGCCTAAAATAAGAGTGTCCTTGTAACATACACGAACAACTGACCATTGTTTTAAACGATGCTGCTGGAGCAGTCGAACTGGATGATGAGGTGGTTTTGCTCGGCTCAATAAGCGAACTCAATCTACTGGACGATGCTTTGTTGTAAAGAACGGGAGCCGATTCGATAATCGAACCGGCCGGTTGAGGTGCACGCGACGTCGACATATTTTTGGTTACCAACCAAACGATCAGAACTAAACAGAAAATATCAGATCGTAAATATTCACGTTGGTGTTTGAAACAACTTTCGCAGATTGTCGAATTTCTCAGACGAAGCTTCCAGCTTTTTCCAAACTGGTGAGTTAACTCTTACGCGCGTTTAGCGCTTTGCGTGTCGTTTCTGACCGTTGAATTCGATTTGCGGCTTTGGCTTGAGATTGCAGTTTATTTTTCATTGTTCTACACTTCCAATTTGAATCATGTCGAGCCCGGAAACCGGCTACGATTCCGATGAGCTTAAAAAGGATCTCACCGAAAAAGAGAAACAAGTTTGTTAAAACGGTCAGTTGTAGGGTTAACTTTTGGTTTTAGGAAATTGAACGACGACGTCGCAAGAACAAGAAGAAAAAAGAATCGAAGAAAAATCGTCGTAAAGCAGAAGAACCAGTGATTCAAACGATCGAAGATCCCGGACGATCAGCTGCTGAAGAAGACAATATTCAGTCAGTTGATGTTTCCGAAAAGATCGCTGAATCTGATGTTTCGAAGAATGCCGACGATTCTGCGAAGAAAAGTCAAGTAAAATTCGAAATCGAGTACGTGGCCGAAGAGCCAATAGTCAACGAAAACGACCCAAAGTTCAAGGAGTTTTCGAGGGTGTTCGACGCATTTAAGGCAAATCCCTTTCTAGTTTGTAGATCGAATTTGGTTTTAGATCAAAACCGAAGAGGACATTCTTCGCGAAGAAGAGGACTATCAGTACAGACGAGATGGAAACTTGGACACTTTCAGAAAAGCGGAAATCTCCGAGCGAATTCTTCAAGAGGAAATGGAAGAACGACGAGTGAGTTTGCTAGTCTACGTTCTATTGAATAATTTCGATTATTTACAGAAAGAAAATGATGAAGGAGGAAATGGCGAGATCATGAGTCGTCGTAAACTGCGTATCAGCATGCAACCGTCTATTGCTTCCTTGAAAGCCGTAAGTTTTGATGTTCTGTAATTAACAGCTTCATTTTAAGAACACTACACGTCCCGACGTTGTCGAATGGGCCGATGTAACGTCGCGTGATCCTCATTTACTTGTTCACTTAAAATCCTATCGTAACACCGTTCCGATTCCTCGACATTGGAATGCGAAACGAAAGTATCTGGCCGGTAAGCGCGGATTCGAACGGCCACCTTTTGAATTGCCCGAATTCATCAAACGTACGGGAATCATGGAGATGCGAGAAACGATGTGGGAAAAGGTGAAGAGCAAGAATCAATCCTTTTCTATGGTTTCATCTTAGGAAGGTTCTCAAACGTTGAAAAGTCAAATGCGAGAACGCATGCGACCGAAACTTGGGCGAATTGATATCGATTATCAGAAACTACACGATGCTTTCTTCAAATGGCAAACCAAACCGTTTCTTACAAAAATGGGCGAACTGTACTATGAAGGCAAGGAATTGGAGGCTCAAATGAAAGAAAAGAAACCCGGCATGTTGTCTGACGAACTTCGAATTGCATTGGGAATGCCCGTTGGACCGGTGAGTTTATAGCAGCAATGAAGTAGATGATCGTTTTTAGAACTCGCAAAAGTTTCCACCGCCATGGCTGATTGCAATGCAACGTTATGGTCCACCACCTTCATATCCGAATCTCAAAATCCCCGGTTTGAATTGTCCAATTCCTGAGGGATGTTCTTTTGGTTATCACGCTGGTGGATGGGGTAAGGTCTTTTGATTGAGTCGAAGAATAAAATGACTTATTTGTTGTAAAAACAGAGTAATTGGAAGCTAATTGAAATGATTTTAGGTAAACCGCCCGTCGATGAGTACGGAAAACCGCTTTACGGTGATGTCTTTGGATTGGAAGTAAGTTAAAAGATATCGACAATGTGGAATTTCGAGCCGAAAATCTTTTATTTTTTGTAAATTCACATTCAATTCGCACCAAGTCGACAAAAACTTCGATTCTCGTTTAATGATCGCTGTTCTTTTCCTGTTTTATTGATTCCACTTCTTTGAGTGTACTGTCGTCTACTTTCGGCTTTGAGACCGGTACATTCGGTGGTGGAACGGCTTTGTGTGCAGGAGTAGGTGGGACAGGAGTGATTTGACCCGAAGCGACATGTTTTGGTGTACGACTTTTACGGCGACATCCAAAAACAAAAGCGGCGAACAGCGAGACATGAAGAAGACAACTGAACATCGAGAGCTCCTAAAGATTCTGTTATAACAAAGACTGTTTTTCTAGTTACCTCAATCCAAATTGCACGCTCATTCGCCGACATTTCAACAAAATTGAAGAGAAAGCGGTAGTCTTAAGCGCGTTAAAGACAAAAATAAACAACCCAACGATCGTTAAAAAGACTTGAAGTATTTATGCAAATTAGAAAGTTTTTAGTTGCCGAACATTGTGGAACCGGAAGACGAGACGCAAATCGATCGTCGTCATTGGGGTGAAGTTGGCAGCGATGAGGAAGAAGAAAGTGACAATGACAGCGATATGGATGAAGACGATGAGGGATCAGAGATGCCGCCTCCAGTTGTTCACGGCGATTTCAGCGGTTATGCGACTCCGGCTCCCACAGATGCAGGAACAATCACGCCGAGTGGAATTACGACCATTCCGGGCGTTGAAACACCGGATACTATTGAGCTTCGAAAAAGACGAACAGTTGAAGAAAGGTGAGGATTACAGTTGTTAAAGATATTAATCAGGAACATATTTTAGCAGCGTTGCAGGCAGCGATACACCGGCTGGTCATCTATACACTATTGTTCCGGAGAAGCGGGTTGATCGACTCAATAGCAGAGATATCATGGCTTCAACTCACGTCTACGATCTATCCAAGAAATCTCATTCCGACTCTGTGGAAGTTTCGTTGGACCCGGAGAACTTAGATTTGACCAATCAATCTGCATTGAATCGTGTATACGACGAGCAGTTGCGAAAGGAAACGCGTAGTCGTGCAGTTGAACCCGAAGAAGACTTTTCGGATATGATCGCTGAAAATGCGGCCAAACAAAATGTGAGTTCCGTATATTCGACCGATTATCACATTGCATTTAGCGGAAACGTCGTGCACCCGAACAAAAGAAGACGACCAGCAGCGGTAGCAGCCAGAAGAAACACAAGAGCTTCAAATTCTGAATCGTCGTTGAAAGTTCGTTCTGTTCAAGTTTGTACGACCATTTAATTCCTTTATATCTTATTGTTGAGCGTCTTGTTCGCTAATTTATTGTAATCAAAACATCTTATGGTTGAACTAAGAGGAATAAATACCGAGATGTTCTTGCACGACTATCATGATCAACTTATTGGTTCATAGAATTCGAAATTGTCATTAATTCAAATGGAATATTTTCAAATGAAATATTTTCATCAATATGATGTTTTTGAGAATGGACAACATACGTGGCTCGGAATGGTTTCTATTCATGGCTATGATGGTTCATTTGATCATGGCTCCATTTACGAAAGTCGAGGAGAGCTTCAATGTTCAAGCCATTCACGACATCCTTTACCTTCGACATAATATATCACAAGTGAATAGACGACGTTTGTGTTGTGATCGCAATTGTTTTTCAGTACGATAATCTGCAGTTTCCGGGCGTTGTTCCACGTACCTTCACAGGACCACTTTTCATTGGTGCCATTGTATCGCCTGCATTCGTAGTATTTCAATGGCTTGACATACAGAAAATGTGGTGTTTATTCTTAGGTTAGTTTCCAATAATCAAACTAATTTGTTTGGTTTTCAGTTCGATTTGGACTTGGAATCACTGTACTGTTGTCTTTTGGGGCGTTTACAAGGGCGATTGGATCGAAATTTGGACTCGTGACTGCTGATAGTTTGCGTTTCATTACGGCAACTCAATTTCATTTTCTGTTTTATGCAACACGTCCCCTACCAAATATCTTCGCTTTACCATTAGGTAGCAGGGAGTAAATAGCTTCTAAAACAGTTAACTTTAGTTTTGTTGGCTCTCAAAAATGTGATTGATGGAGATTTTCGATGGGCAACACGATATGCGACAACTGCCGTTATTCTGTTTCGTTTCGAATTGGTTCTATTGTTTGGTCCGCTTTATTTGGTGTTGTTTTGGAATGGCGCAGCAAAACTGTTAACCACTTTATATCATGGACTTACAACTGCGATTGTCGTTTTAGGTAGGTTTTAGGGTTATTTGAATCCTGGAGTTTTTATTTTAGCCATTACTGTGCCCGTTGATTCGTTGCTTTGGAACAGATGGGTTTGGCCTGAAGGTGAAGTTATTTGGTTTAATTTAATTCTGAATAAGAGTCACGAATACGGGGTTTGTTTTGAGTTTATTTCGTAAATTTATGTCGTTTAGATCATGCCATTTAGTTGGTATTTCATGTCAGCAATACCACGCGCTCTTCTATCGTCCATTATTTTGATTCCATTTGGCTTGTTTGTTGAACGTCGTATTAGATCGTTATTTTTGATTACTATCACATTCATCGTTCTCTACTCCTTTCTGCCTCACAAAGAACTTCGATTTATCATCTATGCTTTTCCTTTGCTCAACCTGCCTGCTGCTGTATTTTTGGCTCGACTGTAAGTTTGGTCTTTGGAATATGTGAGTTCTTTTAGTTGGAACAACAAAGAGAAGTCGTGGTTTCATAAGACAATCTGGCTGGGCTGCTCCATGCACTTGTTAGCTAACATGCTGATGGCTGGAATGTTTCTGTACGCGAGTGCTCGAAACTATCCCGGTGGTGATGCGTTGGCGCATGTTCAAGTAAGTGAAAGATTGCAAACGAATACAAATCAATTAATTTAAGCATCTTCAACGTTTCAATCGACACGAAACACGATCGATTCATATTGACGTTTTTTGTGCTCAGAGTGGAATCAATCGTTTCATTCAATTCTATCCATCGTGGGAATACAACAAAACGGAAGATCTAGATACCCAACAACTTCAACGATTCGACTTTTTACTTCTCGGAAGTCAAACGAATGATCTACGGGAGAATGCACGAGCCAATTTCTCACAAACTCACAAAGAACTTTTCTCCGTCGAATCGTTTCATCGAATTTCCTATGTTCGCTCGAAACGATTCCCGTACTATTATCCGACGCTCAAATTCAAAGAGAAAGTTCTTGTTATGAAGAAACTTGACTTTTAATTGCCGTCCTCCCTTGCAGCTTTACATTGATTATCACAGTGATAAATTATTCTTAAGTTCCAAAGTTTCTTTGTTGATTAGGAATACAACAAGTGATTTTGACTGAAAACAACCATTTAAATGTTCTTTTTCATACCGCTGATGAACAAGTTTCACTTGATGTCAAGGAAACGATCTTTGCATTTCCTTTCGCTTGTCTTCTAACTGCCAAAAACTTCTAATTAAAAGTTTTGTTGCTACAAATGCGATTTAAGGTAAAACTAATGCAGCACATGTTTATTCAGAAGGCAACCTGTTAGATATCAAACAGCTTGGGGTTAGTAACGATTAGTGGGATTATGCGTTCAAAATTTCAGCCATAACCTCCGGATCTTCGTCAATTTCGTCGAAATTTTCTTCGATTTCATCAGTAAAATCTTTGATTTTCTGTTTTGCCGCATTCGCCGCAGCTCGTTTTCCAGTTTTGCGCTTTCCTTTAGCTGATTCACTAATATCTTCTTTAGCGAAAATCTGAATTCCGTTGTCCGTAGCATACGAAAACTTGAATGTGTCGTTGTTGAGTGCGCGAGTAAGAGCCGATTTGGTTGTCGCAGCCACACGCTTCCACTTGTCGTCGTTTTCATTCCACATTCCAAGTTCGTTGATCGTTTCGAAGTCCTCACGAATCATTTCATAAGCGTGATAAACTTCAATAGACTCTCTACAAAAGACGTTTTCGATTCCAACTTCAACCACTCACTCAATATCCGGCTCATTGCCCAACAATGGTTGAATGATTCGATGTCGCAGAAGTGGTATATAGTCCGCAGCTATTGCATGTCGTGGACCGGACATTCTAAAGTCAAAAAGATTATTCATTAATGCATTTTAACATACCTGATTCCCGCATGTGTTTGTAGATCGTTAAGTAGTCGTTGGCGTTTTCGTTCATTTGAAGACTTGCCCAAAAACTGTGGAAACATAATTTGACCATGGTAACGACCATTCAAATACAAAGGTGGGAGTGTACATGACATCATTCCCTAGATGACAATTACATCAATTTACAAGTAATATACTTACTTGGAAGGGCAATAGAGTCCAATTCTGAGACCGTCGTATTTCACGCGAAACAATTTCGCCCAAAGCAATCGATTCAGCTGCTTTAGCTTGCACTTTCAATTGACTCATTTTGCTTAAATGTTTGCAATAAAATTTCCAACGAAAAACTCTGGAACTCACTTCAATTTTCCATTTCGAACATTTAAGTACATTTCCTGAACGAACAGAGGCATGAGAGTATAGTCCATGAAGAACAAGTCACGTTTCTGTATCAAGTTTGTTTCCGTGCTTAACAAACGACGAGCAGCTTCAAACGTGTTCACCGCACAGTCCTTGAAAACTACTTCCTTTAACTTGTTTTGTCCCGCAGCCAACAGTTGAAGTGAATAGATGGATTGGCGGATATCTTGGTTTGATGCTTGAATCACTTTTTCAATGTCCTCTCTTGTTGCTTTCAAATTTTCTCGATATAATATGGTCATCATTCGACCGAGAATCATTTGAACAGTTGGAGGACTGTAGCGCAAATCGAAGCAATGATTAGCCAACGAACGAATTTTCTTGCTTTGACGATCATTGCAAATGCAGATGATTGGTATTTCCGTCTTATTGATCATTGCAATGAGCTCGGTTATCTAAACAACGGTTGATTGAGTTTTTCAAAGAATGTTCTTACTCCCGATCGATCTTGGCTTCCACTCATTCCATCGACCTCGTCCATAATCAAAACGGATGTGATTTTGTGTCCACTTTTGGAGACAACTTTCCCTTTGTTTGCAGTCCCTCCGAAAAAGTCAGCGATCTTTTGTGAATGCAACATCTCCTTCACACGTTGCTCCAACAGTTTCTTGCTTCGAGCATCGGATGCATTCATTTCGATGTAATGAAGATTCAACTCTTTGCAGACCAACCGTGCGCTTGTTGTCTTTCCAATACCCGGTGGCCCCGAAAGTAGTGCTGCACGAAATGAACTTCCATCTATTGAAGCTGCATTCGTCTTCGGTTTCTTCGCAGTTGCGCTTTGACCCAAGTTGTGACGTGGCCACTCTTTCAACCAACGAAGAAGTTTTTTAGTTGGTGCCTGATCGGTGTGTTGTCCAATTATCGTGCTCATATCTGCTGGTTGATATTTGTCAACCCATTGTTCTAACTGAAAAATTAGTGTTACAAACCAATCTCTTTTCAATTGCATACCTTAGTTGCCGGCTTTCGCACACTCGGGAATGAAACTTGTTGAACATTAGATAACCCTTCTTTCTTTGTTAAACTCATTTCGGTTATTTCGATATTCTCCGTTTCATCATCATCTGAAAGAAAAACTCGTTTATGATTGAATAATGAATAATACCAGACATGATAACACGTTTATTTTTCGACGTTTTTCGGAACTTTAGAGACAAGGGCTCTTCCGAATCGTCTTCTGCGCCATCAGAATCCAAATCAATAGTAACCACTTGTCCATCGATCTTTGCCGGTTTTGGTCGTTTGATAGGCGGTGGTGTGACTGAACAATTGGCTTCGTTAGTGATGGCAGTTTTTTCGGAAAGCTTTCGTTTTTGTGCATCGGAGACTATCGGTTTCGATGGAACGATGGGAGTGAGGTATCTGCGAATGTCACGGCTCATTGTCCTGAAATCTCAATTTAACTGTCAAATAAACTATCAAGAAGCAAATGATTGTAAGTCAGTGTAGAAAAAATGGCAATTTAACATTTTTTGTCAACGCTTTCAACTCGAAAAACGATTCTAAGCGCGCTCAAAAAATTTTCGACTTGAGACAAACGAGCGTCTACAAGTGATTTTCTGTTATCTTTAGCTGAGTGAAGAGTCTGAAATTGTTTTGCTGTTAACATTGTGGATTTCTTTTGTGTTCTAATCCAATGTCATACACGTTAATTATTTATTCTCAATAGGAGACTTGGAGATCTGTGTGATTTGGAAGATAAGATTAGTGATGAGATTCGTTACTACTTCCTGAAATCCGACGTCAAATAACTTCAATTTAATGGTATAAACCTCTCTAGTAGTTTTCTCTTTTTCGCTTTCCTTTTGACTTGAACAGCTCCAGCAGCTTCAACAACTTCGCGCGATAGCAGCTCCGTCACTTGAGTATTCAAAATTTGAGTGTGATCCAACTGCTCGTTTTCGGACACTGTTCCGTGTGCAGTATCAATTTGACGTTTGAACTGTTCAATCGACTGAAATACGCGAGCTGATAGTCCCGGTTATTCCACGAACCATTTGATCGCTTTTTGAATTCGAACGCCATTTGGAAACGATTCTAACAAAGTTCTGGTAAACGATATCGTGTCGTAGAAAGTGTTTGTAGGAATTGAAGTCATCTCTCAATCGTTGTGCTAAGCTTTCTCGTGATTCCGCTCCAGTCTCGAACAGAATCCGCAGAACAGTCGAAATGAAAACTGCCATTCGAACATCACTTCTAAAATTCGATTAAAATATGAAATCGAAAGGAAACTCACGAATCTAATGCACGGAAAACCTCACAAAAACGAATTCGATAGCCTTCGCATTTCTCTGCAGGTCGTTCAATTCGTTGGAAAATTTTCACGAAGAGAAACGACATGATACCTTCAAACTTCTCAACAGAAACTTTACGAGCATGAAGAAAGTTTAATGATGGAAGCACTTGATTGTAAAGAATTCTGATCTGAAACTCACGAACTCATAAAGAATCCGAACCAAAAGAAACCTCAGTTTGAGAAAAGAATGCTTTTGCATGGTCTCGAATTACTGAGCTTTCATCTACTAAACATAAAGTCATGTGTGGTAGCCGATGATTCGGAAGCAGCAAATTTTGTTTGATCATGAAGGACATCAAAATGAAGCATCCCAATCGAATCTTTTCCGATTTGTCATCCAATCTAAAAACAATTAGCCTTCATGAAGTGGACACTTGCAATTGAAGAATCGAGGGGACAAATTTCTTCATGTTGACGTGAAAACGGTAAAAGAAATCAAAAGCAATTAGCATCAGGTCTTCACGATATTGATCGTTCGGATCGGAGAGATAGCTGAAGAAAACATCCGCATATTCACGACAAACGAATTCACTGAAAAGTCTCTTTGCTAAACGACCACCTCGTTTAGTTTACCTTGTCAACATCAATTTCCCTAAACAACAACGAGCTGCATGGACCGTTTTCTTATTGTAGTGTTGTTCTGCATACAAGACGCTACGAATACTGAAACAAAAACCATACTCTGACATCAACATAAAATTTTACATTGGCATCATTCGACCAAAAAGCGACTTAGAAACGAAAAAATCCTCGTCAAGTTTTTGTTGGACATAAAAGCAAGTTTCGTTCTCCACATCAACTGCTAAAATGATTGCAATTCACATCCAAATTATCGCACCAACCACCGGTTTCTTCTTCTTGAACTTCTTCGGGAATATCGTAGATCCCAACTTTGCACATTGATTCTATTTCAACAGAAGTAAGACGCTCACTGTTTCGTTCTTTCAAAATGAACTTTTTAAATTCTGGCCACGACTGAATGATTCGTTTGCAATACAAAGTTTGCAGTTCAAAAAGCGATGCGTCGTTTAAATATTTGAACTAAAGCAAATGCAATTGACTATCTTTATTGGAAATTGCTTACCGCATTAACTTGTCGGGCAACTTCCGTTGGCAAAGTGACTTCGTAAAAGGTTAACATTCGCAAAATAATCTCTCCAGCAACGAAGAACAATCGCCGAAGTGCCAATTCCAAAGTCTCGTTTTCTTTCTCTCCAATAGTGTTCACGTAAAGCAGACGACTATAGATGGCTTTTTTTGTTGAAGATCGCACAGTCGGGATTTTGGACGTATCCAACGGAATTTCGATCAGTTTCTGATATTCGTCACTACTCGATTCAAGATCCTCTACTTCAGTTGTAGCTCTTTGTGGTTCTTGTGTCGGTTCGTCTGGTTCATAAGACAAATTGAATTGACGCTCAAATAACCGTTGAATACGATTCAGTTCTTCCGCAACTTTATGATCGTTTTCCTGCAATAAGATGCAATAGAAAGAAACATACTCTTAACTTACACTATAAACCAAAAGCATGTTCTCGCAATTCACTTTCATTTGACGACAAGATTGCACTCTTTGCATGTGAATTCGTGTTTGTCGAAAGAGGGTGTCCATTAGTCGAGTAGCACAATTGAATGCATTTATACACGAACCAAACATGAAACGCACCGCCTCGAACGCATATACTTCCCATTCCTTGCTCATTATCAACGTAAACTCGCCACACAAAGTCTTGAGAACGTTGTTAACAAGAAAACTTTTTGTTGAGTATTGAATTCGTTGATCCTCAGTCGGAAATGCTGCTAATTCCTGAGTGTTGAAGGCGGTAAAAACACGAAGAAGAGCGGCCTTTGTTTTTATGTTCGCATGAGTATGCGCGGAGTCCAAGTTTGTCAAATGAGTAATGATCGTCGTTGGATTTGCACACACAACGCTTTCCAATAGAAAACTACATAGTCTGGCAGTTTCTTGATCGCTTTCCACTGGATTGCATTTCATCACCAAAGAGAAGACCCAATTCGTTGCAAGTGGCTTTTGTTGGAATGTCACTCGAAATGCTTCGCGAATTGAATGCGCAAATCGAACATCCATAGTTCGCAGAAAAGTCAAAAAATTTGATATCGTTTCTTGTGCACAGACTTCCGGATTCCTAAAAAAATAGTAAGATGATATTTGTATGGCTACTTACGCGTCAGTTGAGTAAAAAATTGTCGATAATACCTCGCTTAAACATGTTTGCACCGTCGAATCGACAATCCATGCAACTTCCATTGCCTGTTGTAGTTTTATGTTGCTTTTTCTTACTTTCGATAAGTATGCTTGTTTCAGTACTATCAGCAGTCCACTCAATTCATCCGGTAAACTCTGACTGATTGCACTGCTCAACAGTGGTAAACATCTTTCCCAGTCAAATGCGTGATAAAGAGCGAACTGAAATTGATCATTTAGAGCTTCCCATAATCGAATCATACGATCAAACGACGATACAAGTATTCGGCGCGATGTCGTTGAGTATACCGTTTCTCTTGTTCTGCTCCATCTTTTAGAGCCTCACAAAACGTCTTTTCTTTATGATAAGCTAAACAATAGTTATTTCCAACTGTTGATTCTTAACCTCCTACCCTCAAGCATCGTTCGTGCGTAGTCCATTAATGCCATTACAATTTCATTGGTGTTGGAATCGCTTAAATTTGAAGTTTTAAGGTAATCCAAGAATAAAACCTCACCTTTTAATGTCGATTTGTTTGATTTCTAAAGCGTAGTTCATGAAATCATAAGCCGCGACTTCCAAGTTTTCGCCGTGAATGAGATTTTGAATAGGTCTCGGTAAACGCCTATAATCGTTTATCTTACTAAACGAATTTGAATTCTGCAAACTTACAAATTCATGAATCCCGACTGATAAGCAACGATGTTTGTATCCATTGGCAGATTCCAGGAGAAGTGTTGGAAAGCAGCAGAAATCGTTGAGGATATTTTTGGATCCATTTTTTCCAACTCTTTGGCAATCAGATCGAGAAGTGACGGACGAGAATAGTCATCGGAGGTCGGAGATTCTGTTTCTCCTAATTCTTCTTCCAACTCTTCAATCAACTTCTCGGTTTCTGCATCCAAATGCTCGCCTGTCGAACTGTCAATCTCCAACGGCTCTTTGACTGTTTTGTCGGAAGTTTTTCGTTGTTCGACCATTTCGTGTAGCAGACCACTTAACTTTTTCTCGATTACCTCAAACTCTTTCAACTTTTCAAGATCACAGTCTCTGTGAAATGACTTTTCCAGCATTTCGTTTGCATTCGTTAAACTCTTAAGTAAGTAGTCAACATTCATCTAAACAGAATGAAATACGCACAACAGACGGAAAGAACTACATACGATTTCACCGAATGGAAGCGTCTCAGCGATTTCATTTAGCAGCGCAGCAGCAGCTTGACGAACCAACTTGCTATCATCCATAAGACATTCGGCAGCGTTGATTAGCAGAGGGCTCATTACCCAATGAATAGGCGCCAATTGATATTGGTACAATTGACGCCAAATATTTAAAGCTTTTGCACGTATCAGAACGTTCTCATCGTAAATGCGTTGCTAAAAAACAACGTAAATTCAGATATATTGCTGAACTAACCCATATGATCAGAAGTAAAGACTCGCGCTCGTAAAACTGCTCCAAAGTCTCACATTTGTATAGCGGATCTTTGATGAGATGAAAGCAAATGTGGAGCGAATTATGTTGAGACATTGCATCATTGAGCAACGGAAGAATTCGAGACAGTTGAGCGTAAATAACATCCGGACGTTTTTCAGCTAATCGACTCATAAACAAACGAGAAGATCTTTCTTCTAAATTTTTTAATGCAAGTTCCATCATAATGCCGAGCAAAGATCGAAGTTGAGTGCGCTCGGGATCAACCTGTGCAATTGCATCAACAAACGGGAATCCATTGACCGTTTTAGTCTGATGAAAATACTCGTGCATTCTCAGGTCCATGAGCTCGTTTGCAATTGCTAAAAACAGTTTCTGTTCGTGCTTAAAAGAAAGAACTCTCACATGTTCCTTGATCGTAATCAACACAAAGTCGACGGATAATTTGAAAGATTAGTCGAATTGTATTGCGATAAGCACTGTCAGTTATGATTTCCAGGGGCTGCAATGTAAGAACTAGAGTTTTAACTATAATTCTAAAAATAAATTTCAGATCTACGACTTCAAAACAACTTACTCCAAAATCGCTTTGAACTGTTCGTCATCAACCATGAGTGTCGCTTCGACAATTCGTACCGCTCCAACATCTCGCAACGGTTCACTACTCAAAACAACGTTCAGATTCTTTAGCCATTGATATTGTTTGGCTCCGTTTCCCGAAAACCAATCGTTTGCTAATGCGAGATCTTTCCTGCTGTTACGTCGTCCCTTGTTTACGGAGATTTCTTTCAAGAACGGTCTCAACAGTTTTTCCACTCGTTGAACACACCGACATAAAAAGTAAAGAATCATCAATAGCGTTGATCGCATTCCCACATTTGGCATTCCATCGTGGCTTTCAAAGAACGTAGTTAATACCTCGTCATGGTATCTTCTCAGCGCTAAAAACCACGTAAAAACTGTCAAATTGAAACAACAAACTTCTCGACAGCACATTCACAGCTTCAAACTGCAGTTCAACGGCTTCAGCGAATTGCGGAACGATTTCCAATGACACAAAACAACGATAGCAAGTAAATAGCGATTCTTCAATGTTCTCAGCGGCCAACAGCTCTAAATGAAAACCGAGTTTACAAAAAAATCAAAAGAAACCAACTTCGCAATTCGCTCTTGACTTCAACTGCCCTCTCCAACCGCTCGACTTCAGTTCCATCGCCGTTGAGAAGCTCTTCGCTGTTCACAGGAATCACAAAATGCTGTCCACTCATAGAAACCCGTCAAACTGTTCCCAATAAATTGACATAGAAAAAATGACCGAAACGCTTGCTTCAACAAACGTAATTGAACATCGAAACAACGCTCTTGACTTGCCGTAGCAAAATTTTCAAGTTATCGAAAAAACAGCTCTCAGTTTTTGTTTCTTTACATAAACCATTTATTCGAATTGTTTTGTTCCGATCTTCATGGGAGTTTGACGAGTTTATTGAAATCGATCCGCAAAAAAGTGAATTCAAACAACTCGAGAAAAAACCGCTCGTTCGCAAAAACAAGTGGGTTTCCCCAGACACCCAAAGGAACAAACAATCGGTCCAAAAACAACAAAAATAGTTGAGATATCAAAACTGAGAATGTTTATAACATGGATTCGATTAACGAATCTCTCAAATCGGTTGAAATTGTCGCTGCTGTGTTTTGACCCAACTTGAATATACTCTCGAGAACAGAGAGTTCGGCCGACGTTGTGTTCAGTCCAGTAAATGCAATCCAATCGTTCGCACAGACTCCCGCACCAATCAATTCGGAACCACGATTCACTGTGCCAGCAATAACCGGAACTTGGAGAAGCGAAGCCAATTCACGTTGAGTTTCTGGTGGAGTCTTAGCGGCTACCATTGCGCCATGAGAAGTGATACAAGCGTAGGAACCAATCAATGCGTGATTTCCAAGACTCAATCTGAAAATTAGCACTTGAACTCAAAATTCGAATTTCACTCACCGGAAAACTTCAACTTTGCAGACTTCACGTAGGGCATCTTCCAGTTCTTTGCTCACATCCGGATGTACAATCGCGACGTGATCATTGCAAGCGACCACGTTTCCCAGTGCCGAAAGACGTTCATTGACTCTTCGTAGTTGAACTGCATCGGGTAAACTGTTTCGCAGATGTTGAAGCTCTTGATCGGTTGTTGAGTCGGGAACCAGAAGTCCGTGACGATTTCCCGTTGTGACACGACCCACGATCTTGACACCCGCAACCGAACAGTAGATGACTGGAATGACGTCGGCAAGTTCCGCTTCAATCACACTGTAAAAATTGGCCGATGCCCCAATCCCGACCAAACAATACGAATTGGTGAGACGACTGAACACTCCAACGTCGTTGCTCGACTCGTAGATACAACGAAAAGCCATTGTTGAATTCGAATAACTGAAATGAAATGATAATCACAAATTGGAGAGCTCGGAAATTTCGTAATCAAACCCGTGAATAACAGTCGAAGAGCAGTTGAGGCGAAAACGAAACGCCAAACTGACAGTTGAGAAATCCGCGTATTCGTTTCGATGCAAACCCACGAGTTGATAGGCAATAAAACGGAAAATTCAAATAAACGTCGTTTGAACTCGTTTTACTGATCACTTCCCAATTCTATGGTTCTCATTTCATCTTAAAATTAACTGCACGCAAACACGACGAAAAGTTCGTTTAAACAATAGAAATTCTTATTGTTATCAACATTCTTTTGATGTCTTTATGATCTTCTGGAATCTGCAGCGTTAGTGCAGAGGTTTGTTTCTGCAGTTCACAAATTTCTTATTGAGGATAAGCAGCTCGCTGAAGAAACTTTTCGTGTTTGTCATTTTATTCGTGGAATCTCATTGTTGACGATCTTCAGATCAATCTGCGAAGATGACGCGGCTGGTTGGACTCAAAATGCAGGGTATTCGCAGTATCGGCGAAGAACCACATGTCCTCAACTTTCTCAATCCTCTTACCATCATTCAAGGAGAAAATGGGACGGGCAAAACGGTCAGTTGGAACCAAAAGCGCTCATCTATAACTTGCCATTCTAGACGATTATCGAAGCTCTTAACTATGCTACTTCCGGATCTTTGCCGGCGGGTAAAATGGTTTCGTTCATTCACAACAACAAGGTAGTTGGCGGATTTTAACAATTCACTTAGCTGTGCTTTCAGTTGTTGAAAAAGTCGCGTGTGGATGCAATGGTTCAACTGGAGTTCGTTGATTTTCGTGGCAACCATTGCACGGCAACAAAACGATTGGCATCGTTATTGAGTAAAAATGACAAGGTCACTACGAAATCCGATGAGTTCACATTGCACATCAAGAACAGTGCCGGAGCAACGAGAAGTGTTTCAGCCAAAATCTCCGACTTCAACAAAGAGGTAACAACAATAAACTCAAATAAACTGTTGATTGCAAACATTCAGATCGAAGTTCTGTTTGGTGTACCAACCGCTATTCTTCAACACGTCATCTTCTGTCATCAAGAGGAGAGTACGTGGCCGTTGAGTGAACCAAAAGAATTGAAACTCAAATTCGATGCCATTTTCGAAGTGGAAAAGGTTGTCAAAGTTGTTGACACCTTAAAGAAAGCATGCAAACAATACGTAAAAGTCACCTTTGACTTCATTGATCAAATTTAAACTTTTAGGAGATCGATTTGAAAACGGTATTGGCTGAGCTTCCACACATCGAAAGGAATGTTACTCAAATGGCTACGGTAATATCTCTTCTTTAATTGGGTTATGCTATCGAATTGTTTTAGCAATACATGCAAATGGAAGAGAATCGAAAGAAAATGGAAAGCATCCGAGCATTATTATCAACTAAAGAGGCAGAACGCTTGACAATGCGATCTACAATCGAAGGACTTCAAGCAGAGTTGGCTACCGCATCGGCATCGGAGAAGGAAATCGGTGGGAAACAACACGAATATTGTGATTTCATCTGACGATTCCAGATTCTTTTACCAATCAGATCAAAATCCAAGAAGCTCGACTGCGTAACATCGACAAGTACACGGGAACCAAAGAACAGTTATTAAAAGAAATGAACAACGTGAGTCCTTGATTTCGATTGCATTTCCATTCTTGTTTTCAGTTCAAAAACTCAAGTGATTTTGCGAACAGCGAAGCTGAAAAGAAACGAGCTGATGCGGAACATAAAAAGTTGAAAGCCGAAATGAATTCCATTCAACAACAACAACACGATCTTCGACAGCAAGTCAGTCGAATTGAGGGACAACAAATGGTAAGTATAAGGTGCGGATAACAAGAGGAACAAGCAATTTCAGGTGTTGGATAAAAGCAAAAACGATTACAATTCGATTTTGAACGAGGCTACGGAAAAGTTCAATATCGAAGCGAAACCCAACGAATTCGTCCAGAAGTTGAAAGATCAAATCGCCAATTACGAAAACGAATTGGAAGCTCTCAAGGTAACTGCAAGTTTGGAAGCCGACGAAGATGTTCATGTTTAGAGTTCGCACGCTCAAGATCGCGGTGTGTACACAAAAAACATCGACGGACTTCGTGAAGAAATTGCTAAGTTTACGAGCGTAGATTCGCAGAAACGTCGTGAAATCGCACAACTGCGAACATCGATTCATCGTTTGGAAAATGAGCTGAAAAACATGGACGAATCAACCAACCGGTAAGTATGACGACAATCAACGCACTTACCAACTTTTCAGGATGTCGAAATTGCAAGACGAAGTCGGCACACGAACCGATGAGATTCGACAAACGCAAACTGACCGGGACAAGTCGATGACGACTTTGAAGAAAAAGTTGAACACGTTGAATGTTTATCCGCAGGTTAATGGCGAAGTCACCGATCTGGAGATGTTGACGACTCGTCTCGACGGACTTATCATCCAAAACAACGGAACATTTAGCGGGTTTGTGAATCTCACGTTGGGCGACAAAGCAACTCAACTGGAAACCGCAAAAAAGGACTTGGAAAAGCAAAAGAAACAGATGGCTGAAGCGGAGAAGGAAATGCAAAATGCCGTCAAGAAGATTCCATCGCTACGTGCACAGCAACGTGAAGCAGAAGAAAAGCTAAAGAACGTCGATCAGAATGCTCTAACGGTGCAAGGAACTCTTTTGGAATCGATTCAAACGATGCGAGCCACCGTCACTACGCTTCAGAAGGCTGAGCAAAGTGTGGCGAGCTTGACTCGACAAATGGAAAGCCAAAATGTCAACGAATTTCGTGAACGTCTAACCAAATCTGAACAGAAAATCGAAGAAAATCGAGCCGAAATTCAACGACTTTCAACGGTTGTGGCGGATTGCGATAATCGACAACAACAACTACGTTATTTCGAAGACAACTTGGCCAACTTTGAAGCGAATGAACAAATCGAGAATCTCAAACTCAAAATCGAACAAATCCGCAGCAACGGTTTGCGTACTGTTGCCGAAATCAGTCAAGAGGTAGTTCACAACAACATTCTCTGTTGTATTAATGTCGCCATTCAGATTCGCAAGTTCAGTAGTCAACTTACAGCGGTGCAAAATGAGATTCAGAAAAACATTGGTGCGCGTGATCAATTGGAATTGTCAGGTCGAAGTTTGCGAACTCTATTGCAAAGTGACAGTATGGACGACATCAAGAAAAAGTTGAAGCAAAAGGTCCACCAAAAAGCGATTCTTGAAGGAGCCATTTACGTGAGCTTGATTTTAGCTTCGATAACTTACTTGTGTTTTGCAGGACTTGCAAAAGTTTGCCAAAGTTGTGGATGATAGCATAATCAACTATCATAATCAAAAGATGATTCAAATCAACGAAATTCTGCAAGAACTTTGGCCACGAGTGTACCAGGGAAACGACATCGAGTTCATTCAAATTCGGTATTTCGATCTTTTTCTTCGACTTCACACTGCGAAATTGCAGATCCAAGCCAACAGATGACAGACGCAAGTCCTACGATTATTCCGTCATCATGATTGTGGATCAAACTGAACTCGAAATGCGAGATCGTTGTAGTGCCGGACAAAAGGTTTGGTTGTAATGATTTCTCTTATTGATTGTTTCAATCTTCAGATGTTGGCTTCAATTTTGATTCGCATTGCTTTGTCCGAAGTTTTCGGTTCGAATTGTTCGATCTTGGCATTGGACGAACCAACAACGAATTTGGATTCTGTGAAAGTCGAGAACATGGGCACGATGCTTCGCGATCTACTCGAAGCCTGCAAAAACGCAGATGGAACATCGTCGTTGCAACTCATTGTTATCACTCACGACATACGTTTGGTAGAGCATCTCTACACAACTTGCCGACCGGAACTCGTCTATGGACTGACTAAAGACGAAACAGGAACCTCACGAATTAAGATTTACAGATCGGTTTTGAATGAGCCCGATGATGTTCGAATTGCGGAACTGTAATCTCAAAATGCAATTATTCTGAATCTCGAATTTTCCCAGTAAATAAACTATCCTACGTACTTGGACAAAGAAGTGGCATAGTCGTTCATAGTTTCGAAGAGATTCTTTGTGTTTTGGCTCAATGATCGAAGTGAAAACGATCGCGGATTCGTTGTCTTATGCTCGAATTCAGCGAATAGAATGAATCGAATTTTAAATCGCGTTGCCTTCAATGCATCCGCTCATTTCCGTTCCTGTCGTTTGAACTCATCGACGTCGAGAACCGAAGAGCCGTTGTGGAAAGATCCGTTCAAACATGCACTTCCGCCAAAACGTAATGTTTCAATGACTTTGTGGTTAACGTTTTAAGATTTAGAGGAGACGTTGACTGAATTTGAAGAGGCACCAGTGGACTGGAAATACGTTGAACGATTATTACCACCCGAACTGATTCCCGAAATGCCGAAAGTTGATCAGCCGACGCCCAGCGGTTGGAGGCCTCCGAAAGGTTGATTTCTGACAAACAGTTTTTCTAAAATTGAAGTGTTACAATTTTCAGATCCCACACCCGATTTGCCGTATTATATTAAGCGTTCTCGCCATCACATGCCCCAACTGCACCTGGAACGTCGACGCGACAAAGTCAATCCGAAAACAATGATGTACGAGTATATTGAATTGGTCACATTGAAAGGTGTTTACGGCGATCTTTTCGTAAGTATTCTTTTGATTTCAATTGAATGAAGAAAGTTTAGGCCTGTGAAAAGGAGCTAAAAGAGTTTTTGGAGGAACGTGCAAAACAACCAATTGCAACGCATGTTGACGAACTTCAGGGACGAGTTAAAGTCCGTGGTGCCGATCGATCACTACTCGAGGCCTTTGTCTACGAAAAAGGATTTTAGATTGTTTTGTTACTTAGGTCAAAATAAACTTGTTCGTTTACGTTGAATTGTTTTGAAAATACGTCTGCACGTCTAATACTTTCAATCGATGATGTCGCTTTAACTGACGAGTTTAGAATGCCGTGTACTAACTGTATGACGAATTACTCTCTCTTCAACAGGGAGGTAAGTATCATTTATATTTTTACGAATCCTGTTTTCAAGGACGGTTGCTCGAATTGCGGTTATGGATTTTGCAAGAAGTGTTTGACCAAAAAACATCTGTTGCCACGACTTTCTAATAAACCGGTGCCCGTTTGTGACTCTTGTTACACAACTTTGACCAAAGGAGTAAGTTGAATGGTAAAAAAACTCGCTCAACCATCAACTTTGTTAGGTAGTTCAGCCGTTGGAGAAAAGTCGCAATGAATCGTCGACGAAGAACGATGGAAAATGGTGGGATGACGACAAGCCGCCGCCATCTATGAGACAACAATATTCGATTAAACCGAAACTCGTGAACAAACCACAAAGCAAACCAAAACATGATGGTATACATTCTTTCTATCCCTTATTTAAACTTCTTTAGATGAGTCTCTGGTTGCTCGATTGGCAAATTTGACCGGACGATCGGTGGATGAAATCAAAAACCCGCGATTTGTGAGATAAACAAACGCATTCGAAACGAGTGTTTTAGATGGTTTCCGATAAGGACAGCGCTGAGATTCCGTCGACCTCAACGGAGATTTTGGCAAACCTACGACCCTCCGAAAACGTGGAATCACTGATAAACAACAAGTTTGCGAGCAATGAAGACGACAAATTGGCTCGTGAATTGAAGTTGCCAATCGGTAAACGCTATTTGCCAACTACTAAGATAACGTTTATTTTGCAGTGCCGCCCGCTGAAGACTCTATTGAGGGCTTGGAAGAAAGATTGGCAGCACTACGAAACGTACCAGTCGATGTGATTCGAAAACCACGAACGGTAAGTTGTTTATCGACTATTCACGTTTCTTGTTTAGATGGTAGTAAATGAGAGCGAATCAGAATCGGAACTTGATGACGACGCCAAAGAACTCTTGGAACGAGCTGAACAACGACTACGAAAGAAGGAGCCTGATCTATTTGCTTGCTATCAAAACGAAGGTCTTAACTCGTCAAGTGACGAGGAAACCAAGCAAAAACCCAACAAGAAAGAATCATAGTCATGTACACACGATAGGGATTGTAACAATTTTATTCGGAACAGTAAGCATAAATACGTAGCAATAGAATGCACCACAGAATGGACCACTTCGACAGTGTAGTTGATGTTCCGCGTATTCATTCAGTGTTTTTATATTTAAAGGACAAACAACAACAAACAAACAATTCTTAGAATGAACGCTTAGTTCAGTGGATACAACAAAATTTAAGTGGGAATTTCTATACAATAAGACGTTAGTAAACTGAAGGAATTTTCAACACAAACACAAGAGGTTAAGAGAAGAGCACTAAAGCAGTTTTGACCGCAAAATCAATGTGTTTGAACAAAACGTTACAACAAAAATTTGAGTTCCATAACTCACCCAATCGCTAAACTTGCCAATCTTCACAAATTAACGCAGAACTGCAATGTTTAGTACCTAAACCTCAGCATTCATTGCCGATTCTTCGGCATCTTTTGAACTGCGACTTTTCGAACGCTCCTCCTCGTTGCCGTCTTCCGATTTCTTCTCCTCGGTATTTCCATCCTCAACTTTGTCCTCATCCATTTTCGTATCCTCGGTCCTCTCCGCCTTCTCATTGTCAATGTCATATTCTTCACGGCATTTTTCAATGAGTGCTGAAACAGAAGCCATTGAATGAATAGCATCAAATGGTAAACTAAAACCTTCGATGTTCTTGGATGATTGATTGAGCAATTCCAAGGTGCGAAGCGTGTGTTTTGCCGGCAGATAAAAAATCGGAGGTTTGGCTTGAGTTTGAATGAAATTCTGCAATCGCTTAAAATGTTGTTCTTTTTCTTTGGCCTAAAACAAAACTGTTTATTAAACGTTTGAGGGCCAACTAACGTTGATTTGAATAGCTCGTTTACGACGTTCTTCGTGGAACTTTTGTTCCTGTTCGCGTTCCTTCGCCATTCGTTCCTGTCGCTCCTTCATTCGTTGTTCGCGTTCTTCGTTCTTCGATTGTTCCAATCGTGTTTCCACTTCCATTTGCTTTTGAACCTACAAAATTAAGGATTAAAAGCCCCGTCAACGCGACTACAAAACCTGAACATCGGCTGTTGGTGCCACTGCTTTCTCTTCTTTGCAGAACTTATTCAACGTGCCCACGAGTAGACTGCCAAGTAGGCGTTGATTTCTGAACAATATATGGGTCCTTAGGTCATCATTATACCGAAGGTGTTTACCGAATTCGATCCTCTCCGCGCTCTCTTTTTCGGATCTTCGAAATCGTCTCATTACGCGAATGAGTTTCAATCGGCAGAACGACCTTTGAAGGCAAGGCGGGACGCGGCATTTATGCCCTGGAGTAATCGGAGAGATCGTCGAATGGGCTGAAAATTCAAACAAAAATGATTTGAACGCAAATTTACATCCCGATTTCACAGCTTACTCCTCTTTGGCTTTTTATCCAAGAGAAGATTTCGTGTCGAGAACAAGACTGACGAGTAAACGTGTTGCTATGGAACAGTCGTCCAGTGGACTTGGATCTTAATCTCCAGTGTAACTGCACTAATTATGTCGGACAACGGTTTTAAAGTTTATTTAATTGACTGCAAACACTTTCAGTGTGCGGCGTCCAGAGCTTCTAAATAAGATTCTTGGAAGAAAAAAGGCAAAACATAAGAGCGAATGGGGATGAACAGAAATGTGATCACTGGAAATGCCAATTCCAAAATTGTCCAAGGCGTGAAGATTCCGATAAAGCAAAGAAGACATAACTGGGCTAGTTCAAACAACGTAAACAAATGAACTACTCGTTGCGGTACTCGGCGCAAGTAATGATACGGTGGATAAGAACGTTGTTCGGTGAAGAGAAGAAACACACGCTCACAGAATTCGTTGCCAACTGTGGATGTGAATGCTAAATACAAAAATAGTCCATGAAATACGGCTGTTGGAATAAGTTGTAAATAAGAGAGCAAACAAAAAGGCACGATCATGATTATATGAGCAATCAAACTGGCACATCGAGTTTCTCGATTTTTTACAATACTAAATCGATTCTTCTTCTTGTTATTTCAATTCAATACTTACACGGACTGAAGAGTTCCATCGACCAGACGATCCTCGATGTCAGCCAAAGCTCGTAAATGCAAAAAGGCTTGTGGTAAAGCTCCATGACACCAGGGTAAACCCAAAATTGAAAGAACGGTGTTCAAAATCGCCACAACAAACAAATCCCAATTGGTCGCCGGTCCTTTTTGCAGTTTGTTTTGTGAGTTATCGACCGTGTTCGTAACGATAAGTTGGTCCATGAAAAACAAGACGGCTAACGGGATTCCCAAACCAAATGCAATCAAATGTGCTTTCCATTCCTGATCCCAAAATGAAGTGAATACGAAAACTGAAGCCGAAGAATCGAAGCTAAACGTCTCTCTTGGCACATCAGCAAACACCCAAATTCCAATTGCTGCCATAATAACAACAGCGACTGGTAGAGCATAATCGGAGAGGAGATTGCGTTTTGTTTGTGATAAAAATGGTGAAGTTCTGAAACGAAACAAGAATACGCTCAACCAAAAAGTCCCGATCATCAACAAGAGAAAAAGAAGTCCCGTTGAGCGCTCACATTCAAGCGGATCTTAAGATCGATATTTTAATTTCAGATAATCGAATAGCTCTCACTGTAGTTCTCGTCATGAGCACAGTTGGGATCGTAGCTATTGACGGAATTGACGGCCGCCGTTATCGCGCGAAAAACGAGCGCCAACGCAATGAACAAACCGAATAGCTCTTCTAACGAACTGAAATTTCAATGCCGAAATCACTAAATTGCAAACTCTACCGTTTAGCGTATTTCATAATTGCACTCATTTGTGTTAAGGCAGAAATAGCAAGTAGAAATGAACACCATAGACCAACAGTCGTATAGAGTTTGAAGAAATCATATCCCTGTGAGTCAGCAATATGTTGAATTATATCAATGTAAATAGAAATAGGAGCAGTTGAAAGCATAATCAAAAAAAGTTGTCCACCACCCAACGAAAAAGTAATCCCAGCAATGAGTTGACTCAGAATCTGCTTTCGAACATCTGAACGCTAAAATCATGTAAACAAGATACAATCAGCAAACCAATCTTTCCACGTGTGTTACTGTCGTTCAACATTCCCAAGGCAATAGCTGTTGGCAATATGGAAAACAAAAGGAAGATCGCCGAACTGATTGTCTTTTGAATATCACCGGTTGTTCGAACTCCTATAAACAATTTTATTGATGGCAGTTGATTGTTCGTTTACCGTCCACGTAATCAGATGCATAGAATTTCCATCTTCGACGAAAATCTTCCACGATTCCCTTACCAAAATACCAAGAACTCTAAATTCACTCTGTTGTTTGAAATTAAGAGCAATTACCGTTTCTTTGGTATCCATCGAGATAGAGCGTTTTTCAGTTTCTGCCAACGACCGATCAGCAAGAAATTGAGCAGCTTTTCTGAGACATTCTCTTGTTTCTGCTCCAGATTTTGCGACGGAAAGTTGATTTCGAACTGTTGGGTCAGAAAATAGACTAGCAAATGTTCGACCCGTTTCCAAAGATGACTTCGCTCCTTTCTGAAGGCGTCCGTTCATTCTCAACTAACAAATAAGCCTACTTCAGCACAGGAGCCCAAGACTAGAACTACGAATTGCACATCACCAACTCCCGCACCGAAGTTAACTGGAGACTTCAATCGCGCTACTGCAACTTGGCGCTTTGAAAGTGAATCTAACGAACAACTAGACAATTCAAAGAGTCAGTTAGCTTCCAATGATTGTTAACTCACTGTAAAGCCAACCAGTTTTGATTTGGAATTGCGCACGAGTTCTCCAAATCAACTGATTGCAGTTTTTGTCGGATACACGGGACTACAATATCCCATCACATTATTTATTAAGCATTAAATGACTACTTTGAAATGGTTTATTGCAATCCGTAAAACTCAGTAGTTTCTTTCTTACTTCCACGTAAACCAACTGCTCTCCCACAGGTAAAACGATTTCATTAACCAAACTGCAAACTTAAAAATTAGAATTTTTTCTTGTTGATTACCGTTCCAAAATGATGTCAATATCACTTTCGTTTAAGTCGAGAAGGACAGTCATTGAGCGTATCAGATTGAGATCATTTTGTGCCCGAATCTCCGAATTGAAATCCCGCAAAGGCAACGCTTCTTGAACGATGTGCAGCAGAAAACGATCATCAGACGCCTTCGAAGTCCCGCGTTCAACATCTTCAGTCGAGTCACTGTTTGATTTTGGCATTGAAATTCGAACAAAATTTGAAGATTGAAAATGAAATTCTTTTGAGCGACACAATTCGACGATCGAAAAATCGAATGCAAATCCTTTTGATCGTTGATCGACGAATCCAAACGTTGTTCTCTCAGACACAACTTGCAACTGTTCTTCACGTGTACAATGTTGTCAATCCGGTTATTGAAGTGTACGCATTTTATTCGTTTAATGTACAAAGTTTCTGATAACAAGGATCACCGTGAATGTTTGAATACCCGTGAGTGGAAGACGATGGAAAATATAGTGATCAGACAATGAGATGTCCTTGAGGAGTTATACGAATAGCGACGGTTAAACCAAATGCTAGAACTTCAATCAGCGGAAGAAACGGCGTTTTAACTCACCAATGAACGGAAATATGGCTGTTATTACAAAAGCCCAACTATAACCAACGACTTGAAGAAAATGCTGACAACCGATTGCTAATGTAGCACCACTCAAGGTTGTGGAGAATATCAAGCAACCGTAGTTTATTGTTTTATGTTGAGTTCCGAAACAACGAACAGCGGCGGTTATAAACAAGGCGTGAGTAGCAGCCAAACACACAAACAATAAAGTCAACTGAAAGAATCTGTTAAATTCACAGTGACATTCAAGACGAACCCAAATGAGATAAGCACCTTTGCCCAAATAAGCGGTTGTCGGCATCGTCACTAAGAGTACTGTTGCTAGACTTGTAGCCGATGAAAGAGCCACTTGAAAACTTGTTTTGTCTGTCAACCATCCCCAACCGATACGTGCAGCAGCATTTGCAATTGATCCAATGGAAAAAGCCGTGGCAAGAAAGTAGTCATCGCTAATGAATGTCTCACCAAACGTTTTGTAAAGACTGAATATTGAGAATTTGCTTCGTACAACCATTGATCTTACTTGTAAAAGAAGTTTCCGTAAAATGAACAACAAAACAAGGCGGCAAATAGCCAATAAAAAGTTGAACTTCTTAGCATTTCACGTGGAGTCAACGAACTTGGTTCCAATTTGTTTGCAAGTTCGTCGTCCGATGATGCGTCCGAATCGTAACGAGCAACGTGTTCTGCTGACTTCTAAAGCAATCTATCAAACTGTTTCAGAAAACAGGACGTGCAATTGGTAGCACAAAATCGAAGACATTTAAATGCACAAATAAAACTAACCGTTTGCGTTGGACTTTCAAACTCCACAGTGTCGCGTCCAATCGGTAATCGAACATAACCATAACGAGAAAACGAAGAACCAGAGGAACTATTGTTGCTATTGAATGAATTAATCCAGTTGTTGCGTCGCTTCGAAAGCCAAGTCATGTCGATTAAAGCCGAGTTGTTCAGATTCTTACGAGCGAACTAAAAGCGAAAGTTTTGCAAATCAAAAAGATGCGTAGAATATTGAACTGGACGGTAAGAAGGAAGCAGTAAACATGCACTATTCTAACTTTCTTTTACCTGATCAGGTGGATCGCAAATGACTACAAGGCCAACAAGCTGCATAATCGCGTACACAATAGATAACTCCAGAAAAACTGACGGAACTCGTTCCAGTAATTCTCGATCAGTAAAGTAACTTAAATTAACGGGTAAAGTTTTGAATCAACATCTAGAACTTACCCATCGACTGTTGCCGGCAAATTTTCTCGATTGATCAAACGAGTTTGAATTGGAGCAAAAATCGACGAGCTGATTCCAAATCCCGCAGCAACGATACCCGATCCAAAACCAACCATAGACGGAAACCAATTGATAACACATGATACGGCGATTACGTACGCAATCCCTTGACCCAATCCGAACATGAATCCGTAGGTGACAAGAAACAACCAAAATGAATGTCTGATTGTCCACGTCGATAAAAACACTCCAGAACTATAAAAACTAACATCAAATAGTTAATTTATAACTTACGACATCAGAAAGCAACCAATAGCAGCGGCTAGTCGTGGGCCAAAGATCTTCGAAAGAAAACCGCCAATTACCATCGCAAATGGAAAACAACCCTAAAACGACGCTCATTGTTCGCGTTTCAACTCTAAAACTACTTGAAATGTTGGAATCCAAATAAGTTTTTCGAGCGTAACAGAGGAATCAGTGTAGTTTCGAATAAAAGATGCCATATATGGATTCATATTCCCTAAACAACAGAATAGTCAAATGGAAGCCTAGAACTCCAACCGAAAGTATGATATGTGCCTGAAACAAAATCGACAGTTATTGTTTCCATCTCTAACAACTTACCTAACGATAAATGAATGAGAACCGCACCACCAATGACCAAAAACATTCGAAGCTTCGGAGTCTGTCTGCTCAACCACAGGGCCACGGGATCTCTGATGGTCATCGTAAACCCAGTTGTTTTGAGCACAACTGGTTTTTAGACCATTTGCTGCAACAGTCTTTTTAAGCGGAGCTCAAAAGCAAAAACATGAAACGAAGCGAACAGCTCATTCGACAACAAAATCGGGACGTTCGCCAAACGTAGGCATCGACTGATTTCGTTGATGAAAACAAAAAGTTGTTTGTCAAAAGTGGTCGCGAATTAACTTCCACAAAACTGATGATCAACAGTTTGCGTATTTCACGTCGGTCAAATAAAAAAAAAAGAGGAATGCGGTCGACGCTTTTTGCGGAGCGCGCAATAAGAAGACGTCTCGCGCAAAAAACCCATTACGACCTTTCTTCCTTGTTGTGTATAGACAAAATTATGGGAACGTGATGTTAGAAACCATTCAATTCGTCCGTTTTGACGTTATTAGATCCACGCTTGAAACGGCGCGGTTGTGTGACGAGAAAACACGGACCGTTGAGCGGACGAAAGAAGTGGCCAACACCACGAAACGTTCCGTTTGCGTGGTAGAAAAAAGAAGGAGAGCGTCTGAATTGTCGAACAACATTTCTCAACGTACGCGTTTCGGACGCTCGACATACCCGTCTCGTGCACGTGCTGATGAGCAAAATACAAACATCGACGTCGCGCTTGTTGAAGAGAATTCAAGAGACCCGTTCAGTTCGTTAAAGTGGTCGACGTCGACCGTCGTATAAGTTGCAACGAATTCAATAGACTAAGATTTATAACTCTTGAATGTTAACAACAAGCCAACTCAACGATTCAACAGTACCCGTTGGTTCTCAACGTTTTCGTTTTCTTCGAAAAATATTGTTCGGATTCTCATATCCAATGGGCTCCAATTTGCTCACAGTCGGCGGAGAGAAGGTACCCGTTGAGTATGATGAGTCGTGAGTTGAATCCAATTCTTTGAGCTTCAATTCTTGAATGCTAAAAGCAAATAAGTTAAGGAAACTCAATTGAAAGAACCTTTCATTTTCATAGTCAGATCCAAATTGTGTTTTTGAGAGCAGAATCTCCATTATCGGAACGTAGGAATCCAAAGCCAATTTGTTCTTCGGTTGAACTCGAATTTCGCCTATTTTGGTCCATTGATACAAAACAGACCAATTCAGACATAGCCGATGATTAGCGGCCTCTTCCTTGATCAACTCGACACAACTAACACACTTGTCGATCTGCTCATTTGCTGCTCTCAAGACGATTCGATCGTTTGAGTCGCTCTAAAGACCCAAAATCAAAAAACACAAAACTATACTCTTACTTGCAGTTTTTTGTAAAGCTGTTGAGCAACTTGTTTGGTTCGTGATCGCTTGTTGATTTCGCTAACCGTCGCCGTTGAGATCAGGGCGACCGGAAACAAAGACGGCCAATTGGATTTGATCTCGCTGTCCGTATCAGGATTCAACACCCCCGTCAACATTGGAATCTAAAAACTACGAAGACAATAAGTGAACTAACAAATTTTCTGGCCATTTAACTTCTTGTTGTAACCGAATGTTTGCTGATCGATTTGTTTGCAACGCGCATTAGAACGATTCGTTGCTTCCAATGAATTCTTTTTCATGTCCTCAATCGACTTCTGAAGTAATTAGTGTGCGAAGGTTTTATTGAAAGACCGATGCCAATTTCGTTCATATCTCGACATTGGTTGCTAAATAACCCAACAATTATGATACGTAGAGAATAGATGTGTAATAGATTTGACTGTTTCTATGAGTTGAGGAGTAAAAGGGCAGAAAAGAAATATACTGGGCAAACATAACCAAAATGAATACCATCAAAGTTCGGAGAAATCAACAAGAAAGAATAACAGAAAACGTAATTTCAAACATCTCACATTATTCAAAATGCAATCTAAATGATCAAAAGGGGCCTTCAAATTAAGCAGTGATTCCCAACTGTCGTAGTTTTGCTTTCTCTTGTTTCAAACGAACTTCCATCAAATCGGCTTCTGCTCGTGCCTGTCGTGCCTGATGCTCAGCACGTTCATTGAGTAATCTTTGATGTTCCAATTCCAGATCTAAAAGCCCATGTACATTGCTGCTTGAAGTCACCTCACTTACCCAACAAGTTCAACTTTTTTGCTTGTATTTCATCATCGAAATTTGAAGGTCGCTGCAAATGCTAAGTCGTCGATTCAAGAATGTTGATATTACCTTCAGTGCGTTGGACAACAATTCCGTGGCGTTTTGATCGTGAACTGATTGAACTTCGCTGTTGTTCGAGTGGTCGGACGGTTCATTCGTTTGTTGGTGGTTGTTTGGTTCGATCTTTGCGTCGATTGAATTGATGATTTCGAAAAGCTGAACTCAAACGAAAATGATGATCGATTTGTTAGTCACCTACACGACTCATTCCATCGTCCGTTTCGTTGGCCGAAACAATCGCCGTTGCATTTCCGCGTTTCTGTTTATCCGCCTGTTTGTCGTTGTGGGTTTTTCGATTTCGATAAAACTAAACATCCACAGATAACTAGAATACAAATAAAAACGAACTCTGAATTCGTATTTGTCCAAAAACTGAAGATCTTTACAGAACGTAAACCCGGAATCGCAAGGATTGCCACAGTTCGGTCGATGACGCCAATAAACCGATTTTATCGTGTTCCATTTTTGTTTGACGCGTTCGGCTAAACCTCTCATTCGACTAAAACATTTCATGGAACAGTACTCACCAGTAACATCTGCATAACCCTGAGCTTTCAGAACATTTGCTAAAAATAACTTCGTTTAACAGACTCGTAGCTCCTGGTTCTCACCGACTGATAAATATGCCTGATGTTTCTTAATCAAATGTCGATAGTGTTTGTGTGCTGGATTAAACCTTAACGAAATCGAAATGCACCTGATGTAAATGGAGCTTCTTACAGAACACCTTCTTCTTTGATCGCTTCAATGAGATCGCGAATAAGATCGTCTGTGGCCAAAAACTGAGTACTCGTTTCGGTTTCGTCTTTCATCGACTCCATTTCGATCGAATTCCGATCGTATTGATCTGTTTTCACGTTCTCAACGGGCATATAGACGAATTGAACTTAAACGATACTAAACGATTGTCAACTAATATCCATTTAAGCTTAAAATCGTAAATAACACGGAAAGACATACAAACGAATATGGAGTGTTTCATCTCAAGTATTATAAAACGTACTGAATATACACAACCCAGCCAATGGCAATCTCCAACGACAATAAGGTCGGGAGTTACATCGCGTGCGAGAGCGTTAGAGGGGATTTGAAAGGGCGTATAAGCGAATGAAATTGTCGACTTCACCGGCAGGTAAAAGACACTCATGGCCACAAGAAGAACAAACGAATAGGGAGTGTGCTGTCTCAATTAATTCGCATCTTCGCAAATATGGTCAATGAAAGAGAACGGTTGTGAAGCGCAATGAAGCCTCTTGGTATTTCATGTGAATTTGTGTTATATTGAAGCGAATCAACGAATGTTTTTCAGTTAAACGACCTTCGGGCGCTTGAAAACTCCGACTAATAGAAATGAGAGACTGGAATTTGGGTGGCAGTCAGAGCATCGAGCATTTGACGGCAAGCAACCCCAACGATTCGTTTTGCTCGCTGGCGCTGCCTTTCAACTGCCCCTTCTCTCGTTTGCTCTCTGTTGCCTCGCTGAGAACACGCTGAAAATGCACGCCCCAAGGAACAAACGCGAGAGCCTTTCTATGTGTTTCCATGAGCACGCGATTCGATTCAACGCCCGTCAATTTTGGATTGTAGTGTCGAATCAACTCATTGCAATTGACACAGCAAACACATGACTTTTATAACAATTGAACGACTTTTAGTTGAAATCAAATAGCGACTATAAACGGTGATCAAAACAACAACAAAAACCTTTTAACTTTAACGAAAAACGTTAACGTTATCATCAGATTGTTACTAGCGTTTAGTTTGGTTGATCTACGATTTCGAAGAAAATTAAGTGTATAGGTCGACTTTACAATTGCAAACTAAAAATCAGACATAATCTTTAATTTTAAACTCAAATGAACGTTTGTACTTAACCATTAAGTTTGATCTTCTAACGATCCAACTGTAAGACGTATCTTGATGGTGTTCCAGCGGCTGTAACAAACAACCTTCTAGAACCTATAAAGATCTTTAGACTTATTGACGTGAGCAGTTTATGTTTAGCGTGATCTTTTTCAGTTTCGTTTATTAGTCTAATATTCAACCCTACAGTCTTTTCTCGACGAAGTCAACGAGTGGTTGGCCAAAATTACTTTTAAAAAAAAATCGTGTTGAGATTTAATTTCGTGCTCGTTTGTGTGAAGAACCTGCCAACAATTTTTTGATATTCCACAAATTTTAGGTTCCTGTCAATTGAAAGTCGCTTAAATGCCCAAAAAACGAGTCGCAAAGTACGACTCTTCGGACGACTCTTCTGATTGTAAGTTTACTTTTAAGCTTCTTTTTGCATCGTTTTTAGCGGATGTTCCACAACACAAAAAGAAGTTTACTAACCTCGTTGTTCCGAAAGAAACGGCTGTGAAATTGTCTTCTTCTTCAGCGAGTGATTCGTCAGATGAAGAAGATCGAACTCAACAACGAAAATCGGCAACCAAGACTCCGGCATTCGAAATGAAGTCCACGAAACCCGATTACGCAGCTGATCGTTCGAAGGAAAAAAATTTGGTTCGAATTGCTACCCGTGGAGTGACTCAACTGTTCAATTCGGTTGCTGAACGACAGAAGTTAATTGATGACAAACTGAAAGAGATGGAAACCGCAAAGACACGATCCAAACGACGTGTGATTGTCGAAAACCTCAAGTCCAACGATTTTCATTTGAATCTTTACAAAAAGTTAAAACCAACGGTAAGCTTCACTACCTTTTTTATCAACTAGTTGTTGTTTCAGAGTCCACAAAAAGAAGAAATCAAAACTGAAGACGAATAAGAGCCTGAAGATGTGTTAGAAGTGTGATTGCGAGTGTTGTATAAGGTTGTTAAGTTTTCGATTTGTTGAAAATAAATTCAAAGTTATCTTTACTTGTTTTTGTTTGGAAGCCATCAGTAGAATGTCCTGGGCAAGTAGAACTAAACAAGGTAACACCAAATTGTAAATCCCAACTTTATCTCTGCAATTGAACAAGCATAACAAGAAATCTATTGGAAGCATGTATACAAAGTTTACAGTGATCTCAGTTGCAATATGCATGGCTTAGATTTTAGCGTACTTCCTTCGAATTTCATCTGAAACAATGATGAATTTACTTGCATCTAAAATCCTGTTACCCAGTTGTTCACCAATTTCATAAGATTTTTTCTGAGGTGCCAGTGAAGCAATGAAAGCAGATCTATTCGATCCACGACTTCCGCTTTCAACTCCCGTCTTCATCAAATAGGCAAGTTGCTCTGCGACCATGTTTCTTTCTGTTTCAAGCTAAAAATGAGTATGGGAAGAGAATAAAACCAATCACAAACCTTTTTGTATTCTCCAAGCAGAATCTCATTGATATCTTCAATCTTCTCCAATCGAATTCGCAAATCAGCAATAGTTTTAAGGTCGTTCTGAAATCCGCACGTTATTTTGCTCTCAACCTAATCAAACCTTTAGAGTTCTTGTGTCGACCTTGTTCTTTTCATAACTTAAAGTTAAGGCTTTAAATTTTGTTGTCAAATTCTCGTATTGGTTCTTTATTGCTTGCAAGTCTTCGGTCAAGTTAACGCATTCTTCTTCTTTCTTTGCCAAAGATTTGTTCAATTCTTGAATTTCAACCTGAAACAAAATGTCAATCGGTTCCACTTCTGTGGCTTACTTTCTGATCGGTGATGACTCCGGTTAGTGAGGCTTTTAAGTGCATTTTGTCGTTTTCGACTTGAGTCATTTGCTCGCATTGTATTCGCACCATCTCCTCCAACTGTCGTTCTTTTTCTTCTTTTATTGTTCTCAACTGGTCTTCGTGCTCTTCTCTTAGACCCTGTTCCAGTTGTACAACGGCAAACTTGTAATCACTTTGAGCTTGCTGTTTGGCTAATATTACTTGTTTCTAAAGTAAAAGTCAACAGTCGACTTACCATTTTCGATTTCCGCAATAAATGCAACCAATTCGTCGTCGTGTTGCTTCAACACATCGTTGACTTTCTGTCGATCCCAATCGGACTCGGTTTGAACCATCATATCCTTAAAAACATACATTCCTTCCGAATCCAAAACCACAGCATACCGCACGTCCCGTACAATCAGAATCAAGTCCAAACGGATCGGTTTGTGTGCTCATTTCGAGTTCAAGTTTCGTATCCAATTGCAACATCGCTATTCGCTTGTGCAAAAGCTATAACTTGGATTCGACTCAAAATTAGACATCAAAAACAAACTGAAACATGTTCAACATGAGCGACTTTCAGTCTTTGCATTCGAGCCTCCAAATCAACCGCTTGTTGTTGTTGCTGTTGCAATTGTGCACGTGTAATCGTCCAGAACTGAGTTAATTTTTCCAACTCCAATTCTTTGTAATTCCGGTCATTTCGAATAATCTCATTTTCTTTCATCAAAACTTCTTCTGATGCTTTTAACTGGAAAATGAACTACCTCAACAGATGGACTGTTCTTACTCACTTGTTGATTGTCTTTAGTCAGTTCGCTGATTTTCTTATTGAATTCCATTTCTTTCTTCGCCATCCAACGTTTTTCCATAGCATTTAGTTCATGTCGTTGCTAAATTTAAGGCTCATGTTAATATCAGTCTTCACTTACAAGTCGTAATTTTTCGCGCTCTAACACCGGATCAACAGTTATAATCTCTTTCTCGACTTTCTTCTTTAATTCACGTCCCATTTTTCGACTTTGCTTCGGTTTAACAAACTTGCGACGTTGCTTCTTGGGTGATAAATCGTCTTTAGCTTCGGGCTTTGCATTGTCTTCAACTATTTTGGATTTTGCCTGAACCTCGATAGTCTTTGCAGACTTCTTTGTCGTCTCGTCAGAAACCTTCATCTTCTCCCTGCTTGTGTTCATCTTCTTCGTTTCACTGCAAAATTACACTTAATGAGCGAAAGTGCACATTTACCTCGATATTGGGGCCTTCACGGTGCTCATTCTGATGTTGCAAAAACTAAAAGTTAAATGGTAGAAATCTTGACTTTGAAAGCACTTTACGGTTCAATAGATTGGAAAACGCCAAATGCGCTTTAGTACACAGCTTTTCATTTGAGCCGCTGAAGCAAAGGATTTGAATTAGATTGCCATTTTCCATGTTATCTGATTACTTTGTGGTAATGTTCTTTGAAGTTCAGTTTACGAGGAGAAGTAGTATACATATGCTCATAGCAGAAAAAGAACAATATATTCTAAGATCTTGATTGTCGATTAAGTCCGAATGAGTGCCTCAAGGCCCCGCACTTACTAGTCTGACATCTACGGTGGTGAGATTGAATTCAATCAATGCGGAAACGATTTCACTGCATTTGATAAAAAAACTGCCTTCGGATAATCCAAATAGATTTACTAGCTTATTCAAATTTAAACACTATTTAAAAGAAAATTTTGTATGATTGAAACTAAAGTATTTTTACATTATAATCAAAAACATCCCGTAAATGCATTAGAAAATATAAATTGTAACTATTCAAAAAGACAGCCGTAGAAAATAATCAAGCCAAATGAAGTAATGATTTGGGAAGTTAATCGAAATTTATAATTTTATTATTTACTCCTTTGATCGCTTAAATCCAACAACTAAAAGTCATCGGGGAAAAGTAGCGAGGGATGAACACAGATTTCTCCATTGCGACGTTTTTACTACGTTCGTCCAAGTTTGTTGTGGTAGGAATTTAACGAAGTCATCCGCATAACGTGTTGGCGGTCTACTGATCGGGAGCTTTCCTTTCGGCGTCCATAGTATTTCCCACCGGTGCTCGTCTTTCCGTTTGAACACCTTTGATGCGTAACTCCACTTCCGGGTTCAATAAGTGGAGGATTTATGCAACTATTGCAGCTACTTTAGTTTGTATTTTATTGTGAAATCGTTAATTTATATCGTTTCTCCATATTTCATGTTAAACAAAAATCTTCAAGTAATACCACTTGAACCAGTTATTGATTCTTCGAATCGAACCATAGTCTCGTATCACGTAAATAAAGAAAAAGTTCAATTGAATCCAATTAAAAGAAAGATAAATTCAACGGAATTTCCGTCCATTACACTGATTTACTCATAAATAGTTTACATGCACAAAAATTACAGAGATCAAGAATAAATTAAAAGCAGCTTGTTGAAAATACCACGGATCGGACGTTCTTACTGAAATAAGAAAAATAAAAACAATGCCCAGTAAAAAGGGGAAGTTCATTGTATCGTGAACGTGGAAAAGGTTTGAATTCGTTAGAGAGGGTATTGATCGCGAGCGGAGGAGGTCCTTTTATAGAGTTTTGTTCAATGGGAAGAGGAGGATTAAGAATTCGGTCTATAAATTAACGGGGAGGTTTTATGGCCGTTTATGGATTACTTTCAAAGATTTGAACGTTCTCCAAGATTCTTTAACAAACAATGAACTTCAAAATCTCTTACCTTCCGATCGATAACCTTAAATTTGGCGTTTTTGAACTGTTGGTAAACATCCGCAAACTGTTTTGGACTCTTGAAGCTGAACACGAGCTCCTATTTCTTGACAGTTTCAGGAATGTCGACAACAGATATGTACTAAAAAATATGGAATTGAATGTGAAAAATGCAACGAAAGACTAACTTGTTGAGTGACTTTCCGGAGAGTGATAGTCGATTGAGCCTTATCCTGCGGTTACACTTCGTCCGATTTGCGTCCGATCCGACGTCCGACCAACCTTCCAATGTTCGATCCGACGCGCCTAGTTACACTGTTTTCCGATGCGGCGGACAGATTCATCGGATTGAACGAAGTGTAACCGCAGGGTTAGTGCGAACAAACTTCAAAAAGAATTGATTGTTGGACGAAACAAGGTAGGCTTTCTCTTCTCCATCGTTGACGGTCATCGGCTAAAGTGCAGGTTAGCTCTCATTCTAGAAACCCATCAAGATATTTCTGCGATGGGAGCGAAACTGTACTGCCTCCCGGTCACCAAATTCTTATCAACTGTCAGCGAGTACTTGTCATTAAATTCGAAGTTAAATGGGAGTATTTCGACAAATAAGTGAGATCTTAAAATAAAAAAATGAATCAATGCAAAGAAAGAAAAGAAACGCACAAACATTTTTGTTGAACCGACTGTTCTTGTTTGATGTTTAATTGGTTTATTTCATCGATCAGCTTTTGTTTGATATTAGAATCCATTGTTTTGAAAAAAATAGTTGAAATAGAACTACAAATAGGTAAAAAATGGGGCAAGAATAGACACAAACAAAATAAAATCGCCGAAACTTTGAGAAACAGTTGACTCACATTGCCAATTGTTTTCATGAGAATATTTCTAGTCAATTTATCAATAAAAATACGTAATGCACTGTAAATCATATTTCACGCAAAAGCTTGTACATGAGTGTCTTTCTGATGTTTTTATGCTGAAAATATACACGGTGCTAAAGGAAATGTCACTGTAATAGAAAATTTTTAAGCTTGTGCATTTGTGTGATTTTGAGCCTTTTTATCAAGGAAATATATACTGCGCTTAAAGAAAACTCCCTGCGCTAGAAGGGCTATTATATATTATTGTCACACGTTCACCAGCAATACGAGTTTTTGCCGCAACACCAATACGATATTTTGAATGAGGTTTCAAGCCGCTTAGAATGTATCCGGGACCTGAACTCATGACCGTCTGAACGCCATCCGGCACGTTGTCGCACATTTCTCTTGAAACAAGTTAATATGTGACTTCGTAGCCGGTAATTTGACCGTTCGGATTTTGTGGTGGTCTCCACGATAATTAAACGCGGTCAGCCGTTGGATAAATTTGAGGTTCCGAAATAACACCAGGCGATGTTGAGAACGTTTGGGAAGTTTGTGCTCGTGACCACGTTGATGAACCGTCTGGATTTGCTGCTTGCACTTCGAATTCCCACTGAGTATAAGGTTTCGAATCAAAAACCACGTAGTTCTGGCCGTAACTCACGTTTCGATAACCCTGGGTCTCGGGACTGTTGTATTTGACAACGTACCACAAGCTGTCGCAATTCCATTCGGCTCAGAGAATTTCGTGGTGAAATTGAAGATAATGTACATGATTTGAGGTATTTTATACTTTTAATTCGCAAAATATGTATAATTTTATTGATAGGATTTTGAAGATGAGGATGATTGTGTTGGTATTAGCATATTTATACTACTGGAGATGCTCGAAGATCAATGTTGAGAACATGTAGTTTCGATTCTCCGTTCTTATACTCAGGTGGTTGACCTCGAACATCTGCTTCAATCAAAAGAACCAATTGAAACTGCCTTCTTGTTGTTACTTTCACACTCAAAGCACTTTATCAACAAACAAAAAGTACTTTCATTTTGAATTCAACGATGAAAACAAACAAACTTGATTTACAACTAAAAAACTACAACTCATCGTATTATTTTTCTAGTAATCCACTTACCGAAAGTAGATGGCGTGTTTGTGCGCCCTTGAATCATCGATAGGTTTACTCTGATGAGCTAACGATTGACGGGCTTTTTTCTTCATCAACTCATCTTCTGCAGACGCATCGTACACTTCCTCCATTTGAGCGGGGTTTTCGTTCGTAATTTACGCGCTGACCGGGTTGATTGAAATACAACCCGAAGAGATTGCTGGATGAGTCAAAGGCTCTTCGAATTAGCGCTGATGGTCATAAGGTTCACTGAAACTTGATGTTAAAGGCATTTTGTTCGATAGACCAGCTTTCGATTTGTCATTTGCTTTTTGAAGTACCGTTTGCACTAATTGTATTATTAGTCACTTGACCTTCCATTCAACAACAATCACTTTCGCAGAACTTCAAAAAAACAAAAACCGTTGAAGAGTCTAATTGATCCGTTAATCCGCATCAATTTGCACGCTCAAATCCACGAATTAGATGCGAAGAAACGGCGACAATTCCGGAACAGGAACGAGGTCAGTGGATCTTCTCGTATTTCCGTTCTGTTCGATTGTTGTTAAGTGGATCGTCGTCGCGAATTCAATTTCGTTTAAAAGCAGCTTATTCTCTCGTCAACATCATCTCTCAATTGCCATAACCGCAAATTCCAGCTAATGGCTCGCTTTCAACTTCTCATTTTTACTTTAATCGGAGGTCTTACTTTCAATGACGCCTTCGAATGTTTGACTTGTAACTCTCATTCCGGAGCCGACGACTCGTTGCCATGTGTTGACGAAGTGGAAGTTTGTGAACCGGGTGTTGAGTCTTGTACGGTTGTCAGTTATGTTTCACGAAACGACAATAAAGCACGTGTGAGAAAATTCTGCTCATCCAGTGGTACAGCCATCTACCAACATCTGCTTTTTTTCAAAGGTTCCGCATTGTGTCAAAATATCGACACGGTAGGGCGAATACATCCAAAAACAAAATTTAATATGTTGTTTGTTTTAGTCTCAAGACAATCGACCGTTTCTACCGGCTTCGAGAAACGATGAAGAATTCCTGGATTCTGTGGCCTCACCCGCTGAAATCGATGTTGGACCACCGGCTTTTCCACAGCCTCCAATTGATGATGAGCAGTCGATACCTCAAACACGTCGTTTTCGTCGCTCGGCCTCACCTCCAGCACCACCGCACAATCACGTAGGCAGAATGGAACGTCTAGTTATTTACGTTCTAAACTTTTAGGTCTCCAGTTTATTGTGTGTCTGTTCAACCGAAAAGTAAGCATATAATCGAAAACGTATAAGACGTCTTTTAGATGCAATAGTGGAACAATTGAAGAGTTGGTGGAACGGTCGATACTTAACCGGAAACCAAAGCATTTGCCCAAGAAACAATCGAATGAAGGACTTCAGAATCTTCGAGTTTAAAAACAGTTCCAAAAACAATATTCTGGGAATCTCGTTAATATTTCTAACCAAAGAATATAAATTAGTTTACACGTTTCATGTCGTTAACTGCTCCAATCAACAAAATATTATACAGTAACCTCAGAGTCTCAAACGGATTCTTTCACTTGGCAATTCGATTTGTTGAAGGAACAAAAGAGAAGGTGCTAATTGTATGACTGAAGTTAGTTAAATTCGTTCATCAAAATGTTCAAAAAATTTGATCCAACAAAAGACGTCACTGGTTCCCAGCAACTGAAGTCATCCGTACAGGTGAGTAATCGACACTGAGTGTTCTCTCAGTTCGTTTTTTGTTTAGAAAGGAATTCGAACAAAACTTGTCGAACAATATCCACCGTTGGCGGATGTTATCGAAACGATTTTGCCGAAAAAGGAGAATTTCAAAGTTGTGAAGTGCAAAGATCACGTCGAGTTGATAACGACCGAAGACGGACAAGTTCAGTTTGTTAAACACCGCGATTTGCCGTACATTCCAAGTTTACGTCTACTCCACAAATATCCGTTCATTTTGCCGCATCAACAGGTTAGTCAGCACAATAACGAGAGTTCTCACGGTCCCATTCAGGTCGATCAGGGGGCAATTCGTCCTGTTCTGAACGGATCGCACATTATGTGTCCGGGATTAAGTGCGAAGAAGTTTTCGTGATTAGCTAATTTCCATGTTTCAGAGTCTCCGGGTGCCCGTTTAGCAGATCGAATCGAAAAAGATCAAATCGTGGCGGTGATGGCCGAAGGAAAAGAACACGCGATGGCAATCGGACAACAGAAGATGAGCAGCGATGAAATTCGCAATCAGAATGCAGGTGCTGCCATCGACAACATTCACTACTTGAACGATGGTTTGTGGCGTCTGTCGACCGTACAGTAAAATCTATTCAGTTTTGTTTAGTTCAATTAAATAAATGAGTGTTTAATGGTTTTGAATAGATGATTTTAATCGTAACAATAACAACTCAACGACAATTTCTGGATTATGAACTAAAGTTCCTGGTCACTCGGTCACGAAGGCCGATTCTAACTCTTGAAGTGGAATTGAAGACGCCAACTTGTGCCCTTTGTTCTAAAGTCGTTGGATTACTCGATTGAAACTACTCGTCGAGGACTGAACTGACCTTCAGCAATTCAATCAACGTTTGTTTTTGCTGATCAGTCAACTCCAGTTTGTAGAGTTGAACGAAGTTTTGGATGCAAGTGTTAAGCGAAAGCGGCATCTCTTCGTCCAAATCGTAACTGCAGAAGTACTGAATAAGCGCATCGACAGCCAACGACGGCAACGTGTATCTTTTGTTGATCATTCCGGTCAAAACATAAGAAATCGGACTCGAAACGGGAAGTCGAGCGATTTTGATCATCGCCGTTGCGGCATGGAACACGGGCAACGAAACTGAAGTCAGAATTCCGCGAATCACGTGAGCGACAATCATCGAAAACGAGTCGGACGTGCACATCGGAAGGAGGATTCCTTTGACGAAAGCCGTGGGCTTGTAAACCGCTTTTTTCAACGCGTTGAATAGATGGACATTCAACTTTCGAAATTCCATAATGTCATCCAAAACTCGCGGCAACAGATAGTAGCGATAGAATCTACAAACAAGCTCTTAATGAACCAAGAATGAAGATTACCGTTCACAAACTTTCGGCGATGCTACCGCACTGAACATTCGAGTTGCATGCAACATCGAGGCAGCGGTATATTTTTCAGGACATGTGATTCTAAACCGAGCATGTTTCTGTATTAAGAACTAAAACTTACTCCAAAATTTGCTCCCAATTCAACAATGCGGGTATCGATTTGAATGCTTTTGGAATTTTCCCACTACGATAGTGAGACATATATTGACCAATTTCTTTGTACATTTGAATCACATTTTGACTCAGTCCGGCGGTTAATGCAGAGTCCAATTCCTCCAACTCTTCTTGTTGCGATTCTGTTCGCGTTCGACGACTTCTCCGACTAACCGTCGATCCACCTCTTCCGCTTCGTATTGCTTCTTCATCGTGCAGATACGATTTCAAACTCGTACGGCTAACAGCGTCGCCGCCTTCAACGTCAGAATCATCGTCTTCAGCTGCTTGATCGCCGAATTCTGATTGTTTTAAGGCGGACCTGCAAAATCAGTATTGGATACAAAACCTAAACTTCAAACCCACGCCAAATCGTCCAATCCCAAGTTAGATTCCTCGACGTCTGCTCGTTGTTCGGCCGCAAGTTTCAGAATCTTCTCACTCATTTTGTCCGGAACATACTATAACGAATCGTACAGTTACTCGTACTTATGTTTAAGTCACCTCATCATCAAGTTTTTGTTTCTTGAGAATTCCACGTGGCTCTCGTTGTCTGGCTACCTTCTCGGTCTCAATTTGAGTTACCAGTGGAGCCGGTTTGGTGACCACATCACCGGCACCAGATTTGATGTGCTTTCGTTTGCCCATTTGCCAAGATTCTAAACTTACGATCATTGAACTCCAGGGTCAATAAAAAGAAATAGAAGAACCAGTCAAGTAACTGATCATTAAAGAAGTCATTTGCTTTATAAGATTATGTTTATTCGAAATATACAGAAGTTTTTATAGAAATCATAAGAAGTATCACATAATGTGTATATTAATCTCCATTGTTAAATACTCGCAAGCAGTGTGTTAATACCATACGAATGAGAATGCAAAACATTAACAATTGACTACCGGACCATAGAAAGTGTTGTGAATATGCGAAAACTCGTTCAATGACACGTAACTTCAGCGCCCGTTTACTTTCCAACAATACGCCGAAAACTCTGAAACAAAAATTTAAGTTAATTTAAGTAAAAGAAGCAGTTACCTGCGTAAATGAGCTTTCTCGACCACTACTCGATGATCCTTCACTCAAAACCCGCAACTGATCTTTGTGCTCGCGTATTTCTGCATCTCGATCGTTGATTTGTTCGTAGAGCTGTCGCATCTGTAACTCGAAGGTTCGTTGCGTTCCTTCTAATGCATCTCGCAAAGACGAACAGTTGCAACAAGATTCTTCAACTGCACGTTCTTTCAGCATCGTTTTGGATCCATCGAGAAGAGCAGTACACTAAACGAAAACCAATCAGTTTCTCTGTTTTCGCTTGAATTCAATGTAACGCTCATTTGCAGGTTCTAGCATATCAAGCGAAGAAACTGCGTAAAAATTTGCGTTTCATAATCTTCGAAGAATTTGACACGAACAATCTTATGAAAGTAAAATTGCTCGCTGTGAAGTCTTCGAGAGTTAATAGAAACTACGTACTTCGTCCTTGTAATATGTGGCTTCACCCTTTGCAAATCGCAGATCCACGGAAAGTTGTTTGATTTTTTGGCGATAGAATTCATCCAACAAATTCTCAGCGTTTTTCGTCACCGGATCAATCGCATCAGCGGCGTTGGTTTGCTCGTGCCTAGTAAGTGAATTGCACATCAAGTTTTTTAACCAGAACTTACCTCCATTTACGCATGATCTCCAATTCGTGTTCCAATGCGGTCATCGTTCCTTCGCACTCGGCTTTCGCTCGATTCGCTTCAGCGACTATTGACCGGACACTTTCGGTCATCATGTTCTGAGGAATTGGAGAAATCGACTTTGTTGCAACGGATTCAGTATTTGAAATCTCACAACTCAACAATGATTTTGCTTTGTTCTCGTCGTTGTTATTAGTCAATGCGGGAGTTGATTGCGCAGACTCGTTAGTTACCACCTGATTTGCATTGGATGTTTGGATTGATATGCTTAACGACAAAAAATGTGTGTAATGCTCAACGAACTACTTACTTTCCATTTTGAAGAGATGATGTTTCTTGTGCTTTTTTGAGTTCTTGTTTCATGTACGAGTTTTCGGCTTCCAAATTCATCACTTTTTCGTTTAGTGTTCGCATATTCGTTTCGTGTTGTTTTTCCATATCGTAAATCTTCGAAGCCATTTCGGAGACCTCGATCACTCTTCTTTCTAACTCTTGCTCTAAAAGTTGTCGTCTTTCTGAGTTCGCTGAAGTTCCCGGAATGTTTGGCGATTGATCGCTCAGATCAACGAAAAGCCGAAGGTTTGCTTCTTTCTGTTTCTAAAACCCATTAGTGATTGAACATCGAGTACAACCGTTTACCTTTTTGCCTTTAGCCGCATGCATTTTAGTCACATCTTCCAAAGTTTGTTGCAGTGCTTCGACTCGTTTAACCAATTGACAATTACGAAACAGCAGACCTTCATTCTCCACTTGAACTTTTCGAATCTCCGTTTCTTTCTCGTGCAACTGGTCACGTTGTCGCGCAGTTTTCTCTTGTTCTTCGATTATTGCATTCTTCAAAACCCCAACTTGTGAACGTACTTTGACGAATTCAGTGGCCAGTCGTTGGTATTTAACGCCGATATCTGTTGTACCGGACGCTGATGACATTCAAACTGAAATTCAAGTTGATGAGAGAAAAAAGCAGAAATAGGAAAAGTATTGAAGCGATTCTTTACGCTTAGAAGGTACAAAGTAAAATAAGAAAGGAGTTTATTCGTTTATAGATTGGGATATTAAAATCGTGTTTACGAACAACTGAGATGTTTTATATCAATTGACGATCATAATTACAGTTAATTGCAACTTATGCTTTGGCTTTGAACAGTGAAGATTTTGATTTACTGAGCTCTTAATTGAATTTTGTTCTTGCAATACGTCGTACATCTCCACGTTCCGGACGGTATTTCAGTTAAGCCAACACAATGCGTGTGATAACCTCGATCGCAAGAATCGCAACACATCATGGCGTCCTGAAAACGAGATGATCAAATCAGAAGCATTCTGAACCTACTTCTTGATCCGGTTTATTGCAAACAGTACACTTCTTGCAATCCGCACAACACCAACTGTACGCGCGAACTACGCGTATCATCTCCAAGGACATGTCGAGGCATTTGGCGTGCATATGAGTTTGACATTGACAACATCGCAGCAAACGTTCCAACAAACTCTCGCCCTCGTCACAGGATTTGCAGAACGAACATGTACGCATGGCCTAAAAACGAGAACATAAAAACCAGAAATGCTCGGTATAAGAAAGACATGTGAAAGGACGACTAAGCGATAGTGAACAATGAGTGCCCAAATTCACATCTAATGACCATCACCGTGCCAATGACTAACCCAACCGTCGACCATTAGGGCGTCCATCAAATTCACACGCTAATGCCCTTGTTCGAACTAACCACGAAAAACGAGTTTAATTACAGGAATCGACTATTTACAACTACCACATACTCTAACTGATACCCATCAAAAAGATGCATGTTAACAATCGTGCAAGAGCTATGTTAGAATTCCCGAAGTATCAACCCAAAAAATGTGCACGCACAAATGTTGTGTGCAAAACAAAAAAGGTCTACGAAAATTTAAACTTAATCCTCGGCTAACTGTACATTTTTTTCAGCGTTACTTCTTCGACCCGGTCCTCGACTCGTCTTCGGCGTTTGAGGTTCGGAAATCGCTAGAATTGTTATTGGAACGACCTCCTAAATTTTCATTCATTGGTTTCTATAAACGAGTTAATATTCAACTTGTTTGGTTTTTTCCAACGCGGCGATTGCTCGTTCTTGTCGCATAAGTTCTTCATCGGTGACACGAATCGGCAGCGGCGAAGCTTCACGTTTAGGCGGAAATAAGTGAGACGTGTCAAGAACGGTGTTGAGTGGAAGTCTCCGAAGAGCGTCAGCAGAGAATCTAAAATAAACATCAACAACATTGTTTCGCTGGTTGTCTTACATCTTCACGGTCTCCTGATATTGCAGCGGATGCAAAGCTACTGGATACAAAGGTGAACGTGCCGGTTGGACTTCGACTTTGGCGCGTTTAGCTGGACACTGCACCACAGACGTCTGACTGTCGTAGTAGAAACGTCTTTCCGTTTGTCGCGAATGCTGATATTCACGATTCACTTCGAAACAGTTTTTGATGCACGCCTTCCGCAGTTCCGCCAATTTTGTCGGGTCCATCGGTGCTGGTGTTTCAGGAGCCACAAACGCTGAATCCACCCAATGAGTCTGAGAACAAAAAATGAACTTACGTTGCGATACAACCGGCGGAGTCATCGAATCCTCCGGAATCTCGCTGATGTTGCTGTCTTCCGGCGCGATTCCCAACACGTCCTGGAGACCCGTTGGATGAGTGGTCGATGGCAACAATTCCATTTCGATTTATCGAGCAAATTTGATGAGTTGTTCTTCAACGAAATGAATAAACCCAAAAAAAGCTGAAGCTGTCGACCGAGAACGAAAACTGCGCCCAACTTGCAGCAAACGAGGAAAAATTTGAACGACAAGTTTCTTGGTCGTAGAAACTGAACGTTTTCGTTGAATTGAACAGAAAACCAACTACTTTGTTGTAGTGAGTTTCAACAAAGTTTATTGCACTTTTTGTAAAAACTTCGATTTCACTTCTTCGAACAACCACGACCCTGAAGTCTGTAAAGTTTATTCGAAACGAAGAATAATCAAATTCCACAATCAACCATTAGTCATCGAGAACAAGTCGCAGAAAGATGGATTTACAGGTCGCCATAGCAACTTAAGAGTTTTTGCTTGGAAACCCAATTCGATTCTTTGGGTCATTGCGATGTCCGGCGAACTGCCGTTTGCGTCTGAAAGGCGTCACGAAATCAACGATCGTCTTGGACAACTGGAAAGACGCTTAGAAAAGGCCCAACAAGCTCGGGTGAGTAACGACGATGCTATTGTTGGATTCAGATTTCAGGATGATTACTTGAAGTTTCTAAAAGAAAGCCAAGCAGAGGTCCCCGAAATAAACCAACAAAATCAAGTTGATAACTTTTGTTCGATCGTTTGTAACAACTGCAGTTTAGATCGGACATCGTAATCGTTCAGTATCTGCAGCTCCGTCTTTTCGCGGGCGAAGCACGTCACGACCAAGTATTTTACGACGTTTGGAAACCAGTCAGTACTTCTGGAATTCACACGACCGAATGCCCAATAATAACGCCTTATCTTTATTGACTACTTCTGATCACATGCCAAGGTAAATGGATGCAATACTTTGAATTAACTTTGTTTAGTGGTGTCGCTTTACAATCCGATATCAAAAAATACTCGTTTTTATTCCGCCATCAATATGACTTCTTACCGAGCGCTTTTTGGTAAGAATCGATATTGTTTAGCTTCTTATAATGAGATTTTGGGTGTTGATCCGACTGCTGCTCCACTTCGTTTCAACACGAGTTCCGACGGTGATGAAATGGAAACTGAAACAGCTCAACAGAACAACTATGTAGTGAATGAGAATTTCCAAATTGGGTATCCACTGATTGCTGATGAAAATGTTCGAACCTCAATGATCATCGATTACGGCACAGCGCCGCTGGAGTCGTACGATTTTTGGAACATTTCCTACTCTTACGTTTTGAATTGTGGTGCCGAAAATGCAATCTACGAACTCGATTCTTGTTTAGCTCGTTTGAATTTGGACTCAGTGAAGAAGGTCGAGCAATTGTACGCCTTGTCTCTTAAACACGAACAAAAGCGGTAGTTGCTCGATCATTGGTTGAATGGTAACAATCCTGAGTTTCGAGGTTTGAGGTTTCCATTCAGATATGTAAAGAATGGTCATTACAACGAAGCACTCTCTTGGGCTCTTCGCTCTGAACTTTCCGATTTGATTAACTTGGTCTCAAACAAAATGCTCTCAACATTCAATGCCGAGGTCATCAGTCAATTGCGAATCTTCGACGCAACTTCGACCATGTTCCTCAACTATCCAAATCTGCTTCTCCAACGGTTCTATCAATTTCGTCGTTTTCTCGTTCGAGGACAAGCAAGCGAAGTGGCCGGGAAACTTTACGAGTTGGTGATTTCTGGAATGGCACCAATTGCCTTCCAAGTTGTTAGATCCATCCACCACGGATTTCATTCAGGTACGTACTTAAGATTTTGGATTGTAACACTTTTATTATTTAGGTTCCCGAATTAGATCGAGACTCAATTTACGATCTAATGAAAGCGGTCAACAACTTCGAACTTCAAAACGCGATCATTCATCCGTCCAAAGCAGCTGATAGTCCACACACCGTAGAGTTGCAAACCAAAATTAAGTTTCTTCGTCAAGCTCTTTGTAGTGCTTTGGCGCTAAGATCGTTGTCGTGAATCGTCTGTTTAAATGATCATATTGTTGTTTTACAAAAGTTTTCATGAAGTAAAAAGTGTTTTATTATCTCAACACAATTGATATGATCTAAGAACGGAGGAATAACTTAGACAATTAGAGCGCAACTTTAAGTCAAACAGGGTTCTACGATTTCGATCGAACATTAGAGTACGAAAATATACCTATGATTGTATTGAATTACATAGCTGTTTAGGCCAATGGATTGCGGAACTTCTCTCCATCGTAAACCGCTTTATTTCCGAGTTCCTCTTCAATAAGAAGAATTTGGTTGTATTTCGCTTTTCTGAATTGTTCAACTGTTATATTACTACTCAATTTGCACAGCTTACCGTTTACTTCGACATGGGGCACCAGTTTTGATCTAAAAGACAGGGAAAGTTAATTGATGTTCCAATAAACGTACTTGTTCGGTCGACAATCCAACAACAAGATCAGCAATGAAGGTGTCTTCAGTCTTGCCAGAACGATCCGAAACCATTACACTCCAGCCGTTTTCACGCGACAATTTGGCCGCTTCAATTGATTCCGTAATCGTGCCAATTTGGTTGTCCTAAAAGACAAAAGATATACACGATACACGAGTACTTTGCAAAAAAACTTTAACAGAAGACAATTGCACGATTTCTTCTCAATTGCTTGACGAATACGTTTCGAGTTTGTGACGGTGAATTGTCACCAACTAATTGGATTGAAGTCGAAGTCAAAAGTTTGGACCAACTGAAAAGCAAAATGGTTGTTGTTTTTTCAAAATGACTAACTTGTCCCAATAATCCTTATCAAATGCGTCTTCAATTGAAACAACCGGATAATCTTTGATGAAACTCTTGTAAAGATCTCCGAGTTGATTGCCATCAATCCATTTCGATGAGTTCGACTTTTCGTTTTTAAAGTCCAAATCGTATTTGTCGTCCTTGTAGAATTCGGAAACAGCAACGCCCATTCCGATTGTCACTTTACCAGTGTAACCGGCCAAAAAACGGAGGTGTTCAACAAATCCAAAACTTCTTTGCAATCTTGAATGTTTGAAGCGAAACCTTTTTCGTCATCAACTGCGGTAGCATCCAATCCGTAGCGCTCTTTGATCTCCGCCTATACAGTTGCTTCAAATTCATTACAACAATGTAAAATCAAACCTTAAGATAATCGTAGATCTTCGAACCCATTTGCATGGCTTCGCGGAAATCTTTCGCGCCAAGTGAAAGAATCATGAACTCTTGCATGGCGAGTTTGTATCCGGCGTGAGATCCACCATTAATGACATTGAATGCTGGAACCGGAAGAACAACCTTTGATGTTCCGACCAACTTTGCAATGTATTGATACAATGGGACTTTGCTATGCACTGCGCCAGCCTTGCAAACAGTCGTCGAAACAGCCAAAATTGCATTTGCACCCAAATTTTCTTAAAAAACCAAATGTTGATCGAACAAACAATGAAACAACCTTTGTTTTCAGTGCCGTCCAATTCATTCAGGAAGTTGTCAATGACCGCTTGTTCGGTGACTTGCAAGCCCTTAAGTGCAGGTCCGATCTTTTTGTTGATGTTCAACAGAACCGTCGAAACTTTTTTTCCGTGATAAACGGCAGCTTTAAAGGTGCCTCCTGTAAACTTGAGGATCAAATAAGGAAGAGAAACCGAATTTACCTGTGCTCGTGGTCACTTCGACTATAACGGCCGGCCAGTGGCGCCTATTGCAGATTACACGGGCGACAACACCAGTGATTGAACTAGCTGGGACTCCTTGAGAAGCTGAAAAAGATCGACGTTTATTCACAAATGAAACGCGCAGCAAAAAAACAAAGTCATCGACGTCCGATGCAATTCGCTGCTCGAAGAGAAGAAACGGCCGCCGCTCTCAAATCAAAATGTTTTGTCCGAGGGGCACAAATATGAAAGAAAAAAGTACGTGGTCGGAAGGTTTTTTGCGTCAACAAAATTCCCACCATTCGAACAGTAAAAAAGTTTGTTCTGGATCGGAAAAACGATCTTTAGCCGCAGGTCCATCAACAGTGTTGTTTTTAAGTGCAAAAGAAGCAACAGCAACTCCTTCACCCAAACAGTCCGATTGCATAAAAACGAGCATTAGAAATCGAAAGAGCAAACTGCCGATCAAATGAAATGGCAAGAGAAAAACGCTTGAACGATTTGCCCTCAAATCGAGTTGTTTCGGAGACCTTGTGGTAAACAAAAAAACCTTGTAAATTCAGTTCTGATGGCGTTGTAATCGACAAGTAAGAAACATTGTCCCGTTCATGGATCTCAATTTGCCTCGGTGATAACAAAAAGAAGTGGACTGACTTTCGACAAAAGGTTGTGGCATAGAAATTGTTTCACGAAAATACATGCCCTTATATCATAATATAAGCCCTCTAACTACACAAATTGATGTGAAACGCTTAAACCAAAAGCCTTGAAATGGTTTCACTTACAACTTTGTTCTTGTTTCCGACTAGTGTCTTCCAATAGTTCCTGATCACGCCTCGATGACTCCTAAAGACAAACTCTTAACATCAGTGTTAACGGTTTAACTTACAGTAGCCAATGCTCGTGGCTGAGACGCCACGTTTTTGGACAGTAAGTCCAGTTTTTTGTTCGGATGTGGCATCCTAAAAATATACCATTAAAAACGCAATTGCACGGAAAACAATTGCACGACAAAAAAACAACGCTATGCGAATGTTTTGCCCTTAAAAAGAGAAAACAACATGCCGATCGTTCGGCAGATGACGTAAACTCGACTGTTGCATTCGCGGTGATTGAGACGCAAAGTAGCTTTCAGGTCGCATACAAAAACAAGCACAACATTCGAAGTTGTTGCATAAGAAAAGTATGAAGTACAGAATTTAAGCGGGAAAAACTCAGTATGATAAGATTGTTGCCAAATATCATTTGGGCTCCGGCGATTTGCTCCGCGAGAAAGTTAAATCGGGATTGAGAACTTGAGTTTCAATTAATCAGATAATGGGATCCGATGACTTCGAATTGCCCAATCCCAGGCATTGTGGAAGACTGATAATCGTTAGTGTCAATGATCAGTTCCTCAGTGGCTTGTTAAATTGAGCTGTTTGTGGTTTGAAGCGACTTCCATGAAGAATTAAAAGACGGTTTTTGAGCTGATTGATGACATTTGCGATAGTCGTCAAATTCAATTGATATCGTTGAAATATGTGGTTGACGTCGAGGAGTGACAGTAGCCGACGGAGTTGACCGTTTTGGCCGTAGCATTAAACAATTAAAACGACCATTTGCAACAACAGCAGCTCTGCTGGCTTTTGCCGTTTTGTCCGATGAGTTCGATTGCGCAGTTGCCGGAGCGCCGTCTATTGTCATTGCCTATGTATTCGTTCGCAAGTATTGGAGTTGGCGGGTTTGTTGAAAACGGAAATCTTCAAATTTTGCTCATGAAAAAACGCAGTAATCTCTACCTTGATTGCAACTTTCCAAGTGAGTGAACTCTGTTTCAAACGAATCGATTTCTGACGGTTCACCCATTTCAATATATTAGGGTGGGGAGAAAGTTTTCGGACAGTTGCATTATGCCAAAAGACCAAAATTTTTGTCCAATTTTTTGTTTTTGTTGGTTGTTTAAAGCTTGTGAGTGTTAAATCGTCAATTTGCAATGAATTTGAATCGCGAACAAGTTCGATTGTTGCTCCATTACGATTTCGTACACGGTTCGTCAATCAGCAACGCGGTTCATCGAATTTGTCTTGCTTATGGAGAAGGGACAGTCACAAGAAGTACAGCAGGAAACTGGTTTAAGCGATTCAGAGAAGAAGGAGCCGAATTCAAAGACAAGAAACGAACAGGACGACCACCAAAGTTGTCGAAAACTGCCGTTATTCAAAAAATTGAAGAGAGCCCATCAATAGCTTCGCGAATGCTTGCTTACGAGTTCAATTGTGATCACAAAACAGTTCTCAAAGTACTCCACGATCATGGAAAAATATGGAAACTGTCGCGTTGGGTTCCTCATTTGCTCACGGCAAATCAAAAAGAGAAGCGTGTTCAAATTGCTCAACAACTACTCCGTCGACAAGCACGCTCTTCGTTTTTGGATAACTTGATCACAATGGACGAGAAATGGGTTGCTTTACGTAATTCATTTCGCGGCCATTAGTGGTTAAGTGAAGGGCAAGCAGCTGATAAAATTCCAGTTCGCGATTTTCGACAAAAGAAAGTGAGTTGCACATTATCTTTTTGTTCAAAACTTGTACTCAGGTTATGATATCAGTTTTCTGGAGCATTCATGGAGTTTACTATTGGGAATGCTTGGAACAAGGGCATACAATAAACGCGGAACGCTATTGTGAACAACTGGAACGACTGAATCTCGCACTTCTCGATCGTGAATCTTCCGTCCTCTTACATCACGACAATGCTCGGCCACACATTGCTCAAATCACTCAAAAGAAAATTCAAGAACTGAATTGGGAACTGATTCCGCATCCACCGTACAGTCCGGATATCGCACCTAGTGACTATCATCTCTTTCGATCAATGGAACATTTTTTGCGTGATCGTTCGTTTGATACAATTGACGAAATTCAAATAGCAATCCAACAGTTTTTCAACTCAAAAACTAGCGATTTCTACAGGCGCGGCATCCTGAACTTGATTGATCGTTGGGAAGTGGTTGTAGCATCTAATGGCGATTATTTTGAAGATTAAATACTTAACTCTGATCTTCAATTAATTAAGACATTAATCCTCCAACAAAAACAAAAAATTGGACAACAATTGACATTTTTGGAACAAAAATTTTAGTCTTTTGGCATAATGCAACTGTCCGAAAACTTTCTCCCCACCCTAATAATAATCGAATACAAAGAGTTTTTAGCTATTGCTCGCGAGTCCTTCAAGAAATAGGCATAAAAATGATCTTTGATGGAGTTCTTATGTTTCGACATTTAAAAACAACTCCGTTTTATAAAGACACTTTGATTTGTATATCGTTCGCTACTTGAAACCCGACGATAAATTTAAATTCAAGACAACACCTTGTTCAAATGAGGCTGCATTAGCTAGCGGTTAACACGATAACAAAAGCTGCATCAATACTTTTTGCTAATCATTAGGTACAGTGAACAAATTAAAGAGTTTCCGAGTAGCGAAATTCGCAAGTTCCATCATACGGTTCTCGAGCCATTGATGCAATGAAGACAAGTCGTCATGGTTTGGAAACTTTGAAATCAATTTATGCTACTTATATGGTAAATATATTCTTGCATTATAAACTTTAATCTTAGTTCGTTTACTTCATGAAAACTTTTGTAAAACAACAATATGATCATTTAAACAGACGATTCACGACAACGATCTTAGGGCCAAAGCACTACAAAGAGCTTGATTGACGACGATGAAGAGTAAGTTAAGTGTATGAAAGAAGCGATCAAAGTGTTGATGCCCAAAAAACTGCGAACTCTCTTTGTCAACATTCTCATTCACAGTAATCCGGCGCATCCAAAAAAGTTGTGGGAGATGTTCAAAGACGATTTGAGCGAAGATTTTAACCGACACTTGAAAGACAAAATCATAGCGATCGCACAAGCATACAAACGAATCGACACACTTCTTCAACGTCTAAACAAGTCGATCAACGACTTCCCATCAATGGATGCAGTTGAGAACATTGACGAGATTGAGGACACAATCGATCACGATCAGGAATTGGAAGCCGCAAAAGAATTATACGAGACGTTGAACGCCAAACAAAAGATAGTTATCGACAAAGTCCTGGACGCTCTTTTCAACTCCCAGAATGACGGCAAACCGAAATGTTTCTTTGTAGATAGTCTAGGTGGAACAGGAAAAACGTACGTCTACAAAACCCTGTGTCATTTCATCAACGAACACAAAAAATTTTTAACATGTGCTTTCACGGTAATTGCAGCTTTATTGTTACCGGACGGACGAACATGTCACAAAACTTTTGGTCTGGGAGTGCCGCTTGATCGCAATTCACATTCGAACTTGACAGCGACAAGTCGTGCCGGTAAAATGCTGATGAATGCTGATATCGTTATTTGGACGAAGCACCGATAGCTCCACGATACGCACTCGAAATCGCCGACCGGAAACTCAGAGAATTGATGAGAAGCAGTTTACCATTTGGAAGTAAAATCATGGTCCTTCGAGGCGACTTTCTACAAATTCTTTCGATTTTGAAATACGGCACAGTCAGCGAGACGATCAATTTGTCCATTTGTTCGTCAAGTTTGTCGAAGCGCTTTGAGCAGTTGAAACTGACCAAGAACATGCGAACGAAACCAAACGAAGTTCAATTCGCTGATTCTCTCAAACAAGTCGGAGAAGGAACTTTGAACGATGCAAACGAACTGATCCAGCTGCCATCCCATTGCTTAGTCCAGCAAAACTTGGAGAAAGAGATCTTCCGCGTGTTAATAGAAAAAAAGAAGTTCAATGAAATGGGCAACTCGGCGATTTTGGTGTCGAAACACATTGGCGTAAACGAATCGAATGAAAAAGTCTTGAATATGTTAGAGGGTCAAACAAAACCTTATCTCTCAATTGACACTGCCATGGATGCCGAGAACTGTGATGATCAAACTTTGCTGCTACTGGAGTATCTGAACATGATTGAAGAAGGTTCACTACCGCCTCACAAATTAGTACTCAAGAAGAACGCCGTCGTGATACTGATCCGCAATTTGTCGCAAGAAGACGGTATATGCAATGGAACTCGAATGTTGGTTGTGGCCATGAACGATCACTCTATTGAATGCGAAATCTTAACCGGACATCACGCAAAAGAACGACACATCATCCCTCGAATCAACAATACGATCGATTACCGTGGAATGTTCCAACTGAACCGCAAACAATTTCCATTGAAATTGGCCTTTGCAATGACAATCAACAAGAGTCAAGGCCAAACATTCGAACGAGTTGGACTGAACCTCGAACACCAAGTCTTCGAACATGGCCAATTGTACGTCGCTTTGTCAGAGCACGATCTTGGGATTCAGTCAAAGTTTTTGCGCCGTCAACAGACCAACAAAACCCAACAGGCTGTTTAGTTAAGAACATCGTGCATCGGGAAGTATTCAAACGATTGTAAGAACAATTCGTATAACAACAACATTTCATTGGCAAAAAACGCAGAGTTCATGAACGAAAATAAGTTTGTTTGAAAGAAAGTCCATGGCCTTCGGGCGTGGCAAGGACGCGATTTTTTCGCGTAAACGACCGGATGCAGTGGACAAAATCGAATATTCGGTAAGCAACTCGATTTGATGCAATTTACAAGTTTATTCGTTTCAATCAACTATTAATACAATGTGAAATAAGAGGCAGGTTGGATTAAATGATAAGTTGATGCGAACACTTCGACCTCTGTTTCCATTCGCTCCGGTGTTGAGCGATTTGTGGCCATGACGTTCCCATCGTGCGCTCCAAGTCTTTTCGCCATCTATCAGCAGGTCTTCCAAGTGGACGTTTGCAATCAAATGGTCGCCAAAAAGTGGTTTTGGTCGTCCATCGATTGTCATTCCGTCGTGCCACATTTCCGGCTCATCTGAGTTTTCTTTGAAGAGCGTCTTCCACTGCATCTTTGAATTGATGCAATTTTGTGATTTTTCAGGTCCAATTATTGCCGATCTGTCCACCCGTTTAGCACCGAAATTTTGATCTCGGTCACGTACGTTTTCGAGTTATCTTTGCGATCTGCACATTTCGATTCCAATTTCTCAATTCCTCAACGTGTGTTCGAACGACCGAACTTTTGGATGGACAGCAGGAATGAAACGGTCAGTTTGTTGCTAAGCGATTTGTTTACAATCGTATCTTAGGTCTACATCTTCAACTAAATGTTTGCACTCGCCGAATTCTGCTCCTCATCAATACACAACGATCTCTCATGGTATTTGAATTGATGTTCAACATAACCAATGTGGTTTTGTTTCAGCCCGTCTTTTGACTTTATGTACCAATGGATCGACGAGAACATTATGAACCGTTACCACGATCGTCAATGTTATTTGTCTACAGAAATTGCTGCTGCGGATCTATTCACATTCGTGTCGTACACTCATTGTCTACTTGAGATTGACCGACCGAATTTACGAAAGACAACAAAATTGAAATGGTTCGTTTAGTTTTTGTTCATCTTCTTCATCAACATCGTTGCAGACTTTAACGATTGACTACACGATAAGCGTATACAATTGATCATCGACTAGCTTCCTTTTCCTCACAGTTGCACACTTGAAGAGCCGCGTCACAACCTGAACCACAAATTCGCTCATCAGACCGTGTCTCCATCTTGGGTCCCGGCTTGCCCGTCTACATCTCAAAAGTGTGCGAAGGTTGTGACGTTGGATCCGAAATTTTCTCTCTTTCTGCTTTACAAAAGCGAGTATTGAAATATGGGTATGAAGATGAAAGTCCGGTATTTGATGGAGAGATAATGAAAAGAAATTGGTTTTGATTAGGAAATATAAACTGCTTGAGCAAAGAGATGTATTGGTTTGTTATGGTCGAAAGAGATCGTTGAAGTTGTTTTTGGAAATCGACACAGCAAATGGTCGGTTTTGTATGTGATGAAAAGAAAGTGTTTGACAATTGAAATAGTTGAATTGTTTTGTAAATAAATGATGTCAATGATATGTGCTAGTTGAAGGGGATTGTGCCCGAGTCTCTGCACGAAAACAGTCGCTTTCTTCATTGTGGCGTTTTGTTGGCGTTCTTTGGCGAGTAGATTCGGGCGGGAAATCGAGGGTATTTAGTCATGTTTAATGATGTTTTTGTGAAAGATAGTTGGATTTTGAAGCTTTATTTGCTGAATTTGTGAAGTGCTAGGTGGTTGTTTCGTGCTCCAATTTTTAGAATTTGATCGTTTGAAAATTAGTGCGCGTTCTCTCAACTATCCAATAAATTTATTTTGCGGCTCGAACCAAAAACATACGCTTGAGATGTTCTATATTTCAATTCGTTTCCTATATCGTACAACAGCAACAATAATAACAAGAGATCATCGCTGGTGTGTAGCGAAGGTTGCACGCAGTCGTTTCCATCGCGGTGTTGTTGCAACGTCTTTCCAATCTTCGTGGCTCTCGACCATGGATTTAAAGTCGTCGGCATATCGCGTTCTTGGGCGGCCTCTTGGTCTTTTCCCGTTGGGTGTCCATCGAATGAGTTTGGTATCTTATCGGTTTTCGTGTTCTCGGCTCATGATCTTTTGCGCGTAGTCCCATTTTCGAATTCTTGATGCAATCACGACGTCGTTGAGTCCAGTTTGTTGTCGAATCCACTCGCTCGGTCTCTTGTCTTTGAGCCGGATGCTGAGAAAGCGCCGTTCCATTGCACGTTCGCATCGAAATAGTCGTGTTTTGGTGATCTTCGTAAGGCTCCAGACTTCGCAGCCGTAGAGTAGCGTCGGGAGAACGACTTGTTGAAAGTATCGGTGTTCGCTTGTTCGTGAGCAGCAATCTTGAGCGGTTGAACGCTGACCACGCGGCTCCAATTCTTGTACCAATTTCGTGCTTGTGATCTTGCGGAGGCGTAGTTTTGTGGCCCAAGTAGACGAATTGATCGACTCGTTCGATTGGTTCACCGTCGTATTCCAGCGAAACGTTTGGGCTGACAAGTCGTTTCTTTTCATCCAGTTTTCTCGGGACATCCATTTTGTTATCCCAACATTGATCTTAAGTCCAACTTGTTCGAATTCCACCGCTATTTCATCGAGCATTGTTTGAAGTTCGGTCGGCGTTGAGGAAAAAAGCCAAATCATCAGCGTATGCAAGATAACGCAACTTTTCGGCTCCAATTTCTATCCCGCGCGTTTCTCCCTCCTCCAAATACTCAAAATTAAAAAAAGAATCACTTCAATCCGCGCCTCATTAACCAAGACCTTAGGTCTGCGGCCGCTCAACACTCAATTATATCTATTCAGGTGTCTAAGTTTTGTCGATTTCTTCAATTTCTTTCGCTTAATTATTCACAAATTTGCGCGTGTTTAAACTTTTATGAATAACTTTGTCATTTTTAGGCATTGACCAATACCATGGAGTTGATCATTGACTTACAAGATCACACCGGCAAGTCTCATCGAAAAGTACTATTGAAGTTCGGAGATGAGGTTTTTTTTTAACTCCTTTGAATGCTTTAAAACTACTACTGCTTTAGGCGACCGTCGAACAACTAAAAGATCAAATTCAGTCTACGTTCCAAATCCCAGTGAACAAACAAGAAATCTTTTGTGGTGAAGAGCGTGTTGACTTGTTTGGTTCGAATTCTCTTCTATCTCAACTCAACTTGAAGCGCGTGGACGCGTTGATTGTGGTAAGTCATTTATAATGAGTAGGCTAAAATTGTTTTTAAGAATTAAAGCAAAAATTGTTTTTGGAAATGTTGTCTTACCAATTGGTAACTAAAATTTCGTGTTTCAGAAACATGCGCAGTTACCAAATTGGAACGCGTACCTGGAAGAAGTCGAACGAATTCGACGAATTACAACGTCCCAAGCGACAAGTCGGCGGAAGGGTATAGCAATTAGAGCCCGTGAACAAGTTTGTTTTATATGCAAATCAGGCGTGAAGTAGAGTTTTAGTTGTCTCCGCTTGATGATTCCGACTTTTTCGTTGCGTATTCCACTTTTCTCAGTCAGCGTGAGGACATCGACGCCGAAATCAATTATCTTGTGCACAACTCCATGAAGTACCTAAAACGTTCCGTCGACGCCTACTTTGCTCAACATTTCAGTGGTCATGAAGTGAAATTGGTCGACAAGCCGAAGGATTTGGGCGGAGTGCAGGTAAACAGCTTTTTCAAAAACACTTTAATGTGCCCAATTCTTAGTTGGGTCTATTTGTGTTTGTAAAGGAATCGTCAAGTGGACTGACCAACAAATATTACGCCAAAACAACTGGAAATTTGCCAAAAGTCGAGTTTGCTCCCACTTCTAAACAGACGATTGATTTGCCGGAGCTATTTGTTTATCATTTGCTGAGCTTGTTTGGCGTTGGTGCAGACGAAGTGCATATTGTCCCGGACACTACTAAGTCTGAATACGTGTATTTGGCCACAAAGCTGAGTAAAGGCCAACAATTTGTCCAACCCAAGTAATATTCGTTGAATTTAGTTGACGACTTTTGCACAGGTTCCGGTAAAACACTCAAAACTGGGCGAAAGTGTGCACCTTGAAGGTAAGATTGCGCCATCTTTTTGTTAAATTATGGCGAATTTCAGCGTGCGTGCCGAAGCCCGTAATGACCGCGGAATCACGAAACAGTTGGAGTTGCTTCAAGGACTGCTTTGCCTGAATGACCTGTTCGAAAATTCAGGAAACTACGGCATGGTCGAACGACAAGATGATAGCGCGAAAGGCTTAGTGCAAGAGCCAAAAATAGTGGACTTTAAAGTAAGTGTCTTTATCTACAGCTTCAAAAACTTGTCAATTTTAGGCGAATGCCAAAGGAACACCAAAAATATCCAAGTCCAGACAGGACACTTCGCACTTTGAGAGCTACATTCTCAAATGGAAGCTGTTAGAGAATGTTGAAAATGGCAAACAAGTGGTGCTGGACAACGACGCCATCAAAGACAATGCAAACGTTGATAAGAAGGAATTTGAGAAGTACACCACGGGAATCAAAAAAGTCTTGTGCGACTTTAACCGTGAGTTTCTCCTTTTCAATTGCTCCCTACGTTTGTGCTTTAGCCCGGAAGTCGGAGGCGGAACAATAAAAGCCAGCAAAGTTTTGAATGGAATTACTGGTTGGTCTGAATCTCTTACTCAATCTCATTGTAAATTTTTGATCTCTTTGTTTACGGGTGTTGTCTTTGCATCTTTAAATCTTATCTATAATAAGTTGTTGTTGCATTATCAAAAGTACATTGAATAAAACAGTGCCTCAATTTCTGGTTCGATGCTTTCAGTTGAATTGTATCAATCTCTTTGGCCAGTTAGTTCTAATTTAGTAGCGGATGATTAAAGAGCAATGTCCAAACACAGTTTCGAAAACGCTCGTCTTAGAACCGATCAAATTTCCGATCGTTTTAGTGGCCGCTTCCGAGAAGAGTAAATTTTGGAGCCGCCTACAGTTCACGAGTCAACTCTCAAAGCCAACCTGCAATATTCGCGTGCGTACGCCCATAAAATGACCATTTTAACGATCTTTTTGCACTTTTTAACTCCAGGAAATTTGGCCACCAATGTAGCTGTTGTAGCCAAGTGACAAAGACTGTGGACTAGAAAGTAGGGCTCGCCTTCTAGTCAGTAGTTCGAATCCTTGGTCCCGCAAATTGTACAGTCCGAAAGTAAACTTACATCTCGCAGGAGGAGCCCCCTCTTTTCAATATGCTTCCCGGATTAAAAAAATGTAAAATCTCCGGGAGCTGTTGGTTTTTGCTAAGATTTACAGTGATTTTGCTTCCTCAGAAGTGGGGCAGTCATTTTGGGTGGAATTTTTGAGTGAATTTGAAGCAGATCAGAAGTGTTTTCTCATGTTAGAGCTGCATAATAAGGAAAAATTTGAACGACAAGTTTCTTGGTCGTAGAAACTGAACGTTTTCGTTGAATTGAACAGAAAACCAACTACTTTGTTGTAGTAAGTTTCAACAAAGTTTATTGCACTTTTTGTAAAAACTTCGATTTCACTTCTTCGAACAACCACGACCCTGAAGTCTGTAAAGTTTATTCGAAACGAAGAATAATCAAATTCCACAATCAACCATTAGTCATCGAGAACAAGTCGCAGAAAGATGGATTTACAGGTCGCCATAGCAACTTAAGAGTTTTTGCTTGGAAACCCAATTCGATTCTTTGGGTCATTGCGATGTCCGGCGAACTGCCGTTTGCGTCTGAAAGGCGTCACGAAATCAACGATCGTCTTGGACAACTGGAAAGACGCTTAGAAAAGGCCCAACAAGCTCGGGTGAGTAACGACGATGCTATTGTTGGATTCAGATTTCAGGATGATTACTTGAAGTTTCTAAAAGAAAGCCAAGCAGAGGTCCCCGAAATAAACCAACAAAATCAAGTTGATAACTTTTGTTCGATCGTTTGTAACAACTGCAGTTTAGATCGGACATCGTAATCGTTCAGTATCTGCAGCTCCGTCTTTTCGCGGGCGAAGCACGTCACGACCAAGTATTTTACGACGTTTGGAAACCAGTCAGTACTTCTGGAATTCACACGACCGAATGCCCAATAATAACGCCTTATCTTTATTGACTACTTCTGATCACATGCCAAGGTAAATGGATGCAATACTTTGAATTAACTTTGTTTAGTGGTGTCGCTTTACAATCCGATATCCTACCGATGACTAAACGTTTGCGCGAAATTGGTGCAAATCTTAAGAACATGCGTGAATATCGTTTGAGCATTCCATCCGATGAATATTTTCGGTATTTGATAGATCTATTATGTTTGTATTGGTATTTGCAGTAATGTTCGACCTCAACTACAAAGCTCTCCAACTTGGTCGTCCTATTACGGACACCCACAAGAAGCCGATTTGCCGTCTTTAGCTGAAATTCGATGTCGTCTGCTAAATCTTCAGTTTACTGTTGAAGAACGAACTCGAAAAGCGTTAACTGAACAGAACTTTCCACGTCAAACAACCGCTACAAAACCAGCTCTAATCGACTCCCAGCTACTGAAAACCAAGAAATCAAATGAATTGGTCGAAGAACTCAAATCAATGGTTGCAAATCAAATCGAATCCAAGGTTATGAATTCGAACGTACAACAAAAGACTTCAAATCCACTTGAAACATCAAATCCAACGGTTTCATTTTCGGTCCAACAACCCAAATGCGACGAAATAAATCAATCCAATGATCTAAAAGCGAACATTCAGCTACCCACTCAATCAACAGTTGAAGCGACTGAAGCTCCACCAATCATCTCCAATACTCGTCAAATTGTGTTTCGTGGTGTGGAGCCAACGAATTCAGTCGCCCAAGCGTCAAACCCAATTGAAGAACAAAAATCGAAAAGCGGTTGTTATTCAAAGAATTCTGTAGTTTTACAATTGAATTTTAGATCATTCGAAGGACAATTACAATCGAATGTTGGATCTATTGCGACCCAAATCTTTGCAGATTTCTTCAGATAGCGATTCGGACCAAGATGTTCGCTTGAACTCGACTGCTGGTCCTGTGGCCAAAACTAGCATCGCAGAGAAGGAGAAGTATGTATCATGATTGTTTCTTTCGATAACAACCTTAAAACTCATCATATTTCAGAAGCCTCTCTACGATCCCGGCTCCAACAAATACCAACACAGTTCAACTCTCATCGCCTCCTTCACGTATTCAACAGCCCTCCGTTCAACATTCATCTGCTGTTTTAACACGTCCACTAATTGCCAACGTTGGAAAGGACTTTGATTCCGATTCGGATTTTTTCGGTTAATACCTCACTCCTTCATATTTCTGGCATTCCATTAGCTAATTGAATTCCTTTATCTTTTACGACTAGCATCTCGAATCACGAGTTTATGTCCATCGTCTCTTTGCCGTTGGCTTTTCGGAGGATCGTAAATAAACATTTTTACAAACTCGAAGCTCTTCGGCAATTCAAAAACAAAGAAGAATTCTGTTTACACACATGCCGTGAATTTATTTGCCCTTTCGAAGACGTTTGCTCATAAATCCTTGGATTAGAACAATGAGGTCAACGGGAAGGAAAAAACAACTCGCCGCTTATCTTCATCGGCGCGCTTCAGTCTCGACCTCTCGATTAATCAAAATAACACTTTGATTGCGTAACACGGAAACTCGATTTCCAGATTTCAGTCTTAAGCATCTTCCTACCCACTAAAGGTTCCTTGTGTTTACAATGTCGAGTGATTTGGTTGCCAACTGTCGGATCGTTTATGTTTTCAGAGTCACGGTGCAAACAACTGACTTGCGATTTTGATGTTAAACTGCCAATGAAACTTCTCATCCAAAAAAAAATTTATTGCAAATTCAACATTTTGATCTAACGACCAGATGGCCGTTGAATTTCCGTCTCGTTAAAGTTAGGATGTGGTTCTCGTTTTATTGTTTCATTTCGAGCTCGCGATGTGGAAGTTGAGATTTGAAGAAGACGTAGGAGATGGTTTCCGGTTTTTGTGTCCGTTGAAACGAAATGCATTTCCGAGCAGGTGCCATGAACCATGAGCGTAAATGTTGGTACAAGAGAACTGCTATGCAAAGAATGACCGTTGAGTACTCAGCTGTTCTTTTTGCTTTTTCGCTCATCAGTAGCACATTACAGTTTTTCGTCATCACGTATACGCATTGGTTATGGCCTTCAAACGAGTTCGCGAGATGCGATTATTGATTTCCATGAGAAGTATTAACAAAGCGACTTGTTTTGATGAACGAGTTTGCCAACTGCCCACAATCTTGACGCATCTTTGGGGTTGCATCAAATTTACTGGCCAGATGGAGCGGTCAGTGGACTGCCGAGCGGCTGTTGGAAATTTGGCAAATGCGGGAAACGGCGATTGGATTTGAGTAGCAACAATTCGAAGCAAATCATTGCAGCGGTTAATCCCCATTGAATGTTGGGAACTCGCGTCATTTCCGCATTTCATTGGTGTCCGATTTCACGTAATTCCGCCGTTTCATTAACTGAAAACATTTGTGTTTGTTCGCCAATTGAGGGAACACTTTGGTCCTTTAAAGCCGTGAATTATTGATTAGCCTGAGAGACTGAAAACGTTGATTTCACGTTTTCCCTCGGCTTTGAAAGACGTTCGTGGTTTCTTGCGTCAACAAACTCATTGGCGTCTAATTGGATTAATCGACGTTTAACGAAATCTGAATTTGCAGACGTTTTATTCGCGTTCTTCCATTCAACCAATTCACAGACGCGTCCCGCAATTAGTCGTCACTTCCGCTTCCAAAACCGTTCACTCAACTGACCGTTTGACGTATAATTGCGCGATTTGTATTCTGAAGAAGCAATAACGAACGTCGCGACAGCCAGACGGAAGTCGATGGCCGTCGGTGGATAGGAAGCGTTTGAGTTATGAACTTCTGACGTGACCTCCGTTTCATTGCGAGGAGAAAAGCTATACGTTTGTTACAAGGTTATCACGATCAACACAAATTCGCAGCTGCGGATTGTAAAGAATTTCGAGTGCTCCACGCGCCTTGGGGTCATTTCAAAGCCGCGTCCAGTGGGTTTGAAGGGCGATTTGCATTTTTGCAAACAAACGCAAAATCGTCACTTGCTTCACGACACGCCCTTTTCCATCGATCAGCTCTACAAACGAACTAGTTCATGCAATTCGCATGAATCTTTTGTTTTACCCGCAATACGTGAAGGTCGTGTAGCGCAATGAATTTGCGTGCAAAAGATTTCAATAAGCAAATGCTAGTTGGGCGTTTTGTCGCTTGATTTTCATCTGCATCTTTGGATGAAAAATCTTCTCGGTAATTAGTCCGCTCGTTCTGTCGAAAAAGTCCACGGAAACGAAAGAAACTTTGCTTCCGTCGATTAATTGTCTTGTGAGTCTTTGCAGCGACGAACATTGAGGTTCATAAGATTCTGTTGTCTATTTCACTCTCGATTTTATCACGCAATAAGACTCCGAACACCATTGGGGAACTCAAAATGCAAATTTTATTGCGCTTTGTTTATATCTTTTCGGGCACTCGAAGAGAATTCGTGTCGAGTAGAACAATGGCACCCGTTCAGCTTCTTCGATTCTAATCCGATTTTGTTGGTCGATATACTGCAACAAAAAGCGTGATATTTGAGTTCCGTGTATCGTAGTAGACGTGTCGGTTCAGTGAACTTAAAACAGAAAACTGTCCTAACAGTTTAGTCGGGTATTATAATTCGAGGTCGCGCATTTGCAACATACAAGTGGATTGAACCAAAAATATGTTGCGAATGAAGTTTTTAATTCTGCGTGTATTTTCATTCGTGATTCCATTTTGTTTAAAGTTTTCAGTCCAAATATGATCACCGAGAAGAGTACGGAGTTGCCGTTGAATCCGACTTCTGCGCAGCTTCAAGCCGAGAAGATAGTCAACCTTGAAATCCTAAGACAAAAGTTGATTGCCGTCAACATCAAAGATCTGGTCCCAACTTTAGTTGCTCGTCACGTGCTTCGCTCTTACGAAATGGGCACCGTTTACGCACAAGTATGTGGGTAATTCGATCAACAAACACAAATCTCACTTTCAGGAAGACCCAACTCTTCAGATGGACAAATTGATCGACATTCTCAAGACTAAAAACTATTGGGTTGGCGCATTAGTCGATGCGCTTATTCGCAACGGCCAGCCAGCGATCGCCCAATCGATCTTAGCACAACTATCCACTGCTACGTAATCGACGACGCCACTGTAAAGATCACGAATATTTTCCATTTATCTTTGACACTACAACTTCCGATATATTTTTATTGTAGTCGAATACACTAGCTTTCAATAAACCAGTTAATCTTCAGGTTTTGGTGTAACGAGAGTTATTCTCGCGCCATCGATTGTAACAGACATAACTCCAAAAGAGAATGTTGAAGATGAAGAAAGCACTGCAAAAAGATATTCAAATGAAACTTCAATTTTGCGACTTCTCATAATCGCCGTTGTTTCGAACAATTTTGATCGAAACCTTTAGCTTGAAAGCCCACAAAATTAAAGTTTCATTCAATAACCTTGGAAAATAGATTCTCGCGCGATCATCCCAATAGTCAGGATCATGCCATTTCCTGAAAGATAATCAAAACCGAAGATTTGAATGCAAACTCACTGTCTCATTTTCTTGTACAGAAACCGGGCCTGAAAGATGCGATAGTTCAATTGTGCTGACGGACTTCTTTGAGATGTATGACGTATTTCACCCTAAACCCTCTTTAATATTATGATTAAATGGGAACCAAACCATTTCAGGTTGCAATCGCTGATCGCCATTTTGTTCAGTCGACAATCTGTGCAAAAAGGTCCCGTAAGTTCGAACATCTTGATTGATCGACTCTTCTTCCTGAAAGGCAACCATAAAAGCTCTTAAAATTCAATCTACCAATTCGCCTTGTTGTGCTTTTCTTCTTTCTCTACGTTCTTTACGATCAAGATACCCAACTATTGTAAGTTCAATGAGCGTAGCCCCAATGAACGAAAATGAGGCGAACACCTGTAATGTTAATAGATTACGTTATAGTATGTAAATCCCTTCTCCCTTCAATCGCTCCCTCTTTTTATCAGCGCTATAAAATGAAACGCTTTCCCTCCTAAATCTCTTACTTTACTTTTACCACATTTTCAATCGACTACAAATTGTACCTCCCAATCTTTTTATTTTGATTGTTGCATTGAGATTCAAAATAAACTTTCGGCATCAAGTAAAGTCATCTTATTATGTAAGAAGAAACAACTTTCTTACATACCCAAATGTCGACTGCCATGATGTAGCTCACTCGCGGAATTGATCTGACGATTGACGAGTATTGTATTGATATGGACATCAAACTTGAGACTCCTAGGCTGATTCTCGCAGGTAACGACTTATGATCCAGCTGAATTAATAGAGTGAGTACACTTTAGCAACAATTCCATCGACACCCACATCAACAGGTCAAATTATATAACATCTGTACAATATGGGTATTAAACTGCTGCTCTCGATAAGACTAATTGGAGACTAGTATTTTTAGGACTTTTAAAATGCATAATGTCAAAATATGATCGCCCTCAAACGAACCATTAGCAAGAACAACACCGCTGTGTTTATCTGATTAAGAGAAGCAGTTTGATATCCACATTGTAAGAGTTTTGTAATTTTGATTCTTTAATGCAAGTATCGATTGAATTCTCGATGAGCAGCTAAATTGTACGTACCCAAAATGAAATCCAAGACATGCCTTAAGTGGTACATGATATTTCGTTGCAGCCGTTAGAACGTCGGTCGTTTCACCGCCGAGTTATTAACAAGGAAGATTTTGTTCGCTATCGATATAAAACATTTTTTAGCTTAATGTATTAAGGAAGTCATATTTTCGGACAAGTGCCCAGAAATGTCAAATTAACTGAACGCCTCGATTACTCCAAGTTCCTAGTCCTCGCGAATAAGGATTGAATTGAAAGCATTAAGGCTTCCATGAACAAGGGTATCCCTTTTATGCAAGTTTTGAATCAGTCAAAATATATTGTTCGATGTCTATACGGAATGCTCATTGTTGATATGACTTCAAAATTGGGTCGATATTATGAGAAAAGGTAAGGATGAAAGCTATAAGATGTTTTGCTCATAGAAAGCGTCTCATATCTACGACTTCATGCACTGACTTTTAGGTAATTAAACTCGGCGGCGAAACAGCTGCACCGAAATGTACCAATCGTGAGCAAAGATGGAAAAAACATTGTCAGCAAGTAGATCGATGTCTCCCTGGTCAAGTAAAAGGTAACCGTCAGCTAAAACTATTTCAAAGTTGGAATTCTAGTTGAACGTGCCTTGCCTGTTCCCACGAACCCGCAGCGTAATCTGAAGCCGTATTAGACGCGAATTCAGACATTGCGGATATAGACACTTGCAAATGAGATCAAAACTTATAACATGCACCCAGAAGGGTGATCTTTATTCTTCGTAAACGCCAAAAATGATCGTCGTTCGCAAGTGTCTAAATCCGCAACCGTCGGTCAACTAACTGAATTGATGTTCAGCCCATACTATATTACTGAGCACGAAATCGGGAAGTTTTGACCGAGTTGGATAGTGTATCACCTGAAAACAACCGTCTAATTATCACAAGACACTCAAATTTCACCGAGGACCACCATCTTAATTTGACTGTGTTTGAATTATAAGCGTAACTTTCCAAAATCAAAGCACACTCTTCGCCATTGAAGGGAAAGTTGGAGAGATCTGAAAAATTTGTAGTTGTTTTCGCAACGAAATTTGGAAATTGTACTCAAAAGCACTTTAAATTTCAACTGAATTTTATGGTAAAAGCTTCAGAAATGATTTCTTTCATTTTTCGTCTAAACAACTGGTAGCTTATATCTTAAGATTTACCTACGAAACATGGACCTTCAACACGCATACGATAGTTAATCTAAAACAAGAGTTCCAATGCAATGGAAGGTTTAACCGAACCCATAGTGTTCCATTCGAATAAACGGTGAGAAAGGCGTTTTTCGAAGGCGAGACGTGAAGATCAGATCGTTTCGAGTTTACAAAGCAACTAAAACGAACATATTCAAAGAACCGAATAGCCTCAAACTTACACATGGGGTAACCTGTAATAAGAGAATACTACCTGTAAGTTTATTGACAAAATTTCGTGGTTTCAACGTCGATCGCGAACTCTTTCATCTCCTCATTGAAAAGCAGAGTTCGCGATCGTCAGTTGGCCAATGACTATGAACGTTTACAAACCACAGTTTTTCAATAATCGCAGAGCTTAATGTCAGATTCTCCAAGCAATTCGTGTAGATGTCAAATCGTAATCGTTCATCTAACCAAATTTGACTTAAACAGGAATTCAGTTTCATCCTCTTTACAACCAACCTCATTAGAACATCAGCCGTAAATGTGGCGCTCATTTCCGAAACATCATAAAAACTTTGCAGCGCTAACTCAACCGATACCACAACACCAAGCGGGCTTGGAGCAACGAACTTGTCGTACGAGGGACCCAATATGATCTTACAAAATTCACGTCTTTTTTGTAATCATTAGTTGCAAACCTGAACAACTCTCCTTGACTGCTGCATGATTTCTTCAGCAGTACACTCATTTTTGTTGATAGAAACTGTAAATCTAAGAAAAACTCTTTGGGATTGTTCCAATAAGCAAACCGATTGGGGCATCAGAACTCTTCGAATACTGTGATTGTTCCACAAGATTAGGTGTTTGTGTGGTTGCATTAACAAGTGCCACAACTTGTGCTAAATTTAACAACAAAGATTGAACGACCATAACTAAATACAAAGACATTCAATTAACTGAAACACCAATTCAAGTGTGAAATCGAAAATTAACGAAAGTTTATGATGTATAAAGTGGTTCGTGCGAACAATGAGATTGAAGGAGCTTTTGCACACACACAATTGCGCGGCATCGTCTTTGGCGAATCGGACGTGGACGTGCCACTTGAAACGATTTTCGTTCTATTCAAAAGAATAAGGACAAGACGACGAAACTATTAGGCAAGTTGTTATTCCAAACCGGAGATTGACGACCGATGACTACAGGAAAAAAAACTTCACCGGCTCGCGCACTTTTGGCCATGTATGAAAGAGTCGGTGCCGTTAAATTCGATTGTTGTCGAGATTCAATTGAAGTCGAATCGTCAAATTCGGGCTATTCAATTCAATTGGAAAAGTGGTCACGTTCGACAGCTCTTCTAAGCATTCAAATGGACGTCGAGTATCATCTTAACATAAAAAGTTCTTTCATTTAAAAGACGAAATTAGTTCCTGGTATTTAATTTGACGTTTATTTCGAAGCTACAACTCATCGGTTGAATTTAAAGCACGCTCTTTAGCAAAATGATTCAAAGTCAAATAATACGACCAGTAAACGATTAAAAACAAGGTAAACGCAATGGGAAAGAAACGTCTGAAACAGTAGTTGATAAGTAAGGACATAACAAACGTTTACCGCGATAGTGAGTCAATACGTTCACCAGTCCAATTCGGCTCAATGGTAACATCCAACTCCGGATGCACTAAGATATTTTTGGGTATAAGCGTTCGTTTAACTCACTTCCCAAACTGAAGCTCAACGAGGTTAACAGATGCAATGGATCTAAACCAAACGATCCGTTCCTCCTTTTGCTGCCCAAAAAATTGGCCCAAGAAGTTTTACGAGAAACCGGGTTTGCGACATTGCCATTTCGTTTGTTTTCATCACCAAAGAAGAACTGAAAACAATAGTCATCAATATACGAGTTTGTACATTGACTGACACTTTCTTTTCGCAGTCGTGGATCGTCGAATTCATTGCGACTACGATTGTCCATCGATCCGTAAGTTGTATTCGGACTTCGGAGTTCGTCGTTCTCGTCAAATTCTTCTTCGGGAATTCGAATATCACAGCTGGTCTTTCCGTAACTGTTTGTCGCTCTAAATTCGAAATTAAAGAACTTTCGTACTTCTACAAAAAACCTTTTAAACTGCTCAATTCGTTTCGTCTTCTTTTCCAGTTCTTGTTGTTGTTTTTGGAGCGCATTTTTCTTTTCTACATAACTAAATAGTAGGTTAAGTTTGTTTCTTTCTTTCTTTTCAATTACCAAACAATTGCCACCTCCAACATTGTTGCGCATAGAAAGAGAGTGGTAACCGTAAAGTAGACGTCAACCGACTTGATATAACCGGATTTCGGCAAAGATCTTAAATACAATCGTTGAGTAGGCTAACGATTGTAAACCACTTGCCGTGCGACGTTTCCATATAAACATTGTCCGTAGAAATGCTCGAAGACAGTAAAAATGAGCGAGTTTGCGGAAAACCGTAACGAAATTTGACGTTTTATCCTTTGAAACCGCAAACGTTCGCTCATTTTTACGGTCGTGTAACCCATTTCTGCAGACTTACATTGATATGTTAGAGCCATAAGCGACGTCATCGTCAGTGTGATTCTCGCCGGCAATGATTTTAGATCAATCCAAAAAGAAATAAAACCAATTCCCACTAAGCAAGAGGTAGGGACGTACACCTGTAGGACAAAAAAGCCGAACGTTCGCGAGAACGATAGTGTAATAAATAGTTGGTCCCAAGATCCTGTAGAAGATGATGGTTCAGAAATTAACGATTATAATACCAGCGGCATAATCAAACGTGCTTTTTCGCCATCTTAGAGAATACAAGTTATAATCGGCCATTCTGTTTTTGGAGATTGAAAAGACCTAAGAATAATGGATATTAGATTGCACACACTCAAATTCAACTAACCGGATCAAATGATCTCCACGCAAGTGATACTTTTTCATTGTTGAAAGCATATGATTCGATAATCAGTTCGCAAATTTGAATGTCCACCGGATACAAAGCTAAATCCATTTCACAGGCTCCAACGACTTGTAAACGGTAATTTAACTAAAAACTATGAGATTGAATGTAGACCCTAGCTAGTTACCCAAATGGTTCCATTTGAAAAAACAGTAATGAAAACATTTGGTGTTGGCGACTGATGAACTGTCGTTTGTTTCGAGTTAACAAAAACAATGTTTGCCGTCCAAATTCGCTCAACTATATGATGTCCCAAGGTCATGTTCGGAAAACATTGAGTTAAATGGTCAAACCTCAACCGTTCGTCGTGCCTAAACAGCTTCCGAATGGATAGCAATCAGAGAACGATTACCATATCTGCGAGAACAGAACCTAAAAAGACACGAATGAATTCCGGACAACAAAACCTTGTACTTAAATCGAGAGTGAATGATGAAGAAATTTCGGAAATGTGTCCAATTGCTTGAATCTAAACTAAATAAGCCTTGGTTACAATGCAGTTATTGATTACAATAAACTCTATAGTAACTTGAGTGGCGCCGCGTTTCGACGGCGCAATGTCTTTGTTGTAGTTTTGAAACATTTTATTTAAAACAAACTGCGCCAAATCGTCATTGCTTGTGTCACTAAAAGAAAACAAACGGGACCTTGTACATTCGGCAATCGACTCACCACATGTAATTGAAATTTAGCGAATGATTGTTCATTAGGTCGACAGAGTTGACGGGTTCGTATTTGGTTATCTGAGCGCTGATACCACTTAGCACGGAAATAAAACTGAAGACACTACCGTTTGTCACGTTCATCATGTTCAAATGCTCTGAACAAAAGCAGTTTTGTTAGAACTTAACAAAAACTCGGACATAAACGTATGTTTGAAATCTGAATGTTCCGACGACTTCGTTGAACCAAAATGTAAATTCTACGGAAATTCGATTTTCAGATGATTTTGGAAACGCACGAGTGCAAAACACGTTCTATTGCTTGTTTTCTATTATCGATAAATAACATTTTGTCATCTTCTAATTGGTAGTTGTTGAAAGTAAAGACGTTACGATGCACTTGAGATGTTCGCTTCTTTACGCAAGTTCTACAATCTTGAAGAACGTTGTGAGCAATTACTTATGGGCATTTTCTCGCTTATCAATAATTTAGTCCAGGATGACCTTATAAATCCGAATAAAAAGTTTATTGGTCGTTGCTTTGTTCTTACACAAATTTAACACATTAAATACACGTTCAGACATAATCTACTTAGCATCTTCAACTTTTATACGATAACTAACACGAAGCGTATGAAGCCACGCATGTTGATTTGAAAACCACAGAAGATAGACTCCCGTTTCAGGACAAGTGATCTCGTCGTTCAACGGCACATGGGTGGGCCCGGGTACTTTCTGTAGAATAATCGGGACGGTTGAGCTAAGAACATAAACATACATTGAATCGTGGGTATACGGCAGTCATTTGACTGACATCTTCGACATCGGAGTTGTCAGCAGCTGTGAGGTAAACGGCGTACGCAAAATGACCGTCAGTTTGAAAGATCCACGAAAGTCGTTGACCTTTTTCGGCTTTCACACTCACGCATCCCGTTTTCCCAGCAGCAACATCCAATTGACGAGCATCACTTAATGGTCCTCGATTATAATAACCGCTTTCCGGAAATGGAATCGCTTTTTGAATCGAAGCTTTGAAGGTCTTAAAATTTGAATAAATAGTTGATTTCCTTAACATACTTCTTCGTTTGGTTCATTCCAAAAAGCGGGCAAAACTTCAGGATTCGCATATTCGAGAATTTCGCTCTTCCATTGACCGCCAAGAATCTTCACTTTGTTTTTTGTTCTTTCTGGCAACAACGGTTTCACAATCGACCTAAATCAAAACTGTAACAAAATAAACGGTTCGTTAAAAACCAAATGGTAGAAATGAAACTGGGCACATTTACCAGAACGAACGAGTGAATCATTTCAACTAAACTTAAGTTCAAATCACATCGCAAAATCTATTCAACCGTAATGTTCGGCCATGAATGCGCTAATCGATGAGAGCGCACCGCTCAGCAGAGTTGGAAGTCTTTTATCGAAATGAAGTCCAGTTAGATCCATGATGTAAATCACAGAACATTGCTTTCCTATTTGTCTATTAGATTGACAATTGGCTTCTAATTGCTTACCAGTACGTTTCTCTTCTTCCATCACTTTTCTCAACATGCACTCCAAGTCATAAACTCGTGCCTTCATGATTTCGTTGATAGGCCAAGTCTGCAATAGACCCCAATAGTCGTTTGCTCCCGTTTGTTCGATGTTAATAAACGCATTTGGTATTTTTCCAGAAAGGCCACTGAGACCCGACTGCCAATGTGAATGAATTGGATGATCGCGTGGACGATCGGCTAATCGATCCAAATCCCAATGACTTCGACGGAATGTCAAATGATTGCGAAGTTTCGGCAAAATCTCCGTGATGTTGTGATTGTGACCACGTAACCATCGAAGCAAGTTGAAGTCGGTGTCATAGTAAGGTGTCAACTAAACATATCAACCACTGTTGACCATTCAATCCGTAAAACAAACCTCATCTTTGACCAACTTGCGCAACGACTCGATTTCTGCTCGATCGCCATCGCTGATTTCCGATTGGACGTTTGTGTTCATTTCGACTGCTAATCAACAAACTTCAATAAAAACAACCAAATTCACCAAAAACCTACGATATAAATTGGCGAGTGGAATCGGTGAATTCAACGGCAATCGATTCAACGAACAAGGCGAAAAGGTCGGTCGAAATTTGAAGGCCGTGCGCAGAAGATTTTGGTGCAAAGCGACCGAAAGGCGACAGAGCGAATTGTGCCGACTGCTCGTGTCGAAAACGAAATCACAGCAGATCGTTTATGCAGCTGCAGTGAAGGTTCCACTGATAAATTTAACGCTTCTTTGTTATTCTTTATCGCTTTTCAAAAAAGAAGCGATAACCACATTGCAAATCAATTTCGTTAATGATCAGTGAACTACCTCAAATACTTTACAGGTTTTTGATGTGGACGTTTAACGTTGAATTGAAATCCAAAGCTCAGTTTAAGTTACACACCAAATCAGAGACCGACTAGAAGTGCTGGTTATTCACACAAACAACTCTCTCTGTGCATGCCCGTTGGAATGTTGAAATATTTTTCTACACTTCCAACTGTTCCAAAACATTCGAAAGAGTTCGCCGAACTGCGCAGCTGCGAACTTCATGCGCCAAAGAGGTCAACTGTGAACCAGCAGTTTATTTTTTTATCAAGCAAAATGTTCGAATTGCTGAATTTGGAAGTTTCGTTTTTCCATTTTGTTGACATCAGGCTGTGGAGTCTATCGAACGCAATAGGACCAAATTGAGGACACTTGGTCTTTACAAAAAGTTCATTTTCTCCTTTTACATCGCAGCCCATAGATCAAAACCCTTGAAGAAAGTGACGTGGTACAATCAATGACCTTGACGTCTGTGAACCGAAGCCTAATAGTTGCGGGGGTGGAATCAAAAAACTCGAGTTCTCTGTTAACGAACATCGACTTCCAATCAATGATTACCTGACTGCTGTAAGACGTGCATTTATGATGGAAGCGCAGTGATACGCTTAGAACAAAAGGAAAACAAACACTCGAATTTTATTGCGCAGATATGCGAGATATTCGAACCGGTTTGATTCATGAGATACCGCCCAAAAGTTGTCGATTGCTCTTTCAGGTGTTCTTTGCATTGCAGTTTTCAACGATCAAATTCGGCGTTCCACGACCCGAAACCTTTTGATTTGATTCTGCACGCGCACGTATTACAACGAAAATACTTAATTTTACGACTTTTCTTTGGTACAAATACTCTGTAGTTCGCGGAATCGACTGGTAACATTTCTGCGTCATTTTCTTACGATTTTTCATAAAAATATTTTTCAATTATGTGGCCACGAGTGGTTCAATCGGCTTACCATTCGAGCCACATGTTCCCATGGTTTTTCTGTTTCAGAAGAATACTGTGACCACTGGTGAGTTCCACGATCAACGGTGATTTCAACCCTAAAACTCTCTGACCTCCGCATTCTTTGATCGTTTTTCGATTCTGCAAAAACGAATGCGAATTCGGTGCTCTTCACGTAACCTCTAAGGTACCCGACCTCACGGTTTTTCGTTTGTTTTGATTCACGTAGTTTCTTTGCTTCACAATGTTTTCCATGAATTGAAAGTCGCAGAACACGAAGTTTTCTGTTTGATTTAACATGCAAACTTCTTTTTTAATCGTGATGTCGTTTTTTATGTTATCTGAAACTACTGGCTATACTATTCGGATGCGTATTTTATCTTAATTTCGAACTTCCACCTACAATGCAAAGACATTTTGTTGCGCATTTGCATTCGTGTGTGCAATTGTGTCGCTTAATTGATCTAAGTTTTCAACACAATCAGTTGGATGATCAGTCTTTTGGTTGTACTCTGATCACTAGCATCAAATCAACACACTTCTTGCGAAGCTCTTGGAATGATTGTCAGTATCCGATTTGTCGTCAACTATTTCAGTGCAATAACTGAAGTTTCTTCTGACGTCAAACTGCGACATCTTCAATTTGAATGGCCATTTTATTGTGCCAAACATATGGGCTTTAAGGAAGGCTATTGAGAAGACATGAAGATCGTTTACGAATCAAACTGATGTTCCAAAGAATGAACGGATAATGAAGAAGTTCAATACGAGACCAAAAGTTTATGGAACGAATCTCAAGTTCACGAGTTGTTTTGGTTTTTGGTTATTTGCGCTTTTTCAGCGTTACAATCATTAGTTCTCGTCACCGTAGTTGACAGCATAAAGTAAACGACGACAACCCACCAAGCAAAATCACCGAATGACGCTGAGCGATCAGAAAATTTCTGACGACGATTCCCGACAAAATGATTCTGTTGTTTCACGCTATCGACCTCGAACGTTAATTTCAGTGTAATGAACGAAGTGTGCATCAATCCGATGCACTCATCCAAATTCTCCATCGCGCAACGCGTTTCGATTGCACCCAAAACATTCGTTCTCTTCGAGTTCCCTATCAATCGTTTGTTCCATTACGCGCCAATATATCTACCGTTTTTACAACAACACTTACGTTTTGGACGAAGTTATCATTCGATATTTTTCACGAAGAAGTCGATTGACTGGAAACGACTATTTCGCCAAAGTTCAACGCTCAGTTTGACTTCTGGACGGAACGAACTGGCGAACACCAAATCGAATTCTTTGCGCTTTTGCTAATTTCACCACCATAAAAGAGCACTAAGTCGAAAATACGTTTTTCAATTTGTGTCAACTTCATTTTACTCATCACAATGGTTGGCGTTTTCTAATACGAAGAGGATACGTAAAGGCCGTTTTACTTTACTACTCGTGACTTTGTTAAGAAACTAAAGTCTATGATTTGAAATCGAAGTTAAAGTTTGCGTTGTAATGACTTTTATATCGTTGGAACGGAAAGATGGCCAACATTTTACTTGATCTCTTCTTACCGTATTATCATAGTACTTATTTACGATGTCTGGTTCAGGATTTCGTATGAGTTGATGATCAAAAATAAACGATGTCGATGAAACTGATCGCGATTTTTAAAGAGCGATTCTTGTTTTGCGAACGCTTAATTAAGCATCATGACCTCGATGACGTGCCGCTCTCTGCTCATTGTACTCGAACTGATTTTCAATTTTAGCTGATAATCATCATCACAACGAACAGTTCTCTTGCTTCGTTTAGATTGTCGTAAGACAATGCCATCATCAACAGAAGCTCCAAAAAGTACACTGACGAATTGTTTCGGCAACATAAGTGATGACGTAACCGCCATATTGAAAGTAAGGGAATAGAAGTCATTAGAATCATTTCTTTGTTTAATTTCTAGTTTGAAAGCGCCCAAGAGCTGAACTACATCTATAAGGTTTGGCAGGGATGGGTTCCTTTACCGCTGGCCGTTGCCGGATTTTTCTTGACTACTCTCTACATTGCCGCCGTTTATCGCGCCATCAAACAGCATCGAGTCAGTCGAAAATGTTACGTTCTTCTGTTAAATCGTGCATTCGGAGACACTTTTGCGTGCGTTATGGCAATCACAATCTCGATTTACACGGCATCCAGAGAGATCGTTAGGTGAGCAGCTGACTAATCTTTAATTAGCTCAAATTTCTGAAAAAACTTTGCAAGAAGCTACTTTCCGATCAACAATCAGAAATCAATTTTTGATTCAAAATGAAACCTAATTATGAGTTCAACTTCCATCGACAGTCGGGCATCAGGATCACATTTTTTATGTGATCGCTATAACTCAGAAGATGAAGTTCACAAAAATGACAAATTTACTGAAATCCACAAAGCCAATAATCAATCCTGGTTTAGCCGTGAGACAATGCAAGCAATCGATGTTTTCTTCATGGCTTGTAAGTGTTTTATGGTCTATAGAATAAACGACTCAATTTCAGCATTTTGGAGTTCTATGACCAGTTACGTGGCATTGTCTTTGAGTAAGTTTGTTGGTCTCTTAAATCAAATATTCGTGTATTTCAAGTCAAGTTATATGCGGTATGGCAGCCGTTAAACTATCGGAAACGTGTCACAATGCGACGATGTATCTATTTGATAGCGCTGAGTTGGTTGATATTCTCTTTCTTTACGGGTTACGCAATGTCAATGATCGCTCTCGTTCGAATCCCATTTTTGAACGAATGGTCAGGATGCAGGGTTGAGACGTGTCTTCGCTATATGTATCGTGTGAGAAACTGCATGGTGATTATTGTTTATACTGTAACCATTGTGTGCTTCACGATCACTGGTAAGTTTGGTCTTCAATGTCTAAAACGAGGGTTTAGTGATTCTAATTCGCCGTGCTCGCAAATTTATGCGTCGTTTCCATCAACAATCAACTAATGCTGCACAGAATGGAACAACTCCAAGAAGACGATCATTGAAAGAGCGATTTCCGTTATGGAAGTTGTCAGTCAATGTTTCAACTTTTGCTTTTTTCAATGTCTTTTATGCAATTTGGGTTTGTTTGATGATTCTTGACTTTTAAATCAATTTAATGGCTTCAGGCAATTGGTTTGACATACAAAGGAGCTGATCGTTGTTTCTTCCTCAAACACTTCAACCGTATGATGTATCTATTGGCCCTTGTTCGTATTAGTCTCTTGGTTCGTATAGTTGCTGACCCGGTGATTGCTTTCATTACCGATGTACAAGTGAGTAGAAGTCAAAAATATCAAGAAGATTTCTATTGGTTTTAGATTCGTCGAAGCATAATTGCAATGTTCGGATTACAGAACACAATTCGACCAATGGATTCGAATAAGAGACGTGAGTTTACGTTAAAATTTAAGCTTGTAACTTTCCGAAATAGAAGCAATCATCATTTTTACGTTTTGCTTTTAGGACTCTTCTTCGGACGATCACAGAGATCTGAAGACAACTCGTCTGATGCAGATTTAAAGAATATGGCCGTATCGCCTCGTCAATCAACGAAAACCGCCTACATTACTGACCGTGTTTCTGTGGAAAAAGATAGCAGCACTAATTGAGCAATTGAACAGTACAGGAACATTATGAAAACCTCGTGAAAACGCAAACATTTTTGCCAGTTTCTTGTCTCTATCTTACGATCTCAAACTTATTTCCAAAATTCCTGTTTCGATGTACATAGCAACTTAAAAGAAGTGTTTTGACCTACGTGTTTATTGTCAAGTAACTTCCAATTCGTGTCGTACTTTCAACAACCCAAACCTCACCATAGATATTGCATTCGATTCCCGAACATTTTTTCGTTTGCCATAGTTCTCGGTGTTAAACGTAGATACGTGGTAGGATACAAGTATAAGCAGTTGTAATAATAAGTTTATTTGAAGAAGAACAACTCCGTATTATCGTTTTTAAAAAACAGTGATGAATCAAGAGGTTAAATTGAAAAGAATTTGTAATACAAAATAATGGCACGCATTCTAATTCATAGCTAAACGCGGAAACATCGATTATGTAACACAACTTTGTACATCAATGTAAGCTACCTGCATTTGAATTCAAGGCGAAAGTGATTCGTCCAAAATGGGATCCTCGAGTTCGTCCTTTTCACCGAACAGATCGATGGCAATCTGACAACTGAGACGTGCATCGAGCGGCTTGTTAATGTTAATGGGATCCGCATTTTGAGCACAATTCCAAACCATTTGTTGTTTCATGAACTCTAAACGTGAAACAGGCGTCGATTTGAACTCGGCAAGAAGTGCCGAATTGATTTCAGAAGCCAAAGACATTCGTTGATTGGCGTGCATCAAAAATCCGAATGGAGAAGTGTCAGGTTTGTTGAAAGCCAACAGCGCATACGTCTGCTCCAACTTTTGAAGTTGTTCAGACGTGTGATTGGACATATCAACCAGGTGCTTTTGAGAGAATTCCAATGCTTCTTCCACTTTCCTGAAAGCAAAAGACAAAAAGTGTAGTCAAGATGCATCAATAAACTTACTCGTTGCGAATTAATTCGACAAGCTTTTGGCGGAGAAGATCAAAATTCAGCGTTTTGTTTTCTTCCAATAAATTCGGGCAAATTTTTTTGATCAAGTCGATGGCTTTGTCCAAATCGCCATTTTGAACTGCTTCACGTATTTCATTACGTTCAGTCAAATGACAGGATTCACGATATTCATCTGGTTTATACTCGTGCCCCAACTCGTCAGCCAACGATCGCGCCGCATCTTCGAATCCCTCGCTTACAAAGTAATCCATTAGCAGTGTTTTGATCTGCTCATCACTGAGATGTGTTTCATAGTCATTCATGAACTGATTGAACCAGTCTGAAACTTCGTGTAATGTTAAGTCGTAATGTGAACTTACTTTTCGATTCGCAGTTCAAAATATCGTCTGTGGACGCTTCGATCGCTTCATTTGGTTTGCTCTTTGGTGGGTTTTTTCTTTCGAAGAGCGGCGGCAAGAGATCATCGTTAAAGTCGATGGGCATTCTGGAAAAACGTTCAACAGTTTTTGATCTTAAAAACAAAAAAGTCGAAGAAAATAATCGAAACTCACGTGGTCACCGAAGCCAACTGATCTGACTGATTGACCAGAAATCGGATTCTGTCTGAATTGACTATTTCGGTACTCGAATTCTAGAACACCAATAACTTGAAATCTCGACTTTTTAGTTGGCACAAAGAAATACTTCCGTTTCAGCAATTGATATCTATTGGCAAAAACAACTTCGAAAGCGTTGGAGAAATCGATTGGAAGAATTTCGACTATTGAATGCTAACTTTGTTTAACATTTTTGTGGACTTTTTTGTTTTTGTTGTCAGAAGATGTTTACAAACGATGCTAAATAAGAAGCCTGAAATGTAAGTGCTGATATGAACTTTGAATTATAGATCTTGTGTTTTCAGATTGAACTCATTGTATTAATTGATCTCAAGAATGCCGAGCGATAAGGACCTCGTTGCTGTGAAAATAGCTCCGAAAAACGCTGTTAAGGAGCTCTTGGAAAATGCACAAGATTTGTCTGCGGCCATTGATGATTTTCAGAAACATAATTCACTGATCGTAAGTTTACATTCTTCCGGCCAGTAAACGGCTTTTATTCAGTTAACTCCACTTCACTCCGTCTTAAAGATATTTGACTTACACGATCAACGGCGCTTCGACTTTCATCAAACGGTAAACACCTTAAACGTTGTTCATTTCATCGTGTTGTTAGGTGATTGCCGCATTGGCTGAAAAGCTGAGCGAAAAGATTCGCGAATTGGGTTCGCGAAAACAGTCGACGGAAACCAAAAAACTGGAATTTTTATTGGGCGTTCTTTTCAAGCTACACGACATCGTTGAAGTTCGCCCGATTGTGTTGGAGACGCTGCGACATCTACCGAAAGTGAGCAGCAAGTAAGGATGAAAACTCAGGGGCATTTCAGTATATAAACAACTGATTAGGATCCTGAAAAAGATTGCTGAGGACAAATCACTCTATGATGAAGCGAATGTTACGGTCAAGCAACAAATTTGGTTGATGAAAGAGGCGAGTTTGTTCGTTGAAGCAGTGGAACCGCTGTTGGATTCTTACATTGAAGAAAAGGACAAAATCTTAACATCCATTCATTCGCCCACTCATTTCTTTAACTGTGACTCAACTAAAACTCGTCGACAATGTAAACAAGTCAAAGGTAAACATCCAAGCGTTATTATTGTTAATCTTGTTGTAGAGCTCATTTCAATGATCGGTCTCCATGAGAAACTTTATCGTCGTTTGGCCGACTTGATACGCGAACGATTTGTGAATACGGGAAACGTTCATTACTGCAGTTTGAGGCTTGAAATTGTTAGAAACGACTTCTGATTCTTTTGTTTTATTGTCATTTCAGATAATGACCATTCATGATGTAAACGTTGATTATGTCGTGGAGTTGGGTTAGTTGTTTTGATGTTATTCGTAAGTGCTGTTGTAGATCCATGTCATGATCTCGTTTGGTTATTACAAGCGATTGTGCGTGATCGACATCTCGACAACCAGCAGACGACAAAACTCAAAGGACTTTTGGATAAGAAGAAGATTATGGAAGCGGTGATTTAACTTATAGTTTGTGAGTAACAGAAAATTTCAGAATCTCGGAGACATGTCGATGGTTGCCGCCGATCCACACGTTGTATATTTTCTCGGTTGTTCGGCGATCCGTGTGTTGAATGAGAATGCAAAACAATGCTGCGGATTGCCACGTGAAAGCAATTTACTCCAAGTTGTCCTGCGTATTCTTTATTTGTCTACATCAACAATGGTATTTACATGAGTGGTAATCAAAATACAATTCACTTTCAGCGAATAATAAACGAAGGGATACGAGACCAAAAAGTGGTTGTGAACTCGCAGTGCATGACACGATTTGTGCCATTACTTCTCAGGGAAATAGCTGTTGACCGTTTCCGGGCCGAATTACAACGAGCACCGGGTAAGAGATAGCAACTCTGTGGGTTTCGAATCTTCATCGATTTCGCTTTTTCGTTTTGTCGACTTTAGTTTATTAAACAGTTTTTGTTTGCAGAAGAAGTAGCCAATGAGTTCATCAATGGCTACGCTGTTGAACCGTTGAACAGGACGCTCATCGAGTTCGTTCAATCGGATGTTGTTCCCGCATTTCTGTTGTTTTTCTACGTTCTCGATCTTCTTTCATCCAAACGTCGACTTCACTCCGCCTCTTTCATTACCGAATACGTGCGTGTGCTGTGCGAGGCGAAAGATAAGGTCTGGATAGGCAAATGAGCTATGAATTCGACTGTCTTTAGATTTTAATGCAAGATCCTTGGGCCCACGTTTTTGCAGCGCAATTAGCACAATCACCATCTTCTGACGTGCTTTTAGCGGACTCTGAATTTGTCAATTGCGTAGTTCAATTTTTCATAACGGGAATTGAGGTTTGTCACTGATGTTTACGAAAATGTAACAAATTACTCCCGTCTCACTTTTTTCAGCACAACGCACACAATCGATTTCATATCATTCGCGTCTGCTACGCTTTTCACTCTCAACTGCCTGAGGAACTGATGGAGAAGCTGATGAGCACTATTGATCCCGCGTCCTTTGCCGTGAGTCTCCGGACAGCGTCGAATTTGGACCAAAACGCCTTTCAACGTTTCGAGAAAGAGTTTCGCCGGTTCGTTGCTTCCCGCGCTCGAGAGCCTTCTCCTCAAGCTGCGGTGGAGCTACCGACTGCTATTGAGCCACTTGTTTCTCATTCCATCGCTGACCCCTTATCATCCATGCTCTTTGACGAGTAACTTTCGGGTTATTCTCCTTCTCAATAAACACGATTTTTTTACAAGTCCGATAAACAAATTTGCGTAAATAAAACGAGTTTGAGTAGTATATATATGCTCATACCAGCTTGTCCGGGAACGAACAAGTAAAACAACAAGTCCATTTATTGGCCAACCGAAATTTAAACAACCGTCGAGCCGGGTCTCTGACCAGAACATACGAGGGTTTGAGACCGAATTTAAAACCATAGATTTTCGTCAATAAGCTTACAACATTTACGCCCATATTACAGATATGATGGTTGGTATTCCTTCGAGGCGTTTACACACGAGAAAACAGTTTTGCATCGTTCGCTTGGATTCGAAAAGTTGCTATGGCAAGTTCATGAATAGTTGACAATGCAATAAGCGACTGTTTAGGACGAGATATCCATCGCTCTCTGCAGAAGAATTAAGCTGCGTCAAAAGAATTACTTAGAAAATTCCAATGCCGTTCCAAATAGCTATTCTCCGTATAATGGCGTTCATTTTCTTACTACTTAGTTTTCGTTTAATTTGGGTTAGTCGCTATTTGTATCGGTTTTTATATACAGTTTCTAGTCATGATTATCTTTCAGTTAAAAAGCTCGTTTGTTATTGCTTAAAATAGTTTTGTCCCACTTAGCTGTTCATCCAACTACTTAGATTCGTTTGTAGTTCTCGAATCGACCTTTATATAAAAGCTTACATAAAACAACTCGGTTTATTTTTAATTACCAATCGTAAGAAACGATAACCGGATAGATGTGTTGAGAATCCCAAGACCCGTAAATTTGGGTAGTTGAGCAAATAGAATACATGGAGGTAGTTAACAAATACAACAACTAATTACCATTACAAAACGTTGAGATCGTATCGCGCAATTTTTAACGTCTACGCGGGAAAAACTCCATTGTGTCGTTGAACGGAGAAGTCGGGATGATCCGTAAAAGCCGGTGGTTGAGGCATTCGAATGGCAACCTTTGTAACTTTGAGTCACAGGAATCATCCATTTATGGACATGCATTTTGATTAAGTCAATTCAATTCAAAACAAATATGACTTAACTCAAAAGGATGGCCATAAGTGGAGTGATTCTGGGGTCTTAACTAACCTCATAAGAAGGAGGGGGTTCGATTGGAACGTCTGAACACGTGAAAAAATCACTGACTGACAAACGACGTTGGCTGAGTGTTCGAGCTGAAATCGAATCGTTTGAGAATTGAACGAATTTTTTGGGACATTAAAAGCATAACATTAACATACTTTGTTGAGGTCTAGTTGATAGACGACGCAGATTTTCAGCTCTTCGACATCCAAAAACAAGCACAAAAACTGCGAAGAACAACCCTAATGTGATTCCAGCCGCTAAACCACTAGTCAAAGATACTTGTTCTAATGCAAAAAACGAGGATCAATTGAACGATGATTTCTTACTCTCATGTGTTTGGGTAAAATAATGATCCCAAGAAATCGGTTTGTACGTTTGAGGATTTGGCCACATATACTCCTCAAGTTCGTTTGTAGTACTTGCACTTCGTCCGACTAATCGCTTTTGAACATCAAAAGTAGTTGTCGCTTTTTGCTGGTGCTCTGAAAGGAACAATGTTAATAGTATACTAATATCTAAGTTACGAAAGTTGCGTACAGCATACGAATAAAGAAAACCCCACGAAATTACGTGAACAAACGGGACACTTCGACCCTTTTTCAAAAACTGGTATCGAAGTTACTAATAAACAAAACGATTCCCGCTGTTTTTGGTTTGAAATAGCGATCGTGTGCTCTATTGAACTCGATCGCAATTGCGGAACAAAATTGTAGCATTCAACTCGCGATCCTAATATTACAGTTCGTTTTTTTGGGAGAATAACTCCGCAATGTGCAACGAACAATGAGCTCATTGACCACGAAAACGAGACGATCGCGTAAGAAGGTAGCAAGCAAACGAACGAAACGGTTTGTGTTTCCTCGAGCTGGTTTCCACTCTCCAATTTGGAACTATTGCGAAGACGGAAACAAAAACGGTGAGATCGCTAATGTCGTCAATTAGTCGAAGGTCAACGTTTGTTTGATGCAATTTGCACGTGACAGCCATAAATTCTCGTACTCCGATTTCTGTCTGTACTTCAACTGATGTTCAACGTTGAATACCAGTTGGGCGTGAGCAGCAGATGTGCGCCGAGAAAATTGATGGTCCGGAAAAAGATTTTAACATCACAGTGGTATCAATCGTTTGAAGGTGCACAGGTACACTTTCAGTTGCATTATTTTTATGGGTTCAAAGCTTCAAAACAGTCGAAATTAAGAGCGTAAATGTGGAGATGAAGTTTCTTTAAGAAGTGAGATCATTCAGTTATGAAAACTAGCGAAAGATGCTCCCGAATTGAATTAAAAGTTCGGTTCGATATTCTTCAGAAGTTCCGAGCACAACATTACAATAACAGAACGACTAAATGGATGCCAAGTTCATAAAATTGAACGTGATCGCGAAATTGTTTTGTTGTTCAAGTGAAAGGTCACTTCCATTAATTGAAAACCCAAAAGAGAACAAAGGAAGTCGGAGGTGTTCAACGAGCAGAAACAAATCGAGAAGTTTGTTATTGAACGCGGTCGATTCGAAAAAGTCAAGACACTAAAACGAAGGTTTCTGGTGTCCGTAAACTAAACTCGTTTACATAGACAGCAAACTCGTGTCCTCAATTGCACCTCCAAATCACAAAACGAAACAATTTTACACTCCGAGTTGTGCGCAGACAAAATGATTCGCACAGTCAAGACTCGTTTTCAGGTCCTTCCTTCCGGTCGCCTCAATTGGCAACGTTACATGTGAATGTAAGACAACGTGCAGAGGAAACAAATGGCTTGTTCGCATAGAACGGAATCACATTTTCACAACAGGTGCATCAACCAAAAGGTAATTATATCGACGGTAAATCGAAAAGTGAAAGCGTAAAGTTGTCGCTTATTTTCAACACAAAACGGCGCTTTAGATTTTCAGTTGTTCAATGTTCTCGTGAAGTGTATCACTGTAGGAAGCATGTAGTCAGAGGTGAAATCGCGGTTCAAAAGATCGGAATTCAGGTGAACATACGATTGTATCTCTGATTGTCAATCAACAAAAATATTCAAACCTCAAGAGCATTAAAAAGTCGCTGTAGTTTAGTTTTTTGTTAATTTTCACTTCAGAACCACACGAATCAAATTAACTTCAATTTTGTACGTTCAAACAAGCTAAAAACGTTACCGTATTCGGAGGCTGAGATCAAAATCGGCAACAAGATCGTCCAATCTTTCCACGACCGCATCGATCATATACGACAATCAAACGGAGACGTCGACGTGAATGGCGGGAAAACTTCGTTTGTTGTTGACTGTCGGAAGTTAATGTGATGGCTGAAATTGAGACGCATTTTAAACTGCAACCCTTCAGGATCGGCGCAAGAACAACGATTTTCGAACTGCTCCGGGAAACGCGAACTTTTTTGTGCTTCAACACCCGACGAGCGAGCCGAAAGCGCGCGAAAACTTCACTTGACCTGAACAATAAAAGCGAAGTTAAGTGAGTCGGGAGTTAATTTCGCTCGTTTCTATAGCGTCATTCTTGGATTACATTTCAGGCAGCTTGCTGAGTCTACCGAATCGGTAAGCTTTGTTTCCGGCCTTCTAATAAATAACAATAACCGCAAAGCTTGTGTGAATAGAGTTATGTTTTATTGAGTATATCTTGATGTTCGAAGGTATTTCGGAAGTAATATGTCGATCATCGTGTGAATTAAACTGCTGCAGTTGTGGAATGAAGAAGAGAGGTTTGATTTTTCGTTTGTTTTCCCTCGTTTTCTGCTCGTCTTCTTCGGCTCTGTCCACGTTTCATCACCAGATTATTTGCCAAAGCGCTCACTTGGGCTAAAAACTATACATGAACGTCCATTCAATAATCGTCGAACCTTGACGCATTTGTGCTTCAATTAAAGCCCAGTGCTGAGCTTGTGCAAAGTTCTCTACGATCAACTGGAAGTTCTCATTAAATATTCATAAAACGTAATACTCTTACGCTGACCGGAAAAGCCAAAATTATTATTCCGCAGATTGCCGCCGTTGTGGCCACAACCTTTCCCACTAAACGAACAATAAATCTGTTTATATTAACAGTCCAACTCACAAGCTGTTTGAACAATCATCTCGCCATAACCAACCTGTTTTAAAACAAATCACGTTAATCGTTTGAATGTCTCAATGGAATTACTGTTGTTATCGTTATCACAGCCCACCAACATGCTGCGGGTATGCTGGTAAAATCGCTGTGTTCGTTTTCTCTTTCCGTATAAAACATCAACTAAAAACAACTCCTTATACGATAATCTGATAACATACAGTAGCAAAAAATAGTGTTCCTGTCACAATAAGAACCAACAACAAACTCAATTCGAAGATACTCGTGCGCAGGGTTTGACCAAAGATTTGAAGACCCGAAGAATAACGAGCCATCTTAAACACTCTCGCCATTCGCAGCGTTCGTAACACACGAATAACAATCATAGCAGCTAAAAAGTCTTTTAATCGTTTTCATCTTTTGCATCTGACCTGTGAATTCTTTCAATGTTTCGGCGTAAATTCCCAATTGGAATAAGACCAATTCGATGTATACGGGGAGAATAGTCAAGAGATCAATGATGTTCATGGGCTGCTTCATGAACTTCTGTTTTCTTGGAGCAACAACAAATCGCAGAAGAAATTCGATTGTAAACCACGAAATGCAAATGTACTCGAGAAAAACCAACTGATGAGTTGGATTATCTGTTGCCCGATAAGAATAACCAGTTAGATTGTGAGCTGCCAAATTTCGGGCGCCAATGGAATCATCTAGATCTGTTCGATGCCTTTGCCGTTGATGAAACACCCAATATCCCTGTGCGTAGCGATTGTCTTCTTGAAATTCCGGCATGGAGCCCAGAATAAGTCCGACGATAGAGGCGAAGATGAAAAAAATCGAAACAATTGAAAACAATTTCGACCAAATCGAATACGATGGATCCTCCATTATTCGCCAGACAAACAAACGAGCCTGAGAACAACAAACCTGTAAGTTTTATTGTGTTTCTTAATCATCTGCAAACTTACCCCGTCAAACTCGTGTTCTTCTTCGACCAAATCTTTTTTGTAATTAAACGAGATATTCATCGATGGAGCGCAACATCCGGCGAACTATAACCACAGAATTCGACTTCATCAACTAACCTACTGACCTCCACGTTGTACAAGTTCCAGAACTTTAATTCTTCCGTGAAACGTTCGGGACAACAGTTGAAGGGTTTGTGTAGTTTGCCTAAACACTTTCATTACTTCAACAATAATTTAAAGTTTCCTGACCAGTGACGAAATACTCGAGAACGTTTGTTGCGACATTTGCATTCCTTTCCAAGTAGTATTCTTTAGTTCGTTCATCAAATCCATCCAAAATCAACACACGCTTCTCGTGGTCAGATTTTATCAATGTTGAAAGAAGCGAATCCTGACAGCATGTGAGAACAACGTCCGTACGAAAACAAAATCGTTTGCCTCCAACATTCAAATTGAAATGCTCTTGTTCGATTGGGGATTGAATTAGCGGAGTATTTAGACGAACTTTATCTAAAACTCAACCTTATTGTTAATATCAAAGAAACTAGTCCCTTTGTTTAGATCCATTTCCGGAACCTGAACTACCGTGTCGAAGGGATATGAACACGAGCTGTTCTTCCGCAGATCCTTCTGAAAAAGTAATTACAATGTTGTTTAGTACAAAGAAACATAATTGCCTACAAAACAAACGTCGAGAAGTGTTTTGTTCTGAAAGCTTTCAATAGGAACTAATCAAATCAACTAAGCCAAAATATCATAAACGTTTGTTAGACATAATTGGAAATATTCGATTCGAACTCTTAAAACGCACTACATGACTTTAACGTCGGGGATTTGCATGAAATCTACAAAACGCCCAAAGCATTCTGCTTATGCGGATGAGCGAATGCGACGTTCGAACATCGAGTTATGACCATAAAATGGCCATTGAAATTTGACGGAAAATTTGCCCAACGGCGCTTAGTATCAAAAACAATTTTCAGAGGCGGAGCGTAAAACACAACTCATTTCGTATATTGAAAGAAGAGTGCGCGAATTAACTCAACTTATGGGCCGTTACATTCAACATCGCCATCTTTTCTTAACGTTTTCGTCCGCTACTTAATCGCGTGAGAAGCCGCAAAGGTTGTAGGATTATTGGTGTGTGATCGTGCACGAGACTTAGCGGGTCATCTAAAACAAAAAAGACAACAAACTCGAGATTGAATTCGTCTAATTGGTCTAAACATCGCAATTCAACAACAATTACCGTTTGATTAGTGGTCTTCTGATGCCGAAACAATGTTTCTAAACAAAAACCATAGTAATGTCTATAGATAGAAGCAAAGTTCGAGCGTTTATATTCGTGACAACACGCAAACATTATGACATCAGATGGACGAAAGGATATTCCAAAGTTCAGAGCTTTCTGATAATACCGACTAATGACGTGTATAAGTCGAATAATCACGACTTGCTTGTCCACATAAACAATGAAAACAAGGACAATTAGTTGGTTTTCGTTTAAAAAGACCAATACCACTTAAGATGTGTATAAAGAAAATGACAACCAAAAGCATATCACACATGTCCGAAAAACAAAAAAGTCTTTTGATTGAGACAAAAAACGACATCCTCTTTCGCTATCAACTCGAGTTCATGGCACATGAAGAAGACGTGATTACCGAACAGCTTTTGACGTTTGGCTTATGACTTTGATGAATCCCGACGCACTTCTTCATCTTTTTTCGAAGTTCATTTGCGCGTTTAACCCTAAATAAAATATCCGTTTATTTTTGCTTTTCTGCGAACTTGACAAGAATTCCTAGTATTGGGAAACTATCAGATTAGTTTATTCACGCACCTTCAACTAAACAAGAGAAAAAGTGTATACAAATATTAACTTAGAAGTAACACTACGGTCGTTATTGTTTGTGCACAGATCTTGGGAATTGGAAGATTGAGTAAATGAAGAGTGTGTAACCGTATTATTTTATGATGTTTACGTAAGATTGCAAAAGAAATGCAATAGAAGGAGATCATTTGGAAATCAGAAAACATATCGTTTCGACTTTCGCATACTCTTGAATCGATTATTCGCCATCACCTGCTGATTGTCAATGAGAACCGCCGGTCGTTGTAATGTCACGTAGTCGTCCTTTTTAAATCCCGTTGTAGACTCCGCAAATTTGTCGAGTATCATCGAAATAGGGAACGCAAGGACTATTATACCACAGACGCTGGCAGATGCCGCGACGATCTTGCCACCTATTGTGACAGGTACTAAGTCTCCATAACCAACCTGTTTTAAAATACCACGTTAATCGTTTGAATACCTCGAATTAAATTACCGTAGTCATCGTCGAAATGCACCACCACCAGGACTAAACAAAACAATTCAATAAGTAGAATTTAAGCTTCCAAAAACCTGTGGGATCGAATAGAACTTTGTGTTTGGCTCATCACGTTCGAAGAAATAAACAGCCGTCGAGAATAACATAATCCCGGATAACAGGAACATTGCCAGAAGCGAGAACTCGCTGGCGGACTTTCTCATAGTGTCACCGAATGCCCTAAGTCCCGTACTGCAAATTCAGATTCTGTGTTATCTTTCTCAAATCCAATATACCTATATCTTGCAAGCTTGAAAATCCTCACGACCCGCATTACGCGCAACACTCTCATAACAATCATCGGACCTACAAAATTTATTGCGACATCTAAGCGATCACCTACCACGCAAATTCCGCAGCTCAATATTTCGAATACCAAACAGCGGCATACACTCTTCGGCAAAAAACGGCAAAATTGTCGCCAAATCAATGCAATTGAGAGGTGACTTCGCGAACTCCCACTTCTGTGGACTCACAGCAAATCGAGCTACATACTCCAGTGTGAAAAACAACATGCAAACGATTTCGATTGCAGCAATCGTCCAATGTGGAGTCATTGTTTCTTCGTCAATTTGGAAATCCGGACACGACGATAAAATGAGTCCGGTTAACGAGAAGAGAACGAAAGATGCGGAAACAGCTGAAAAGATCTTTGCACCAGTGGATGAGCGCTAAATATCGAATAGAAGTTCTTGGTCTTGGAATCAATTACGTACTGGGTTTTCGAGAAATTGCCATGCACTGAATCTCTGCTTCCCGAACACCACCTTTTCGAAGGCTTCCGAATTCGACTCGTCGACCTGAAATTCACTCAAACGACTGTTCACATGATCATTTTACCGGATCGTTGCTAGAAAATCGAGGTAACGTTCCGTTTTGTTGGGGATTTCCATCTTCAAATCGACAACAAGGTGAAATGTTTGATAATGGTATTCGCCAGTAATTGAGCTCGTCTCGTATCTTAATTTGGCACTCGTTTGTTGGCAAGTGCAATGTTCCGGTCACGAAGTAGTCAACTACGATCTCAAAAATTGTTGGTGCTCGAGCGAAATAATACTCGTTTGTTGCTTCAAGATACGAATCGCACGCAGTCAATCTCTCAATGTGCGACTTGTCGCAAAACTCAGCCAATCGACTAGAGTCTAATCGAAGTCGAATCTGAAATGCGATTGATCAATTGAAACATTAAACAGCAATCAATCACAACGTCCATAGCCAATATTGCACTGCGACCACCAACGTTCAGTCTTAGCATTTCTGGTGGTCCACGTCGCTCATTCAATCCGCCGTTACTTGCTGCTTTTGCCATCAACTCTGCACCGCTCATCTAAAAGTTTTGTTTAGAAATCCGAAAGTAAACCGACTAGTCTAAGGGGTTTTACCAGAAATCTCAAACCGATTTGCGGATTGTAAAGTATTAGACAGCGCATTGATCGGCGTCGAAGTGCCGAAAAACGACGAGAATTCGATTGCAAAGTAGGCATTTTAGCGGACGATTAGCTAACTCAGTAATCGTTATAACAAATGAATTCGTTTCGCTATTCAGAAAAATCTTCGGGACTAACGAAAGTTTTGACGTTGCGCAAATTTGATTAAAAATTCTTTTCAATTCAGAAGTTTAACGAAAAACCTTCTTGTTATGTTTCCAATAGGAATTTCAAACTATTGGATAAAATAACCAACTTGCAGGGTATGTCGAACAAGAAAGTTGGTGGATGTTTTTTGATTGAAGTAGTGAGATGAAAACATTCCCAATTTTCCGATCGACTTGATACCTGGTTTTGCAACATTTGTTCTATTTGTTCCATTCTTTTCATGTGCATCATGTTCGTGTGCGATCTTCCACGTGGAAGCATTCTAAGCTGACTATCTTCAGAAAAACTAGTTATGAATCTACTCGCACGTTATGTGACCAAAAAACAACTTCAAGTCTACTGAAAGCATAAAGTTGAAGGATAAAACCGAGATTTGGTCCGATTGATCTCATGATTAAACGTAAATAAGAGCTTCTCGTAAGCACAACACTTAAAAGCACAAACAGTGTTCTCGTAGTAAGAAAAAGGACTTTAACGTTCGATATGGGTTTGTGGAAGAAGTCGAAGAGATTATGTTTCCTGCCTCAAATATTTGTCTATACGCAATCCAGCAAAGTGTAGTCGATGCAGACAACTTCCGTTTTTTGACAAAACGATTCGTGATCAAATTTAGTCGAATTTCAAGGAAAAAAGATTGCGTGTTGTTGTCCTGAATATAAAAGTTCAACAAGATACCACAATCTGATTGTCGAATGAAATGATCACGTAAATATTGAGAGTTCAAAACACCCACGAGAAGTGTCAAATCGTTATGAACCGTAAACAAGAACTTTCATTGCAATCTCAGTTGATTAAATACGTAGACTTGATAAGAAGCTTAAGTAAATGAAAACTATTCTTAACAGCGAAGTCAACGAAGCACATCTGCAGACTGTTCGGACTTCAAAGCGGAACTTAGCGCCGCGGACTAATGAAGCAAAGAAGAGATCAGAGTTTAGACGAGGCTTAAATTGAGGTACGATTCGAACGTCTGTAATTCTACGAACCGTTTTGTCGTCGCTCTTCAGTCGTCTGTTTTGACGTTGAAGATTCGTAGGGCAACGGAAGCGGTTGGCAAATTGCATCGGAAATTGGCATAAAAAACCTCCATTCGCATGACGCCAAGCAAATGGTGTGAAGATGCAATTGACAAAAATAATCGAAATAAAAGCACCAGTTGAGTTGGAATGTGAGAACAACGGACATCGTGATGTTTCGGTTGGCAAAGTAAATTTCCGCAATTACACGCTCTTTCGAATAAAAACACACTGTGAAACCATATAATCGTCCTTCGCAAAAACAAAAGGCTCCAGTTAAACGGAGAATTTCGAATTCGAGTATCTTCTATTTTGTGTTTTGATTGTCCAGCTCAATTTCACTTTCTCACATCGACTCGTCTTTTAACGTGACCGCTTAAAAATTGATGTGCGAAAACCACCGGTTTGTTGTAAGTCTACACCAAATGCTATGGGCAAAACAACGTTGGGCTTAAACAGAAAAGTAAAAATTTTTGAAACGCTTAATGTCAGCGCTAAAATTTCTGAATTCTCGCTTAAAAACGTTAAAACCAAACCGGAATCTCATCAAAACTCAGTTAGATGGTTGTGAAGAAGCAAAAAGTGTTTTTATCATTTGTCGACTAGCTCATCATTCGACTCTAGAGCTTGTGACAGTAAAACCAAAATACCACGTGGTAACATCCACTTCTAATTTTGAATGTTCTTAATGTGCAGATAAAGAATTTGTTTGGGATAATCTTCTTATTGTGAAAATGGCAACATAACCGATAGGTAAGCCAACAAAAGAAGACTCATATCGTTTGTTATGTAAGACATTAAGTGGAATACCCCAGTTTCCATGAAGTCTATCCAAAAAACCAACAGTTCCAAAAGAGGAACCCACTTTTTGAACCATGTTTGGACTTTAAAAACGGTAAACTGGGGTTGCTGAAGAGTGGCATCGAAGAAGTTTTAGTTGGCCTAATCATGAACGTAAACGTCAAAAAGCAATCGCATATGAGTTTTCATTAATTGCAAGATTTCGATAAAAGAACAAACAGATGGGCCGTTTGAACGAAATGAAGAGCGAGAAGAACTGCGCTTAACTGAACATCAGAGCTCCGGATGTTTTTTATTCGACAATCGCGTGCTTATAGTTTTGAGCACAAGTCAAATGTCATAAACGGTTTACAACATTTCATTGGAGCGCGCGCCCACGCATTCAATTAGATCTGCAGGCCATAAACGCGATTACCTTCATCTCTCGACTTTGTTGCCAAAAGTACAATTGAGTTCCTTATCTTTGTTTCTAATTGCTATATTTCTAGTTGTGAAAAATAACCGTAAATCAAACTCACCGACACATCCGTCTCACCAATTGGCGGCAATTGTACTTGAACAGAATTCATCCTTGATGGTAACATGCTTTAGCGCAGCGAAGTTGATTCAAAGACTAATAGGCACTGAAATATTGAAATTAATAACTAAAACAAAGTCAAAAACTGTTGAATTCACACAGTTAAAGAGGAAGAAGGAAGAGGGGCGTTAGATGCTACAGATGAAGAAGATTGGCAGCGAATGGAAATGATACAAAATGTTGTGTTAGAACAAGTCTCCAGAGAATTCGAAAATGGACTCCTAATCGAAGAATCTACATTCGTAGACAAAACATTCTGCTAAAGGAACGATAAGCTCAACAAATGAATCGTAATTAGAATCACAAGTGGACAAAAATTTGAGGTTATCGACTAGCTTAAGGACGTTGGTTTCAAACAAAAGTTAACAGCTTCGAATGGCTTGTAATAAAAAGTAATACTTCTTTTATAACACGTCTTCTATTTCTCATGCAATTTTAATTAGCCATCGGCCTTTCGACGGGAAATTTGTTAGGACAAAGACAACGATCAAGTTGGAGTACGATAATCTTTTTAATCCAGTGAACTTTGGAATTCGGTTTTTGACTTGCTTGCAGTCTATTAATAGAAGAATAGGTAAAAAATAGTTAAAGATAAACAATTTGACGGATAAAAAAATCAAACTCGTCATTTAATTGCTTGTTAAAGAACCGCGTTAAATTGATAAACAAACAGTTTTTCTTGCATTTTCCGTCAACCCATTTTACAACACGCAAAAAAGACGAAACCCCCGAGATTGAAGTACGAAGTAAAAGGGCTTATGCAAATTGATAGAAAGGTCGTAGTTTAGTGTTTTTTCTACTTCAGATTTTCCGTCATGGCCACTCCACACGTCGTCCTTTGGCCACAACATGTTTGCGCTCAATCAACACATTGCCGAAGCGTCGTCTTCAATTAGGAGTCAAGAACACGCGCTCCGGACACAAAACTGAAGACCCGATTTGGCAACTCAGAAGTGGAAACGAGTAACTTCATGACCACGCAATCGCCGCGTTCACGACTTCGCGTGCTCGACCTTTCTATTCACCGGTCTTCCCCTCTGCTTGGTCGTATTATTCTTTCAATCTAACAGTCTTCCTTCAGAATGCAAATTCGATTTCCGTACCTACTTTTGATTAGAACGGGCAACTCGATCTTTTACATCTATGCACGTCAATACTCGGCTTTAAAACACGAGATGGACATTCGGAAAGTAAACGAGTTGTCTGTTGGTTCACTCTAAATGTTTTTTGCATAAAATTAATCCTACGGCTGGTCAATTAGAAGGCATCGATTGTTTCAAGCACGGTGAATAGGCACTTGATTTAGTGTCTGCCTGCGATGCATTCACACACATAACAAGACGTAGAGAACGTTTAGTGCAACAGAATGCACAAGGTCTTCGCTTATTTACATAGGAAATAAACTACTCAACAGATGTCTATTTGAAGGCTTTGAAATGTCGAATAGAGAAGTTAAAATCATTCGATTGAATTAATAAAATGGTTCCTGGTTAATATGGTATAGCAAACCAAGTTAGTAAGAAAACAACCACATTCTTGAACCCAAAGTTAAATGTCAAATCATTTTCATGATAGCTATCAATATGCAATAGAAGTCAAAAAAGATTTGATTCTCACTAAGAAAGCAAACGTCTTATTCACGTAGAGGACAATGATTGATGGACGAGGAAAACAACAAAACGCTTTTTTTTGTTTGCTGAAAGACAAGAGTTTGAAGTTGAACTGATCGTTTCAAAAGGCTATCAAGCACGTTAAAGTAAACAGAATTCAAAAAAACTATTTATTTCGCATACTAAAACTTCAACGTCCGAAAGTGTTTGCTTCAGAATCGTTTGGCTTCTCGGTGGTATTGTTCGTTTGTTTCCTATAACAAAATGACAGTAAAAAGCTTTTATTCGAACTTGCAGTAGCATTCTCCAAGGCAAACAAAACTCCAACGAAAACCAACGCAATTAAAATGTTCCGTTGGGTGAAGATCTCTGACCAGTAGCTTTCTTTTACATCACAACCTAACCCCAGGGCTCCACCACTTTCGTTCAAAGTTGACGGATTGTACCAAGAACGAAGAAAAGAAATCGCATTTCTATTTCGGCTACACGACTGTTCGAGTTGATAGAAATGATTAATTCTGTTTATTTAAACCCGAAAGAAACAAGTAAATGATTTAATTTCGTTTGAACCATTTGGGCCGTGTACCACTAGATGAGGTGTGGTTTGTAGAATCGCCGTCACGTTCTCGCTTTTTCAATTGAGTCTCCGATTCTGGTTCAACAAAAAACTTTTCGACCTTAAACGTCCGATTGTCACTCAACCTAAAAAACAGGGATTCACGAATCGACGATCGTTTTACCATTGCTTAGAAATCTGATTTGCTTTCTCACTTGTGCTTTCGCGCACTAGTTTCGAATCAAAAATCTTTCCTAAAACACAAGGAATAATCCGAGAATCCAAATTTAACTTACTGGAAAACTCCAGCTCTTTGAGCTTCACGACAATTGTTGCTTTCGGTGCCAATCCCAAACTGATCAGATCTTTTGTTTCATCGCAATTCAACTTCTCGTTGATTCCAGCCAACAACTCAAAAGATTTGCTCGAACAGTTCAAAACTTCGCAGATGAGTTCAAACAAACGACTACCTATTAAGTGAAGAGTAAAAATACGGTAAACCCAAAAACTCACTCGGTTCATTGGAAAAGAAACACGATTGAAGAAAGGTATTTTGGAAACGAAAACGAATGACGCTGTTTTTGTAGCACTTCAGTTTCCTTTCCGTATTTCGCTTTTCAACTGTGCTACGAAACATAAGAGCTTGCTGATTCAGTTCCCGACTAAAATCTGATTGTCATTTGGGACTTAGAACCAACTTCGAACCTTTCTTCTGTCAATCCTCTTTGTAGGTTCTTTGCATCATCGACTGTCAATTCGAAGAAATCATCTTCAATCTTATCCTCAACCTGCACATCTTGTCGCTCGAAAAGCAAAAGCATGCGATCTGTCGGTTTTGGTTGATCAGTAGCCGATGGACTGTTTGAAGCCATCAAGTCACCGATCGTTGCGATGGGAACATCGGGAAACTAAAAGGACGTTAATTCAGACAACAAGCGGGAATGCAAACCTTAAAATTCGCAAATTCGTTGACAGTCCCATTAGACATTGTGGATTCACAAATGAACGCAAAATGAAGATGATGAAAGCGGTTGGGGCGTTGCAACGAAACGCCAATTTGCCAAGAAGCAGTGTTCAAATTAACAGCTAGGTGATTAGTTCATGTTGATTATCATAGTTACAAGAAGAGTAGTGCAAACAAGCTTATGTTTATTCGATTCATTTACACAAACTTGGTAACCACAGATCTCTACTCAACTTTTGATTCTAATTAGGTTCTTGGGTTGAATTGCGAAACCACGAATATTCATATTCACACTAGCTTTCTAACGTCTCGCACTAGAAAGCGGAAGCCGGAGATTACCGAGTCGATTTGCTCATTAATCGTATTCTCTCATAGCGGCCCACACACAACAAACGACCAGTGGACGGACAGCCTTTTTTTGCGCATTTCATTCATCGTTCCGAGAACACCCGTCTCATGTTCACGTAGAGCTCGTGAATGGATTATCTTTCTTCTTGATTTCCTTGGGCGTTTGTCACTCCGTTCTCAAAGCCGAATTCTTTTTTTCCTGAGGCGAGATGCACCGCAAACGAGTCGCCAGTCGCAGCTCGAATCCACAGCCGCCAAATGAAAGTGAGTTTTTTGTTTTTATTTTATTTTAATGTTTTCAGGACCACGATTTGGACATTGGCGACTGGATAGGCGAATGGATAATCAAAGGAATTGCGGCAATCGTAATGGTGATTTCTTTATCGTTGATTCTTCTCGTCGTCTTGAACGTGATCCATCAGAGCATCAACACGGAAATTGCGAAGGTAAACCTTTTCTAAACTTTTATCAGCGCGAATCGAACTTTACGTCAAAAAACGAGTGCAAAGAACCGAAGAGTCGATTTCAGAAGAAGCGCCGTTGAAGCGTCGGAATTCGGATTATTCGCAAGTTGACGGTTTTCACATGCCAATGCCCGATTTAACATCGCCGGTTGAAGGTGAGTTTAGATGCTAAACAGAAAGTCGTAAACTCTTTGATTTCCGTCATCGAAAACAATTCGTTGTGATAAGGGGGCTTTTTCGCTATCAACTAAAATTTGAGCGGGTTTTGGAACGTTTTTAGTTCAAACGTTTCTGTCACATTTTTCTTATTGGACTCTGCTTTCAGTTGCTATCATGGAGGATCTGTCGAGCCGAATGGAAAGATGTAGAGCCGTGGAGTGAGTGGCTATTCGACGATTTTAAATTTTTTCCAGAAACCAACACACTCAACGACATCAATCGTCACCACGACTTAGACATATTCCGTCTGCGTTGTTCAGAGTTGTACGTGAACTGCTCGTTTCCACAAAACGAATTCGAATCCGACGCAGAAAGAACCATCACAACAAAGAGAAGAAATTGAGAACGACCACTGCTAATTCTCAACTTTCGTTTCTTGACGTTGATCTTAGTCGATCTTCATTTTTGAACGATGAAAACCGACTAACGAAATCTAATCGACGTTTCCAATTGCCACCAAACTGTGAGCCAATTAAAACTTGTCCGATAGAATTGCTTTACGAAGGTATGTTCGAATTCAATCATTTGTTTTCCAACTGTTGATCTTTCAGCTCTGATCGACCGATCTGATCTTCCAATTTTTCCCGGACTCTACGAAGCGGCTTCACTGTCTTACTATTTCGGCAACATCAATCGTCACGATGCTGTTCGAATTCTCGATGGCCAAAAGCACGGAACCTTTCTCTTACGCGATTCTTCTCATCCCGATTATCGTTTTGCTGTTTCTTTTCGCAACAACGAGTCTACGGTCCACGCACGGATTCAGTTCAATCACGGTCGTTACGCCTTTAAACTCGACTCGAAACGCTTCTCTTCATCATCACTTGCCGATTTCATCACCAATTATAAGACAACTGAAAGGTTTGTTATTTCGATTTTTGCATCTGAAGAGAATTTCTAGGGAAACTTACGATGAGCCCTATCTTCTACACGCGTTTTCTCGCAAAGAACCGTTCAGTCTTAAAGTGAGTTCCAATGGCAATTTCAATTTTCAAGATTCTTTTAGTACTTGTGCACAACAGCAATCGTTTCCAAATGTTCGATGCGCCAACTTCCCAACTTGAATATCCCTGATTACGTGAAACGCACGATAATCGAGCAGTTTATTGTCAACTAGTTTCCACTGTTTTGCTAATAACTTTTCGTCATAATCATTTGTTCCTGTTACATGTTCTGAGTAAATAAACCTTATTTTTAATACGAATCTTAACATTCTTTTGCTCTTAACAGTTCAATTTGTCGTTTATATAAAACTCGTTTTCGTGTTCATGATCATCGTTGTAGAGATGTACATCGAAACCAAGAGAGTTGTATGCGTGGAAGAACCATTTGTCTCCGTCTATTTTGATCACAATTTGAATTCACTGGTCACATGCACGTATTCAAAAGACGCAAAGAATCGAAGTGGTCAATTGCGAATCTTGAACAAAGAAACGTTGTCAGACGAACGGAAACTCGAATTGACTTCTGCCGCTTTTCATTTGGAGTACGTAAACGATTTCTACGTTGCGGGCTTAGGCGATGGACGTATCGTCCTCTTTGATCCGAAAACTCTTCAAATACAAACTGATGAACCTCAACCTTTTGCTGAACAAATGATCACCGATGCAAAAGTTTCATCGTCCAATCGTGTGGCCATTACCGATGAAAGTGGAGCATTGCGAGTGTATGAACGTGCGAATTCGACGGTTATTTTTGACTTACCAAAAGCTCACGAGGTTTATGGTCAGTCAGTTAATGCTTGGTCCTGTGAGTTCCTCAATTCGAACATAATCGTCAGCGGAGGCGACGACGATCAAATGAAGTTCTGGGATTTACGAGTTGGTGGCAACAAACCGACACAAATTTCACGTAGTCATAGCGGAGGTGTTGTCAGAATTCGAAAATTCGGCGATAACCAATTATTTACCGGATCGTACGATGAGACTTTCAGGTGTTTTGATGTTCGTAAATTTGACGAGCCTTTGGAACATATCAAAGTTCGTTTTTCCAACGACTTTTATTCTTCGATTGATTTCAGTTGGACGGTGGTGTTTGGGATTTTCAAGTACAAGAGGATCGAATCTTAATAGCAAACATGTACGGCGGATGGTCGATTGTTGACCGTCAACTTCGTCTTAATCACCATCAGCCAATGACAAATTCGCTTGTTTATGGACTCACAAGTGCGAGAGATGAACCGGAATGCGTTTATTGTTGCTCATTTACCGACGGTGTGTTATGTGCCATGAAACGGAATCTAATTGAATAATCTTTGTTTCACTTTTAACTTATTAAACATCTCTATGCCAATAGAAACAGCAACACATCAAAGTAACAATGAAATGCAATCTGGTCAAGTATTTTTGTACAAGTTAATTGTCGAAACGATTTGGAACAAACGAATCAAAGTGTTGGTCGGATGTCGGTTGATTTGTGTTTTGACTGAGCATCGAGGCTCGACGTTCTTCTTCTTCGCGTACTTCCAATTTGTGTGCCCATTGAGCCCATTCTTCGCGTTTCTCTTCGTTCAACTTCTGTGACAACTCCTTTTGCATAACCCGGTGCATGGCTGCCATTCTGAAACATCAACTTAAACGAGAATCGCGAACAGAATTTAAACTTCATCAACGCCAACGGCAATACGCTTTCCACTCGAGTGTAATCGGCTTCGTCGATGGTATCCAAAAGCGCTTTACCCTTGGTATCCGGTTGAAGAACAGCACCCAAAACTAAAGTTACAATCACAAGACCAAGTGGAACGATAAAACCGCCAGCAGGAAATTTGGACTGTAACAACGGTTCTAACACGAGTATTCCAATAATCGTTCCAATATGTCTAAATAAGCTCATAAATGATCGTCATATATTTCCTACTTTGCCCCATGTAAACAACCAAATGCTATTCCTCGAATGACCGTCGGATAGCGCTGCGTAGTCACTTGAACGATGTTCATCCAGAATACACTGTCGGCCAACATGGCAGAAATCGTGATCGCAATCGTGACTTCAGTTGAATTATACGGTTTTCCCGCTACGGTCAGAACTATTGCGACGAGTAAAAAGATGCCAATCAAAACTTAAAAAACTTATTACAAATGCAAAATAACTCCGCTTACTTAACGACGAAAGAAATTGCAGACGACGAGTAAAATTTTTGAATTGAAAGTCCAAAATGATGATTATAACCGGGATTATCAAACGAACAGCACCGTCAAGAAAAACAATCAAAATCGAGCTGCCACGAAAGGCGCGAATCACGTCCAAATAACAAACGAAGATAATGGCATAAGTGATCATACTCAGAATTTGCATGAAAGATTGCTTGGCAAATCGTTTCTTTTCGAACAAATGATAGAAATTGTACACGATTTGATGTTCATCTCGCGGGATAAGCGCCAAGTTTTGAGGGTTGAATTTGACTTCTGTCCCATTCCAACGTTTATCAGTGAGGTCATTCAACACCTAAAACTCATGAGTTCCTTATGCGTATTGCTAACTACTCACGTTACAAGCCGCATTTATTTTTCCTTTAACCAACTGAAAACAAAAAACATGAGCAGAGCATCCGAGATTCGTAAACAAACCAACCACCGCGGACTCTCATGCCACTAAACATCCAACGTAATTGATGGTATTACTGTGTAAACTTACCAACATAAACGCCATGACAATCGGTAAACTGACTAAGTTCAAGAATACGAAATACATTTGCCAGTTTTTGGTCAAAAACGCAATCAGTGCAATGACAACGTTGGCGATATTGGTTTGAAAACAAGCATTTGGAATCATACGATATCTAAAATCGTAGATAAAACTTGGTATTTATATTCTAGATTACTGATTGTTAGTGTATTCCATCATCAAGGTAATTGATTCAACTTCAATTATACCATATAGTATTCCGTTGCAAAACTGCGCTGCGGCAAATCCGGTCCATGCTGTTGATGCGATGGTCATACAAGAAGTAATCGCAATACCCAATTGACAAATGTAGAAACCGAATTGACGTCCAAACCAATCACCAATATGGCCCCCAATTACGGAACCGATGAACTGCAAAAGTTTGCAGTCAGTGATGTTCTACAAATTGAATTACCAACTAAAGCAGCTGCTTGAATCATTTGAATTATCTCCGGTTTGTAACTGTCTTCGCAGATTAGACGAAACGTTGCAACAATGGATGTAAACTCGGCATCATTGGGCACTGCAGTGTAATTGTAACAAGCTTTGAGTTTATCGCATTTTTGTGGATCCGTCGAATTGACAATCGTCTTCAGTCCATCGGTGCCTAGACATTCCCATTGGGGTTCTGTTGATCCAACGATGCTCACAAACGACAAATTGCCTTAAAGTAATCTCATCTATTAAACTGCTTATTACTGATACTAATTAGTCTCTTGTTAATCTTTCAGTCAAATTGAACACGATCATCTCGGTATTATTCGAAATGTTACTAATACAACAAACAGTTTTCCATAGCTATGTTTATGTTATTTAAAGACTGGACACATACCTGACCATTCGATTTGTGCGAATATGATGCAAAAACAAGCAAAAATCTGGTAAACACCAAATGGATTGATCTGCTCCAAAACTTCTTCAAATCGCTTGTATTGATCAGGTTCAATCACCTTCTTTCGTTTCAATGAGAAGTGACTAAACAAAGTGGATAATTATATAGTCCAAGATATTAGCATTCTGTAGTTTACGAGACTTTTCTGAATGCTATGAAATGTTTGGAACTTACTATTTCGATCGACGTTGAGATCCGCTACGTTTACGTGATGTGCGTTCCATTGGCAAGATGCTTGAAACTCCGATGGTTGTATCGCAAATTGACTTAATTTGGACTGCGGTTTTTCTTCACCTTTTCGTCAACGGCTTATCAGACCCATTTCGCCGTCCGACTAACCGAAAAGGTTGATAATAAGTGAATACAATACTTTTGAATTCCACGTTTATTAGACGCAATTGAGTCGCCAATTAAACGGTGACAAAGAGGTGAAGATGCTCAATGGCTTCTGCACAATCCAATGGCGTTGGACATTTACGATCGAGAGTTTAAGACAACGACTTTTCAACACATGCTTTGTAACGGAGCCGAGAGTTTGTGCGTCATTCAAAACTGTTTTATTATCGTATTCTGTACAAAACTCAATTATATCAAAAGGTGAAGCATGGAAATGATAAACAAGATACGAATTATGCAGTACTATCATATCGTAGTGAGACGAGAAAGCAACTTTCAATCAGATCAATTGGAAAAAGATTTGTGCGCAGAAAAGCAAATCAACTGTAACTGTTGATTCATTGTGCAATGCGATAAGGTTACGACAACTGAAGAATGCTTGCGAGAGAACTACAACCGGAAAGCGAAACAAAATGTTTGGTTAGTAAACTCTTCAGAATAGAAACAACAATAAATTTCAGGAAACTTCAAATCTAAGACGAACAACGGGAATATTATAACTGGAAAATGCATGACACCCGTGATTAAACGATTCAATTTCACAATCGGGGATTGTCTACTGAGTATTCACGAACTCGGGATTGACGAACGAAAAACCGCGAAATTCGTCTTGTGCGATAGTCCGAACAACCGACGGTTCTGTCGGCGTTAGTACTGGATCTTCTCGTGTGAAGTCCGCATCGAAGTTTCCAACGTCGCGACGTCCTTTCTGAAAGCATTTTGTGTTCGATTGGTGATCAACGCTGTCAAACGTACAATTCGTGGTTTGAATGGCGGTTTGACTCTTCGCGATTCCAATGCGTCCCAGTCGATTTCACGGAAGAACGGATGAGCTCGAATTGCATCTTCACTACCTTGTGATTGCACACAACCCAATCGACGAAGTGGGTTTTTGGTCATAAACTGCAAATTTAAAGCGCTCATTTATGCTCACTGATTCTCAAACTTACCGCCTTCAAAATGTTCACAGCTTCTCGACTCAACCAGACGGGATAAAGTACATCGTCGTGTAGAATCGCTTCGAAAAGATCATCTTCATTGTCCGCCTCAAATGGCGGCTGACCGGCCAACATTTCGTACATTAGAACGCCCAGTGCCCACCTGTAAAGAACTTCAATTTCCGTACCTCGAATTTCACTCACCAGTCAACGGACACACCGTATTCCATTTCCTGGAGTATTTCAGGAGCTAAACAAGACATTGTTGAAACATTTGCATTTGAAATACCTACCGATGTAATCGGCTAAAAATCAACATTAGAAATCTGAAAGTAAGAAGTTTTTGAAATTTGGTGTTTTGTATTAAAAAAAGATTTGCAGTTTGTGTTTAAGTTTACGAGTGCCGCAGAAGGTAGAAGTAAGGTTGTCACGTGTGATTCCTTCTTTGCACATTCCAAAATCCGCCAACCGACAGTGTCCGTCGGCATCAAGTAGGATGTTGTCCAGTTTGAGATCACTGCAACAGAAACGTTACTTGTAATCCTCGGGTTTTATTACCGATAAATGACATGATATTTATGCAAAAATTGCAGTGCACATGTGACTTCTGCGGCATAAAACCGAGCACGTGGCTCTTCGAATTTACGAGCTCGTTGAATTTGCTGCAAAGAAAAATTTATTGTTGTATCACTTTGTCTTATAGCAAAGCTTTCACTTACAAACATGAGGTCGCCACCATTCTGAAAGAAACAAAGTTAATCGAACGCGTGGAACCTTCAAACAACTAACCACGTATTCCATGACGAAGAACAAGCGATCCGGAGTTTGAAACGAACAATAAAGCGCCGTCAGGAATGGATGTTTGGCCGACAGTGCGAGAATTCGTTTTTCACACATCGTGCACTCAACGTCGTCATCTTGTAATATAACGTCTTTTTTGAGAACTTTGACGGCAAAAACATCGTCCGATCCTTTCTTTTCTGCCAAAATAACCTGAAATTAGCGTTATACCTGTGGTTCTGTTCATCTTGTTCTTACTTTTCCGAAAGATCCCTTTCCAAGAACTTTGATGAACGTGAAATCATGGATCCCGAGTTTGTTCGCCACTTCCAAGTCACCAGCTTGTGAGGATGTCAAAACGGTTCCTGAAGTCAGAAAAACTAGAATCATCACAAGCCATAAACGTACGATTACTTTCGTCAATGGCCGTCAACTGTGAAGATGATGGCATTGATTGGACTTCTGCAGCCGTTTGATCAGATGCCTCGGAAATTGACACAGAAAGCGGTTTCTTTTTGGATCGCAATGACATTTTATCGCCGGTTAATCCCAATTGTGCCAACTCCAAAGCCATCTGTTTAGCATTGATACCACAGTTATTTGCCACATTCTTCTGACAACTAAAATGTTTAATGTAAATAACATGAAATATTTAAGCAAAGAATGTTACCGTTTATGAACGTTAAGTTTACACTGAGAACACTGAAGTCCTTGATTGAAGATGCCATATAGCATAGAACCACAGTGATCACAAAACGTTGGACGCTTGTAAGAATGAACAGTAAATCGATGTGGCATGTTGATGTTAAAACGACCCATTCCTTGCTAAAACCAACACATTTGTGTTGTTGTTTATTCACTCACTTCTGCAGCTTCAGTCTGAAGTTCGTCGATTGCATCTGTTTTGCTACCCGGACATTTCCACACAACTTCTTGATGACAACGCTTGTGAACGACCACAGTACAAATCATGCATTGATATCCTTGTCTGCCAATCACACCCCAGATAAAATCCTTGCAATGAGCACAGAAAGTTGGTTGTCGAAGAAACATCGCCATGAACTGAAAATTGGATTATGAGCTATTGCATCGTTCAGAATTCAGGAACATTAAGTAACAAATATGTTTGTCAGTTCTTGTTATTTGACCTGTGCTTCTGATTACTTACTTTGTGACCAGTGACCTCATGGATCTTTCTTCGCATTGCACCACGACGTTGACGATCGTTGAAGGCGCCGGAACGCTCTTGAAAAACACGTGGGCCTTTACCCGCATTTTGAGGGCACTCTGAAATATTAGTTGTAACAAAAACAAATGGTTTCTTATTGTAAATTGAATTTGTTTAACTTTGGAGGTTAAAATAACAGCGCGAAAGAAAGATAAAGCTGCTGAGCTGACTCATTACTTTATCGAAGTTTTTTGCGTGAAAGACCGACAGTTCATTCATGAGTTATTCTGATAACTCACGGCAGACGTTTGTTTGCGTCCTCTAAAAGCGAAGAAACCGAAAAAGTGATGCTCTTCAACTATTCGGTACGAAAGTTTGCTTAGACTGTTCGAATGACATCGCGTATTTGTGGCCATATTTCATATGGAAGAGTCACAAAAGGCGATCATTACTCTGAACATATTTTGGATACAGTCATTGCGTTCATTATCATTTCGGTTTCAAGTGTAGTCAGCTTTGTAGAAGGTCCCAACATTTGTAAGATGTCTAGACAACATTGCTTCTTTTCTCTTAGCGTACAACCTTCTGATAGGAATTCAGAGATTCGTACGCTTAGTCCTATTAAAAGCCCGAACGATTTGTTTGCATTCGATTGCACGGAAATACGCCGCTGAACAATTTGACGGCGTTTGTTGTCGCTCATTCGACCTCCAAATCCTTTCGGCTTAACGATCTGATGGAGCGCGAAGTCATCGATCCGGATTTTTTTTATCGGACGATCAATAACCTCGATGAGTAAGTGATTTTGCTTTTAAGGTTTACCAGTTAGCGACTAATTTTTGTTTGCTTCCTCACATGACACCAGATTACACTTATTCGTGAGTCATCCCAAACAGAGTTCCCAAAACGTGAAGTTCGTTTTTGTTTGCTTTCGTATTGCGTCTGCATTAATTTCCACACCAAAGCTTTTAAATCACGTACATCTAAAATCCAAACAACGTTTTAGTCGCCGAGAAGACGTCGATAAAACTAAACGCGATTGCAATCAAACGGTCGGTTCCTTTAATGGTGCGAATCGTGTGTTTGTATGCGAATTTTTGATCACCAAAGTTCTCGGTTTCATATCGAACTTCTTTTGGGTGATGTCATTTACTTGAACTTATTTTGCAGAAACTTGCTTAGACAGAACTTGTTTACGTCGATTGTTATGACCGGAAAAGTTCTGCGCTCTTCGCTTCATACCCAATTGCTCGTGGGCATCGCGACCGTTGTTGGTTGGACTCACCATCCAATTTTACTCGCGGAGTATTCGAGTGTAAAATCCTTGGCTTTGAAGGAGCCTTTGCGACTGACTTCCAATGGTCGCCCTTCTCGTCCTCGGCCATTCAAAGTCCATTTTAAAATGCATGAGTTTTTTGTGCGAAAAGTGTATGCGCGTTCTTACACCACGATGAAAACAGGTGCTTTCGTTCTTAGCGGTCTCAATTTCAGAATTCGTCGATTGGTTGTTTAATAAAAACAGTTCTCGTTAATGAACACGCGATAGCCATCGCATGTACACTCTCAAGTCGTCCATTTTGGTCGTAGGATTTTACTTCGCTTCTTCACGTAGCTCTCAAAATGACCTTGCTCTCATGACTTTCATTCCAATCGTGCCTCAAAACTAAGTCGACGGCAATCCGAAATGCCGTTACGTTATCCAACAAGCAACGATCCTGGTCGTCGATTTTCACAACCAACTCGACGAAAACTATGGACTCTACTGGGAATTGCGGTCGTTCTCTTGCTATTCATCGGCTTTCAATTGGCAGCCAACGAAGATGCCGTCGATTTCTCGCATTACTATGCCATTTTAGAATCAAATCAAACAGAAGTAAGATTACTTTTCCCTCATCACTTTACAAGGTTTTAAGAACGGAAAATGCAAAATCCCGATACTAGAGCCTTGGGATGAGACCATTCGACCGTACATCAAAAACGCTCCGCCATTGGAATGTCGACAAGTTCAACCAACTCTCACGTTCCTTCACAATTCCCGTATTTTCATCAACAAGTCTGCCGTCGAAGAAGCGGGGTATTCGTTGGAGTCAATTCGCTGTGAATTTCGGTGTTTTGAGCGCGGAAATGACGACAACCACAATTTCTATCACGAATGGGTGGACTTAAAAGTAAGTAGTCTGTTCTTCGTTTGTTCATAGTAGACTTTAGAACGCTTCTGAAGTGAAATGCGAATTCGTCGAAGTCAATTGTAAACGACGATTAAGCCCCTTAAGTTTCTACTCACAATTTCATGCTCAAATCATTCGATGGAATGAAAGTCGATCAGAATCTCAAATCAAACGTTACAGCGTCTCACTTTTCGTTCTCGACTCAGTTTCTCAATCTCATTGGCATCGTGGTCTTCCGAAAACACTAAAAGTCTTGAAATCAACGTACAACGCAACTATTTTAACGGGTTTCAACAAAGTAGCTGATAACTCTTTTCCTAATGCCATCGCATTTCTCAAAAACTACAACGGTGTTCTGCCAACCGAAGCGGGTAACTCGGATTACGAAGATTGGCCGTTGATTTGGAAAGATTTCAAACGACAAGTAAGTCGTTTTATGGCCAATATTGTTTGAATTTCTTTAGAACTATTCTACTTATTATGCTGAGGATTATGTCGACTTCAATCTGTTCAACTATTTGAGCAAAGGCTTTTCGAAGAAGCCGGTGGATCACTATTTCAGGTAGTCAGAGTAAGGAAGTGTATGTAAGCTTAACAGTTTAATCTAGACCGTTTTGGATGGAAATTTACGGGAGTTTTGTGCGTCGACGAAGCAAATTCTTGTGCTACAACGATGATCCAATGCATATGATTCAACTTCGATACTTCGAGCAGCTCATTCGAAACTACGACGATGAACGTCCATTTTTTGCTCTGAATTGGTTCACTGAATTGGCACACGATTGGTTGAGTCAGGTAAAATTCACACAATCCGAGATGCACAATAGCTCGCGTTTTCAGGTTTCTTCAGCTGATGAAGATTTTGAAAATCTGTTGCGGAAGAACATAAAGCACTTGAAGAATACGTTCTTCTTTATGTTTTCTGATCACGGACATCGTTTTGACGCGATTCGGCAGACGATGATCGGACGTTTAGAAGAGCGAATGCCATTCTTCAGTATGCACGTGCCCGAAGAGCTTGTCGAACAAGTTCCCGAATTGAAACAAACTCTCAAATGGAACTCAAAAGTAAGTTCATTTGACTTGATTTTAGTATCGACGTATTTTTTTCAGCAATTAACCTCATTTTTTGATCTTTATGTTACCATGCGTGATATTCTTGACTTGCAAAAGCGCGATGCATGGTACGAACTGAAAGAGGGATCCCAACCGGTGAAAAGGTTCCGTTCGTTTACAACTCATGGTCTCAGTCTTCTTCGCTCCCTGCCTTCTGAGCGAACATGTGAAGAAGCGGGTATACCACATGTATATTGTATTTGTCAAACAGAACGAGAAGTGAACGTCAATGATTCGCTAGTAAAACGGGTAGCTGATAAGTTAGTCGAGCATGTGAATCAACTACTACATGACCACCGCGATAAATGTGAGAGATTGGAATTAAAGAAGATTCGCAATGCGCACATTTCGCTTCCAAGTGATGGTGTAGTTCACGGTCGACAACCTCGTTCTCGAATTCTTCCCGTACAATACGATAGTGGACAACCTCGAGGGTTCTATCTCAACTATGGAGTCATGATTGAAGTCTCTCCAAGTGCTGCTATGCTTGAGGGTATGGCAGTTCATGTTTTTGCTGACGACGCTATTCAAATAAAAGGTGACGTAAATCGAATTAATCGTTACGGAAATCAGTCTGCGTGTATTCGTGAAGCAACCCTACGAAAATATTGTTTCTGTAAATAAGCTCTCTCTTTCTGTTGACCTCAGTTCGCGTCTAGTTGCCATAGTTTTGCACATTAACTGTTACTTTTTGATTCCAAAATGTTCATTGTTTTTTAATGATTGTTAAACGAAATAAACTATCGAATTCGATCATGAGTTTTTGCGATTATTTTTCACCTACCTTCCATCATAGAGCCTTGAAGTTCGATATTCACGTGCAATCGACCGTGTGGTTCTAACTGAAAGGAGTCGTTTAAATCAAATGTGTCGAAAACTTACATGAACCCAAATATCGTTGGACGTATTCAATTTGAGATCTTCGAACGGAATGCGGCAGTTGGCGACGAAATCATCGGGTGGAAGAGCACAATCGTGGAAGACAGTGAAGCCAAGCACTTTGCCGTTATGCACTTCGGTCTAAAGCAGAGAAGATTTGTAAGTAAAAATGTGGACATTAGCTGTTGAATTCCTGCGATGTCTAACCGCGAGATGAATCCGCTTTTTGGAAACATCGCCACGGTTTCAAACATCAACTGCCTCAAGCCTGTGGTTTCCTCCCGTTTTGCAGGTGTCGTGAAAAGCCGAACGATAAAAACGGATTTTGCATCCTCGTTTTTGGACAATGTAGATGAATTTGTTATTTTTGGAGGTCGACTGATTTCGAATGCGAATTTAAGGTTTTCGCCAAGTTCACAATTCAACTGACTGACCTGGTAATTCTCATCCCATTGCGGTGAACTGGTCTTCGGTTTTGTTTGCGTCTGACCAACGTGGTACTCATCAAAGTCGACGTTCACATACGCATCCAACACCTGATCCGCATCGGAAGCATTGTTGAATCTGAAAACGATTGCTAGTTACAACAAAACTTCATTCCTAGCAAAACGACAAACAAATTTAAAAGCAGTTCAAGAAAATTTAGGCTTAATTCTCGAGTACATCGATTGGTGATTTCGCGTGAGCTCAAGATCGATTGTTGACCGAGAAATGATGTAAAGTACAAACAAAACTAATGAGTCCAACTGCCAAATGACTCGCAACGCGTGAATTCGCGAAATTACCTCAATCTATCAAGCACTTTTTGGCTACTTCATTAGTCCAACCGAAGGCGTTTTCTCTACACAATCCAACTGCCTTCACAGCAACACGACCGTTGACTCGAGAAAACGTGAGAAGTTGGATTACGACCAACTCAACGCAGTTGCGTTGAACTCGTCATTTCCGTAGTCAAAGTGCTCAAAAAACGTCGATTTGGCCAACATCTAATCACAGAATTGCAATTCAAGTTTCCCATCGAGTCGAATGATTTTCGATTCGTATGTCAAAGCGAACTTTTTCCAAAACCTCGACAATTTTGTTTATCAAACGAAACAGTTTTCTCGACTTTTCGTGTTTTCCCAAGCGATTCAAGAAGACAAATCAAGAGAAGTTTTTCGTAACTTTAGAAAAAACCCAAACGCTATTTTTGATTGAAATGTTAATGGAAATCTCCGAATTCGTCCACAAAAACCGTTCGAATTTTAATGTCACAACTCGACGCTAACGCACGATTCCAAATGTTTGTTTACAGAGTGAGAGGTCGAAATTACACTCGAATTTCAATTTAACGTTGTCGTCGAGATTCCTGGACCGGAAGCCCAAGAAAACGACCGCGCATCTCGACGTCATAACCGATTCCACGTGGGCGAGTGAAAGTGCGGAGCGGCGAACATCCGAGTGTTCGTCAACAACAAGCGACATCGCAAACTGTAAATCGAAGAATCGATCGATCGGACGAAATGTCGGGCAATTGCTTCAATATGCGCTATTTGAATTATAATCCGATTAACAGTTTACTTTAAGGTTTCATAGATCAGAACACTCGTGCTTGTTCCAACGAAAACAAACCTTTTTGACCACTCGGTTGGTCGTAGGCCTTCGGCTTCGATGACCTGAATCTTGGCGGTTCCGTTGAAGATGGTCATTGCGATTTCAATGGTGCGAACAAACGAACTGGCAAAAGCGGTTCAATTTGTTTATGATCGCCGTTCACAGGTGCATTTTCGAGTCTTCAAACAACACGGTATCCTGCAAAAAAGAAAGTAAGTACGCAACCTCAACTCGTACGTTTTCGTCGAGAACACGAATCACGAATTGAACAACACGGATTGTGCCAAATCGGAAATCTTTGCAGCTGCCAACAACCTCGAATACACGTTTCAAGTAACAACACTCTTAAGCCGAACATTCATTGTGTAATCACACGTTTCATTGATGAGTGTAATTGAGATAAACAGCCAAATGGATTCTTGATAACACGAAATCCCTCACCAGGTCTTTTTATGTTCACGTTAATCGGAATTGTGTTTCACTTTGGCGGCGATTCACAAAACAGACAAACGCAAATCGACAGCAAAACGCGACAAAAACGTCGACGGCGTAGTTTTCAAGTAGAAAATAACGCATCTTGTGGACGTTGCGTTTGATTTTATTTTGGCCGAATTTGTTCCCTTTTTCTCTCTTCCAAATTCAATCGTAGCCAAAAAATGAACGACGCGCTCGAGAGCGAAATGCGCGTGCCGAAAAAATACGAAACTCCTCTCGTTTTCAGTTGCGATTAAAAGGAAACGACAAGGGAAACCGGCTGATTAAAATGGCAAATTGAAATCGTAAGTTGACGTTCGGTCCAATGAAACCGCAAGATCGAACGAATATAAGGACATGGAAATGAGAGTTCAGGTGGACACACACAAGAGACAAACTCTTCTGGCCGCGACTATGAACCTCACGCAACGCGAATTACATCAATGACAACATTCGAATCCTTCCGCTGCATCGTTTTACTCATCGCCCGACATTCCCGCATTTTAAACCTCACCGTCGAAGAAGCGCGAAAAACATCACAAAGTCCAATGGAAAAAGTGGGGAACTGGGCTTTTGGTCGGACGTCCTTCGCCGTCCAACAACTTTGGAAAAGAACGTGCCGTAAGGGCCAGAAAAGACCGTGAAAGTCGGGACTCAACGACACCTTTTTTGGTTTTTTGGTCGGTTGTGACAAACGGACCACAGAGTGCGGTCAACTGAAAAATTTTGTCCAGTTTTTTTGCTTAACATCGCGCATTCGATGGCTTTTAGCCGCCAAACGCACGAAGTAATTTGAAGCCTTGAAACCACAAGACGCTTCAACGCTTAACAACCAGAACACAAAACTTGGATGACGCCAAAAACATTTCAAATCGGAAACGAAAACCCCTTTGATTGAGGTTTTTTATCAGTTCGATCTAAGAGAAATATCAGACTACTTGTTGAAGGGTCACAAACGCAATTCGGTTGGATTCAAGAAGAAAGTTCTTTACGCTAATTTTTCAGTGTTTTTAATTAAAATATTTTAAAGTTTCGAAGATACGTGTCCTTAATATCTTTCTGTTTGCCCACTTCATAGCCTTTGCTTGAAAGAACTCGGTTCTTGCAGCTAAATTTGGCAACCCAAGAGTTTATTTGCGTTTTCCCAAATTTGAGCAATGTGACCTCATTAACACGTTGTGAATTTTTGCAGCCTTTGAGTGTCGTCAGACAAAGTCCCAAATGTCTCCGACGAACAAATGGAAAGAAACCTCCGTTCCATCTGTGCAAATGCGTGGCTTCGAGAACACTTCTGCACAATAATCGCAGCAAACCTGCAAATGACAATCGAAGGCGCGAAGCAAAAGGTTGGGAACTTGGCTATTGATCGTTTTTATAAGAACCCACGGCAGTTTGTAATGCTATTCGACAGACCATAAAACTCCAATTGGCTTCCAGTAGCCATTAATATTTATGCAATTCCTGCTAATTACGTTGGTGGGTCGACATTCAACTTGTGGACCACGAGCAAACTAAACTAATTTGCCAGAGATTTTGGATTTTAGCGCTCTGTACGTTCATGTTAATAGCAAAATCAATGTTCTATTTCGAGCGTTTGAGTGGGATCAGAGACGATAAAAAAGGAAATTAAGATGCTCTGGTCGTTTCTGTGCCCAAATCCGCACGTTCATGACGCGTATTGCACACAAATCTAATGATCAAACGGCCACAATCTAATCCGGCTAACTATTTTTGGCTAATTAGGATAATCGAATTCGACTCGTCTGAATGGTGTGTCTGATTGTTCGAAATGAAAGAGCAGGCAGCCGTAGAAACAGAATTACGAGATGTTTAACACCGTTTGCGTTGTGTCGAGCCAATTGAATCATTCGGCCATTGCTGCGGAAAGTGCATGAAAACCAAAGTACTTACATGCGCAGCGTTCGTTTTAATCTTCTCATTGCTAACCTCCGCAGTGAATTTCCCATCCTCCAAATGTGTGCATAATAACCAAAAGTCTCCAGTCGTAGGGTGCATTTGCCCCAGAAAGTATATTCATTAATAGCCGAGAAGTGTAATTGCAAATTGCTCCGCGAACTAAATTTGATGGCAGCACTTTGCTCCACCAAACAAATCTAGCGACCGCTGAATCACGTCATTTCGAACAAAAAATGATGCCATATCGGCAACAAACAGGAGAACAAGTTCACAGGTCCAGCAAACCGAATTCTCGAGAAAACATCTTCACGGGCATGACTTGTTCATTTGATTGGAAGTCAAATGGCCGAACAAATGAACGAAAGTGATCAAATGGGTCGGGGCTGCTGATCGACCGGAAAAATCGGCCAATTTATTGGCAGCGCTTTGTTGCGGCGTTGCCGATTGAAGTGAAAAGCAAAATCGTCGATTTTATCCGCATGACCGCTCAGGAATTTCGCTTAATTGACACTTTTACTCCCTTGGTGTTCATAAATGTAATGTGTTATAGCAAGCAAACGAGAAGAGGACTTATGACGCACGTTGTAGCTACAAAAGGTCGTGAGCGAAAAACTGCTGAAAACAAACCGAACGACGTTTCAGAAATCGAATCGTACTCGGCCAAATTCGAGCGAAAAAAAGCTCAAAATACCATTCCACCCTTCAGTATCAAAAGCCACATTTCATTTGGCTAATTGATAGAACTGGTCGGCAGTTGGCAAAAAAGAATCCGTGATAGTTGGCTGTGGGATGAGATAACGTTTAAAAGACGCTCGACAATTGCGCGAACTAAAGAAATGGAGAGCATTCGCCTACACGCTCAATGGCCCATCAAATGCTCTTCGACTGTTATGTCTAGAGCGTTTTTGGCAAACTCGTAGCTACAAGTCGTCCAAAAGCCGTCCGTTGACAATTCCGTAAAGCATGAGCGAATTTCGTGCTCTTTTGTCGACGGCCGCGCAAAAAACTTGCCGTCCATCTCACATTTGAAACTGCGCAGCATAAAAACAAACAAAAAAGGAACCCAACTTTGATGAGAACGACAATAAAAAGAGGAGAAATAAACAACGAAAAGGATTAGCGTGTTCCTGTGAAGACAAACCAGTCAGTGAACTCGAATCGACGGCCATTTGAACCTCACAGAAGTCTGAAGACAACCGGCCTTCAGCACACAACCCAAACTTCTAATCTAACCAAATCTGAAGCGTCCTTATAAGTCAGCGGACCATGTGGAAACAAGCAGAATTGGTGACGTTAAAACGGATGATCGTCCACACGGATAAGACCGCGGTCCTTTAACTGTGAAGGATAATCGTTACTCGACAAGAACAAACAAAAACACGTTTTCGTGTAGAAAACAATCGGATTCTTGTAACTCATCACCCACTAACATCTTCGTGAAATTCGTGACTGATGTGGACGTCACATGTAACATTCCAAATTTTGTTACTTTCGATTGTTTTGATTGTTACTCCACTAGTTCGAATGAACTGCTGATAATTTCCGATTCAAAACAATCGGACAGTAAGCAGCCGATTGTATCCAGTAAGCGATCCACCAACTGAACTGTACGTTGAGTTGTCGTCCACAATCAATTCTCCTTTGGAGGTCGGGGCAAACAGTCGGAACGTCTATGATGTTCGATTGTTTAGGTAATTGCACACCAAAAACAATCACATTGATGGTTGAATAATCGAACTTGCGCGAGTCACCGACCACGAAAATTGTCCTTTGAATTGGCGGCGAACTCTTCGCGTCGTCTTCGCCTGATCAGGGTCGTAGGTCCCAACTTCGGGTCGGTGGACGTCGTGATCGGCAGTTTTTCAGTCGTTCCGCTAGTCGTCTATCAGTGGGCAAAGTCTCTTTTTTTTCTTTCTCTCCTTTCTTACTTCGCGATTGTTTCTTGATCGTGTTTTTGTTTCACAACATCGATCTCATTTTCGGCGTTTCCAGCCATTCAAGAACGATGAGCCAAGGGTACAACCGTCAATTTGCGGGTTCGCACATCGGCCGTGGTGGCAATTACGGCCGAAGCAACTATCAAGGAGATCGTAGTGGTCGAGGAAACAGCAGCCGTGGCGTCGGTGGTCCTCTACGTGCTTCCACCGCTCCATTCGTACCTCCAGGCAGCCTAATCAACGGTCGATCAAACGCCTTCGAGATTCAAATCAAACCGGGAAGTGTTGTTTATCGATACGACGTCGAAATCACGAAGATCGGAGAAGGACAACGAACGGACAAATCGCTGACAAAACAAAATGACCCGTAAGTTTAAAAGCTTAGACTATTGATTTCTTTGAATTTCAGAGGACTTCGCACGGCCCAAAAGGAATGCTGTGCTGACATCATTGAGTGCTTGTTCAACCTAACCAATGGATTCGGTTCGCAAAGTCACTACGTCTACGATGGCAAGAACACGTTGTACTCAACCAAGGCATTCGCAGCGATCAACAATCAAGAAATTAGCGCTGAACTGTTGAAACGTCGTGCCGCAGTGTTTGTCCGCAACTCCACAGTTCGCATTTCGATGACACCGAACGGGAAACAGCCCATGATCGACTACTCACGTTTGGACACTGCATTGGTCGATGAAGATGCTCGTCAAGCGGATCATTCAGTCCGCAGTTTCCTTGAGTTGGCCACTACTCAGTACGTTTGTAACACGTAAGTTTGATGCCTCCAATTCGCTAATAATCCTTGAGTTTTAGTGATCAATACCAACGAGTCGCCGCTGGAACGATATTCGAAGCTCGAGAAGCAGAATTGACCGAGGGAATGAGCATTCGTGTTGGAGTCAAAAAAGGAGTTCGAGTCACGGAGCACACAAAACAACAACCGAAGGCTTTTTTGATTGCCGACAGTAAGTTTGAGAACTTCCATTCAGTTTAATAATCTCCACTACTTTCAGTGAAACGCACAGCCTTTTTCTCCACTGGAACTCTGGATCGTGTCTACACTCGAATGGTCCGCGGCCACTACGACCGCAACCTTTTTAATCGCTTCTACAAAGGAGTCCGTATGTGCATCGACTACGATCCCAGTCGCACTTTCATCTTCGACAGTCTGACCGATCGCAACGTCAATGACAGTCAATATCGTGTTGACAACCTCACATTACCGCAGTTTTTTCAACAAAAACGACGCATTATTCTTCAAGCAGCAAATCTTCCGGGCGCTCATCCCAAACAACCGAAGGGCCAGCAAGTCATCTACCCACTGGAAGTCATTCGTCCCGTTCCCGGACAATTGGTTCCGGTAGAGAAGTTGACCGACCAAGCGATTCGCAAGCTTCTGTTGGCGAGTGAACAAAGAACATCAATCATAACTTAACTTGTGAATTTTAGGAAAATGCTGTTCCACCGGATACTCGAATGGGTTACATCAACCAACATGTTCGTCAGATCGCTGAGCAGGATGGCGCTGCTTTCTTGCAGCACTTTGGACTGGCATTGCGCTTGAACACGAACGACATCACGATCAAGACCTCGGCGATGCCGAGCATTATGGTTGGACAAAATCAAACGATTCATACGCAAGCAAACGTAAGTTACAGAATTACTTGTCGAATCTGATCGTTTGATTTTAGGGTTCATGGTTCAGCGATGCTGTGAGATGCAACTTCTTGGAGGGTTCGAATCGATTAAAAAATTGGCTGGTCGTTCATGATCGTCAAGTCGAAAGCAATGAAGTTCGGTAAGTGAACGAAAATTGCAAAGCAAAACGAATTCTGTGCATTTTCAGTTCGTTTACCAAGGCTTTAATGAACGCTGGAAGTCGAAGTGGAATGACAATTCCAGAGCCTTTAGCATTCATTTCTACCGATGTCACCAAGTTGGAAAAAGTCTTCGCCGATGCAAAGGAACGAAAGATCCAATTTATTTTGTACACCGATGATTTGCGCATCAAATCGCATGGCAAGTTGAAACTGTTGGAGGCGTATTACAAGATGAGTATTAATAACCTAAATAACCGCTAATTACTTCTGTTTATATCCTGACCCAACACGTGGTTGCCAAGAATCTTTCGGCTGGTGCACAAACGGTCAAGAACGTATTGATGAAGATGAATGTCAAATGTTTTGGATTGAATTACATGCCCATTTTCGATGATGAAATCAAGGATCTCTCACCGGAAAACAAGGATTTGCTAATAATCGGATATGACATTGCTACTCCACCAATGGCAACTCCACGTGAGCGTTACGAATTGAAGCAGGCGAACTCGTTATTCGAGAACAAAAAGCCGTCAGTGGTTGGCGTTTGTGCGAATCGACTCAAGAACAACGGATTTGCTGGAGATTTCTTCTATCAAGTAAGTTCCAAGACACATAGCAATTTCTAATCCACTTGTCCTCAGCAATGCAAGAACGATTTGGTCTCGCCGAAACTACTCGAATTGGCCGTTCAACGTGCGACTGAAACGGCTTGTGCAAACGGTCGTCGGCCGACTCGCATTTTGGTTCTTCGCGATGGTGTTTCGGAAGGTCGTCAACAAAATGTCGTTGAACAAGAGCTGCCGGCAATTCGCAGTGGAGTTTTTGCCGGAATCAAACGCACTGCTGAGAGCGCCAACTTCCGACCTAAGATTACACTCGTCATTGCAACCAAAGAGCATATCAAGCGATTCTTCCGCGAACCAGAACCGAATCGAACTTTGTACAACACTTGTCCAGGAGACATCATCAGTGGAAAAGTCACTCGCACGGATGTCCCTGAATTCTTCGCTCAGGTATCGATACAATCCTTCGCCTTTAACCTTCACTTTTAGGCTCATCATCCGTTGAAAGGATCGCCAAAGATTCCGCAGTACGCGGTTGTTGCCAATGAACTCAACATTCCGTTGCAAAAATTGGAACGTGCAATGATCCTGCTTTCGAACATGCATCAAGTGTGCGCATGTCCGACTTCGCTTCCATTGCCGGTTTATCTCGCTCACGAAACCGCGAAACGTGGAATGGAGATCTTCAAGACCTTTGAGAGAGTTCATTCGCAATCATCCAAACATTGACTTCTATTTTCAGGCTGATGCATCAGGAAGGAATGATGCGTGAAATCACGAAGAACCAACTCGGAATTTGGGACTTTAAGGCGCTCACACAAGTTCTTGCTTATTATGGCTCGCCGTTGTACGGAACTCGTTTCAACGCTTAAATTAGATTTTCTATCTTTCTATTTTTAATAATTTTTAATTATATTTTGTATTTGTAATCTCGCGATCTTCTAAATCCCCCTTGCTGATCATTTATTTAATTGTAAACAGATAGGTATTAGAATAAGATTGCTTAATCGAAATTCTGTGGCTTTTGTTGGATCACTGGCATAAAACAATCTTCGAGTTGATTCTTCCGATCAACAACACAATTGAAAATCGTTGAGTGCTTTCCGCAAACGGCCAAAACCATCGAGGTTTCTGACCGCGATTCGATTGGAAACAGTTACGAGTTCCTTTTCTTTGATTGAATCACTTAGTTTGTCTGAATTTTCAATGACGTGCACTGGAACTTCGGGTGCATTTCTCGTGCGTAGTTTCTGCGTTTCGTTGAAACTGTTTACTCATACTCATGGAATGCTTGTTGATTGCGCATTTACGTTGCTTTTTTGCTCGTATGTCGGCGCGTGATTTATGAATGTGCAGTTGAAAAACAATTGGACTGAATCGACGAACCGCCTCTATTACACAACGACTCGCCTGTCGGCTTCGCGTCAATGATCGGTTAACAGTCGAACCGATTGATTACGTTCATTCCTCACTTCGTGACCTTTCCGTCGCTCGATTCGGCCACTAACGTTCCATTCTCGCGCTCTCATATGATCAGAAGACTGTCGAGAATTTCAATCGTTTCGAAATTTTGTTTGTCGTTGTTTACGGTTACTGTCCGACGAGAACTAAACGTTTGACTTTAGACCTCTAAACTTCACAATGGGATTCAAGGATACGCTGATTTCGATGATGAGCGATTTTGTGGAACAGAAACGAAATCCCGAGTTCCGAAGCAAGACGGACATTTCGGGCAAAGGAAACAAGTCTGGTGAAATCGACTATCCTGCGGGCTTCAATCGCGTTCGACGTCATTCATTGAACATTACAGTTGGAACGGTAAGCTACAAGATCAACAACATTGTTTCTTGGTCTCTAATTCTTTTCGTGGTTCTGTTTAAAGTCAATTGGGTTCAAGGTTTCTGAAAAAACACAAGTAAAATGAGAGGGTCATTTTTTGTCGCGTATTGACCTTGAACTCAAAATACGAACGGAAGTTTCCGGTCTTCTCAAAAACTTGTTCCGCGTTCAAAATTTGACATTAAACTTTCCGTTAGTTGTAACAACTCTATCCAACGAACTTTAAATTAAACGTGCAAAAATTTCAGGACTCGCCAACCGACCAAGCAGTTCGTCAACGCACGTATTCGATTCGCAACAATCCTCCACGTCGTAACACGATTACACCCCAAGCTACGGTCAAACAGCCCGAAGAATCAACTGACAATCCAGAATCCAAACCAACAGCCAGTTATACTGCTCGTCGCTTTTCCGAGCCCTTCAACGCTCGACTACCAGAAATTCCGGTTGTTATTCGTCGATCTCCTCGACTGTTACCTAATCAATCATCGTCCACCGAGTCGGATAGTGGAACAGAGTCGGACTCTTCAAGTAGCCGTCAAACTCCCGCTACATCGCCACGCGGCTTCATGAATTCGTTCGAAAAACGTAACACTCGATTCTTTCCAAATCCGCCAACAAGTTGGCGAACTTCAGCGTTATTAGACGTTGATGAGGAGCCAATACCTGAAGAATGCGAAGCGGATGAAACCAACGATACGACTACCTCTGCGCAGAAATCGACGATTATCAAAATCACAACACCAACTTGCTCCTAAACTCCGCATATTTGTGTACATATACATTTCTCGTAGTTTAAGCGGTTTAGTTGTTTGCTTTTATTTAAATAAACATTTCTATTTTAACACTCTATTGCCATCAAATGAAAGGACATTGAAGGTTGCTGTCTCTCATTTCACTGGGTTTCACTCTACAGACGACAATAATTTCGTATTGAGATGACTGGAACAAAAAGCAGCAAGTGAATTTGCAATTTCGGACACAGTGCAACTCACACCCATGAGGTCATTTATAGTGTCGATCCCTCGGGTGTGTTTCGAAGAAGGACGCCAATTCGCTTTGTCCGACATTGACGTGGTCAATAAATCGGTTTGCGCACTTCGTTTCGCGCCTTCCAACGGCAAGATGTCAAAAAGAACCGGGAGATAAGGTTCGGGATTGCAACAGGCCCGGTTTTTTGTTTCAAAATTAACCCCAAAATGTCTTGACGGCTTGTTTTGTAAGATCTTGTGCTTCACTTCGATCATGACTAGAGACTCTAACAACAATGTTCGTCCAAATCTATATCGAGTTGGCAGTTCTTTTCGTAGAGGAGTGAGTTTCTGTGTAAAAATCTTATAACAAACTCTTAGGCCGACAATCTTCGCGCAACATTCAGTTCGGATGCAATCGTACAGATTCAAAGAGTGAGACGAGTTCCTCGTTGGGTTCGGCTTATGCATAAAATCAACAACCATTACGGATTGAAACACGTGTGTTTGATCGGCTGTCTAATCGGGTATCAGTTACTCGGTGCTATGGTCTTCTATTTTTGCGAACATTCGAATGAACAGAAAGTGAATGACGAATGGAGGCACGATCTGGAAAGAAACCGAACACTTTTGGTTCATAAAATAATCAATTCATTGTAAGACAACTGGTTTAAAGAATTACTGCTATTAGTTCAGATTCAACAACACCGAGTATCTTTTCTTTCTATCAAACGATCAAACCACAAATGTAATGCACGACTTATAACGAGGTTTTGATTTCTGCGTTTAGGTTCAAATACGATTAGAATCCGATTTGATGAGCTACGAGAAGCAATTAGGTATAAGATCGACGCCAAAAAAACAAAATTGGGACTATTGGACCGCTGCTCTTTATGCGCAGGTTAAATAGTTTTAGCCTATTCAACTGAGTTAATGGTTTAGATGATAAGCACAACAATCGGAGGTGGTTTTGTTGGATTGCAAGTTGACACTTCAATGGGACGTTTATTCACGATGTTGTATGTTTGTGGTGGAGTCCCATTGATGTTGGCCGTCTTGGACGACTTAGGCACGAAGATACAGACGTTCGAACATAAAAATGGATTTCAGGAAAACTATTGACATTGTTGTTGAGAACGGTTTGGTGGAAATTCACATGCACCTGTAGACGAGCATTTCGTTATTGTACAAAGCAGAGTTTAGCGGAAATAGAAATACTAGATGTCGAAGACAAAAGAAGTCAGTGAAATCGATTCTATAGTTGACGATATTTTTAGATATTGAAATGTTTGATTTGCCAGTGGCTGTCGCTCTGATTGTTACTTTTCTTTGGGTTATTTTGTTTGCGGCCATGTTTTGTTTTTTCGAAGATTCCTCCTTTTTCATGTCTTTCTACATGGTCTTTTTGTCGTTGACAACTATTGGCTTAGAAGTCAATTCAACGGCACAACCGAAATACTTCTTGTTGCTCTCCGTCTTCTTAGTTGTCGGTCTCGCGCTGGTTTCTTGTTGCGTCAATCTGATTCAGGTAACAAACTTTTTATATTCTAGACAAGTGCTCTTTTAGGGCAAATTGGAACGTGCATACAAAATCGGACAAGTAGATTTGCACTCAGTCGTGAATTCGAAGACTAATGATATCATCGAAGCTTCAAAGCCCCATCGTTTTCACGTATTGCGAAGACAACGTAGCTCGTTAGGTTTATTGAAAGGAATCAGCTCGTGGTCAGTTCTGCCGCGCGAAGCCTTTCAACGGCATCTGGCAGAGAGATCAACGTACAACAAAAGTAGCCAAACGTTGCTTTCGTTTCCAAGTCCAAGTCGAAATTCGGTGATCACAAAAAGTGTTTATCAGAGTCGAGTAGGTGCCCAAGCTATGCATATAAACCAAAAATGTTTTAGCTAAAATCATATCCTCGAACAATCTCAATCGACGAAATCATGAATTTGGTCGATACGGAAGATGGCGACATTGTTTTGTTAGGAGCTTTGACTCGAGATGAAAGCGCAGAGCTTAGCGAAGCAATCCAAAGCGAAATGAGTTGCGATTCTTCAACAGTCAACAAATTGGTGGTTTCGAAATCGTTCGAATTGGCGTTTAGTCCTTCAGAAATCCAAGAGTTGGAACCTTCATATCTTCCAATGTTAACCAGCAGTTCGAAGAGTTTAACAAAAAGTCGACTATCGAACTGTCCGTCCACAATTCCAGTTCCTAATTCGATAGATCTTGAGAGTTTGGAGGAGATGGAAGACCAGTTGTTGTTGACGCGAGCAGCTTCCTATGACGCGAATCCTAGTGTTCACTTTCGATCAAGGTAAAACCAAAAATATCGCGCGTAAACAACCGTCTTTTAAAAGTTGCTTCGATTTGTGTAAACTTTTGGTTTTTTAGACTCAGTCTAATTGCTGAACAGCACAGTGTAATCGATGAAAGCGAAGAAAACACGATAATCAGTTCGGCTACCGATCAAACACCGTCACTTAGTTCGAATGCTAAAGAAAGTAACGAAAACTTGTGTGCTGATGAAGCGAAACCGAAAGTTGCAAAGTACTCACGGTAAATCGACGTCTTCGTTCTCTAAATTAAAAGTTCCAGAAAAAAAGGAGACCGTCAAGTGCAAAGGAACAGCACTGCGACAACCAGTTTATTGCCGAGACTTAAAAATCAGACCAACGGACATCGATCTATATGTTGACGTGCTGTTATAACTTATTTTTGAACACAAACTATTTTCAAACTTTATTTCTTTTGAAGAAATATACCACATATTGCAGTTGACGAGCATAGAAAGGAATAAAGTGAATGAAGGGTTGGATTGGCTACTAAAAGAAAATGAACATTTGGACCGATAAGGCAACTGGCATTCGGTATCAACGGGAATGAAATTGACGAGCTCGTTTACATACAAAATGACGGACAACTGAATCCTTGAAAGCTGATCACCATTGAGTTTCCCAATCGCCGTCGCTTGCGTTTCCATCTTCTTTGTTCGTTTCCACCACTTTCTTTTCGATAGGCTTTTTGGTTGTTGTGTTAGAAGTTGAAATTTTGCCGAGTGAAGAGTTTCGTGACGAACTTAAGGACGGTTTAACGCTTATCGGATTGTTGTCCAAATTTCCCCAACCAGATTCATCTTCGAGTTCAGACAGAAACGAATCTTTTTTCATTGTCGGTTTCTTAAGAACCATTGACTTTTTGCCTAACCGAGGTCCGGGTTTTTCTTGCGGTATTGGAGATGGACTTGGCGATTGAGTGGCTGAAGAAGCGCGAGACTGTGGTTTTGAATTGAACGCATCTTCCAAAGCTGCCTGATCACTTGTTGCTGATGAGATTGATCCGCTTCGATCAGTGGGTTTAGTTGGTGGAACAGTGGAGGCATTTGAATTGACTGTTGGCGTTGCAGAAGGTACGCTTTTGTAGAATTTACCCGACAACGTTTTCAACGCACTACCAACCCATTGAGGTACCTAAAAACAATGATAAGTATGAAGTAAGATAATTCGAATTACTTTATCCGACGACAACAAAGACGCTTTACCACCAGCTTTGACTTGAGCTTCTAAATCGGAAATAATTTCTGGATTCTCACTGGCTTTTTCGAGATTCTCCAGAAAACCACGTAACGATTTAAAACCCTGATCTCTGACCTAAAAGCAACATAAATGTGATTGAATAAGTCAACCGACCTGTTTATCTGGATCAACAGTTAGAGGAGCCAATGCCGGAATAATCTTATTTGCAACTTCGACCAGTGAATAGTATTGTTGTGTTGCACTTAATGCCAACACTCCGGCCATTCTCGCTGGCGGAAAGGGATCCTTGAGTGCTCGGGTGAAAGCGTTGATCAAAATTCTTTGACGATGACTCGGATCGAGATAGCATCCAATTTTGCCCAAACAAATCGTTGTATTCGTTCTAATTCCCGGTTGATCATCAGATCCTTGTAGCTTAGCCAAATACTTCATAAGATCCATATTGAGATTGTTGTAGTTGAGCTTCTCAGCAAACACTACCATTGCCTTAACCGTGCTTTCACGAACCGCTGGATTCGTATCCATGAAACCGGTTACAAGATTCCTGTAACCAAAAAAATCGTTTCAAAAAAAGAAGCAAAAAACAAACCCGTATATCTTATCGTTTACAATATGAGGTTTCAAATGTGGTGCAAATTCGTCAATGCGTTCCAACAATTTCACTCGTGTACTTCTGTCGGGTGAACTGAACAACTTGACAAGACATGGAACGATTCGATGTTGATACTCATCTTCATCCAGCAATCGACCGAGTTTAAACATTGGTATCAGAATGTGAGACCCTGCATCGCCATACTCGTAAGTCTAAATTCCGACTCATTCATTGACTTTAGTTTGTAAACCAACGTGAATCAATTTCGGCAAAATTTTGTACTTTGCAATGTTGTCCGGAAAAAGATCGAGATTGTCCTTCAGATTCATAAAAAAACTTTGTTTCTCTGCGCTGTCCTTCAGTTGAAATTCGTCCAAAAAAAGAAGTGTGTCAACGAACTTGTTCTTGAAAAAACCACCGGTCGAACGAGATTCTAAACTACAATCGTATTTACACGCCAATAACCTCTAACCGACCGGAAAGTAGATCTCCTGCTGCAAAAGCCCGTGTTTTGGAGTCCAACTTCTTGAACAACCCATGTAATCGACGTGGTATTCGATCCAGAGATTTCATGTTCGGTGGTTCGGAATGAAACCCGTTGAAAATCTGCCAAACCACTTCGGCCAATGCATTCAAATCGGTCTTAGGGGTTCTGAAACAATCAACTCAACAAGCTACAAGATAGGATACAGTACCTGAACTCTTCTGTCTGATGAAATCCACTCAACTTCCAATCACCAGAAGCGGTAATAAAAATCGATTCCCGTATATTGTTTTGAGAAATTTTCACTTCATTGTGCAGAAACTTGAGACAATTCTGAAAACTCGCTTAACAGTTTAAATGTCCGATCAATTCGCTCACCAAAATTTGATACAATCCCCAGGAAAGAAAGAGTTCTTGCTGACTTCCACTAAGTTCGTTTTTCTCAAAATAAACATCAACGGGAACACAGGACTCAGTTATCAGGTAGAAGTTGCCATCGAACTAAACCCTTTTATGACAATAATATCATACAAACAAACCTCAAGAGAATCCAAAAAAGTAAGAACGTTTGGATGTCGAATCGTTTTCAACTTCTGAGTTTGAGTTTTCAGAGTTGAATCAGCACCATTTGACCAAAAGCAAGTTGCCCGTTCAGATGGTTCATTCTAAAACCAAACCTTACAAATTGGAGATAAACTAACTGACTTTTTTGTGACTTTCTCCAAAAGTAAGCTTGCGATGTACACCAATCGCTTCGGATGGTAATTCATAGGGAAAGGCCGTTTTGGGATCACGAGAGAACAACGAACTAAGTACGGACGCCATTTGTACGTTATGGTAGATAATTTTGAACTCAAACTCCTACAGAGAGCATTACCAAATGAACAGAAAGATTTAATCGAAATCCACTAATCATGAGCTGGCAAATGGTCGATTGAAAATAATCCAAGTGTTTCAAATTGATTTCGAAAAGTTTTGCTGATTATCTTCTTGGTAGTAAGACATTAGCTACGGCGATAGTTGGTATTGAAAGTACTTATAGGAGGAAAAGAAATTCTTCTATTGATTACGAATGTCATTTTAACGTGAACTATCTAATACTATTTTAACATAAACGTCTAAAGCGACTTTATGGTTAGAAAGTTTATTATATTTAAGGACTGTAAACGGATTAATACGTGAAATAGTTAACAACAGTATGATGGACTAAGATTATGCAACAAAGGAACCTCGTTTTGTCATAAGCGAACTGTCGAAATGGAAATCATTTGACATGTCCAGAAAATTGAGCAGATTACAATTCGGAGTGGGGAGTTAGCTTCTCTTCGAGATATGCCTCCAACTTCTTCAACTTTCGAAACATTTTGTCTTGTCGTTCTTTCATTTGAACAGATCGCTCGTCCGGATCGCTTTCACCCATCGACTTGAGAATATTTTCGTGTTCGTCAAGATGTTCGGAGTGATGGTTCACTTTTTCCCATTCGCGATCCAAATGTCGAAGTTCGGTCTTGATCACGTCCAACTCATTGGGTATCAGACGTTTGCTCTTACGAGCCTACAGAGAAACAGATGAGAAGCAAGTGATTAAACAACTCACTTTGTTCCACAACTCCCGAACTCGTGTGTTACTGAACGGAATGCTACGAATCTCATCGACCTTCTGTTTCAGAATTTGGAAAACATTCTCGATTTGAGCGTTCAGTTGTTTTACTTCGCTCGTACTGTTCGTATGCTCATCGTGTGGTCGAATGTGATTGTCGTCCAATTGCTTATGACGACGAAGCAGCGTTTCGTACACCGCACAGCGTTCATCCTGTTCCAACAGTTGATTGCGGACATCTAAACGCACATTGATGTAAACAAAGAAGATTGCAATAACCTTCCAAGTCATCAGAACTGAGATTCTCTTTGACTTCATTCCAAATTTTGATCACTCGCTCGTCCACGAAGTTCGGTTCGTCCTTTCGACTCGTCGAACTGAGATCCTTTTCGTGTTTGTATTTCTGAAAGTTTAGTTGGTTTGTGTGCGATTTCTGGTGCTTACCGTGTTGAAGGCCCGAGCAACATCAGCCAAATCGTAACGCTCGAGCATTCTCTCCAACTTTGCGTCCACTTCGTTGAGATCTTTGCTTTTGAACTTCTGATGATCCACAGTTTGTTTGAGGCTTAGATAAAGATCGTCAAATTTCTTGAGCTCTTTCTAAACAACAAGAATCGTTGAGGAGACGAGAATTGAAGAACAAACCGCAATTTTTTCAACAACATTCGGATCTTGGACACGAGCTGTGGCTTTCGACCAGACGAAGTTGATTTTCTCCATTCGGTATTTGTCTTCTTCGGACTTTGTTTCGACGGCATTTGAGGATAGAAGTAGAACATGATGGAGCAGAACGAGGAACCAAATGTGCATAATGAGTCAAATGAACGTGCGAACGAGAAGAAAGCTGTGGCTCGTGATCGAGTTGGTGTTTTAGCGCGACTTTGCGTTCACTTCGATTGATGGCTTGACGTGCCTAGAATTTTGGTTGCACTCTCATGGTTGCCATTTGTGTAGCTTGAACTCGATGGTTAACGATGCAGAAGTGGGACTGCGAAGAAGAAGAGCCGGACGATCAGTTTCGAATGAAAACAACGAACTTCGAACAGAAGCCAATGGAAATTCGGAAAGTTTGTTGAGTGAAGTCGAACACGACGATGTTTTCGAAGTGGAGAGGAATCGAGTCGCACCCACAGAACGATTGACTTTGAATTTGGACGAGAAGATCGTGAGAAGTGCAGCAGACGGAGACCTGCCGATCAGTCCGATTGATGCGGACATTCGAGCACCAAAGAAACTAACGACCTGGGAATTTGTTTGGTTGGAACTGACAAGGTGGTTGGTTCAAACAACTGTGATCCTAACTTGTGGTTTTAGAGGGTATTCACTGGAAAACGATCAGAATCGATACACGGAGAAACGTCGAAAAGTCTATGCATTTCTTCGAATTCCCTACGAATTGGAAAAGTTTCTGTTCTACGGATTTCTACACTGTTTGGATGCATTCTGCTACGTTTTTACTTTGTTGCCCATTCGACTTGTGGTCTGTCTCCAATTATGCTTTTGTTTTTATTCTGATGCTTAGATGGCTGTGATTGGCGCGGTTTTTCGATGTCGAGATTGGACTGCGGCAGAGACGTGCGATTTGTTGAAGATCACGATTATCGTTGTTTCCTCGTTTATGATGCAAGCAGTCGACACCTCAATGTTGTATCACTTGGTTCGTGGTCAAGGTGTGATTAAGCTATACATCTTCTACAACATGCTCGAAGTGGCAGACAAACTGTTCAGCAGCTTCGGACAGGTAGTTTGCTTGTTCTGAGTTTCGATCGACTGTTTCAGGACATTTTGGATGCACTTCTTTGGACGGCTTCTGAACGAGGCGGAAAACGACGAGTAGTATCCACGATTCTTCATTGGACAGTTGCGGTCATCTACGCAGCTTTTCACGCGTTGCTCGTTCTTTTTCAAGTTAGTTGGCTGAAATCGTCCAATTGACCATCAATTTCTAGGCAACGACTTTGAATGTTGCTTTCAACTCTCACAACCAATCGTTGCTCACCATTATGCTTTCGAACAACTTTGTCGAATTGAAAGGCGCCGTCTTCAAAAAATTCGCCAAACCCAATCTCTTTCAAATGGCTTGCAGGTGAGAGGATTCGATTGGATTCAAGAGAACGCAACATTTTAGTGATTGTCGTGAACGTTTCCATACGGTCATTCTACTCGTCGTAGTTGTTCTGAGAAACATGACGGCGGTTAATTGGAAGTTTGAACATCTCATCGAAATGCTGCCCGATCTCGCAATGGTCATCATCGCTGAACTGATTGTCGATTGGCTGAAACACGCGTTCATAACCAAATTCAACGAAATAAGTGCTGAAGTCTATCAAGGTTGTTTCCTGATACATTCCATTTCATTGCCAACTTGTAGACTTTACAATCACTTTGGCATTCGATGTCGTCAAGTCGCACGAACGAGACTCGTTCACTGACTTTTCCGATCAGGTGTCCCGACGAATGGGTTTCATTCCGATTCCAATCTCCATTATGTTGATTCGTGTCATTGCTCAATCCATTGACTTCACCACCAACTTTTTCACACTCATCTTCGGTTTGCATTCTCACAAATCGCTCTTCACCGTCGGCTTTTAGTTTGTGTTTGGATCGGGATGTTTGCAGTCAAAGTGTTGAATGGAGTCTTTCTACACGACCGATCCGTTGATTACGTTGCCCAATACCGACAACTGCAATCCCAAGCCGAGCACAATTCAAATCGAAAACGAATGTTGGCAGCCAAATCCAAGAGTATGCCAAATTCGCCTCGTCTTAGTCTGATTGATTTCACTGGTTAGTTTGACGTTCTTTCCGAAACCTACAGCCTCATTTAGATGTGCTCACTCAAGCAGCCCAAGGTGCCAAGGTCTTGACGGCCTCTGATCTTCTATCGCATTGGGACGAGTTAACAAGAACACCACCCATTCAACGGCAGCCATCAGTCACCGAAACTCCACCTCGAGCTGCCGCAGATGAGACACCGCGTCGTTCCCAGTCCATGGCCAATTTCTCCGGAATACGAAATCGTCGCGACAACTCGATGCCGCCGGCTATCGAGGAGGAAAATCGAACCGAAGAACCAACAGAATCGGCAGCTCGAGGTCCTTCGAGTCCAAAACGTCGAGTGACCGAATGTGAAAGTTTGTCCGATGTTCAGGCCTACACGTTGTTGAACGGCGCAGAAATCGTACAAGAAATGTCCTAGACATCCATTTTGTTATTCCAATTTTTACGGGTTTTGATCTGAACTGATTGAATTTGAATGATTAAAATTAATTTATTCATAGTATTAGAAATAAACTTTTGCATCAAATGAGGATTATTGGGGATATTTGAATAATACCATTGATATATGTTAATTGCAGAGAAACGGTTAATAAATGTGTGATTAAGTGAAAAGTATGAGCAGAAGAACTACTTCAATCAAACACGTCATCACCGTTTTCAACCGGATTGATAAGCAAATTCAGAAGACGTAGAAATTCACCGCTGCATGTCATTTGAAGGTCGGTGACCAAGTGTTTTCCATATTTGCGTTTATATTCATCACAAATGTCATGCAAGTCGATCTGAAATTCTGATTCTTTTCACCTAATATTTGCACTACAAACCTCAGATCTCATAACCAAAATACGAATAATTGCTCCGTGGACCGGGCGAGTACCAGAGATCGCTTGATGCAACTGTTCAGCAAAGTAAAGTTGCATATTACGCGCAATTTTGGCTGTAAACATCGTTTAAACTTAGTCTACGTGATCATCGAACTTACAATACATGAGTAAAAGTTGCCGAACTTCGGAATGAATGTTAACCGATTTCCGTATAATCGACTCGAAATCACGGTTTTTCGAGGATTCACTAATTGTTTCGTTACTAACTTTCGTCGAAGATATTCGCGCGTCGTAACGGTCGAGAAAGACGCGGATTTGACTCATAGATTGCGAGGCAAAGAACTTTTGAAAGAGTTCCAAATTGCGGCCAAGATCATCAATTTCAATTTTGATCATCTCTTCGACCAAGTTGTCTGTTTGTTCCATGTCGATTTCGGCATCCGAATCACGTGTTCGAAGTAAAATTAGTTGCAACATTTTGCCGAAAACCCCCTCAACCTTCAGGCTCAAATCCTTTTCAAGACTGACATGATATTCGTTGAAATAAGCATCACGTATAACTTTCAATTGCTAAACTTGGAACAACATTAAAGCCCCGATTCCTTCAAATCCCACCGATGCTGAACTGGTCAATCCGATCTCAACTGCGATAGTTCGACTTGCCGATCGACCACTTAATGCATGATGAAGAATTCGTGCCGAATAGACATGAGCTGGTTGTAGTAATGCTAATGTCGCATCAAGAAAGAAGCCACCTGCTTCTTCTTCGATGTCATCAGCCAAATTCTGAAACAAGCAATTAGAGATTCGATAAGATCGTTCATTTAAAAACCCTATGAAACATGCCGGTATAGGCTGCAACAATCTTCTGACGTTGAAAGTTCGTGTGTGCAAGAAGAATATTAATCATAGCCTTATCGTCGGTTTGAATTCCACTTAGTGCTTGACGGAGTGTTTTACTTGCTTCCTCTGGACGGAAATTTTCCTCGCATGGTCCGCGAATTGTTCCACGAACATCCTCGCTCTAAACTCATCGTACTCAATAGCAATACTCGCAAACTTACGACTGATTCGTACATTCGATACATGAGTGGCATCTGCAGACGTCGTTGACGAGCTTTACGTTCTTGTTCGGAGCTTGTCGACTTTTGCCGTTGAAACTCGATTTGCGTTGTAGACACCTAAAGACAAACAGTTAAAAAAATCTGGGAGATTATCTTGCGGCTTATGTTGGCCCGCTTAAAATTATTTCGCATCAAACATTCTACTTTAACACACCACTCGACCCGCTTTCTTTCACCATCGAAAGCCTTTGACATTAAGCTTAAAAGTTTAAAAAGTACGTGAATAGTGAAAAATCCAGAAGATTCTATTTTATATCCCTAATTCCTGGGAATAGATTGCAGGGTCAAGTTGGCGTGACCCGTTCGAATTCAATGAAAATCTTAAGTCAACTTACCGTTTCATCAGAAGGCGATGTAATTCCGTTCTCATTTTCGACAATTGGTGGCATCTTGACTTCTTCGTTCGCTATTTTCTGCTCGACAGTTGTGTTAACCGGCGGTGAGAATGTGAACTTTAAATCGCTAACCCCGTTGTCCTCGAAGATGTCGTCTTCCTCAAAAGTTCTCTTCGCTTCGTCGTCAACTTGGCGACGAGGAGTACTCGCGTAAATCTGAAACAAAGCGAATGTGAACAATTTGCTAATTGAAATCCCGATTAAATGGCCGAACTACAGTTTCAACCAATTTATCTCATGGGATATAATGGAAGGCGAAGGCCGCAATCAATGGCACTTTTTACTTAAAGTCACGCCTCCGAGAGTGTCATGCAGAGATTAAACAACCGTTGCGTCAAAGTGCTCAAAGTTCATAAACACACTACGCACTAACACCAAATGAGTGTGTCATTGATCCTATTTTTAAGGTCGATGAATAACAACTTAACGCATAGTTCAGTTCATTTGTAGTTTCAATAAGAGCAGACATACTTCTACGAGACATTCAGAATACAAGAGTTTGTATCGACAATTGTCCCTCTTTATAAATTGTGATATCCAATTAAAATTGAAATCTTAACACGATCTACGTATTAGACTTTAGTCAAATAGCTCGGTTGTTTTTGCATGACCAAATTGTTGAATGTTGAAAAGGTCTTCACAAGCAAAGGTCACGTAATTATCTCAATTCGAGGCAACATTCGCACCTTCTAAGTATTAGTCTTTAAATATGCTAATTGCCTATTGAGCCGATGGTTGCAGTCCGTTTCTGACCACCACGTGCTCGGTAATTAATGAGAATGAGCTAAACTCGTGACAAAATTGAAAAATTTTGGATATAACGCACGATCATTGAGAATTGTTTCAAATGGAATGCTAACCGTAATTGCTCAGTTCATCGAGAGATAGTGAGTATGTGTCAAATGACCGTAGATGACTTTTAAGCGTATCGATTTTATCGTCAACTAAAGTTGCAAATGTAAAATCTATTCTATTGTATGGAAGAAATGAGCGTAGAAAGGCTAAGCGCAGAGTTTTAACATTTCCCTCAGCACATTAAGTGTTGAGTTCGTTAGAAAAGCGCTATTTCCGATTAGAAGAATAGGCTATTGTAGTCGCAAGTGTATAAAAAGATTTGAAAATTTCGCTCAGCTGACAACAGACGACTAGTTATTAGTGGGCATTAAGAAACCAACACAATAAACAACATACCCTATACATCGGTTGAGATTTCAGTTCCACAGAAGACAACGTGGAGTTGTTTTGTTGCGCCGAAAACTCACTGTAGCGCATTTCCCATACAAAACGATTTGATCAACAAAACGTCTTATGTTTGGACACTTCAAATTACGACAAAGTACGGACAAATTACGAGCGGATTAACTTGAGAAATGAATTGGCAAGATAAGCAGTCAATTTCGCAACGGAGTTCAACAATTATCCGTTGTTACTTGTTAAGACCAGTTGCGTAGTGTGTTGCTATCCTGACGTTCTTACGTGTCAACAAATCTCTTCGACGACCGACACAATACGTATTAGAAAAGTGAGGCGATTAAGTGGCGACGAAATCATGGCAGATTTACGAAAAAGACTTGTCCGCTATGAAGACCCAAAATCGAAATGTTTGAGAAAGCGACTAAAAAGGATTATGAAGCTGTTTGAAAGCCAAATTACTGGGTTGCGTTTAGTGACGGAAGCACAATTTAACACTCAGTAGACTGAGAAACTTGAGTGCAACTAATTCGTCTTTTCCTTCTCGAAACTCTCGTTCGTGTTCTTGTCAGATAACTTTGCAATTCAGACCATTAAATGTCTGATCTACAGTTGAAACACAATAGTTTCCGGTTCGCATTCATTAACCACAGCAAAGGGATCACGAGGTTGTCGGATTAATTCGACTAAACGACCGATAAGGATTCTGTAGACATATTACTCCTTAAACCGACTAATCTTATTTCCTGTGACACGTTCAAAGTATTACTTTCGTAAACTGTAAAATTGTTGCCGTACAGAAATAGAACTCAGTATCATTGAATACATTTGCGAGATCGGTCAGAAGGCGAGCGGTCGGTTGCTTCTTCGTTGCGCCGTTTTGTCTTCCGCTTCTGAGAGCCCCGGGACAAGCCGTTGCGGGTCCCCGGTAGACAGTATGCCATCGCTACAACGCCAGGGATCCAGACGTTCTTAACAAAAGTCAAAATCAAGAGGTTCTACTACGCGCTCAACTGTCCCAAACAATCGATTGTTTGCGTTTGACAAAGCTCACAAATGTGCGCTTCGCTATCACAAACTCTACACAAATGACAACAGAAAAGCAGCATAGAAAGAATGTGACCGTGCGATGACGAAACCAAACATCAAAATTATCACGAATGACCAATGGTAGAAAACCACCAGCACGATGAACACACTTCGAACGCCCAACCGAAGCTTAAACGTTGAAGAGACAACTAAGATCCTAACGCGTCCAACACGAAATTCTCATTGCTCACTCAATGACCAATTTGATTGTATCCGTCGAGATTGGAATAAACCTTGAATCATCGAATACTTATAGTTTGAGTTTTACGCATAAATTTCGAAGACACGTTCATAATTTTTGAAAAAGATTTCGGTAGAATTTCGATTATCGGTCGTTGACATGCAACATTCATATTCAAGAGGTTACAACTTACTGAAATTGTTGGGTTAATTGACTGATGCTGCGAACTTCCATTCGAATCCTCCGTTTCTTCCGACTTGTTGTCTAATGACTCATCGCTAAGCTAAAGTGATACAACATAAATTAGTCTTCATTGGTGATAGGATACCATTATATCGACAAACGTTTTTACAGCAGGAATAACTTTTTCAGTAGCGACAAAATCACCATCGATGTCCAGTTCCAGACCATTAATCACAGTCAAAGTTTTTTCATTCTCGGCTTTTGGCTTAAACGTAAAATAGATAACAAAGAATCGTTAGATGACTTACGTCTGTCTTGTTGTTTAAATGCGAATCTATGTTAGATTCACTAAGTGCATTCAAGGCTGGACCAATCTGATAGACAAAACAGTTCGCTTTTTAAAAGATTAAACGAACCACAATGTTAACGCTATCCGCAACTGTATAGTTTCCAATTGAATCAACATCTTTAGTGTACTGTGTTGTTCGCTCTCTAACTTCATTTAAGGCCTGAAATCGAACAGATTGAATGTTTTTACAACGACAAGTTCCGACTTACCGGCGTTGATTCTAAGAAGTCTTCTGACGTGTCTTCATGTTTAATCTCCAGTTGAATGTCGGAAACAACGTCAGTTTCAGAATTAGTCATCTTACTATTTGAAATCTAAACGAAAAATGATGATCAATTCGTGAAACTAACCATTTCAATAGAATTCTGCATCTTGTACTCAAAGTTTTTATCCAACTCAATGATGCCCTTCAAATCAACGAATCCCGAATCATCTCGTGGTATTTCATATGAATACGAAGTTGAAGAAATTCGGGGCGACCCCATGACTGTGTTTTCGATTGTGCGTAACGTCGACTTCGTAACGTTAAATCCATCACCTATTCCCGACTCCAAATCACCGAAATTCACAGTTCGTCTACGGCACATTGATAAGGGCCACATTTCCTTAACTATCTCCCAAATATGCATTCACAACTGACTCAAACAGGAAGCAGACACCTTGATAGCAAGATGTTCGGTCCGACGCTTCAGAAATTGTCCGACAGATTGATAATCGGAATCGCGTTCATTAGCGAGATGAATCTTTGTTGGACCTCGCAATCTTCCTTTAAGTAGCTTTACGATGATCACTTCAAACGGCAAAGACACACACAGATTTTGGACAAATATTACTGTCGTTTTTATTTAATGCATCAACAAATAGATAAGTACAGAGTTTACGAAGACAACAAAAATTGCGAACTATCAGAAAACATCGTCGTATTTGCGCCCTCGATTTCCGATCTTTGAGACCTGAAAGTGAAGTTTGGGAACAATGAATGAAAGGTTGGATATCTAAACAAGATCGTTTGAAATGTATCATTTGTGTTATAGAATCAAAACACATTGTTGTGATCTATGCGTCAGACAAATGAATTTTTTCTACCTGTTTGACCAAACAAACGCCGAATAACAAAAAGAAAATGAATTCTGGCTACTAACAGATAAACTCCATCGCCACCGAATTCAGTGTTTCTATTTGTCTCTGCGATTGTATTTGCCGAAAACTATGGAATAACTCAACAATCACCACACAAATGGCAAAAACATGAGCATTCCCCTGAACCGGACACAAGCCGTAAACGACCTTTGAATGTGAACGGTGGCTTCCGAAGAAGAAATAGCTTAGGCTTATCCCTTACATTCCATGAAACGAAATGCAAGGAGGTTTCCGAACGGCAAACAGGATATCGATGAACGTTTGGAAACAGGAAAAGAAGGACGCTTACCTAACCATCAGTCGCACAAGCCCAACGAGTTTGAGTGACTGACGACCTTGTTGAGTGCCCCATTTATGTGGCATTTTTCGGAGTGATTCGCTCACATAGCGCACAGGTTAGAGCTGCAGAAATAAACGCCAAACAGTCGTGTCAACCCACTATTTCCGGAGGAAATGCGGTTTCCTATTGTCGTTGTAGTGAGAGCAATAATTGGCTTAGTAATGAGTCAAAGTACACAAACGCTTGATAACTGATGCTAGATCAAATTCAAATCTAAGTGCCAATAAATTTAAATTAGATTTCAAAATTAAAAGTTTGTTTGCTATGATGCTTTGGCAAAGTTTCAAACTCTTCAACATACTCTGAGAGCTCCGTTCGCATGTGATCTTCGTATCTCAATGCGTGTATGAGCGGTTAACATGTTTGATACTTCAGATCGCGCGTTCTGAAGTGGTTACGTCTTAGTTTCTGAGCAGCTCGCGAGATGGAGCTAAACAGAAGTCAAAACTTGTCAAATTGACGCTTCGTTTCAGTTCCAAACAATTCAACTTCGAGTAACATCCGTTGGTCTTTCGGCTTTAAAGCGTTTGGCTGTGAACTTATTCCGATTGAAAAATAAGGTCGGCGATCTTTGTTGCTATCTCTGTGAACGTCTCTTTTATACTGTACGCATTTTACGTTTGCTTATTCATGTGTACACGTTCGATTCCTCGAACTCTCGATACAAATTGACCAACAGAGCGGGAATTCACACTTGATCTTTTGTCGGATTTTAGATGAAGAGAAAAAAGAAACATCTCGAATACAAGTTGAAATTCATGTTTATGCGATTATTTGGTTCAAAAGTTTAAAACCGTTTATCTTTTGAGAGCTTCCTTTCACAAGGACATTAAATCGCCTTCTATGGTAGAATATGCAGATTGACCAACGAACTGCAATTGATCTACACTTCAGTTTTGATATTCGTTTATTTCTTCGTTGTGAACTAGCGGTTGTGCAGTTTGTTGAAGGTGTGCCGTGAAACAAAAGACCACGTTTTCAAAATTTACACTCTCTTATCAAAACCGCAATTCATTACCACCTTCAATGCTTTCAGGCAACTTTAATCATCAGATTTGAAGTCAAAGGACTGATGGAGAATTCTGCATTGTAAGTTATTAGTCAGTACATTCAAAATGCATACTTCGACAACAATGTTCCTTGTTGTTAAAATAAGAACCTACTAGTCGCACAATAACAAACTTCTGATAAGTAGAAGCTCTTGACTTTAAGACATGCGGATTTCATTGTCCAACGGTTGACTCGGCATTTTTGACAAATCAGATCGCACCCATTTCTTTAATCCGCTTGGAATTTTGTGACGTATCTGATCTAAAAACAAAGTCGATCAATTGAGAGCAATTTCCGACAGGGCACTTATTTTTAAGTTGTTATCGACTGTAAGATTATGAACGCTTTTCCTTATCAATCGAGTGGATAGAACATCGAAACGGGAGCATTCTGCTTCACAATCTAGAGCACAGGAACTCCCGCCCATTAGTTGTAATGAACAAAAGCCTCTATTATTCTTTTATCACCAAAGTTTTGCGGAACAGTGCTCTTCCACCCGCTTCCATGCGCTTCATCAATTAAGAGTTGGAGTAAAAGTAAAGAAATTTGGTTGCTGCTTCAAAAATGCCACTTCGACGTGATATCGTTTATCCTCTTGAATTAAGCGATGGTGCTGATGAAAAACCTCCGCCTTCACCGCCGCCCGTCTTTGACGGATCAATTGCCTTGACCCCGACGAGTGGAACGTTTATTGGGCCTCAAGGAAAAGCTTCAATGTTGAGCAATAGGAGTAGCGATCCGCATAACGATGGATATTTTGACCTGAATGGACGTTACATTCGTACACATGGTTTGAATTGGGTTATCACTGGACTTTTTGTCGGTATGACATTCGAATCAGATTGCCCTACCGATAATTTAGTTGGTGATCTCGCTGGTGGAGGACTTGTGGCTTTGCCCACAGCAATGATACAATCGGGCTTCATTTATGGAATGTTCGGAATTATTTTGATGACAGGTCAGAGCTTTTTATCAGAACACACTATTCGGATGTTTATGTTGTAGGCGTTGCTGGGTACACGAGCTATGTATTGGGTTTAAGTTGGATGATACTTTTGCGACGATGGCCTCAATATCGTAAGACCATTGAATATCTAATTGATGCACAAGTCGTCTACTTTTCAATCTATGCAAAAATCAAAAAGGTTTTAAATGACATCGAATAGTCTTAATCTCTTTTGTTTTCATCGAGTGCGTCAATTAGAAGAGTAATTCTGATAGAGCAGTTTTGTTGATTACAGAACTTTAGGTAGCCATACGAGAAAACCTTATCCTGAAATCGCTTTTCGAGCATGTGGCCCCAAACTGAGAACAGTTGTTAGCGTATGCATTGACATTACTCAATTTGGAGTTGCGGTTGTCTACCTACTTCTTTCCGCAAAGAACATACGAGATTTCATCGAGACGTTTTTCCACAAAAGTTTTTCTTATTGCTACGTGATCATAATTGTTGCCGTGGTCTTGACTCCAGTTCTATTTCTAAAGTCGCCTCAAGATTTTTGGGCTGCAGTGGTTCTCGCCATGTTCACGACCACTGTGGCGGTGACATTGATTATTGTCGCTGCTTCAATGGACTTTGAGGAATGCCATAAAGAAAGGCAGATGCCAGATTTCCACATTGCCAACTACTTCTTAGCTTTGGGGACTTTGATATTCAGGTAGGTTAAAAGCGATAATGCATGCTAAATAAAATCCTTGAAGTTTTGGCGGACACGCGGCTTTTCCGACAATTCAACACGACATGAGACGTCCGGATGAGTTCACAAAATCGACGATTCTCGCTTTCGCCGGTAAACGGAAGATATGTTTTAAAGATGTTAATGGTTTTAGTAACTGGAATCATGTACATTCCGGTCTGCACTATCACATTTATGGCTTACGGCGACTCGATGAGAGACTCAGTTATCAACAGTTTACAAGTGGACTGGATCCAACGGGCTGTGAATTTGCTCATTACAATTCATTGCATTCTGACGCTCACAATTGTTATCAATCCCGTGAATCAAGAAGCCGAAGAGTTTTTCAAAGTGCCTCAAGAGTTCTGTTTAAAGCGTGTGCTGGTTCGAGGTTTTGGAGATTCTATTTGAAGTTGTTCAGTTGATCGTTTAGTTTCCACAATGATTTGCATCGTTTTTGTTGCGGAAAGCTTACCGACCTTTGGGCCGTTGTTGGATTTGGTTGGTGGTAGCACATTGACTCTAACATCCATCATATTCCCGTGTGTGTTTTACTTATATCTGGAGGCCAGCGATCGGAAGTATCGGGAGAAAGGAAACGTTGGAGAGATCGAACCTGCTACTATTAAAGAGTAAGGGACGGAAAGAATTGGCATAAAAATTCGTTTGCAGAATACTTCACGGAACGAATCGTGTAACACTTGGAATCTGTTGTTTTGTAATCAGTAAGTACAAACCTTCAAAAATTATTGCAATGGCAAATATGTACGATATTCGACGTCAAATGTTCTTGTTGCACTTTGGCAATAATCAGTTTTACGGTTGTTTGACAAGATGGAATTACCGTTTCGTTGTTCAAGCGCCAACATAAGCAGTCGAGAAATTCATTTGATCTTTTGGGCAAACCGAAATCAAATTTATAAGCACTAGTATGCATTCCAATTTTCTATCTTATCATCTAAGCATTCAATAAAAAAACAACGTCCATTAGACCTAAAGTAGTACAATCTTTTGAGCAAACAGAAAAGCGACTAATAGTGATTAAATCAATTTCAGTTTTTGGAACAATTGGAGGATTCGCCGCAACGTTTTCGGCTATCAACGGACTCTCGACAACACATTTCGTTGCACCCTGCTACGTTCAACCGTTTCTTTCAGCAGATGCGCAAACATCGGCAAGTGCAGTGAACTGTTGTGGTCATTATCAAAATGTGACGGCCAGAGCTAATATCACTTGTTCACACCCGGATCTGAAGTTTTATGGCTAGATGCTGTCTGAATATCACCTTCTCAAATAATCTCCCGATTTAAATTCTTGTATTGTTCCGGTAAACATAAACGTTCAAACTCCGCGTTCAAAGTCACTTTTGTTACTAATCCACAATGTCGAATTCTATTCATGAAGTTGTTCTGATACCATCTAAAAAGATGCGATTGGTGCTCGAACGTTTTGTCGTCAATGCTGAATGTGTTTATCAAAACTCAGTTGCATACAAATGGATAACTCTTATAAAGACCGTAAGCATTTAAACAATTACTTAAGAAATGTTCGTGAAAAAGATTTAAGTTGGAGTCTTTCTTTCCCCTCATAGAATAGCAAGCAACCAGTTAGACCTCAGTGAAGGTAATTTCCTCGGTTTGAGTCCATGGTTGAGAGAAAATTTCGATCTAAAATGAGCAAATAAACGACGATAACAAAATCAAAGAACTTACGTTGTAAACTTTCGTTGATTGAACGGGCTCGTTTTCACCGCAAACCTCTCCCTAAACTCAATTCGTTATGTTGGAACTCCTTTTTGGCGAACCTTCTTGCAGTTGGTACGACCGAACTCTGCTTTGATCTTGTACTTGGCTCCGGCCACAACTTGCGATTCGGCGCTCAAGATCTTAGTCACGATATGTTGATGCATATCGTTGGATTGTTGGTTCAATTTGTTGACTGCCTTTTTGGCAAATTCCTGTAAAATTGTTGTAATGAACAATTCAATTCAAAATGACCTTAATCGTATCGGAATTGACATCCTGTTGAGTCCATCCACCAACCATTGCTCCTTTGTGTCCTTCGCCTGAAGCCATAGTGATAAGAATCAAAGATACAGCGAACAACAAAACGACAGTGAGCAAGCGATTGCTAATATTGAGCATTCTTGACTGAAAACAAGTGCGTTAGTTGCTCCTCCTCGGTCAGAGAAAACAAGCGCGTTGCGAGAGTCTGTAAACAAACGTGACACACATGGAAACCGAAGAGTTGAACTCTATGTGCGCTTTTTCATCGATTAAAGCGTTTAGTCCATGTGTCATCGATTGTGGGCAACTGGTCGTTGATTTTTCGTAAATAAAGAACAGAAGAACAAAGCGAATGGCTTTTCAATTACGACCAGCAGTTCGTGCTGACAAGCAGTCAGTTGTTTGAAATAAACTGCCGCGTCCGATCAAATGCAGTTCGAGTTTTTTTGACTCATCAGATGATGAATCATTTGTTTGAGACAAAGTACGCGAACTTAGGCTTTCAAATCGCGATAAAGGACACAAACCCCGTATACAACTAGGTTTGTTATGGAGCAACTTTTTAAGACATAGAAGCTCGTTGCATCGGTACCCATTTATACCATTGGACAACGCGGCTATTTAAACTCCATTTCATCGTATTTGGTCAGTATCGACCTGTCCACACACACTCAATCTAGTTTCTTGACTCAACCGATCACCTACAAAAATCCAATTGTAGTGCTGGTTGCGGAATTTACAGATAATTGAAAACGTGCAAAACAGTATTTTTATCGAAAATAAACTTGACTCTGATTAGCCCACATGCCATCTTCGAGGACCATTTCAGTGTTCTCGTTGATGTCCAATGAAACAGAAACTTCAATGACTGCGTTTGATGGTTTTCTACACCATGTTTATAAATCGACTCAAACGACCATCTGGAAGCAAATGAACGTTTCCATCAATCATCTTTACCGGGTTTACACAGTAAACATTTCAATGAATGAAAACTTTGGATAATTCCGATAATCATACCGTATAATGTCGATAAGATGTTTTGTTACATTGAAATCATTTGGCCTTCAACGTTCATTTATCTTGGATGATTACTAAACTATAACGACGATTAAGGCAAGTCTTCAGATGGCATTGAAACCAAGTTTGTACTCTCCACTCGGTACTACTTCAATCTGCTGAAACGTTAATAACATCTGTCAACATACTGTAAATAGGAGCAGTAGTTGATGTGCATCACAAATTCGTGCGTTTCCATCAACTTCAGGTTATATCCATGGCAACAACTTCCTATCAAGTTCCAAAGTCCAAAAATAGTGGGTTCACGAAAAGTCACGCACATTCCACGTATAGTTGCATTTTAAATCTTTCAAATCTAAATGTCAACAAGTACAGTTTACGTGTTATTCTTTCATCGACCCGTTCACGAACGAACTCGAACGTACAGTCCCTCACGACATGAGTCTGGCCATTAGCCTGTACTACAAACAGATCAATTCGAACGTCAGCAAAGTTAGAAACAAGTCAAGTTAGTTCAGTCAAATTTATGTGTAAGGAAGGCTTAATAAATCACATAAACAATAAGAGGTCGAAAAGATAGCAATCAAATACCCGTACAGAACATCAAAATAAAAATAATTGGTGATTTTTTACAATAAATTGCGATTTGTTACTCCAAATCCACGACATCAATATCCTTTTCAATCTCGTCGAGTTTTTCTTTGTAGTGGACATCCGTTTTTCTTCTTCGTTCTTCGACTATGTTCTCTTCCAATTTAATCGCCTAAAATCAAAAACAAATATCGATAGAGTCGATTAAACTTAAATTTTGAATGATCGATTGATGGCGATTATAAAACTCGTTGATCATCTCTGGGGTTTTAGTTCCCAAGATTGAAGCTGCTGCTTCCTTGTTACCACCGTATCGGATCAAAGCTAAATAGAACGTCAATCGATTCAAGCTTGTGGCTTAGTACCTTGAACGGCAACGTGTTTTTCATTGTTGGACCAAATCGCCGAAATCTTCAATTTGGATGACGAAGCGTTGTTTACTGTGAGTAGTGAGGTGTAGTCCTTGATGTTCGTTTCAGCAGCCAAACGTTGAGAGACTTTGGTTGCATTTGCTTCTTTTCGCATGGCAACACCTCGAAGCATACGACAGTCTCGGATCGCCTTTCTGAAATCAGAACCATGAGTTCGTGTTCTAATCAACTGAACTCAACTGTTTAATATCTTCGCATTTGCTTTTGCTGTTTGCTTGCGGTTCGCACAGTTCTTTGAATCTTTCCACCATTGCCTTGACTTCGGTTTTGTATTTCAAGAAAATGGGTTTTTCGCGACGATCTACTGTACGATTGCAGTTAAATTGTCTAAAATAAAATTGAAATTAAACTACAACACTTCAACTAACTCGAAGAAACGTTTGCAACTTAAACACTGTAGTTGATTGTTGATGAGATAGACGGTGGCCTGTGCTCCGCAGTTTTGACAAATTGAGGGTTTGGAAATGGCAGGTGTTGGTTCTTCAGTTGATCTAAATACAAATTTTAATCACTAATTGAATTGAAAGCTTGAAATTACGACAAAACAGAACGAATTTCGAACCCACATTTTCCTATTCAACTCGTAGCTGATCGTATCGCTGTCTGCCAAGCTGATATAGTTGATTCGTAGCTTAACTCGATAGTAGTGTTCGATGAGAGAGCGAATCGACTTGTGCGCCATCTAAATAAGTGAATCTGACAAGAACAATAGCAAAAGAACATACGACTTTGTGGATCTTGGCAAAATCGCGGCCATAGATCGCGAAAAGACCGTAGAATGTAAAAACATCGTTTTCTGTCCACGTATCATCGAAACTCCTCGAACGAGATGCCGACTCTTCTGCGTCTTTGAAGTTGAAATTGTTTTTGTACAACATTTGAAGCGCCTAAAAACATTTCATTTCCATTTTTTACTTTTATTCACCGTCTCGTTGTTGACATTCAAACGATTCTGAACATCTTCGCAGTATTCACGAACTTTTTTGTCTTTAATTTTGTTGTCGAACTTCCAAACACATTCATCGCGATCGGGAGTTTTTGATTCGTTTCTGCTTCCAAGCTTACAATCCGGTAACGTCGCTTGAAAATTGGTACCGACTGTTATGTTCCGTTGCTTTCGTGGACCTTCATCTCCGTCTAAAATAAAATCTCAAATCCAACCTCTAAATGAAAATTCTTACCGCTTGTTGTTAGAACACGTTTTTTGACTTCCGGTTTTGCTGTTGAACGTGTAACTCTCGTATTGGCGTTTTCCGTGGGCTTGGAACGAGCTACGGTTTTGCTGTTCGACTGTCGACTATTCGAGGCGCCGCTTTGTTTTCGGGGATCCGAACGGTTTTTGGTTCGCGCAGAACTTCTAGTTACACGATTCTCAGCAGCTTCCATCTGAAACGAAAAATTTCAACTCGCGTTCTAATTGCAGAAACAAATCAAAGGCAAAGTCCTCAACGTCCGAATTCCAGCGAGCGAGAAGACGCAGCGACGACAGGGGGAAAAAATACGCCATTGCAAGAGACCACGTCGTTTGTCTCGCTTCCTGCTCGGTGTTAACTACGTTCAAATATTGCGTTGGGTAAACCAATAACCCAAGTTCGTTTTCAAGTTGAATCAAGCTTTCAAGTCTGGCAATCCAAATTCTGGAAATTAATGAGTTTTAAACATCTTTTCGTTGAAAAATAATATGAAAACCTCCACTGAACAAAGCTATTTGGATTCGTACAGTGACATTCAAGAGTTTACTGCAGCAAATAGTTCGTGTAAAGTCTGCATCGACGAGCTCTTTCGATACGCTTGATATCGAGTTCAATTGTTGCGATCTGTCGAAATGCTAATTCGGTTATTTGATTTGCAAAAGTACATTTGGAAAATGCTCGCTGCCTCAGTAGACATCCACTTGCTATTCTCCAGAAGTCCAACATTGCCACGAAACGCCGAAAACGTTGGAATTCACAATGAGATTAAAATGCAAATCGTCAAACTGAGAGCCAGAAAACGTCAGCAATCTTGTTGATTAATGCGTTAAGAATGAGAATTTATCATTATGTTACGAACGAACTGCTTGTAAAAATAACTTCCAAGGATTAGCAAAACCATAAGACACGCCAAACATGATTGTACTTTGGCAAATGAATTCACGATTACCGTATCTCTGTACTTTTAATGTTTCGTGATCTTCATCTCGCAGAGTTAACTTGTGTTTATTGTCCTTTTTAGTTACAACATTCTTACAGTCAGAATTAAAACAGGGCTTCAAGAGAAAGTTGAAACGAAAGTTTTTAGCTACGATTATACATTTGTTAAGCAAAAGATAATAGGAAACTGTGGAAAATTGAAGTGCGTTCGTTCATTTCGAACATCCGTTTCTGGCAATGTGACGGTCGAGATTGTAACATTTGCGGAGACAGTCGAAAGTCGTGCAACAGTAATTGCGATAAGTTAACAAGTTTCGAACACATGATACCACATCTTCGCAACAGTAGTCGACAATGGCGGTCACGTTTAGAGCATTTTGCACGTCATCTAAACAGCTTTTACTGTACGTTAGTAAGCAAAAATACAACATTACCTCTTTCGCGATAGCACGGAGTCTCTCGGCCCGGGTAAATACACATCTGAAATTGAAACAAGAAATTAGTAGAAGTTTTAGCAGCTAATTAGATTGTTTCATAAAACCGCAATGCTCCAAGGATTTGATCAGTTTTCAAATTCTCGTAGAACTTACGTAGTCTAATCGGTCGCGGATCTCAGTTCGGCAATTGTCTTTGTTGATCATGCTTTGGGTACCCACTAACAAGAATACAGCTAAGCAGAAGGCTTGAAATTGAACACGCTTCGAGTGGAGCATGTTTAGCAAGTATAGTAAATGAATTGTAGAAGTAGCAGTCAAAGTGCAGTGTTCGAATGAGATCTCCAAGGCTCTTTTTATAGTCTTCTCGGTGCCGGGACGTTGGCACGACAAATGGGCGGAGTTCACGTACAAACCGATAGCTCTCGTAAGATATACGGTGCTATAAGACAAAAGATAGGTAATTTCAGTTGCGAGTAGCAGGTGGTGGGCGGTACGAAAAAGTTGAATGTTAATCTAAGTCGAAACCGCGCACATAACATACAAAAGGAAGTAAACAGAAAGTCCAATCGGATTTACTTTATTTTTACGTTACTTGAAACCGTACCAACTAATATTTACCATAGTCATAGATTAGTCTGTTAATATCAACGACTCTTAAAGTACGATAAGAAAATGGAGGCAAAACAATTTCCCAACAACCAATTACCCAGTTTTTGTCGTCTTAAGATCTTCAGTTAGATTAACTGTTAACATATCACGGTAAAGAAACGGAAGATTAGTTCGATCTGTTAAGTATAGAAACAGAGTTATTCCTGACCTTAAATTTCGTAAGTAATCTTTCTTACTACCGTAATGATCAAATTTAGCTTCAAAATCCGTGTTTTCTTTCTGATGTGTTTTTAGATTTTGTTCATCTGCTCAACGTTCTACTGTGACCCGTCAGCTTCCGATACTTGAAAATAATGGACTTGAAATGAGAGTTTGAGTGTTTGATGGAATCGAAATGTTGATTAATTCTCGAAAATTTGTTATTGTTCAGCGAAGACCCAAAGTTAACTGATAATCTTATTTATTGTCCGGATAGTTAGCGCGTAATACCCGTGGAAATCTTTGAAAATTAAGAGCTAATAAAGACGATTAGTTGGCAATCCATGAGATTACTTCCCGTTTTTCCGGTTTTCACATGAAAGCGTCCATTTTGAAACTTCGACCAGAAATCGTATGAACTTTTGTTCTCTAAGTGATGAGTAACTTCTTCCAACGATGTTCCTTTCCAACTTTCCGATGAAACAAATGCTCCAGCAGCATCCGTAGGACCATCTTGTCCATCACTTCCCAACGACATGAAAATGAACGATCTCTTCGATTGCGATTGCGGTGGTTCTTCAGCCATGCATTTTTGCAATTCGTGAAGAACACTCAGAGACATTTCTTGGTTACGGCCACCTTTCGGGTTTGTGTTATTCAAGTTGGTGGGGAATCGAACCGTCGTTTCGCCTCCGTACAACCACGCAAACACCTTTGAATTTGGGACAAGAAATTGAAAAGGAGAAGATGAAAATGGAACACTGAGATTACTGAGGTCATCACAAATCCATTTCAGAAGCGGTACGGACAGCTGTTTCCCGACATCCTGAGCGTTTCCAGTCAACTCCGCGTTCACGATCAATGTCGGAATATCATTGGATTCCAGACGATCTTTCAACTTCTCCAAAAGAATTCGATTATCGCAAATCAAAACGTTGTTAATTTCTGCAGACGAAATTTCTGAAAACAAAAATCTAATTAACTCGAGCATTCAATCTTCTGTGTGAACTTACCTTCAACGAAACAAGTTGTCTTAATGACTTTACGCACCGACTCTGGTATCTTGTGCCATAGATCAAATTTCTTTAGTATTTTTTCTGCTCGAATTGGACAACAGTTTTGAGGAACGGTCGGACCACTAGAAACTTTTTCTATTTGCCCGCCCACGATATCGGATATAATCAAAGAAATTGCCTGTAAACTAAAGGTCACCAAACACACTTAGCAGATTGCAAACTCTTGAAGGAGCAACACGTTTAACCAACTTTCCTCCTTTGACATTTGACAAAACCATTCGAACGTCATTGAGTTCATTGATATCCGCACCATTTGAAGCCAAGAGTCTCGTCACTTCCAACTTTTCGGACAAACTTACTCCTTGTACCGGAGCTGTTAACAATGCAGAGCCTCCACCACTAACCAGAAAGAGAACAAGTAGTTCGCTTTTATTCGGTAGCTTTTTGTCCAAAAAGTCCAAAAGTTTGATTGTGTTTTCCAACGCTTGTTGATCAGGTAAATTTCCTTCAGCACCTTCGTAGAACTCGGATTTCAAGTCACCTGTTTGGCTAAATCAACAATTTCAACTCGCCATAGTTTGCGATATGCACCTCGGTTTGCATGGAACCAAAGCAATCCCATCGAGTACATGTCTTCCAAGAGCTTCTTCAGCGCCACGAACCATCTCGACTCCCGCTTTGCCAAATGCAACGATCCGAACATTCCCGTCCAGGTGGTAACCCTTTTTGTTAACAACCAATTTGTTTCCTTGAATGTGCAGTGCCTAGAAACATATGTTCAATCAGAAACCTTTCATTCGAACCTTTTTTACTGCCAATCGCGGTGAAATGTCGATAAGAGCATTACGAAATGCGTTAAGAATTCGGGTTGCCAATTGACTTGAACACATGAATCTAAATTCGAACAAATTATGGAGTAAAGAAGCCGTAAATGAAAAAGAAGAATGTTAAAGTTCAATTGCGCAAATTAACTGACACACTTGAAAACGATCAAAACGACTGATTTTATTGCCCTTGTCAACGGTTTGTTAATAAAGAAACAGAGAGTTTAGTATTGAATTGATGAGTGCAAGACACATCTTCTGACTCTTATCTTTGTAAAGTTCGACAATTTGATCTCATTTAACCCCCACGAAACGAATGGAAAACACGTTTATTTGTAGATTATGGTAATCGGTTGAATGCCCTATAGAAAGACCAGAATTGTACTGCAGAGTGATTGATTGTAATGTACGACAGTTCCTCGTAATGATAAGCGAAGGTATACAGCGACGAGATAAGTTAGCGGATTGTTGGCGGCCAAACAGGAGAGCAGTTCAATGATTGAGAAAAACCAGTGGGCAAAGCAATCGGCGCTGGTTTTTGTCGAGGAAAGTCGTGTCCTTTCAGTTTGCTCGCGATTTCGGTCTTCCAACGTCTGACCGAAATGTTCGGTTTTTGTGTCGGTCGATTGAGATCCAATTCTGCAAAACAAGTTCTATTTGTGGTTTCTTTTTGCTTCCGGAAATCAAAACGACGGGCGAATTGCATCATTTTTCTTTCAACTGAGCAACTCGAAAAACACGTGCCATGATTGACGTCCGATCAAAGTGGATGCTCATTGCAAGTTTTGTTTTCCGTGAATCCAATCGCCGTTTTCGTTTCACTTTCAGTTTGAGGAACTTACTTCTTCGTTTTTGACGCATTCCATTTGTTAATGAAAACTTTCGTCGTGCATTTTCAGCGTGTTTCCGTGTTTGTTGTTCGTGCACTCGTTCCTGAAGATCGTTCTTAATAGCAGTCTCCTCGTTTCTTCAACTCACTTGAAACTTTCGGAATGGGGACAACAAACGAGCGATTTGTTCGTTTCGTTGTATTTGCATTTGACGTTGTTCGGTCTCACATTGCGTCTCCTGTTTGACATTGCAATACGAAGACTCAAACGGAATCGCAAAGAAATCGTCTTCTCCAATGAAATTTGGCGAATCCAACGATTCGGTGGAATACGAACTGACAGATTGAGAGTCGGGATACGGCGAATAAGATGACGGCGAATAGTCGTTGAATGTATATGTGATACTCGACTTGTCATCAGCTTCTTCGTGCACGTATTCGGGACCCGTGCTATAGTAGAGGTTCATGAATGGCAATTGCGAAGTTCCGGCCGTCTCATCGAAATACATAACCGAGTTGCTCATAGCCAACGAACAGCTCAACATGTTTAGACGAGAGGAATTGAAAAGGTGGTTAGAGAATGTCGACAGATTAGGAGCTGAATTGGCTGCGCAACTTTGACGGTAGCGAGCCAGTAGGTGCTTTTTCATCGTTAGCAAAAATCGGGCCATTTTATTGTGAATTGTGTCGTCTTCACGGCGCCATGAAGTCGGTTTCCTTTTTGGGATATTTCGCCTCCAACCGTTTTTTTACTTTGCAATTTTCGCAACTAGAACGCAAATCGTCCGATAAGCACGACGCCATTTGCATGCAGGTGTTAGCAAATTTGATTAGAAGTGGTTAGATAATTCAAATTTTTTACAAACCACTCAGGCGCCATCGTTCTCTTCAACATTCAAACTTCGACCTGTGAACAGTGTCAAAGTGGTTGCAACTGATCAAGTGGTCTGATAAGAATTGGACTCACTGAAGTGACCTTCGTGTTCAAGAGTTTAGTTGTTCAAATTCATGTGGTCATCCAAACCCTTGTCACAGTCTTTCGCAAGAAAACAAGCTTTTAATTTGAATGTTTCAGTTTTTTTACACAAAAACGATTAACAATCTGCACGTTCTTTAGCATTGTACTATGAGTTCAATTATCCCGATTTGCTGGTGATGCCTATTTTTGGTTTAAAATCACACGTATCATCCTCTTTTTGTTCAATTGCAACCAGAGGGTCGTAAACGAAACAATTTCCTCATAGAACGCTGATATAATTGCATTTTATGGCGCCAGTTTTTTGCAATATTCGACTGTGGGTTCAAGATAACCAAAGAACGGAGCATTCACAGGGCAGCTAAATTCATTGTGTGAACTGAAGAACAACCACACGCGCTTTTTTCTCGATCAAACTCGACGTTCAAAACAAACAAAAAGATACGATAATCGAAACAAGAGAGCGCTTGTGGGCGTTACAAACCATAGTAATAGCGAATTGCCTTCCCTCAGTTAATTCTTGACAAAATTTGATCACAAGTGTTCATTGGAAACAGTCAGCTGAGATGTATCTCTTGCTAACTGTCGTCCCTCAACAAACAGTTTCACGTTTAGATTATGAAAATGGGCATTATCTGTAGGTAATCCTCGTAGATTGCGATACTACTCTCCTATGCAAACCTGCAGTTAAAGTGCGATACCGGATTAAATACTTTTAATTAAAGAGACTCGGAGGGTTGAGAGACAAGAAGATTGGGATCACATCATAACGTCGACCGTAGTTTCTATGAACGAATTAAAAAGGGATCTGAGAGACGAAGTCATCAAGTTGCCAAATTACAATCAAGCGAAGTTAAGATACAAATCGAGATGACAGCAATCAATTTCGTGTAATTCACGTGAATTAGCATGTGATTCTTAGTACGGTCTTTGATTCGTTCCAAAGTGGCCAATATGAAACATTCGATGCTAGTGGAACCGGAAATCGCCTACGATCTTTCGTTTTCAAAGGTCGTGCAGCTGTGTCACAATCGACAAGAATTCGCTGCGATAGGAATCTCAATATCGAATCTCTGTCAATTAATCGGCTTTTGTTCACATCATATCAGGCGGTTGCGTTGTTTGATGGTTTTAGCGTATAGTAAAGAGAGAGCTCGTGATTGCGTTTCTTTACATTGCTACTTGTGTGGCCGTTTGATTACGCGTAAACACTTTCTATGAGCAAAAACTAAAAGAATTGACGGTTAGATGTGTCTTTCAGTTCAATTATCAGTAAGATTCCAAATTGGTTGTGGTCGGTTGTTAACGAGTTTCTTCGTTTCTTTTCGTTCTTTCTGATCACAAGTCACCGAAAGTATTAAGACCTTACAACCGAAAATTTTTATTACTCTCCAATTTCTTCTCTCACAATGTTGGGTATCGTTCAAAAGCTATCGAGTGCGCGTACGTCGCTTTGATTTTAAAATCCAATTTGTCAACGACCGTTGGGTTCGTGCGTAATGTTAGAATCGATCAATAGTCCGCATTATTGGTCGTTTTGTTTACAATAAAAATCCGTAGGGTTTAGTATTGAACGCCTGGCAGTTTGGGCTCTTTGAAATCATTTGCATTATCCTGCACGTGCATCCCATAGGGTTTTTTGCTTTTGACTCCAAAATTTACACAAATGTCCGTGACACCGGTACCAGTTGGTTTTCGTTTTTGTTATCATGAAAAAGCTCGTGCCTCCAGCAGTCATCTCTCTCCGATTCACGCGCAAGCTTCATGTCGTTGGGCGTTACCAGTCGCTTATCGCATCTGCCACGTCTCGATCGATGTGCCTACTTGCCGTCGTTTCTCTCGTTCTGCATGTTCTCTCAAACATCAAGCGCATACGTCCATCAATTTGAAGACCCGCCTATCGCCTCCAAACGATCGGCTTTAAAAGGCGGCGGACGAGTGTTATTGCGCTGGCCGTAAGGCTTGTTATCGACTGCCATGACTTGGTAAGTCTGGTCGCCGATCCTTCACTTAACAACAAACAAAAATAAAACAATAGAATCATTGGTGTGCAGTTCAGAAATTTTGTCAAAAACTCGAATTCGTTGAAATGTTTTGGGTTTTATTTCGATCAAAACTAAAATACGTTGATTGTCCGATCAGGTCGTTAATTGCTTTCGATTACCAAAAACCAAACATAATGATCATAAAGTTTTGCGAACAATTTGGTTTAATTATTGTTCTTTGTACTTAAAACACAAAAAGAAGGTTTGAGAGAACGTGCAGAAGCAACTTCCAATTGTCGAAAACTCTTCTCATCATCATCGAACCATTTGCTCGCTCTGTCTATTGACTTATGATTTTTGCGTTTAATGACAAGAAATGGATACTTTAGCGAATGAATTTTCAGGTTCCCAACTGAAACTTTGCGCTCTGTGCCACATCACAACAAATCTCTTGATCATTAACACAAGTTCCTTGGTTACAAGCTAACTTTCGCTTTTGACTACCTAACTTCCGTTAAGTAGTTCATTCAAATCAAAGGCTAATTCTGAGTTACGTTTTCATTTTCTGTGTGATCGAAACTTTGATTTAATCAGCAACGATGTCTCATCAACAATACTCCGTTGAAACGCTTGGCTTCTACTACGAACATGACAAGGAAACAGATCGTATACACGCGCGACCGGTACTGCGAAGTGGCGGTGATCCGGAGGCGTGTAAGCTGACTGGATCGGTTCAGAAGTTGTCGGTTTGGCGTCAACATAAGCCATGTGTTCATCGAGCATGCGCCATCGCTCGTCAACCAAGTCGTCGGGTTTGTTTTCGAATCGATATGTTTGTGGAATCACCGAGTTTTATTGTTTGATTTTAATACTCGAAAATCATCTTCCGCAACTTTTCACTCTTATTCTTCAATAGCGCTCTTTTATCGCTTATAGTTTGCTTTTTCAGCAGGAGGTTCGCTGTGTTAGCACCACACCAAACCTCACGTGTTGTGTTACCAGTGCTTGCAAGACGAAGTGCTGCATTAAGCGCAGCTCCTTTGACCTCAAGCGCAGTTTTATGTGCAAGGTAAGAAGGATCTGAGTGGTAACACGCACGTTCTCAATAACTTTTCTAAAGTACAAAGTCAAGAAATTTTGTAATTGAGTGGCTAACGGATGTTTCGGAAAATTTTGAACTGCACATCGTAATTCTGATTGCACATTTGTAAAACTTTTACGTTAATTTCTGATAGTAAATAAAATAAAGTGGATGGTAATTCAATTTGGCCATCAAAAACTTAAGTTCAGTTTGAAAACAAGAGTCCTGTTTTACAGGTTCTTTTGATTTAAAAAGACTGTAAATATGCTCAATTTACTTTTATTTTTTGAAGTCAAATTGAATACCAACTACAGCCTATCGTGCATTCCAAAATCTCTTGATTGACTGCTTACTTACAAAACCGTGTTTCAGTGCTCTTGTGTCCATCAACAGCCATCCTGTTTTGTCGTCCCAGAAGAAGGGTCGTGGTTTATTGGAGGCGGAGGATCGAACGTAAGTGTCCACTAAAAGAAATAACAACAAACATTCTGCTACAGAATCGACAATCATCCCCGTCATGCGTTTTGCAACCGCCAACTTTGCTATTCGGCTGCTGAATCTCAGCAACGTGGTCAACCGGAGACCACCGATACACAATTTTATACTTCCGGTTCAAACACCTACTCACCTAATAACCCTTCTCCTGTCCAACAATTGTCGCCGTGGTCTTCTGCCCTTTCATCGCATCAGCCTCAATGCTCAACCACCTTAAGCTCGTCATCTACAAATTCACCGTTGCAATTCCTTCAACCATTAACTCCGTCTTCAACCAACGGTAGTGAGCCATCCGGATCGCCATTTCTCACTCCTCAGCCACTGCCGTACGCCGATTCACCTCAATCGCCTCTGTACTGGTGTGTTACAACTTACGTTCCCGAAGAGTGTAATTGGAGAGAATATTTGGACGAAATCATCGACGATGTCAGAGCGGAAATTCAATCAGAAACGGTGAATATAAAATCAAGTTTTCTTAATCAATTCATTATTTTGTAGGACTTCAACTCTCAATTCAATCGTTCGACTAATTTCGATACCTCCATTTCACGCAAACGAAAACTTTCGGTAAGTGTTGAAGTTTGATGTGACTAAAACAACTTGGTATTCGGTTTTTGCATTTCAAGTTTTTGTGCAATTACTGGGTTATTCATGGGGATACAGATCTTCATGTACTTAATCTTTTGCTTTTAGTCGTCTACTGTTTCTTTTGCCGCGTCACCTTCGAGTTCTGATTCCGAAACTGCCGATGTTCTATTGACATCTTCGAATGGAAAACGTGCCAAGAAGTACTCACTAAATGCTCTTTCATTCGAACAGATTGCTCTACGGAAGAAGGAACAAAACCGAATTGCCGCCCAACGATACAGAAGTCGACGAAACCAAACTCTCGAAGAAGGACGACAAGAGATCGCGTTCCTTGAGAAACGTAACGAAGATCTTCAACGCGAAGCTGCGGCTTTGGAAGAGGAAATCCGTGATCTAAAATCTATGCTTGTTGGTGATTCGGATTCTACGATCGCTAACTAAATCTATTGGTTGAACTGCAATTTTTCTATTTATTAGTTCACATATCTCGCTAATTAAACGTCTCTTCTTTGAACTAAATTCCTGATTTCTATCGGCAATCACCACGGCGTCCGCTACTCGTCATCTCATTTATCTTTTCATTTACTCCGATCCCTATCTCCTTCGCTCGTTCCTTCAACGACATCATTTTACTACGCTAATTCCTGTTCTTGAAAATAAATGCAATCCAATAATTGTTTGTAGGAAGAATACGTCATTTAACCTCAAAGACATTTCAACACAAAATCTTCACGGCTTCTTGGAACATGCAATTTCTTGAAGTTGATGTGCTAAACCAGACAAAAACAATTGAACATTAAGTGCGTCATCAATCGAAATTGCAAGTGCAATTGACTTTAACGACTTTGCTTCAGACGAGGGCAAACACTAATTTGTTGATATGTGCGTGTTGTTGACCGTAGAAGACAACCGATGAACAACAGCTCACGGCTGACGAAGCCAATTAGAGATTGAAAGTCTGCTCTATGGTTACTGCATCCTGATTATTCTTATGCCACCTTGACAGCATTACGAACGGTTGAATGACGATTCCGTTAACAACAAATGGCATGTCGTTGAGCCGTCGTTCGAACTTCACAACCAATTTTTCATTCGACCTCCGCACTTCCGGCCAATGTCATATGTGAGACCAAGCACAAATGATAAGACCAATTTATTCGAACGAAGTGGTCGCATTTACAGTGCTTCCGGAAGAGTGTTATTCGAGAGTTACCAGCATATTTGATCCGAACATTTGTGGTTTTACGTAACCCTTCCGAAATGTCCCCATTTTGTACACGGAATTACATTCTTGTTGCATTTAAGGTATCTAATTAGCAGAAACTGCAGACGAATTTGTTTCTCGTATGAAAGTTCACGAGCTTGTTAATGCCGTGACATTAAGATCTTCACGTCTACCGGTCTTCTTATGATGCGTTGCCTCTTTCCGAAAACTATTGTTGTATAGAAAACGAATTGAATACAATTGACTTATAAATGCTGTTTTATTTTTAAATTCAACCTTATTGCAAGCCAACTTTTTAGTCCACTCATTACTTGCCATCAAATATTTTACGGTATTGAAGAGAAGCGATTATTGATTGAGATCTTGTTGTATGCAGACGTAAAATTTGATTATGATGACAAGTTTTCGAGAATCCATTAGTTTAATTGAAAACAAACCGACGTTTATCGTAATCCACTCAGCGATGTCATCGCCTCTTGCTTTCAAGTCCTAGGCCGTTCAAGAACCGTAAGTGCTCTTCAGCCAACACAAATAGCTCTAAGTTCTGCAGTTATTTTCTCGATTACGTTCCTTCTATTCGCACGAGATTTGTCACGGGGAAAAGACACTAAACGACCCGTTCTCCAAATTGCGTAATTTACAGTTGAGCATATGGCAATAGAGGCGCCAATAATCCACTGATGGGAACATAAAAAGTCTTTTCAATTTGACGAGTACTGTTTATTCGTCTGTTCGGATAAGAACGAGGCGGAAAACAGATGCGCAATGTGGGCCTAAGGGCGTTGTCGTTTCTATCAATCCCAAGTCACTCGAATTCTAATCTCACTCTTGTGAAGAAGCAAATGTGCAGTTTGACTCAAAAGAATAAAGTTTTCGAGTTGTAAATCCGCTTTTACGCTCCAAAACAACTTCACTGATTTGTGTCATTTACAAGAATTAACCAAACAAACAAAAGATTTCAAAAGCCATTTTGTGAGTCTTACCGCCTACACTCGTATTCTACTTTTGTGTTGACTATAAAGTTTGATGCATTAAACAGAACATTTTTATGCCATCGTTCCGTTGCGTATCATCGTGTTTGTTCCAGTTCGGTTATCGCTGATTCCCAATAGACCACGGTTTCCGACCGTTCTGACATCATTGCGAATTTGGCATCTAAAGTCGCGAATACAATCAAATTCTTCCGTGTGAGCGCTTTCAAAAATTTCAAGAGGAAATTCGTTTAGGTGCACAGGCTGAAGAATAACCATCTAATATTTGATCATGAATCTTCCACTTTGTCGGACTTCATTTCAAACCTTTTTGTTTGTTTTGGCATTGATCGCCTGTTTAATGCTATGTAAGTAGTTGAAGATGGTCGCATAATCATGACAATATAGATACAACTGCACAAGAGTCTGCTTGTTCAAGCGAGGAGTCGATTGAAAAGCCTTGTCGTTGCTGTAAAATGCAATGTTGGTACACGATTGCAAAGGTAATAAACTAAAGCTTCAAGGAGAACAAAAACCATTTCAGGGTGCCACTCACGAACTTGGCCACATTCCTGGAGAAGCAGGAGAACAAGAGGCGTTGGCAACATTGCGACTAATTCGAGCATGTATGATGGAAGAGTGCGGATCGGTTTGCATTACGAAGAATCCGTTCCGAAAACCAATGGGACTTGCAGCACTGATGGAAGCACGTAAACGTCTTCAATCCTAGAGTTCTATTTATCGCTTCCGCTTTTGCATCGTTTGTTGCTAACTCATTGATCTCGTAGAAATGAACAAAATGCCGTTGTGTGAACTGTTTTTTTGCTATAACTCAACTAGCAATCGATAAGAGCGACTAATTTTTATTGAAGAATAACAACAAACATAAGAAAAAAAATAAAATTAAGCCAACTGTTTGTAGAGATCAGATCGCCAATTTTTTGATCAACAAATAAAGATTCCTGTCGACTTCAAGTCCCGAAAGAACACTCGCTTCGCCTTGCATACGCATCAGAAGACCACCAAAAGAAACGTAGACACTCATTTTGCTCGCCTCATTTCCCGATTCTTCTCCTTCGACTCGATATATTCGACCGTACATAATGTATTGAAAGATCTTCATCAGTGCACTTTGTCCCTGAAATCAGAAAAAATTTGTTTTGATTTAAAGCCCAAAACCTACGTTTTGATCGTATTCTCCCTCGTCGGCCAATCCATCGTCTCGCAACGTGAATGCCAAAGCCAATCGAAACTTTTCGCCGATGTTCATTGGATAAAGTTGAGTGTTGACGTCGAGAATGACTTCTGTTTTAAAGTTCTCAGAATTGCAAAACAAACGGCTCACACGATCGAACTTCTTGCCATCGGGATCGATGTCTTTGACCAAAAACATGTCGTCGAAGATCAGCGCTTTAACGGAACCCATTTGTAAAAACAGCAACAAAAATGGTGTTAACTGCTGCGCGTTTCAACAACTAACAACGCTAGGAGGTGGTTGCTGAACAGAATTCGGCTGATCGATTTCTCTGGGTCCGACGAATTGATCTTTCGGTTGGCGGCCAAATCGTGGCAATTTTCTGTCGTCAATCGTAGTGATCAGATTTGGCACAAGAAATGATTTAGCGGGTGAACAAAATGCTCACAGCCGAATTATTTCTATTCGCTTTGGTTTGTCTGCCGGGAGCTGCGGTCCTCGTTCTTTACTTGTAAGTTGCGAACTTAGGATTCCGTTTGCAGATTTACAATTCCAGGATGTTGTACTACAACACATCTCCTCGTCGTAGTTGGGAGTATATGATCAGACAGCGATCACAATATTCGCTCGATGGAAAAGAACATCCGTTTGAATTACTTCTCGAGAACAAAAACGTTAAAACAATTTCCGACTTAAAAGCCACTGAATCGAGTTTGAGTTTGTCGGTTGTTGTTCCGGCAATGAATGAGTCGGTATGTCAATCTAATGACTATTTACCAAACGAAGACTTTCAGTTGCGATTACCAACAATGCTCGGCGAGTGTTTGGAGTTTCTGGAAAAGAAGAAAGAAGACAGTTCGGAATTTACGTACGAAGTAATTGTCGTTGATGACGGTAGTACAGACGATACGGCAACAGTCGCTTACGAGTTTGGTTACAATCGAAACGTACGTGTCTTGAAGCTGGACAGAAATTTGGGAAAAGGTGGTGCAGTGCGAAATGGAGTTCTTTGTGCTCGAGGAGCTTTGATTTTGTTTGCTGATGCCGATGGAGCAACACGCTTTTCGGATCTCGAAAAATTGGAATTAGCGTTGAAAAAATCGGAAGGTGGAGATTCACAAAACGATTTGGCAGTGGCTATCGGATCGAGGTTTGTGGTTATTTGCTGTGACCGTTTACTTTCGATTTTGTAGAGCTCATCTAGAGAAAACGTCTATCGCGCAACGATCGCTATTTCGTACATTTCTAATGGTCGGTTTTCACGCGTTGGTTTACATGTTTGCTGTTCGATCAGTCCGCGATACCCAATGTGGATTCAAATTGTTTACACGAAAAGCAGCAGCTCAAGTAAGTACTTGATGTTTATCATTTACTCGAAATCCTTTTTAGCTGTTTCCTCGTATCCACGTAAGTGATTAGTTTGTTTAGCAGAGTGCAAGATACCACTCAAAATATCTAAACGATTATTTAGGTTGAACGCTGGGCATTTGATGTGGAGCTTTTGTATTTGGCTGAACGCCTTGGAATTTCAGTCACTGAAGTGGCAGTTGAATGGCACGAGGTCGAGGGCTCAAAGATCACTCCGCTGTTAACCTCGATTGAAATGGGAAGAGACATACTATTGATTTGGTTTCGTTACTATTGTAATTTTTGGCGTATTGACGACTTGAAAATGTAACTTCTTGCCTCCGCTAATTTATTGTTTGAATGTGCATATCATTGAAATTGCTGTTTTTAGTTCAATAGGCGATGTTTTAACTTATTTTGAAATTTTTACCGGTTTAGAAAAAATAAACTGCTCTATTTAGTTCGCAATCAGTAGATTTGTTGTTACCAACAATTTCATATCTCAGCGAATGAATGCGAAGCTTTCAATAACATCGGACTTTAGATGCCACCGAGACGTGTTAAGCGTGAAGTTGGAAGCGACGTGGAGCCTCAGCTTCAGTATCAAGCGGATCATGTTTACATGGAAGAGGAACTGATGACAAACGTGAGTTTCGGGCTTTAGAATTTTACATTTTTTATCATTTCAGACGCATGATGGAGAATTTGTCAGGCCATCTCGATTGAAAGAGTACCTGAAGAAGATTACAGTTGATATTGTTGCCGAAAGTGCTGATAAAATGGAGTTGGAATTCGATTTAGTTCATGTCGAAGCACCAATAGCTAACGCACTTCGCCGCGTTTTACTTGCTGAGGTTTGTACGGGTTCGCCCCGAAACACCAGCTTCTACGTGAACGTTTAGGTCCCGACTGTGGCAATTGAGAAGATTTACCTCTACCAAAACACATCGTGTATTCCGGTAATTCACAAAGGAAAGATGTTAAGATTTGTTCGTAGGATGAAGTGCTCTGCCATCGTATCGGTTTAATTCCGTTGAATGTGGATCCACGACTCTTCAAGTTTCCGAGCGAGAAATTTGTTCCGATTGTTGAAAGTGATGAAGTGGAAACTGAGCCACCGGGAAATCCGAAAGAACACGTTATTCTCAATTTTCACGTTAAATGCACAAAGAACAAGCAAGCACCAGCAGATACTACGAATCCAAAAGAGTTGTTTGTAAATCACTACGCGTTGTCCGATAAGTTTATTTGGGAGCCAATTGGTGATCAACAATTGTGGCTGAACAATGTGAGCACGGTGCACAAAGACATTGTTGTTGCAAAGCTACGACCAGGGCAAGAGATTGAAGCAAGGTAACTTGATGTCAATTTTATTTCTTAACTTTGCTTTTAGATGCCATTGTGTTAAAGGAGTGGGAAAAGATCACGCCAAATTCTCACCTGTTGCTACGGCCAGTTACCGTCTTTTACCTTCGATTCAACTGAAACGTGAAGTCAAAGGAAAGAGCGCCGAGCTGTTGAAATCGTGCTTCAGTCCAGGTGTCATCGAAGTGATAAAAGAAAAAGGTGGGTGTTTTTGTATGAAACTCAAAAGCAAAGTTTGTAGGCGAACAAATTGCACGAGTCATTGATGCACGAAATGACATGTGCAGTCGAAATGTGTTTCGTTTTGATGAACTAAAAGACGCGGTTGAACTTACGAAGAAGAAGGATCATTTCATTTTTAGCGTGGAATCGACAGGAGCATTGGAAAGCCACGAATTGGTTGTTGAAGCATGTCGTATCATTCAAGGTAGCTCTTAAGTTTTGTTCATGATAATTGTTCTTTGCAGACAAATCGAACAATCTCTTAAACATGTTCTGCGAAAAGCTCAGTTTGATCATGCCCACACCTGTCCAATGAATTTTTTCAAATTGTTGAATTGTTCTCTGTTATTATTAAATATTTTATTTGCCTATTCACATACAAAGTATTTACACGTCACTTGCCAGCGAACTTTTGTCTTCGACTGACGTTGTAGTCACTTTGACATTACGCGATTTCAGTTCATTGGCTCGATTCGACGGCATCACTTTTTGAAGTGCTTCGTCGAAGGGAATTGAAGTGGAGATGAGTCGTGGTGGTGCATTTTCGTTTGTTTTGTTAACTGCAGGCTCACTTTTTGAACGAAAGATTTTATCAACTACACTCTAAACATTGATGATGAACTGATGGGAAATTCAGAAATTTATCAAACCTTATTCATATTACGAAGCTCAGTGTCCACATCGTCTAATCGCTTTTCAACGAACGCAAACCGGGTGTCCAATTCGACCAAGAGCTTTCGAAAGTCTTAAAACAATTAAGCGATAACAACCAACAGAAAACCTTACCGTCAGCGAGTACAACTTCTTTCTCGTTCATCTTACTGTAATAGTGATAAGCAGCGAAGACTCCAACAGAATAACCAAAAATGACAATTTGTTGAACGAACTCGGAAGCTTGCTCTAGTGCCGTGCTTTCCGAAATTGGACCCAAATTCGTCGGAGCTCCAAGACCGAGATTTCGCATTCTGAGTCGAGTAGTCAAATTAACAATCCCTAAAGTTTATAAGTGGATTTAAATGTAAATCAAGTTTACCTCTTCCAACCGGAACTAACATTTTGTCACGAAAAACGGGATGAGCTTTTCCTTGTCGCATAACAAAGTCACTGACTGGCTTCGACAACTGTCTTGCCATGATCATGAAAACTTGAACCATTGGCAACCCCATCTCGAATATTGGGCATTTGAGACGACTGCACGACTATTGTAAAACTAATTCATCACTATAGAGAATCTCATGTAAAAGTTTCAACTGAGCTCCTGCTCAAGCTATCGATTTTCATCTCAAAGACCGAATTCCCTTTTCAAGCCTCGCTTGTCATGTGCTTACAAAAGTTCATACACATCTAATTATATCTTTTAAGTTTGGGGAATTTGATTGTTTGAAACCAAATGAATGGCATCCTTATCGAATACTCAATACGAGATTTTATGCTCGTAATATTTCGACTCTAAATCATGCACTTGTGCGCCCTCATTCAGTCACGTTACTTTCGAGTACGAAGGCAGACGGACGGCAGCGCCTGAAAAGCACGGGGTTTGGGATGTTGCCCGAAGTTTTCGAACACATGACCGATTCTCGCGTTTCTATTGATCGAAATACCCGAAATTTATTCTTTATTTTGCAGAAACTGCACTTCGAGGTTCTCTTCCTCAAATTCCATCACAACAAATGTGAATATGTCGATGTTATTTTCGAATCGCCGAAGTTACTACGAGGTAACGCAAAGCCGAGTTCCACTAATCACGATTTCTTTTTAGCCAATAGACGGAAATTACGAAGATCAGCGAACACAAAACGAAGAAAATGGACTTCCACCGAGTATTCATCAGGCACAAACCGAAGTGAATTTCGAGAATGGAACTAGTCGATATTCGGAGATGACAAACTCGAAACGAGAGAAAAACTTTGAACATGTACAGGACGTGGATCAGGTAAATTGATTTCACATGTCCATTGAATTAGAAAGTATCTTTAGTTTTTTTCACTGGTCTACGAATATCATCGTGGGAACGGGTTCATTTGCATCGCACTACGCCATTGCCTCGCACTTTTCCAATTTGTTTTCGTGGTTGCGATCTCAACTTTTCTACTTCAATGTGTTGACTATGACGTACTTTTCAACAACAAAAACGTTACCGCCGATGGACAGCCAATCGTTGGAAAGCGGCATTTTAGCGTAGGTCATTTGATCACGTTCAATTTTGATGAGTTCAAATTTAGGATGCAACGTACTCGAACTGTGCAAGTCATTTTAGTCCAATGATTGTATTCACACTCTTACTGGCCGTCGTTTTCTGGATCGCCCATTTGCTTCGAGTCGGTTACCAACTACTTCAGTTACGCGAAGTTCAAGTCTTTTTTTCGACGGTTCTCGAAATTCCAGACTGGGAATTGAACAACGTCGCGTGGAAGGATGTTGTCGAGAAAATCTGTCAAAAACAACCAGAAGTTCATTTGATTGTTAATCAAGAAAAAATCACACCTCTCGATGTGTACCAACGAATTCTACGATACAAAAACTATATGGTGGCTTTGGTCGATAATGTACATTTACAAATTTTTTATTTGCTGAATTTGATGCTTTAGGATGTGCTGCCATTACATTTGAATATCCCATTTGTGGGCAAAGTTTCGTATTTGTCAAGTGGCCTACGTTTGAATCTCGAATGGCTTCTTTTCTGGGGACCGTGGTCTGCATGGAAAGGTCCATATGCTTTGAAAGATGAATTCAAAACTGGCGAATTGTTGGAATCCTTAGGTGAGATACAAAAAATGGTATTCTGTTATCGTCATTTGTTATTCTAGCGGAAAATATGCGTCAAACGATCTTGTGGATGGGAGTAGTGAACTTGGTCTTCTTCCCATTCGTTTTTCTTTACCAGGTCCTCTTCAGTTTCTTCTCATACGCCGATCTTATTCGTCGCGACCCGGGGGTTTTGGGTTCACGAAAATATTCGAATTACGGTCGTTTGCGACTTCGTCACTACAACGAATTGGATCACGAATTGAACTCGCGTCTAAACAAAAGTTACGAGTAAGTTTATGCAAGTTGTTTGCGTGCATATAAAAACTGTTTAGATACGCTGTCCGTTACATGGATCAGTTCATATCGACGACTGCGGAAATCGCAGCGAAAATCATTGCATTCATTTGCGGTTCCATTTTTGCCATTCTCTTTGTTCTATCAGCATGGGATGAAGATGTTTTGGCTGTGAGTGCCAATCGTGCGATTCAATCAGAGATATTTTAGGTTGAACATGTGCTTACGGCCATGACAGTCACCGGTGCTATTGGCCTTATGTGTCGATCGTTCATCCCCAGTGAAAATATGGTCTTTTGCCACGACTTTTTGATGCGTCAAATTGTTGCTAACATTCATTACGCACCATCTAATTGGATTCGCGAAAGCCATTCCACGGATGTTTGCGGCGAATTCGGTCAAATTTTCCAACTTAAAGTTCAATTCTTTTTCGAAGAAGTTCTTAGTCCAATCATTACACCGCTGATTCTACTTTTTCGGTAAATTCCTAATGCACAGGTTCATGGTAATGTTTATTCCTTAGAATTCGACCACAAGCCTCATCGATTGTTTTGTTTTTGCACGAAAACACTCGAACTTGTGAATCTCTTGGCGATGTTTGTACTTTCGCCACTATGGATCTGCATCGTGATGGAGATCCACGTCTGTCGGAGGTCGTTGATTTTACTGAAGGTCACACATTCGGCCGAAGAGCTCCACGTAGACGACACGCTAAAGTCGAATTGTCGCTACTAAACTTCGTCTCGCATAATCCCGCCTGGAAACCACCGACTGCAGCCGAAGAGCTGATCAAAAATATTCGTGAAATGGTTTGTTCTTGACTAGCAATATGTGTACTCACATCTGTTTTAGTGGTCGAAAGACCTTCAATTGGTATCGGAACAACAACCGGGTATTTTTGCACCGCTATTGGAGAATTCGGCGATGTTGATTTCACAGTCGACAGTTCGACATTGTGGAAATGAACAGAGAGAACGCATCTCCACTCCACCACCATCTCCGACATCAAATGCACAAAATCCGTTGAATACAAATCAGCAAGCGAGTATGATGAATTCAACAAACGCGGGAATGTTCGCTGAATCGGCAGCAGCTGCGATGTCCATTTCTTCCATCTTTTCAATGCGTCAAAGTAACATCATTCAAGCACCAACTGCTCGCTACTTGAATCGTGCTATGCCAGATCGTATGCAAGGTAAGATACCACACGTTTACTTCTTGATTATTTTTTTGTTTTAGAAAGTGAAATGCGCGCTTTGGAAATGTGAGTTTATTAGTCGTTCTTATCATTTCACTGATATCTTTGTTTTAGGTCGATGAATGCATTGGCAGTTACCGATTTGTTGATTTCACGTGGAAGTGGTGCTTTCACAGAACTCGCTGCGTTAGCACGTCGCGGATCGTATGGCACGAATAACACGCCGTTTGTGCCATCAACCGATCGATCTCCGTTCCGTCCACCAAATGCGTTCAATCAGCAACAAACCAACGTCAGTACTGCTGGACAATCGTCTGTAGGTGTTGGCGCGACAAGCAACATGGCAAGCAATGTTTGGGGTGTGCCGGAAGAAAGTCAACTTCTGGATTTGGACGATAACGACGAACTAAGTGATTTGGAACGTGGTCATAACGACGATAACGATCGACCACCAAACACTTTCAACGTTTAGGCATTTCAATTCTTTAATTCATTCACTAATTCTTGTGTCAGGTTCTTTTTATGAGCAATGTTAGTATGGGTATACTTGTTTGTCTTCAATTATTGCTCATTGTTGTAAAAACTCTTTTCAACTTTTCGTTTTCAACCATTCAATTCATGGAAATTTTCGATCTGAATTGCAATTTTCGGTCCCATCGTTCTTCAGTTTGCGTATAAAGTTTTGACTTTTTTTACGTGTATGTGCATAGTTTTTACATATAAACTGAAAACCATTTAGATTCCAAGTTCACAATCATGTTTTAACGTGATTATATTTAACAGTAGAGAGTTTCGAGAAATCAACGAGTTTTCAGTCATGAGCAGCAGCGAATCAGAATCGGGACCGGAGGAAGAGCAGATGACCGAAGTGACAGGAGAACAGTTGATGAGACATGGCAAGTAAACTACAGAAACTGAGATTGTTTACATGTTGGTTTTAGAGATCTCGTCGATGCCGTTGAGTAAGGTTCGAGCATTGAAAGCAAAGTTGGGTGTGAAATTGTTCGACAAAGCCTATTTTCCGGAGGCCACAAGTTCGACGGATAAAAAAGCCGAAAACTCGGAAGAGGAATCGGACGACGAGAAACCCACAGAATCGGGATTTGTGGTTAGTTTCGACGTTTACTGAAAAACGTTTGAATTTTTAGCGTGATAATCGCAAACGACCTCGTGAAATCTCCAGCAAAAGACCAATCAAACATAACTCGCTGGTCGTTGTGAAGAAGAAGGTCCGTTATGATCCTCGATTTGAGTGCGGCGAATTCGATAGAGTTCAATACAATCGCGACTACGCGTTTATTGACGATATGCGCAGACAGGAACTAAGAGTCAGTTCACAAAGTTATCCAATCGAACGTTTCTTTTTCAGCAACTCAAAAAAGCCTATCGCAAAGAATTGAAAGAAGATGCTGAGAGAGCTGAACAGATTCGTGAATCCGCCCGTAAGCTCGAAAACCAACTTCGCACTGCCGATGAGATAAATGCCGAGTTGGAAGCGAAGAGTGAAATTCGTCAAGAGAATATTAAACGAATGAACGAAGGAAAACGTCCGATTTATCTGAATGCCAGTGAGTTTGCACATTCAATGAACTCTCTAATACGATTGCTTAGAACAAATGAAAACGAAGATCATGGAAAAGCGATTCGACAAAGTGAAGGCCAAAGGAAACGTGAAAGGATATCTCAAGAAGCGAAAAGAAAAAGCGTTGAAGAAGGGAGTCAACGTGGACGAATAGAAATCTCCGTTGTTGTTTGTTGTTGTTGTTAATTTAAAATAAAACAATTTTATTTGCCGACTGTCAGATATTCTTATTGAAATGTTTGATCAGCACTCATCGTTTTGCTTGTCTGTAGCTTCATCATTCAGTCGTTCGATTGTTCCTTTGAATGTGTTGAGCAGCACCATATCACCTAAAAAAGCTTGAAAAATCGTGTTTGCTAGAAAACCTGTTTTGAACTCTGAAGTCGCGTTATGTACTGCAATAAGACATGGCAAACGATATTCTCGGGCCACAACAGCGCCATGAGACAAAAGACCACCTAAGATGTTGTTAATCGATGGTTATCATTCAACTAACCGATTTCCGTAACTAAACCGGAGATTGTGGGGAATAACGGAGACCAAGCAATATCAGTCCACGTTGTTATCAAGACTTCTCCTGGCTGTAAAAACAATATAATTATTGAAATGAACTTTCGCTTCTCACCTCTGTATCCTTTGCTTCAAACAAAGTTCTGACCACACGTGCACGTCCACTTACTTGACCCTCACAGACGGTGGTTCCACTTAGTCGCAAATTCACTTTACGTTTAGTATCCGATGTGTCATCAATCTAAAACCAAACTCAGTTTACAAAGATGTTATTACGTACAAGTATTGTTGGGACTCCAATCGACAGTGGCGCATAACGTTTTTTCAACTGCTGTTCGTAAAGTCGTTGGCGTCTTCTCGCTCTTCAAAATCTGTTTTCAAATAACAAACTTTTATTTTACCGTGATAACAAGCCTGTAGTATTATTCTTTACCAGATTCTTTAGCTCCATGTGAGTTAAGTGAAAAACAATATCTGGATGATTCAGAATCCTCTAAAGTAATATAAGAGATATGTAAGATTTTAAATTTACCTCTAAATTCAGTCGATTACCCAATTTTAAAAACGAATTTCGAATCAGAAATATGCCGTAGACCAAAAGATTCTTCGCTGATTCACGAAGTTCAATTGAACGATGAGCATGTGGAATGAACAGTTTGAGGAAATAGCGTTGAGAAGCGTTAAGCTCAACGTCCAGGCTATCGAGTAATTGATCCACGTCTTTGGTGATTTCTTTTGGCTGTTCATTTTCAAGATTAGGATCGTTGATTAGATGCTACAATATACAAATAAATGTGTTCTAATAGTCTTCCCGACCTTAATCGTCGACACCATTTGCTCTGGATTTTGAATATATGGTCGACCGGTTAAGAGCAACTCATGTAACCCTCGATGCCCGTGTTTGTGAAAAAATTCACGAGTTAGTTGTCCGCATTCCGATTTGTCTTTCTGAAGAAACTCAACTACTTTTTGTGGATCATTAAGCTGATTGAGTTCAACTTGAACGGGTGTATGTGATTTGATTGATATCGCGAGTTTCTAGAGGAAATTTGTGTTAAATACAGATTGGCTGATAACCTTTAACGCGACTGGAATATCGGCGCTGATTAGTTTATGCGGGTTGTTCGAGTAGATGGTTGCAATGCTGTTCAGCGTTTTTGTTGTAAGATTATTATCTAAATCTAAAATGAACTAGTTGCCAAGCCCTACGAGTACTTGAAGTCCCATTTAGGATCATAGCAACAATAACGTAAGTCAAATTAGAAAACAGTGTTGCTTTGCTGTGCTGTTCAATCAACTAAATCGCATACATGCTACTTAGTTTAAGTTCAGAACTCACTTGCACGTAGTAATCTAATTGAACTTGAATAGCAGACAAGATGTCTTTCGAGTCGTCAGGTACCGTACACATTTTCATTTCTTCAGACAGATGTTGAATATTTGCGAAAATTCGTTTACTATCGAAGAAGATCATCTGAATCTTAGTTTAATATTCTGACTCATTAAATCTTACTTTAGTCAATGCATAGACTTCATAAAGACGTTGACTTGTGGTTTTACGCGGAAAGTGCTGAGGTCCAAGTTCGAGCATTTCGTCCGTAAAAATTTTCGATCCAGCCAAATTATATTCAGGAGCTCGATTTTTGCTTATATCCTCCCAATTGCGCAGTAGCGTCTAAATTCAACATTCGCGTTTATACCTGTAAAAATAGACGAACTTCGAGCAAATCAAAAAACACTCTCTGGCGATAGATCACAAACACCGAATTGGAATGGCGATGAATGTTTTCCTTTACGGGTAGCATATACGAAAAGATGGACTGAAATTTGACTTTCAGTGTTAGTTGAGCCTCTTTAGATTACTCTGATTGCTCGATCAAATGCTGTACCTATGATTGAACAGTCAAGTGGTGTTAGTGCTACGGGCATCACTTCGCTATAATTCCATTAAGCTCTTTTTATTGCCGTAAACTAACCCGACGTTTGCTGTGCTTAGAATTGCATGTTTACTGAGAGTTGCAACGTCAAACTCGTGTTGCAATTCCCATTCACTTTCAATATCGAGGGTCGTTATGTGACGTGACTGAACGACAAAAATCTCATCTACTTTCCATACAAATTCAATATCCTGTGGGTGGTCAAATACACTTTCCAAGTAGAGACCAACATTCACAATTTGCATACAACTATCAACACCAAGAACTTCATCGCCAATCTACAATTTTGTTTATCGACTCTTCTTTCAATCTTACTTTTTCTACGACGCTCAAATCCCGTTTTAAAACCGTCAATTGCATCGGAATAGTTTGTCCTTTGGCAAAATCATAAAGAACTTGTTTCTTGTCTAAACCTTACCACTCACTAACTTCTCGCCATCGCCATCGACCAAATTGATTACGACACGCGATGGATCAGAGCGTACAGGATCACTGGTGAATACAACACCTAAATCCAAGTAACAAAACGTTTACCATGCAAACTTACCTGCTTTTCCGTCATCGATCATCTCTTGAATCACAACAGCCATAGGAGTGGCTAGTTGTTGGTTGTTTTCGCTAAATTCTAATTTAATCGACTGATCCTTATTTCTCGCTTACAATCGATAGTTAAGAACTTCTCGACGGAAATTTGAAGCCCAACACATCAACAACTTTTCGGAAATCTGCCCAACGAATTCTCAACTCTTTTCACTGAACACTTACATCATCGATTTCAACATACAGAAATGTTTCCAATTGCCCGGCACTACTTAGTTCCGCACCATCTTCACCGAAAGCCGACGATCGAACAGAAAACCGATGAGATGACTGTTGTCCGTTGTACATACGGTTCAATTGGTCATAAATTGACTCTTTCAATTCATCGTTTAATCGGAACTTTGCGAACAACTCTTTTGCTCTAAACTGTTTAATTTATAAACCATACACTAAAACCGACCGCTTTTCAATTTCCTCAAAGTCATGTCCATGGCTTCTGAAGGCAATCTTCTTTGCTATATTCTGGCTGTGTACTTACTTTTTCAAGGAGCTGTAGAACTCGTTCAATTCCATGTGAGAGTTCAGATGCTCACGGAAACTTGTGGTTGTAACCACAAATCCTCGAGGTACAACAAACTAAACTTCTCAATAAACTCACTTATCACCCAACGTTTTTTACTTTATGTTCGACAGTCGTCAATTTTGCCAAATTTGATCCTTTTCCTCCGGTCAATTCAGAATCCATACAAGCGCGATGTGTGAACGGTAAAATTCTCAGTTTTCTTTCAAATTGATCAGCTTTGTAAACTGCAATCTACGTCGACGACTTTGTACAAGGTCTTCCAGTACCGTAATCAGTCCGTTGTTCGATTTCAGAATGAATCGAATTCCAATTCAAATTCTCGACGAAACGCGTGAACCCACTTCCTTGTCGATTTAGTAGACGGCTTATTTCCAAGTTAATCGACGAATCGCCATCAAATTTGAACGAATGAACAATCAAGTTCTCGACTTCTTCATCGTCTGAAAGTAATGTTGAAAGAAACCGCGTAAATCAGATTTACCGTGTTGAACGAACACTTTTTTTCTTCGATCTGCTCCAAATTTGATGCCGAACTCCAAAAGTCCCGGACAATTCGGGACCGAAAACTCGAAACGTGATGTTCGTTCTCCAGTCTAATGCGCTTGAATTTCAACTTTTGATGATCAAAAACTTACGGAGAGAAATGCAGTGGTTAGATTTTCCAAACGAACTGTTTGTGACTCGCCGGTTTGTCGTAATCGAAAACCACGCAAATTCATTTCTTTTGCTTCAGCTCCTTCAACTAACAGTCGACCACGAAGAACACCCCACTGCAGATTATCTTCTGTTTTTTGCAACCTACAAATGAGTAGAAACAAACGACCATAGTATATGCTTGCCTTGCAAACAATCTCGAGTTGTTGGTTGCTGCTGCAAACTTCGCTGCCAAATGAATGGGAACATCTCGGGTGTAGAAGTGAGGATCCGAAACGGGCGACCACCACGACTCCCAACTGAAGAAACGTAGCGATCCATCAGACGTGCTTAAATCTTGATTTCATTCGATTCGCATGTTTGTCGTTACCGTAAATCGCCGCGAAAAGTGATACGCCAAAGACGATATGGTTCTCGTAGTTCTATTCGCAATGGTCCAAAGTTGAGAAGCCGTTCGGACAGACGGTTACGCGAAAATTCTAGGTGTCCATTGGGCCAAACATACTTCTGACCGTCAACTAAGAACATCAAAATAACCGACACTGCGGATTCAAACACATTGACTTCGACAAAAAATGAGTTATTGTCGTGTGTCCCTTGGAATATTATTTCCTGTTGTTTAATGGTTAAAACCGTCGTCGTTACAAACCTGTTCATGATCCAGCTTTTCTTTTTCAAAATCACTTTCATCGGGATCTGTTGAAAGTTCAACGACGCTCTGACAAAATGGCTGTTGAAAGCGAAAGGTCAATTGAAACCAAAAAAGAATATGATATAGAAACTGCTTGAATAGTTGGTTCAATTCTCTGAACATTTTAGAATAGACAATCACCTAAGACTCTGCTTGTCGGTGTGTTTGCAGCTAATGAGCATTTCTTATCAATTCCTGTTCGTTCGTGATTTCACTGCGCCAACCACCGAATCGCAACACAGGGTTTCTACACCAACTGTACTTAAGATCATTTTATCGTCCGATAGTTGTTCTCGACAACCTTGGTATTAGCATTCCGAGAAGTCAAAATTCATATTTCCACTTGTTTTAAGATCCAATTTGACAACACAGACCGATGGATATTCGTTGTAGAAGTTAAGCACCCAATTTCTTTTAAAGTCTTGTTCTCATTAATTTTACGAGCCGAGTCTTTGACCTGATGAATGGGTGGTCATCTTTTTCCATGACCACAACTTCACTCGTTGTCCACGAGGATACTAAACAATTTGAATCTATTAGCAGCAACAGACAACGATCATCCGAATAAAAATCCAAATTTTTCTCAATTGAGTTCATGAAACAAAAAGTGCAATTGACTTCACTCGCAACGTAATTGAACCAAAATGGATGATGGTTTAAGTCTCAAGAGAAGCAATTTCTTGTGTTCAGAATAATTAGCCCTTGTTTGCTCCCAACTGTTCCGTTTTTTTATACTTCAATACGCGTCCAACGGTTTGATTGCCCGTTTGTATAGCAGATTGGAGCAAACTTGTGGTCACAAATAAACAAAAGACCTCAAGTGCCCGATGGCTATTTTCCACGCATACGATGACACACCCATCCAACTGTCAAATTGGTTTTGTTTCAAACGCCAAGATCGCTTATGCTCATTCCTCTTGAAGCCTAATTGGCCGAACGCTTCTTCATTTTAGTTGGCCAATTAACCGCAAGCAAAACAAGCGCGAATTTCTGTTTCGTCTCAAAATGTTGGAGGTCAAAAAAGAAGTCGGTGTGTTGCTTTGTATCAACCATACGGTACACTTGAGTTTTGGTGCGTGTTGACGAAAACTCGCGTTTGAATATGAGTTTAAAATTACTTTCTTTCAATGGACAGCTTCCGAAAGTGTCGAACTTCACGCTTCTCTTTTGTTTACACGTCTCATTCCACGCTTTGAACTGCTTGTTTGGATTATAAGCAGAAAACAAACTTCGTGGCAGAATCTGGATTTCTAATCCGAAGTGCGAAAAACAGAAAGTTTGCCACCGTCCTTTGAATTTACAACAAAACCAAAAGTGAGTGTTTTTGTTACTTTTGCATTACACTCCTCCATTCTGTTCGAGTCCACTCTCGTGAATGATATCAAATAGAAAACTTCAATCATGTTTATGAACCACATAGTGGAGTGTTAACCTTCCACTTTAATGGCATTTTAAATTTCGTATTTCCGCTGTGAAAGTTTGTCACGACGCTGCGTAATGTTTTTCTACCTGTAGACCGAGATTCCCACATATCGAATAAAAATTTGATGGAGCGTACGTTTCGCTGTTTCATCGTCTTTCCAAGTAATGTCACTGCCTCTCAACGCTCAAACGAATCGGTGGCGATTTAAGTCGTCAACTGAGGGTTCAGAGTCGAAGGGTACGGTTTGTTTTACAGACCAAAAGTGTGACCCAAATATTTGCACAACTGAACGGGTGATCGATTCTTTTAGATTAGGCTTGATAACAATTCTTTGATCAAAGAAGTTATAAACTTCAACTCGGATGACAACAAGTTGTTATGTCTAAAACCACGTAAACTTGTTAGTTTACCCAAACCTTTGAGTTTCGACCACTTGAACCTTCGACTAATTGAGATGAGTCAACTGCTCGCCGTTGACTTTCACTCAACCGATCATTAGGCTGTTTGTACTGCAATTGCTTTCATGGTGACGAACAACGCTTTCTAACACACGTCAAATCAAGCGATTGCTCGCTCTAACGCTCGGCGTTATTGTTTCTAACGCTAATTGCCGTGAATTAGCCGTGATTGCGATTTCGAAGCAATTGAGCGCCAAAAACATGCGCGCAAATATTCTGAATCACAATATCGAAAACATTTGGAATTCTTTGTCTGAGCTTTACGATTCGCCTTCAACAGAAATTTCTGAGCCATCAAACCGCTTCTCAGCTGCTTGTCGGTCAAGTTAAAGGTCTCAGTTTCCGATGAAAATGCGTCTATTGCAGATGGTTGTCAACGCCATTTGAGTTCACATTCTTTCGTTTGTTTTTGACATCGGCGTTCCGACAAAATTTGCCGCTTGTGCGCTAAATGATGTCAACCAATGAGTCGTTGGCTCATTTGGGCGCGTAAATCAACACCTTTGAGTTGGATGTTCAACTCCAATTTCGTGCGTATTTGGATATTAAACCTGACGCCAAGCTATAAGTCAAACAAACCCCACTCCTGAAGTCCTTGAGGCTCGGCACCATCAAACATGAGAACGGAATTTGATCCATGCGGAGCGAAAAGGCAAATTTGTTCCGGTGCGACAAAAAAAAGGCCGTTTCGAGCGCCCGTTGATCCGATTAGTAAAAAACCAAAAGGTTCCGCTTATTGTCCTCAGAATCTGTTGACCAATAGGCGGTCCCTTTTCAATTGAAAGAATTTCAAACTTCTGAAGGTCGTTTGTTCTTATTGTAATACAATTCTCCGAGTTCACAACCTTGTAGTTCTAGATAGCGTTCTGAACTTATCGCTTTTTAGCTACGACGTTGAATATGTCAAATCAACAAGGTCACAAATCGACGCGACAACCAATTTCCCTTTTGCTCTAATCCACGCGCCAAATTGAAGCGGCAATTGTTTTGACTCGGCTATTCGACGTGTTCTGCTCAATTGTTCTGGACAGTGATTGAAATGCGTTCGTATTGTTCAGACAAACCGCCAAAAAACAGTCGCCGCCTGTTCTCCGTAGAGACTTCTTGAGGAGTCGATTAATTTGACCTAATTGTGAAGTCACTTTCATTTTAGTCTTAACACCTTAATGATGTTTCTCAGTTTGCCCGCAGTGAAAGTGACGGCGAGAAATCCACCGAGCAATTCGCCCGTTCACTGGTGTCAAATTCAACGGTGGTAGTTCATGGCTCGTTATCGCTGCGGTCATTCGAGATTAGTCGTCGGATCGCTCAGCCCCGCTGTTCGACCTTCCAATTTGGGCGGCTCCCGGTCACAAATCGGACATCGTAATTGTCACCAGTGGGTTTGCTTGCGATTCTGTTGAATCACGGATTCTGATTTGCACCGTGACTTCTTCGACGCGTTTGCCACAGGCAGCGCGCAAAAGTCAATCAAAATGCGTCTATTCATGAACCCGCGCGAAAATAAGTGGATATGTTCAGTATATGCGTGTGTACTGTAACCTTTTGTTCCGCATTTCAATGGACGCGTGTACTCGCGTTGTAATGTTCCGTGGGATTCCGAGCTACGGTAACTTTTTTGGCAACAAGTTCGCAAAAAAAGTGGACGTGTAATTTGGCTGCTTCGGAATTTGTGCGATGCGCGGAAAAATTGTCTTGCTCCTTCGGCTGATGGCCTCGAGAGTATGCAAATCTGCGTCTTAAATTGAACTCAAATTTGAAGGCGACGCGCTTCAGGAATTTACGGTCCAAAACCGCGGTTTCCAGTCCACTGAAGTTCATCATGTTTTCCCAGTGGACTGTCTTCGGTATTCGTGGTGAAAAGACGAGCGCTTTCGGTGCGCCGAACGACGTGAAAAATTTGTGCGCAACAAAATTTCCGAATCTAATGAACGAGAATTAGCATGGGAACGCAATCTGACTGCCTTATTGTCGTCATTTTTTCTTTGCATTTTTACCGCAACTTGTGATTTTGGCGAAGAAGACAGCCAGCGGAATCGAATTTGACGGCCACACACGTTCGCGATTTGAGACGCTTTTTCGTGTTAACAAATCGAATTTTTGAGTTTCCGCTCAACGCAAAGGCGGACGGCAAAATCGGCAGAAAGCGCCAAATCGGGAAGGCGGCGCCGAGAGGACGAGAAGGTGGTCACTCGCGACCAAAAAACGTGAAGATCGAAAATTTCAATTTTTTGTTGTTATTCCAATCGAATTCGTTTGCTTTTCCACTGCAACTCGACGTTACTTCCGACCAAGAGGACTTCGGAAATTCAGTTTGTTGAAGTGGGAAAAAACAAAGGGAGTCAGAAGTCGGAAATCTCGGTCGAAGAAGAACAATTGAGAGCGAAGTTGGTGAATTTTTAATCGCGGGTCAAGAAAAGTGGCCACAAGAAGATCATCGGACTTCTTCTATCGACTGCTTTCAACAAATGGAGGTCAAGGAAAAAGCGTTGTTATGATGACCAATTAGTTTTTCGCGGTTTTTTCGACGATTTGTCTTTGAAACATCGCCAACCATTGTTTTTTAGAGAGCACAAGATACTTTATACGATTGCTTCGGCTTGTTGGTCATGTTATTTCTACAGTTGCCAGCTAAAAGATTATGAGCACTCAAGATCGGGATTGGGCGACTCGACGGCCGCCGGTGGAAAGCGATGATGCAATTCGGTCAACTCGTTTGATTTCTCGTTATGGGCCAAGAAACAGCGGGAGATGGACGACCGCATCCGTTCTCTCAATCATTGCTCTCTTCCTAATTGGAATCGTCAATTCAGGTAGGTGCTTGGTCTGTGAATTATTTTTGGATTTGCTCCCAATAAGTCTCGATTGCTGCTCACACTTGCGACATGAAAGCGGCCGCCATTGCGATTACTCGCGGGTACCCTTCGGATATTTGGCCGCTTAAATCAAGAGCTACCGCAAAGACTTTTCGAGTGTGCGATCTTGACGGCAAAATGTCGATTGAGCGTTAAAATGCGAAATGGCAACACTCCATCCAATTGACCGACCCTTTCAAGAGCTTCAATTACAAAACTGAGCTTTTTTGGTCGTTGGAGCATAGAAGCGTTAAAATGTCTCCAACTCCTATTTGAAGAGCAGTTTCTTGTGACAGTTAAATTGAGCGAATCATTCGAGAACTTCAAACGGATGTCCTTTCCACTACTATCCATCTTAATTTTCTTCGACTGAATTAAAGTGAACCGAACACATTGCCGTCGCACGACAATTCGCAACAAATTTTCAAAATCTACTTGGTCTCAAATTAACTGAAAGGTTCTCTTGTTCAACTAATGGACACGAGGGACCGACCATTCAATTGACCAACAAAAATTTTGGTTCAAAACAAAAAAATTTAAAAGCCCTTCAATCATATATATGATTTGCTTGTTCCAGAAGATCTCCATTTCATTTCATCATCTCGCGAACCACGTGGAATTCATTTCGGCAAATGGATCAATCAAACGCAGTCGAAAAGTGGTTAGTTTGCTAGTTAACATCTTCTTACGTTTACAATGTTTAGGTATGTTCCTTAATCACAGTTCGTATACGGAAGGAGAGGTTCTGCTGTTTAAAACAAAGAAAAATCGTTATCGTGCTATTCCGGTGATGGGCCACGTCGATGGAACCAAATTATCTAAGTTCAATGATGCGTTGACATTCAAGGAATGGCTGGTGAAAGTTTATACTCAAGAAAAAGGTGAGGTCACTTCAGTTATTCGATGTCTGCTTCCGCAAATATTTTGACTTTCGCTTTCCACTTGACTGTCAACTCGCGAATTGCAAAGCATTTGTGCGTGTAGGTGCTGTGGTTTTGGCGGTAAATATTGGGTACTAGAAAGTAAATAGAAGTAGCAGCAAATGAGGGGTTGAAGAATCATTTCAGGTAAAGTTGACAAATTGAATTTTAATTGTCAGATACCACGAATTCTTTGGTTTTGTGTAAGTGGTCATTTTGGCGAACAAATAGGTGACCTATGCAAGCAATCCGGTCATTATCGCGCGTCTGTAATCGAAAATTAATGTCGAGATTCCGAAGCGTGTTATTTCGATCGATTGTGAGTCCGATGACCTCCAACTGACCAATCAATTACGACTTTCTGCACCTCGTCGATCTGTTTGTTCAGTGGAGGTGCCCGAGTGTGGATAACGAACATCGAATTCACAGACAAAACGTCTGAATTCGAAAGCTGACAGACGATCCGTTATAATTCGATTATATTGTAAGCGATAACAGAAATGTCAAAAATTCTATTCGTGAATTTGGGTGGTCATTTCGCTCGAATCCAATGGGTTTTATGGCTTTTTGACTTTTCAGCAATTTTGTCGCCCGCTGTTTCAATCGCCCAACGACGATGAGCATTCAGATAGAGAGAAATGTTGGTTGACAATAAAAATGACGTGTCGAGTAGCCTCATAGACTTTAACGGCGATACTGTGAACTTGCGGGAAACCAGTTCGGGTCGTCTCGAATTATGCAAAAACTGACCCTTACCTGCAGCTTAAACTCAAAACGTCAATTCATAGGAAACAAAAGCGTCGAAGCAAACAAACATCAAAATAAACATTACAATTAAAAGCGATGAACTTTGTCACGAACTTTGATTTCAGCTGTGAAAGTGAGCGTACGAACGACAGACGTGGTTCGGCCGGTGATGCTCGTAAGTTGCTTAACTAAAAGCGTTCAGTTGCAATAAGAGTATTTCAGCATCTTCACGCTTCAAGAGACAGATTCCGAGCTCCAATCATCATTCATGCCGATACATTCGAGAGCGATAATAGCATTGAGGTTGATGACAAAGTTATGATTTCACCAACCGATTCAATTTCAGCGCGCTGTTGATCCGGCTGTTTTTATCGATACAGCAAAGAAGCTGTTACCAGAAGCCATAATATCGATTGGCTGGACCAATTCTCTTGATCATTCAGCCATCAACAAGTATCTAAATTAAACGAGTTGATGTTCTACTTGCTCTTTTTAGACTCGATTGGACACAAACCTTTCGTCTGATCGAATACGTTTACGATCTACAACAACCGTTGATATTGAACATGCGATTGAATGACGTGAGTATTTTAAAAAAATTGTAGTTAGAATCTAATTTAGGCAATTCACTCATCTGAACAATTGGAGTGGCTTCTTGAAATCGAGAAGCCATCGATTTACTTGGTTGTGAAAGGCGAAGTAACGGATTTTGTTGACAAATGGCAACCGCTTTCGAGCTTAACCGCTCTTGCAACTGAACACAAATTACTGTTTGATGTTGACGATACATGGCGACTTCGTCTCGGTCAAGTTGGAACTATGAAAAAGGTAAATATAAGTGTTACGAACGTATAGATGACGAGTGATATTTAAAGGGTAAACGAAGTGTTGAACCGGAGAGTTGGCATAATCTTGCTTTTCCAAATCCATTCGCAATGCTGAGCACTTCTATCGTGTCTACAAACGGAGTTGCATTTGTTGGTTGGCCGAATTCATTGCTCATTTCGAATAAACGTTCTTCGTCATTTCCATCAACTCAGCGAATCACTGGTCGTATTCGGTTTCTTAGCAAACGACAGATTCGTGACATCAGTCCTGCAAAACGATCCGGTTTGCTCGTTCATTTGTTCGAAATCGATCCATCGCGTCTAAATTCTCCCACAATTCCTAATTCAATTCGCATTTTTATTGGTTATGATGGAAGAGTTACAATCGAGAATCGAGAACCTGCAACTTCACGAAAACAACGAAGAAGAACCTCGAATGCATCAGCGAACGTAACAAAAGAGTAGGTTTTCTGATTACCTTAGAATCTATGGCTTCGTATAAACACCGATCGTTTCAGTTTGTATTCTGTAGACACTGCTAAACATCTAAGAAAGGAAGTTAGACGAGAACGTTTCGAAAAAGCGACGGCACAACTACCGGCTTGGCCGTGCTACAGTTTTGATATTGTGGATCGCATTTGGAGAGTCGAATTGGAAGTTTGGTCGGAGAAATGTGAAGATGCAGTTGCACGGTTTGGAACTGATAGCTCAACAGATTTCAATCCACCCCCCTATCATACGTTTTTACAATTGGAAACACCAGTTTCTTCGTAATTCAAAATGTAATCTTTTGTTCTATAAACTTCATTTTCAGTTCTCGACAAAGTCGACATGTTGCAATTGGAAAAAGTGGCGATGGAGCAATCGACTTTCTTGTTCAAGAGCTCAGACATAGTGGTAGTTCTTCCGTACGATATATGGCTTTAATCCCGGTTTTGATTCTTTTTTTACTATGCAATGGTGTGTTTTAGAAAGCAATTACTTGCAAGTTTGTTTTATCGACAGTCTTAATTGATCTCTTTGTTTGCTCGAGTTTTTCTGAATTTGTTCCGTAAACTCGATTGCATGACACAAATAAACTTTTTTGAAAGTTTATTGAGTCAATTACAACAACGTGAAATGTTCATCTGACATTTCGTTTAACGAATTACAGAAATTTCGTATAACAATTCAAGCTCACACATTATGTCTGCGGGCAAAGAGATGGTACATAGATACAAATAAGAGACGAAAACCCGTAAACCATAAGAAGACTATAAGGCCGTTTATAGGAGAGAACAAATAGTGAGAGTCAGATTGATAAGATAGAGTAAAATTTAGGCAACGTAAATGAACGTTTCCATATCCTCACTGTCACGACGAATGAAATTCTGCTCGATAAGCCAATCAAGTTGTTGTTTGATCAAACGACGTGTTGGTGTGAACATGTGACGTAGAAGAGCAACCAGTTCGTTGTGCAAGACGTTTTGTTTCATCGTACGTCGGGTCTTCATAAGCTTAACAACTCCTTCTTGAATACGAAATTCGCGTAAACGCATGATTTCGTTATGTGCCTCGTCTTCAATCGACTCCTGATTCATGATGATGCGATTGATGAGCGTCAATTTTCCGCGACTTTGGACTTTGTCTCCGTTCTAAAACAAACGCTTGTAAAAGTGCAACGAAACAAAATACTTACCTTGATAATCGCGAAATCGTGATTGATCCAGAACTTCGTTTGCTCGTTGAATTGTTTCGGATTGATCGGGTCGCAATCCGTAAGCATGACTTGAATCTTTGTTTTTGGATTGATAACCAAAGACTAAAAAAACTTTCAGCTATTTGATGCCAATCAAAGCATACCAATAAAGTTCTAATTAAATCGGCATCAGGAAGTTCGGTTGCAACACGCAAAGATTCCAACGAACGTTTTTCGAATTGTGGCAAGTCGTTGTAGCAGAATAGAATTGCCATTTGAAACGCCGAGAGTTCCAGATCGTACTTTCCACGATTGCTAACAAATGTGACGATGCTCGACGACCAGTTGTGTGCCCAATTCAATTTACGGCCTGTGTGTTTGACTTTGTAAAAGTCGTCGACCATCGGAATAAGCTCTTCAATTTCCGATGGGAATGACACGTGACATTTGTCACGCCCGCGGCTCCATGCTCCAGCGTTCAAGATTTTTAGATTAATCACATCTAAGATGCAGACTTTCGTTTGACACGCTAAATAGTTGATCACAAACCCGCAATGTTTCGATGCTCATGCTCCGCAGCATAGCGACGAAATTCGGCACTCAACTCCCTGTTCAATTCCATATCTTGTAGCATACGATACAGTTTGCTAACAAAGTCGGACGGCATTCCATGTTCCTAAACTCGAAATGTAAACATAAAAACGCACAATAAACATACACGGAATTTGTTGACGATTACTTCTTCCTTTTCTTGATCTGCCGACATCTCCAAAATCAAACGACGACTCAAATGCGTCTTGTGGTAACGCATAAAAACGTCCTTGTTTGACACGTATTTAAGAACGAGAAGCTGAAACACCCAAGTTAATGCAAAAAATAACAATACAGGCTTACCACATTGCTGAGCTTCTCATCGATTTGATCAGACGTGAGCTTCTTTGTCAATGTCGACTTGCGAAGAAGTAAATCGCAGTAGTTGGCCAATAGTTCCGGACACTTGGATTCCGGCGGTTGATTGTTTTTTCTGAAATTATAGCAATTAAATTTACAACAACAAACATCAACATGCCCTTTAAGCTTCGGATTGCTGATTTCGTAGCGAAAGACATCCGTATTGTTGACCACTTCTTGGAAGGCTTGATCGCGAACAGTCAGAAAGCGCGCATCATTGCAAAAGGCATCCAAAACAAGGGACGAAAATCTCGTGTACATACTTAGAAGTTGGTCCACGTACTTTTCGCAATCCTAAAGTTTTGCGTTTTTAATGGAAAGTTTGAATTCGATTACCTGGACGATTGTTTCGGCATTGTTTTGTATCGTTGTTAAGCCTTCGGTTTTAATGTGCTTCGAAAGATTATTAAGCAATGGCGGAACACCATCGACCGTTCTATCCATGAGATGAAAGAGCATTTGCAAACCTAAAACTTTTTTGAAACGCAGTTTAGTTTTATCAGACATACGTGTACACTCCTGATTTGCAATGAGATTTGATGCTTCGGCCAGAAGCTGATCCTTGTATTCCACAACCAAAACGTTGACGATCTCTTTAACCAGCTGAAATGAATTTGTTACAATCGCGATCAAACGTTTTCTACTCACGTGTCGGAATGAATCAGGATTCGTAAAGTCGAGATAGCGTCGTCCACGTTCTTCTTCCTCATTAATCTTTTCGTAAGCATAGCCCATGTAGTTCAGAATGCCGTTTTCTGCCAAGAACTAAAATTCGATTTTAAATTGTTCAAAAATTTGCGAACTAACCTGTTGTGATCGTGGCGAGTAGAAATCCTTGGCGCTGTCGACGTATCTGCGTTCGAAATGGTTTTGATACATTGCCAATGGTAGTTCGCGACCATTTCCATAGTTGACGAACGATTCTCGAACACCGATAACCAAACTCGATTCAATGCCCTCTCCCAAACGCTCACGTCTGACCAATTCCATAGCTGCGTCCAGAAGTCGTACTTGAATTGTTTCGAAGACGTGTCCATTCCACAACGAGAACATAATGTTTCGTATGGCCGTCAACGTCTCAATTCCTCTTCCGTCGGAGCGAGAGACTCCGGTGTGTGTCCTTGGTGCTCCACGTTCGATAAAAGCGAACGGTGTCGGCAAGTACTCGATCAAGATGCTGAAGTTGTTCCATTCAGCAACGTACGATCGAAGAAGATCATTATCGGCAAGATTGGCGTGAATTCGCTGAAATTATTTTTTTTACTATGGGATTTGATATTCTCTAACCGCCGCGGCCTTCACGACGTGCTCCTTGATTTGTTCTTCAAGAGCTTTAAGTAGAAGCGCACTGCCGTTTTCCACCCATGAAGTGATCCGATTGTTCGTTACGAACAAATCGTGCCATTCCGGTTTTTTGACGTTCTAAACCACAATTTTCTAATAGCGATATTTAAACGTATCGTTACCTCCCGGTTCAACAGTTTGTTCACGGTGACCAACGCCGGCCTCCATTCTGCGTTGAAGTTGTTCATGCTGCTACCGAAACGCTGAAACAAATCGAATAATTACGGAACATAAACGGATATTCATTTTAAAAAAAAGCGAACGACATACATTACTTAACATTTCAACTCTGACGATAATCTTCTGGACGACAACTTAGTTAACAGTTTTTTAATCGCCGATCTCCAATCGACCACTCACAAGCTCAAATCAACAGCAAATGAGAAGAAAAGACGCGGGCGTGAGAAACAGAAATCGACGTGAAGTTTATCGATTTTTTCGGTGCTGACGAAGTGTCCTGACGAATTCAAATACGTTTGAAGCTTGGCGTCGCTTAAACTTTGGACTCAAACTCTAGACGTGAATGAATTGAACGACGAACCAATGGATCGCCTCGACTACATTCTCGGACGTGCTCAAGTTCCGCGTTTACATCAACGACAAATTGAAAGACAAATTTTTGGGAAATTCGAGAAATTTGGCGATGAGTTTCTGCAGAAAAGTGAGTGATTTTTTCGGATTTTGCATTTATTTTTCAGAACAATCGTTTATGTTAATCGATGGAATTGCCGGCGTCGGAAAGACAAATTTACTTTGCTATTGGTTGCGAACTCGTTCGGATATTTGTGGCCACTACTTCAAGAACATCGTTTGGTGAGTTAATGTTTCAATTTTCTGTGTGTAGAATTGGTGTCTAGGTTAACTGATCGAAACTCGGATCCACGTCATGTTGCAGCGATTGGAATGGACGCGTTGCTTCTTTTGTCGAACACGTTTCCAGTTGATTTTTCTCAAGAGCAAACGGATTCTCAACGTTTGCCATCCGAAGAAATTCGTTCATGTCAACGTTTTCAAACAATGCGAATCATGTTGTCGAAGAGTATCGAAGAGAATCCGCGGACGCTGATCATTCTCGACGATGTTGTACTCAAAGAAACGATCGATTTGTTCATGAACTTAAAGGTTGGGTTTTTTGCTTGAAATTTGAAATGATGCTTGTTTAGTGTTCAATTATTGCAACGTCGACTAGAACAGATATTTTCGATCATGTCGACGATTGTTTACGATTTCCGTTGACAATGGACGATGTATTTTCTGATGATGTGGTTAAATTGTGTTGTGCCTATGGTATCGATTCGGTTGGAGAACATTCGGCTGAAGAGATTATGCGACATACAGGTGGAAATTTTGCTTTAATGGAAAAACTTTTGGTTTCGTCGCAAAGCAACACCGAAAGTCTTCAGTTTTTGCTGGAACAACTGCATAATAATCCTCTTGATGTTGTCAAATGCTGCAGTTATTATCAATATGACTCTCTACACACTTGCTGTCACTTGATGGTTCAAATGGTAAGTTGGTTTCAAATGAATGAACAATTAATCTGCTTTGTTTAGACTGATCGTCGATTACAAGAACAGCTCCCGACTCTTGCCCTTCTACAACCATCGAATTGGCTTGACATGAAGATCGTTTCATTAATTTGGCCTGTCGATGTAGCTGATACTGGTATCAATGGAACAATCACTCGTTTGGTTAGTTTGGACATGAACGCCGTTAGTCGACATTCACTGGTTGGATATCGAATGGCTAAACAGAATCAATCAGCTCAAATTCGAATCGATCCTCTTTTTCACTACTACCTGATCTCGTCGTCGAATTCAAAGGAACTTTTGGTTTGTTTGAAAGCACGAATGCAAACTAATGTTGAGCTTTAGAGTATGCTGAACATCTTCAAATCGAGTCTTCAAAATGATCGCACATATGGAGAGGACGGTGACCGTTTGTTCAAAAACTACCTTGTCAGTAATTCCAATAGCATTTCTGCTCTTGAATCTCTTTTACAACGAATTGAAAAACGTAAGAAACTAACTTCAAATTTTTCCAAAACATGTTGGTTTTCTAATTGGTTTACATCCGTCTGGTATTGGCGATAAATCTTCTCGAACTCTGTAAATACTTTCATCTAATAAATTAACAAATAACCTTAACTTCTGCTTTATATGCGACTGAATTGGTTACCCGCTTCGACTACAAATAGTGTTCATTGATGAATTGTAGCTGAGAAATAATTTCAAGTTTTTCTTTGCACTGGACATTTAAACACAATGGATAGTTGGCTTTGTTGTAAAAGCAAACGAATTTATTCTTCAAGAATGTTGAGATTCCAAATGCGTTCAAGCAAATTGCACTATTTTGATTTTAAATTCTACACTAAATGATGGTGTAGTTGCAATTTCGGCGATTGAGAAAGTAAATTTGTTGCACTTGGAGCAGAGCTTGGAATCGAACTCGGTAGCTGCTCTTCCTCATCTATTGTTTGAAAGTCGATTAGAAGTTGATATAGCCAAGACCTGTAACCTTGTTGTATACGAACATAAAAATTTCGTACCCCCAAAGAGCGCCAATGAACGGACAGAAAACAGGAATCACAAACCACAAATAGTTGCCATTACATCGAAAAACTTCCCATCCATGAGTAAACAGTGTAAACAAGCGTGGTCCGAAGTCTCTAGAAGGATTCATGGCATTGCCGCTGTTCAATCCGAATCCGAGACTAATCCCAGTGAGCATCAAACCAAAAAGTACTGGTTGAATCCATTTAGGTATTTTGTTTTTTTCATCGGTAACAATGCGTACAATAATTGCTAGTATTGTTGTACACGCGATTTGATCAAAAATACCGCCAATTACACTCAGATGATCGCCCGGATAGGTAGCGAAGATAGCCGCAGTTGCGTTCTTTCCAAAAACCTTACGATGTCCGCCATCAAACTCGTTGATTTTATCTAAACTCATAAGTTTGTTTGTTAAACGATTGTCCCACCGTAGTAGTGAAGGAAACTCAACGCCGCTCCCAGAAAACATGCTATGGTTTGTACGAGAGTGTAGAGACAAAAATCGACAAATGAAAGTTGACCAAAAATCCATGCAGAAAATGAAATTGCAGGATTAAGATGAGATCCTTTAACCGTTGGATTGCATTCTGAGTATTCGATTTGACTAACCCGAAGTATGGAAAGACAGTTGAACAGCAAAAACCAAAGCAATTCCCCATCCGAATATCGTTCCGATCTGTGAGTTCATTTGTCCACGACTCAATGTCGTTTGGCAATTAACACAAAAGCCCATGTACTAGAAAGATACAGTTGAATGAGTTTTTTTCAGGTCCAATTTACCATGAGCAGAAATGTTGCGGCCAATTCGCCCGTCAGTCGTCTTGTCAAATCGCTTCGAAGGGGGATATTAAGCAGCGATTTCATATCGATCAGTCAAGTACTCGAACGGAAGTTTTTCGGTTTTATAGACGAACAATAGTCGTGATACATAGTCCAATTTGCTAAGGATAATCGATGTTAATCAAATGTAAAGTAGGTACGTCCACTCGCATGAAATGATCAGAAAACGTCGACATGTACTTTACTCCGTCGATTCGCAAAACTGGTGATAATTGAAATTGCTACGGTGGTAATCGATCACTTTGATCAAAATTCACGTGAATTATCAATGTATTTTATTATCATTCAAATAGCACGAATGATTGTCAAAGTCAAAAACATGCACGAAGGTTAGTTTGATTAAACCATGTAGTCGAAGCCCTACTATGAGCATTTACGTGCTTCTGTCGTAAGATCACCTTTTTGACGACACTGTCACCGGATTTCATTTGTACATCAACGCATTCAATTTGTGTATTATTCGTGAGATGAATCCTTTTGATCGGGAGTAGAAATCTCATCAGAGTTGTGATTGAAACGAGTTTGTTTCCGCTTATTCGATAGAAACATTCACACGTTTTTTGAGTTCGACCGTAAGCCTTGACAATTCGTAGACAATGTAAACGTCACCAAATCCGATTAACTTCAATAACAAATAATACCAGATGCAAAGTTTATTGTCCATTGTTTCCAATCGTTTTACTGATCCCAAAAACATTGCCAGTCGATTTTCCAGCAAAACTTTAGAACATAATTTATAATCGAACTTTAAATTATCGGACAAAACGATGTTAAATCGAACGTTCTACAGACTGTGAACATTATGACTAGTGTGAAAAGGCTGAAAACTTGTTGTGTGCTGGAAACACCATAATGCCGGTAACCTAATGGGAATACAAACGGTGGCATTTTATACGAAGGGTTATGTCTTGTTAACATTCAATCCAAGACTTTTAGCTTTAGTCTGGAAAATGACAAGTCGCCAAAGTTTAACCATAAACGACTCCGCTTCATCATCAAGAATCTAAAGAATATTCAGATATTGTTGTAGCTATTCAACTCACCATTGCCAAATCACCCAAAAGACGAGTCGGTTCACTTCGCGCTTCCACTCGTTCACAAATAAAAGTGACCAGCGATGGCTCATCATCACCAATGTATTCGCGGATCTTCTTTTCAACCCACGGTTTGATGCGTTGTACAACGAGCGTATTGTCCAAATGACTCCAATCCACTTCGTGTTTGAATAACTCCGCTTTGTTGCTTGGAATCGCGTCGATCAGTTCCTTAATCATTTGCTTTCGCTCATCGGCAGTCAAACTTTCAATTCGATCCTAAACAGTCAGAAGTCTACATGCGAAAAGTGTCGTCTAATATACCTGTGCTGTGATTTCAAATGGCTTCATTTTCTTTTTAATCACATGCACTTCGTCGTCTTCCGGCTCATCATCGCCGAAAACGGTCGATACTTGTGACAAAATTTTGCTTTGAAATGTAGTAATAACTTTCGGTTGTCCACCCTTTGAATTTTCTGGTGCTGTTGAAGTGGATGGTTGATCCGAGACTGAACATAAAATCATTAATTTAACACATTTTCATCGCTTACATGGTGTCCAATCTTCACTTTTGCTTGGAGTGTTGAATTCCGTTTCAGTTCGACTTCCTTCAACAAACGAATAACGAAACGGTTTCGAACTTTCGTTTTCTTCTTTCGGCCGACGACTTTGACCCAATGGTACGTGCGGACTGGGACTTAAACTCTCGTCACGTGTTGTATTTACCTAAAGTATGTAATTATTCTGGATGAACAGTACTCTACTCACCTTCTTATTTTTACCGTTCAATTCACGTGTGACTTCTGCTTTGGCTTCGGCAATCTCTCTTGCTTCCTCTTGTCGATCCCGATTGTCTGCCTCTCGTTCCATTTCATAGTCTTTTTTACGTTGAATAAATGCTGAGCTCCTAAACAATATGGTAATTTTGCTATAGTTATTGGCCTTTTACTTGTAGTATTTGGGATCGTCTTGCTCGTCATTGTAATCCTCGAGGAATTGCATCAACTTCTTGGCTTCTCGTTGCAACGTTTTCTTACGATTCTGATCCGCTTCATCTTCTCGTGCATATTGTTTGGCCATTCGCTTCTCACGTTCTTCAAACTTTTTCAACTGTTTCAAATACTCTTCGTCTTTGCGCTTTTGCTCCTTTTTTCGCTCCTTCTTCTCCTCCAACAAAATACTGTCTTCTGAGTCACTGTTTCGTCCTTCGGATCGTGAATGTCGACCATCATCGTAGGAATGAGTTCGTGAACTTGATGAACTGTTCGAAGAGAGGGATCGTCGTTTGCTGCAATTCGAATGTAGCGAGCTTGCGGAGACTACCTGCTTACCGTGAGTACGTGGACGAACTTCGTGAAGATCGTGAACTACGACGCGAAGTTCGTGATCGTTTTCGAAATCGACGGTCCTGAAAGCAATCAGATAAGGTTATTTGACGTCAAACTTCATAAGGTCCCTCAAAGAAAGAAAGTTTGTTTTCTTCACCTAACAATTTTGTAAACAATTATTCTGTCTGATGGGTTCAAAGTCTAAAGAGTATTAGAGAGTGTAGAAACTCATAAGAATCGACTTTCTTGCACACGTTTGGACAAACACAAAAAATATCCAAAAAGATTTCTATTCATTTCGCACTTACTGTCTCCACGAATTTCAAGAGATTGATAACGTGACCTAAAATGATAAGTCAAAAGACATACTGCTTATGACTACGTGCGTTGATGTAAAGTGATTAGTCCAAATTTGTTAAAGATATCAAACGGAAAACACCAAGTTGAAACAGTCAGCAAAGGTTAGAACGAAGTTGAAGCTCCAAATACAAGTGCTGACCATTTCAAATCAAATTTACAGGCGTTAATATTTAAAGCAAACAAAATTAAACCGTTTTACACAAACTTCAACCGCAACCTACCAATTAAAAGTTGAGTATTTCATTGTGATCACGAGAGACATACCTAGAGGATCAATAATGTTGACTCGCAGTTTACAATCATTCGCGTAATAATTTCGAAAGTAATCACGAGTGAATGCAAAAACCCTCCCACCCAAATGTCCCAATTTAATCGAAACATGTTGCTTACATCGTCAATTCGACTGCTACTCCTGTCGCGTGAGATTCGGGATTTTAACGTCTGAAACGAAAATTGTCGTCAATTCGATCTCAATAATTAACCAACCTTCAATTCACCATTCTGATCCTTTCCATCTAAAAATAGCTTTCAATTGTGCTTCATTGTAAATAACGAACTGTTTTGAGACAACAATGTTGGATCTTCTTTCGATATCAGTTCACGTAGTTGTTTACGAAGATCCTCGATTCGAGCTTTGTCTCCTTCGTCAGGTTCTAGTTCGTGACCCGGTGGTTTGGAGGGCAAACGTTTTGCGATTCGATCTTTGATACAATACTCAACGAGAACCTGCTTCACTTTTTCATCGGCCTGAATTAAAACCAAAAAGTAAAGAACAAGAATGAGACTCTTACCTTAACATTCAATCGTTTGTTTCCCAGAGAAAATTCGTTGAGCACTCGAATTGCCAAAACTGCTGCCGCAGCTTCTGCAAACCCGCAAAACCCAAACGGTGGATAACGTCCATCTGGACCCTGAATTCTCTTCCAATCTTCAACCGTGCCACAAAGCTAAAAAGACGAGTATAATTATGTGTAGGAAATGCAAGATTACCTCCAACATTTGTTGGATTAATGAATCGGGACAACGTTCATCGATGTTTCCAACAAAAAGCAGCGCAGTAGGATCGATATTCTGAACAACAAAATCGATAATCCACTATTGATATGGAAACTCACGGTGATTGCCGGTTCTTGTGAGTGATCGTTTGGTCCACGAAAAAACGTATTCGATGGGGCGCGTGGTCGATTGAAGGCGCCTCGAAATTGCATACGAAAATTCGGAGCCTGTGGTGGCGGTGCCGCTAAATAGTCAAAGTTTTCAAGACGATCGTTTTTGTTTACCTGAAAAGCCTCTGAATGGCACTGCCATAGCAATTGGTGCTGAAACAAAAATACGTTACGAAAAAAAGAGTCAAACGAGAGTCGCGAAACGGTGAAGATTGGACCAACTAGAAGACAAACGTTCAGTCCGTCGACTTTTCGGCCCCAACTTCTCACTTTGCATATTTCCAGTCCAAATAATAAACGTAGAATGTTCACGAAAAAGCGTAGAATCCGGGAGATATTCACGAAACTCGACAGCCAACTGAACGAAAATCGACGCGATATTTTGACCATCGATTTTCATTTTCCGTCAAAATTTACGGATTCACGAGAGGAACAAAACGACAGAAAATGAATTTAAAACACAACAGACGAGTGTTCTGAGGAAAACGCGAGCAAAACACCCTGTGGTTTCGATCGTCCTTTCTTGCAACAGCCCGGAACTCGAATATTCTTAGGATGAAATTCGAGTATTAGTCGCCTCTTCTCAAACATTTCTGTCTCTATTGTTCCTTTTAACGGCATTCTCGCGTAGTCAACGGCTGGAAAAACCTCATGGCCATAAACGGCATTTTTAACGGTCGGCGCTTTTGACTTTAAACCGTCACTCCACTCAGCTTTGATGTTCGAGGGTCCTGATTCTGGGATGCATTTGAACGGCAGTAAGCGAATTGCTTGTTGTTGTGATGGAATGTTTGTCGATTTGTTACGAAAAATACGAGCAGTCGACGTTTAGAAAAAAGAACTTTGAAAGGGACGGAAGGCCGTTTTCTTCCGTTTTCGAATTCGATATGACGTTCCACCTTCTTTGAGGCAAAAAGCTTCATTCGGTTTCTTACCCACTGCTTTGCAAAAATTTTGGTCGTTTGAATTTCGCTTCAATGCGCCAAATTTCCTCGTCGATCACAGCAGTCAACTACAAGGACGAGGGACCTTAAGATCGTAAAATTGGCGCGTCTTTTGCTGCGAATGGTCCTTTCAGAAATCAAACAAAATTGGCGGATTTGTCGAGTGATTCCCGTTCCGAGTTCAAAGAAACTTGGTCTGCTGGGATTTAGAGCCATTAAGTGTTCGTTGATTCTCTTCTGAAGACCACCTCTCAGGTTGGTTTGCAGACAATTAAAACCCATTCATTTGCAGTTCGAAGTCTAGCCATCTGGCAGAGTGATTGTCGATGTACTCGCGTGCTTTCAATATTGGAATTAACATTCCGGTGCGTTTGCGAATCAGTGAAAACCAAAGAAACGTTCTTTTTCGCAGTGGTCGTAATTTTATGTGTTGGGGAATAAAAACGCAACGTGGTATTCACCTTCAACAGTCGTGCATGAAACGGGCCATAAAATCGCGGTAATGGGGGGCTTGACGCAGATTCCTGAAGATATTAACTGAATTAAAATATCAGCATCTTCGTAGCGTAATGATGCGATTATCGAGTTTTTTGGGACAACTTTCAACCGCGAACGGGAGCAGTCGGATGATTGACAAGCAGTGGGTTTTGAACAAGTAGTTGACTTTCGTTCGAGTACCGCAAATTCCTATGCTCTTTTGTTGGTCTTTTTACTGGTACACTCCTCACTTTGGACGAACCGTTCGAATCGTATAGTTGCTCGGATTGTTCTTCCGGAAAGGAATTTCGCGGACAATGTTTGCGTAGAATCGAAGACTTTTAGGATCGTCTTCTCGGATGTTCATCACAGTGTTTTGCCTTCAAAAACAACGGCGTTCTTTCAATTTGTAGGCCGCGCAAAAGAAGTTCGTGATTTACGAGTGCGAATCGCACTGTCCGTTGGTCTGCCGACAAAAGTTTAGGGACTGGAGAACAGACGGCTTTCCACAGGGTCGTCATTCTCATTGATCAATTCGAAAGCGTGCAGCAGAATTTAAAAAAAGAGTGCAATTTGACTCCAATGGCGTCAAGTCAGTTTCCACACGTTTTTGATTGATCGAATTATCCACTTATCATTCGGGAGCGCTCACTATTTTCAATCTGATGAGCTCCGCCGCTTAATTGGCATCCAAGTCCTCCCGACCAAGTTTCTTTGTCATGAAGAAAGCAGTGGCTATTTTTCGACATGAAAACCTTCGAACCTTTTTATTTTGCTCTTATGGTTTCTACTCGGCGTGTGTTTGCGCAGGAATTCGTCTCTTTGTTCTTCAGTGATTCACAATCTGGACGCTCACGTCGTCTTCACTTTCGTTGGAGGCGACGCAATGAGCCAAAACTGCTTTTCACCGTGGCATTTGATTGCTGTCGAAGGTGAAAATAAGCGCAATATCCGTTCGTTGCGAAAGCGCTGACTAATTCAGGGTGCTGAAAGACGATTACTAATCAGTTTGATTTTCGGAAATACCAAAGAATGTCCCTTTGCGCCAGAAGCTTAAGCATTCTTGTCTCGGAAAGTGGGCTCGGAAGTCCGCGAGAGTGCAATATGATCGTCCATTTTTGTTGCGCCCTTCAAACACCACGGTCAGCGAAATTGACTCACGACGAGAACTTAAATCCGATCAGCGGCTTAAGCGGATCAGCCGAATGAGCACGCGCACGAACGAAAATTTTGCAGCGCCGAATTCTGTTGATTAGATTTCGGTTTTGATTTGAAATCTCAACAATGTCTAACGGGGCGAATTGTCCTTGATCATCTCGATTGATGTGACCGTGATGGATGTCGCGATCCATTAGTCATCTTCTCGTCATTCCGAGCTCCCGATTCACACCTTTGTGTGTTCACTCAAATCTAATGGTTCGAGTTTTCTCTGCTTTGACCTCAATCACTTCGTGAGATTTATAATAGTCTGAACATTCTGGCTTCTCGTTCCAACATAATCCTCTGACAAATTTGTTTGCGCGGCCTTTCAACCTCTTCATTTGCCGCCTATAATCTATGAGAATTAATGAAAACGTCGTGATAAGGACTTGAGAATTCGGACACAAGTTCTTCTCGGAAATATTTCAATTTGCTCTTCTTCCTCGGCACGTCGTTGGGAATTCGTTTTTCTTTTCGCCTCGAAAATTTCACCTTTTCGTCCTGAGAAATTCTTCTTCCGACCGCTTAGTTTGCCCGAAGGCTCTAATCGAGTTGCAAAGGCTTGCCGTTCGTTTCTGCTTTTAGTTGTTTTCATTGTCTTATCAAGCTTTCCACTTGGAATTCATCCAAACGAATGTTTGAACTCATCGACTCCCGGACATTAAACAGACGTTAGAGTTCCGTTTGTTCGTTCGACAAAAAGTTCTCTTTGACGGTTCCATTGAGTCGGAGGGTCGTTTTTTCAAGTCGTCTCTTTATCTTGATTGTGGATCTCAAAAACACTTTATGGTCAATAACTGCTCCAAGCTTGCTTTCGAGCGTCTGAATTTGTTTTGCATGATCATTGACTCGAATTGACGCGATAATGTCTGGACGGCCAACAATTATAATTGCCGGTCAAGTGGTGTAGCAGCGTAATTGTTTTGGTAGATGGATGACATTTGTTGTCGCAACCGAATGGCTCATGTTTCCTATTAATTTCGCTTGTTAGGCGTTTCGATCTTCAAGTCTTTTCGGTTTTAATTTCGTTTCTCTGCAGCTCCGTTCTCTTCTAATCTTCGTAACTGCAGTTTGTATCAGAGGAAGTGACTGCGGTTCTGGTCGTGAGTTTTGTACGATTTGGCGAAGACGTTTTTTGATTGCCTTCTTTCACCATCTGCTCTTTGCGTCCACTAAAATTGACAATTTGGTTTTCCGTCGAAGTTCTAAGATGACAAACCGATGACTACAAAGGCGATTTACGCACCCATTCCTACGAACCAAAACGGACTCAATTTGCGTTTGTCCATCTAAGAGCCACCGAGATGTCCAGTTGAAACAAATCAAATCAGATAACATTCGCAATTTTGGCTGCGAAATGACCAACCGAGAATTGACGAGACGTTTTTATTAGTTTGGCTTTTTTCTTTTAAATTCCAAAAGCAGACTTTGATGAGAAGTCGTTTTTCTTCTTTGTACTCCGAGCGCTGGAAACTCGGTCGTAAAACTGCGGTCCATGTTGTTGAGCTCGGATTTCGGAAATCCGCCAAAACTTTCACTCGATGGACGTTGAAATGAAAAAGTACAAATAATTTCTGTTCGTCGTACATTCTCGTGTGTTTTGTTTGCAAGTACCGTGTTGGTCTTCGCATAGTCAGTTCGATTTTAGGCATCTCAATGCTTATTCGACGAGCATCCGAACGTTTCATGTAAAGCATTGGCTCCAGATCGTGCCCATTACTTTGAGCCTTCCAAAATGAATGCCATCTTGTTTCTCTGTAAGTTGCAACAAACAAACACACTAATTTCCTTTTAGTTGTCTTTATTTCTCTTTGTATTCACGTTGATGTAGCTTTGGCTCAGTTTGCTCAAGGATCGTTGCAACTCGTGTTCCATCCGCGAAGTGCCAAGTCGTCGGACACTCATCCGCAAACCTCAACACTCACTCATTTGTGGTAAGTAATTGAATTGAATAAGAAGGAAAACTGTCGACCTTTAGGTGTCAAGCAGCGAAGAGCAAATTAGATGGAACAACGGAAACGGTTCCAATTAAATCGGCGCACTTCTATCACTTCGGTACCGATCACAAGAACAAACAACTTCCCGCCAGAATCGACGAAAACAATCGTGCTTATTTGGATTTCGGACAAACGAATTTGACTGCGGCTGGAAAATATGTATGCCACTTGACAACAAAAGACGACAAATATGTTTACGGAAATATGTTTGTTTACAGTAAGAAACTATCATTGTGTTTGCTATTTACGTTTTCGTTTAAGTGCGTCCAGTGTTTCATACGAACGGAACGATGCGACTTGACATCTCCGATCAGGAACGAAACTTCGAGATCACTGGCTCGTCGACGAAGGCCGTTCGTGGAAAAACAGCGATGCTTTCTTGTCCCGCCAAGGGCTATCCGGTAGCAGTTATTTAAAGTAAATGATAAACACACACTGTCTAGATTCCCGAATATCATTGGGAGAAGGACGGTCAAGCCATTCAAACAACCGAAAAATATCAAATGGTGCGAAACGAACTTTATATCAGAGATGTCGATGATAGCGACGAAGGTGCAATCTTAACGTCCCAGTCGAAATATTTCTTGCGTTTACAGGAATCTACCGATGCATTGCTTTCAACGAATTTCCACCGCACGTCGACTATCGGGAAGTACGCTACGAAGCAACTCTCGATCAGCAACTACGAGTAACGAGTTCGTTGTCGTGGTTGATTCCGTTGGTTGTGATCATTTTGATTCTTATTCTATTGGCGGTACGATTAGTTGATATGCATTCGTTTAATCTTTCGTTTTCAGGTTGTGATTTACAGCTGCGCATTTTTGAAACGCAGAAAGGAATCACATCGTTATAACGTTGCATCTGCTGAGTAAGTGGTTGAACTTTATTACGCTAATCGGAGCGTTTAGAAATAAGCTCAAAAACGCTGAAGAGCAAAGACTTCGATCGGCCGATGATGACGAAGAGTAATTCGAATGTTATCGTTACTGTGGATCTCGTAGTTATCTTTTTGTATCGGTTATTTTGCTGCAAAACGAAAAGTTCATTTTGACTTATTTTCCCAATTACTCAGGAATGTTCTTCTAACTAACCATTTTTATTTGCTCAATCTTCATTTTCTTCACAACTGTTGAGCATTGGTCTAATTGACAACAATCTACTGCAACTGTCTACAGTAATACGAAGAATACTGCCATAAAGAATTTTCACTATTCAGTAGATTGTTTTCATCCGATAACAAATTGGTCATTTTAGCGGGTTGTTTGTACTTCCGATCAATTTGAAAACTTAATCAATTCCCTATTACAATTAAGCTTCTGTTTAGTTATAATAAAGTAGTCGTTCGGTATCATCATTAATGTGTTTGCAAAAAAGAACACTAAGCTTTGAACCGAGATGTTTTGATCTCTTAAGTCAAGAATTGGTAAGCATTAAAGTGGTATATGATAATCAATAGGACTTGTAGTTATTTATCGAATCCCTGAAGACCTAAATTCACTGGTGTTGACTGCAACACACTTGTGATTACTGTGCTTTTCTGGAACCAACTATTCATGTCCAGCGGTTTATTCGTTCGTCTTCTAGAAACTGGGCCAGCTCGCCTATGAGCACGATCGTTAGCCTAAACTCAATGGAAGACAGATGCAGAGCTTGTAAATCATAAGATCACAACATAATTTGGCACATCCGCTTCTGTTCGACATGAAGTAAATCTTCGGAGAATGAGCAGAAAAAACGACTGCAGTTGGAAAACGGAAGGTCGTTAAAAATTCGAAAATCCCAATGGCCAAATGAATTGGTCGAAACAACGCGTGCGGTCAATTGCAATTAGACGGCAATCTAAATGATGCAATTGAAATTTGATTGATTCGAACGAGGTGGTCTAACTACGTTCTTTCTCTTCTTTGCACAAACGCCGACCAATCCAGACAGCTGGTTTTTGGATTGAGATTATATTTTACGATCGATCGGTAGATGTTGATGGGCGAACAATGTTGTCATCGTGTTGTGACTCTGAATTCGACTTTCGAATAAAGTCTTTCTTTTTGTTCTCGAGTTTACAGCACACTTTTGTGAAAGCCATTCAACCAATCGGAGTTAAGTCCTACAGTAATGTTCGGGGGTGTTTTTACGCTAACTTCCTTTGTAGTTTCGGTCGATAACAAAAGCACTTCTTGGACAGAGGTTGGGTTCACTGAGAATTGTTTACGTGAAATTGTTGTCATTTTCTTTAATTACGTTGATTTTAGATGGCATCCAACACTGTCAAACGTGAGGATCACACTTCAACAAATCCGAATCCTAACTGTAAAGAGTTAAAAGGTAACTCTGAGTCAATGAACACTTAGAGTTTAGTATTTCAGCGAACGATCCGAATGAACGTCTTCCGCATTGTCAACGTTGTGCTCAACATAATTTGAGGAATCGACTGCGTGGACACAAAGCGGTTTGTCCATTTCGGGAATGTGGTTGCCAGAAGTGTGTGATTGTCGTCGAACGTCAACGATTGATGGCGGATCAAATCAAATTGCGACGAAGACAACGCAAGCAGCGAAACCTACACAAACAAGGAATACTCACGGATCAATCAACATCTTCCCAAACCACAGCTACCGGTGAGTAAATGTCAATGTTTGTTTTTAAAGGTTACTTTAGATTTGGAATTCAGTCAACGTTCGTTGCCTTCACTCCAACAACCTTCAAATGATCTTCACTTCTGGTCCCTAAATCAACAGTATGCATTCTTTTCACTTTTCGGCTTAGACCATTTTTGTAGTCGTCCAACTCAAAAATAATCACTGACAATCTTTGTAAAAATTTCTTTAAAAAAGACTACGATATTTAAACAACGCAGTGATGTATAATCCAATCATCGTGTTTAATGTTTGCCATTCTATTGGTTTTATGCGGCCTAAAACAAACCCAATAAAATGCCGAGCAATTTAATTCCGAATAATGGCTTTGAAGTACAGTACCTTCGAAAGTGAGGGAGTAAATGGCAGAAGTCAAGACTTATCACTCAACTGAACAACATGCAAACTTTTAACCTTCAGACGGACAAGTTTGCTTGACAGAATGACCATAAATTCAGTTAAATGTCAATCCGAGCATCAAAAAATGGCTCTCTATTGCAAACTGTTGTGCACGATGAAGGTCCCTGCGATTCAAATTGAATTTATTTTGCATCTCATTTTGCAATTATTCTTTTAAGAGAAACTCTCAGACGAGATGCAGACATTACGTCGTATTTTGAAAAAAAACGATTAGAGCACGTGTTTTCATTAGTAATGTTTTTGATTACGCGAATTGCAAAGATTAAGGACCCATTTTGGGCTCCAATATCCGTTTAAATGAGCGGCAATTAGCTGCAATCTGTGAATTGAAAGTTCAGGAAGTAATCCGGCTCCCAAAACCTTTCAGGTCTTCTACTTTCCAATTGCCCTTGTTTTATCTCAATCACCTAACAAACTTGTAAAAAGCAATTACCCAGAGTTGGTTTACAATCTGAAAGAATCGTAACGACAATTGTTTTAACATTGATGTCAAAAAATTGAACTCGATTTAATCTCATTGAAAGGTTATTGCAATGAAGTTCGTCATCATGTTTATATTTAGCGGTGAACTCGACAACATCCTCCAAAACACGTATTCTCGTACAGCGAGGACATCCGGTAGTACGATTAATTGCCCGGCAATGACACCGGCAATCCAATTTATTTTGTGGAAGTCAATCCACGGCCGACTAAACTGTCTACGCTAAATTCCACTAACTGTCACCATCACAAAGTGTTTTGGAAGTAAATTTTTTAAACGAGTCAAAATGTCCGTTTTCACGTAATCGGCCCACTTATTAACTTCAAACCATATCTCTTATATGTCAAACAATGAGAAACTTCTTTGTCTGTCGTTGAGTTTAGATAAAACCCAAGCTAGAACAATGTTTACAGTATCAGTTTAAAAGTGTCCATTAAAACTTTCGTTTCAAAGGATTTGATAGCTATGGTGGCAATTGATATTTTATGGTCAGTAATATCCCATTTCGCTGAGGATTGAGTTTCTATCAATTTAACGTGAAGATAATTTATTGAAGTTATAGAGCAAATCATGACTTGAGTGCTCATGTGCCCGATGAACAAGTGAGATCGAGAGTTTGAATTCGTTGAGAATCTGCGCTTCTTAGTGCACTACTAGAGATGTAAACACGTATATGAGAGTACAGTTGATATTTCATGCGTTATTTGCCACTAAAAGCGTTGATTGTTACTGACAATGAGCATCAACAGACTACTAACCTGGGGATTCGATCGAGGTGCAATAGGATTTTCGCTAGTGGTCTCATCGCATGTGCTCGTTTGTCTGCAGCTCCAAACTCCCATGCACGTTTTGTTGACTCTAAACTTCGATATTATCGATGTGCTCATAGATATTCTGATGTGTGATTAGAAATCTCACCTGGTAAACAATGTGGAAATCGATGGTGCATTTCTTCCAAACATGATCTGTCTTCTTGACAGATACTTTCGATTACTCTGCATGACACTGAAACGAAGATCATTAATGTTATGAAAGATTTTGAAGCTTTAATTTATTCGGAATCAATAACCATGTAATAACAATTCCCCATCCGCAAGTATCGTAGACATTCAGAGCCTCCCGTCATAACAATTTTTTACGCATTTGTTCCGCCTTCCGACCAACTTACGTAGTAAATTTGAAGCGACAAGATTGAGGAAAATAGAGAATACAACGAGTAGCAGATAAAGTTTATGCATCGGACCTTTTGATGGTTCAGTTAGAAACCTGGAAACAAGCAGTTACAATCCACGTCTTGGTTATTTTCGCGGATTCGTTTGATTGAAGTCGAACGGAAATTAGAGAAAATTAATTCGCGAAACGAAAATAGTAATAAAAACACAAACTCCAAGGTTTGAGAAATTAGTTTCGATGATTAAAATCCAAGAATGTCTTCTGATTTGGAGAAGATTAAGAAGAGACTCTCGGATACCAAACCGATAAAGTGGGCGATAGAAGATGGGAAATGCAACAGGAAGTGTGGTCTATCAAAAAGAACGATAGGATAAGTATTACTGTAATCTTTGTCGCTTATCAGCAATAGTCTACGCAGTTTTTAATCGTAGATAACGTCAAAAAGTACACTTTTATAATTAACATCAATGCTCGATGTCCTTTTAGAGTTCTAGAACCGTTTCAAAAAGGGTTACCACGAGGATTATTGCTTTCAACTATTGGAGTACACATGAATACACGGTAATCCATGGAATCGAAGATCAATTTCATTGACTTTTTGCCAAAGACCAATAGCCAAGAGATAAGAAGACTTAGTAATCTACAGAATGATAAAGGACAAAAGATTACTAGTGGTCAGAAAAGTTACTGGTTAAAAGTTAAGTCAAGTAAACAAAATGGAACTCCATTTCATTTACATGGTCTTTAGTTTTATCAATCTCGTAGAGCGTCAATCAATTTTAACTCAGCCGTTAATGTTCGTTAGATGTGTTGGAAGATAGAACGCGATTAGTCGAAAAGTTTGAAATCTTCGCATACAAAAAGGAACACGTCGTTCACGAACCACACGAGTAAACGAAATGACTATCGTGTGTCCGGTTAGTCTTAAAATAAAATTGAAAATCCATGAGTTTCCGATATTTACGCCCAATTTCAAAAGAACTATAAAACACTTCGGAGTGTTGAAACAGCAGTCTACGAACAAATGGCCAAGAGCCAAGCAAACTATTTGATGAACAAACTTCGGTTTTTAAGTTAAATACCCTCGGGCTGATAGAACACAAAGAACCTGGCAAGTTCGTGCTTTCGAATACAAGCAAAAGTTACGATATATGAGAAAACAGTCACGTGGAATTGTAGACATCGAGAAACAACAAATTTTACTACGCCCTCGCGTCCTCAATTCCAAACTGATGCTTTTCGACGGGTTGACTAGAAGGGCGGAGCTAATACGAAGATTTTGAACTGCAAAAGAACACGGTTAAAAGTGGGAGTGATAAGAGGACACAACCTCTTATCCACAGACTTTCAATGTCCTTTTCGATTATCTACAAGCTCAACAAAAACTGTCCGTTCCACACATCAATATTAGGTCCGAATGAAATCTTGTCTAATCTCATTTTTTAGGGGACTCGGTACTCAAAATAAAAAGCTGAGTAATCGCTCTGACTTGTTATGATCTACTCCGGGTTTCTTACGGTAATTCCGAGAGCACTAATCAACAGCCATAGAAATCAGTGTGTTTATACAATTCAAAGCAATATACCGCCCCCTGTCTTCGCCACGTTCCCGGAACATATACTCAACTCATTTCAACTTGTTTTCTTTTTGAAATTCGAGCCGACCAACACAGAATCAATGCAGATTAAGAACCACTTCTCTTCAACGGTTGTTTGCATGACAAGAACTAAATAATTCCGCACGCTCAACGATCTTTGCAAAAGTACAGTAACCGTCAATGCTTCAATGTGAACAATTGTGCACTCATTTTGGGATTAGAAGAAATGATGTCGTTTTGTAGATTCGACTCAAGACTATAAAACGAATAGTCGTTTGGAAATTCGTCCAAAAATTGTCTTTCCCTCAAATTACAAGAAATCAACTGTCTAATTAGGACTACGGCGATCGTAACTACAACGATCGTGACTTCAAAAGCACAAACACTCCTGTGGTTTTTAATGTCCACGCGGAAAAGAGTAAAAATCAATCTCATTAACTTGGAAAACAAGTAAACGGTCGTCGCAAACAGTTCCACAACCTTCCAAATAGCATTAGAGTGATTGTATTAAGGGCTTTATGATACCACCCTCAATTAAAGAAATTGAATTTAATCCGGAGATTAAAACAATTTGACAGCTCCTTCATAATCAAATTTACCGAGCAGTTTGCATCACGAAGTAAACACCAATCATCTCCAATTTGGACTCGTGCACAGCGAGCAGTTTAGAGCTCTTAACGCAAAAATGAATTCGAGACAGATTTTCCGGTCGAACTGCCCGAGGGTATCCACTATAACAGAAACAATTTGATAGTCGTATGTTGAGAAATTTGCGTCACAAGCACGTCGTGAAAGGTTTATATTCCACGTGAATGAACCAATTTAGTCGGAATGTTAAATTCCGAAGTCTATAAATGAATGCGGTCAGAAGTCAAAAGGCTAATGAATAGAATACTTGAGAGCACCAAAAGTTGCGTGTTGTTTTGCTAATACTCGTGACGAACATAATAATCGTCGACTATTCTCAGAGGAATACGTTAAGACGTTTATATGATTAAGCTTCAAATTGCTCGCAACTATTTCGGTATTCTCCAGAGATGGTAAATAACGATGGTCTAATCACTCGATTGCGTTCTCTAGTGCAGATTAATTGTTTCCGTTTGGTGGAAGCCAATCAAAGGTCAACGAATCGGCAACTAACACCTTCACTCAGTTATCTAAACAAGTTAATCACTTGGCATGTTGATTTCTGACCTCCGGATTAGCGATAGGAGGAAAAATAAGCTTCGAAGCTACGTGGAGATTGGCTAGTGATCGTTGTAAAAACCGCTTCTGAGTTCGAGACCATTTGCGCAGAAAACATGCAAGTACCGTATTTGCAACGGAATGAATGAACGCTAATTTCCGTTCAATTTTTTGCTCTTTGTCCCGATGAAAACAAAGGGAAAACGGCTATTGCTTCCGAATTGAATCTCTTCAGATGACAGAAACGATTTGCTTCTTTGTTTCTTCTGAATCCGTAGATGGCGTTTACAGTTGTTTTCTAATTTAATGAGTCAAAACGGTCGGTTTATGTGCGCTAATACACTCGACGTTCATTCACAATCGCCGAATCACCGTTCTGAATAATTTATTCTAAGTAATTTGCTTCGATACCAACAACAGCCTAATGACATCCGATTTGCAAACAAACAAAACTCAAAAGATTAAAAGCGAAGAATCTTATGGGTGTAATCCAAAACCAACTGCCAAGTTCTTATGATTCATATCCGAATACAAAAGTCTAATTTGGCGTTTGTTAAGGGGACAATTATTCTCGGATTATTTGCAGACAAAAACAAGTCAAGAGATCGTAACAGAAAATGCAGGGTCCGTTAAGAAAAGGTTGGAATGTATCGAGGGGGATTACGAAAAGAGCACAATACGAAAGTTAACCTGATTGCAAAATTGAGAACAAACGAAATACCTCGACGGTTTTTGTTGGATTTGTACGCAGTCAAATGAGCGGAATACAAAACGAAAAGTCAGATCACCCGTTAGTGAGAATTTGAGATGAAGATTAAAAGCAAAAGAATTCACCGTGAAGTTGAACGGCACTCAACTTCCATGCTAACGCATGGAATCGTCCGCGGGGAAATAACGTGCGAATAGAATGGTATTCGCGTGTCGAATCGTTTTGCCAGTGGATCAGAGATGACTAATACCGTTAACCATCGTGAACCGCTTGCCCGGAACAATCAAAGTTCTGAACGAAAAAAGGTGTTTGATTCGAGTATCACAAGCTTACCATTTTGTTTTACTATCAAAACGTTCGCTATTTTCCCGAAATACGAACGTCGCAACAAGCTAGAGATGTTCATTGAACCTAATGGCAACCACATGCATCCACTCTCATATCGGCGTATGTTTTCACGACCACAGTGTTGTTGATGTCTCGATAAAGAATCGAAATCGCCGAAGTTTCGGTTGGAACACAACTCGGCGGTGGAACGGCGGAAGGATCAATTGAGTGAATAAGAGATTGGATAATTGCATGATTGGTCGTATTCAAGTTGCTTGGCATCGGATGAATGCATTGTCCTTGGCACTGATAGGCATCATATCCGGCTGCAATAATTGGCTTACACTTCATATTTTCTACTTTGTTTACCGGGCGCCATAATCCAATCATGCCAATTTAGTTCCGCAAAGTCAACATACAATTTGGTACGTCGACATTGAGCTCCATCGTGTGGACCGAGTGTGTTATGATGTTTGCGGTGTTTTCGATGTTTTCGAGTCGTTCTACTGTTTCCGACAGCAACATTTCGTTTTGAACGTTGCGACCTTCTTTCAACATCACTGACATAAACAACCAACGCAGTTGACTTCGTTATTTCATCAGTCAAATCGTTAGTGATATTATCGGCTATATACTTTAAAGTGAGTTCGATCTAGAATACAAAAAATGGACCTTAATCCTTTATTACAAATTGACTTACGTTTTCATTGTTTTGATTTATGCTCCGCGACTGTAGTGCAGATGTAACGTCTAAATCGACCCAGTTGTTTCGCGTGAACATTAATGGCACGTGCTGTTCGTCCAGCAGACGACCCAGACAATCGTATACTACAACTCGGCCTTGAGATTCACCGCTAGCAATCTGTGGTGGTAAGCGAACTCGAAGATTGGCATAAGAGACATGTTCGTTAATCGGTTGGCGATTTGTTGCATGCAAATCAAAACGTACAAGATGTTTGCCGTTTGCTGCAGGAAAATAATGTCGAACCGTGTGATGCTCATCATCATCCTGAGCGTCTTCGTATAACTGCCAGATATAATCGGGTATCTAAAGCACACGAATAAAACTTGTTTGTGTACATATCCAACGTAAAAAACAATTCGAACTCACTTCTTCGGTATCCAGTCTTTTTGCCGGTTGACTTTCGACCAATTGATCTAAACCGAAACGACGCAGAAAAAGTTGACGAAGAAGTCGTCGCTCTTCGTCTCCGAACTTTGCAGCTACGTTATTCGATGCAGCAGCGAACATAGAAGTCGGTTGGATGACAAAGAGTAATAGGAAGATGAATAGAAGAACTCGCAGTCGCCTTCTCCAACCCGTGAGTTCGGATAGTAAAATGGTAAACACGATGGTTAGAGCGTTCGTAAGAAGAAAAGAATAACGTTCAAGTGAAATGAGAAAGAACGACAATTGATAGTCGTGATGAGAAAAACGGGACAGCGACCACCGATTGGGCATTTCCAGCGGTTCATTGGCGACCAAAGAAACAGAAATGAAAAATAGCGATGAGCTCGAGAACGTTGATTGCCGTGTTGTTGTGCATGTGAGTTGGTCCTGAAATACCTTCTTCACTATTGTGGATTTCTCAACGAGTTCTCGCAAATGTTGCGGTCTTCGACGATCTTCACAAGAACAATCGTTCAATTAATAACCGCAAACAAAAACTCACCACTTTTTTACAATGCGATAAAAAGACGATCAATAATTAGAGCGGTTTTTTGATTTATGTGCCGTTTGAATCGTTCGGAGGTCGACACGAAAAGAAGAGAACGATCGTTTAAAATCGGACGTTGTCGTTGAGAGTCGAAATGGCAAAAATCGTCTGAAAGAACTACGTGAACAACCAAACTTCGCGAATCAGAACACGCATTGCACGCTTGAGAGTAGAAACGAGGTTGATATTCAAGTTCAAAGGTTTCGTATCGAGAATGTTGCGAAGACGTAAAGAAACACCGGAACGGTCATTTCGCTGTGGGGAATTGCCGACGGTACGAGAGGTCGTAAAGCACAGTCATTAACGTTCGACACGGAAGTTTGGAGGTACAAGCTCGTCAAACTTTTCATGATCTTAAAGGCGGGACTTTAAACGTTTGATCTCTTCATCGAACCGCTTTGTTGCAGTTGACACTTCAATCTTTAAAACTCGGGAATCAATTCGAACAGCTGAACACATCGGCTTTGCGGTTGAACAGCCAGAAAATGATTTATACATTTGTCGTATTGAAGCAAAATAAACAACTTGACTTTTATGCTCTGACAGAACGTTCACGAATCCAAAGGCAAAATGCCGAAAAGCGGGAACACAAGGAGCGGTCGTTTTTATACGGAAATACGCAGCGATTTGCGAGACTGAGAAATCAACGGCAAAGACTGTGAATTTATTGTCCCCAAAGGAACACGGAAACGGCACCGTCCCATCCAACCAACTTGTTTGAACTCAAAGGCGTGGGTGAACAGCTTCATAACAAAACAAGCACGCTACTCGTCCAAAACAATCAGTGACTGTAGATCGCAGTTCGTGGACTCGTTTACACAAAAGACAATCGAGTATCCAATTCAATTGGCTTGAGAAACAGAACCACCAGTTTTCGTGTATTCCCATTCGATTTTATACGATTCGCTTAGCTAACTAAACGACATTGATCGTACAAACCGGAGATGACAATCAACGGTCGAGGGTTTTGAGTGTCGAGACGACGACATGAAATTCGAAACTGAAATTGGCGGCAACATAAAAGCTGCGAATCTGATCATACGGACGACTATGATGTGCATTGATTCGTGCCGGGATTCAACCAGTCGAAGGTTACGGTCTCGCATTTCACGTAAACATCGAAGCTCAAACTTCGAATCCAAAGTCCGATTCTTTCGATGGAACGTCAGGAATGTGACAAGTGGGGTTCTGAGTGACGGCTATTGCTTCCTGACATTATGTCGAGCGAAGAGGTCGATTGCGGTTTCAGAAGACCACCGCGTTGACACGTGCGGGAAAATGATCGGATTTCAAATCGCCTTTGAGATTTGCCGACAAAGTTGAAGAGCCCGGAACTCGGATCACGTCATGGTTGTCAATTTGACACAAACAAACTCGAACGGCAGTTGTTTTTTGTTTGCATTGAACAAGTGTTCTCCAAGTTCTACAGTAAAACGATGAGATCGTCGATCGCATAAGCGCAACTAATACGATTTCTGCAAAGACATTTTGTTGGAAATGTTAAGAACCTGGAAAAGAACAAATGATGTGCACTTTTCAACCTTTTCGATTGAACGAGATCGTCAAACGGTGAGAACAAAAAGGCCATCTGCTCATAAGCACTCGATTGTTTAGCTTCAATTAAACACATTTGTGGGAGGCAAATTCGAGCAGAAATCAAACCAGTTCCTAGTGGGTAGTCAATTCGATTGTCGGACATACAGTAAAAGCAATTTGACTCCCGAAATTATTTGCACGGCGCCAAGTGTGTTGGAATGTGAGCGGATTTGTGGCGCCAAACAAATTTGCCGTTCAGAATTTTCGGATCGTTGCGCATTGGCCTTTGGAGAATCGATGGCGTGGGAATTTGTGACAAGAACCAACTCGCAGATGTTCGTCGCTTAAAACAACAAAAACGTCTGACTGGAAACAACCTATTAAATCACATTGAATTGCGCTCTCAATGAGGGATTTAGCTGCTGTTTGACACTTATTGTGTATAAAAAATGTGCGTCCTGCAAAACATTTTGATCGTCTGGCCACGAGGAACTTCGCACGCGTGAATGACTCATAACCATAAACGATGTGAGTTATAGGGAAAATACTGTGAAGTCAATGCTAATGAACTCCTTCTTATATTTGTAGCACTTTCGTCTGAATCTTGAAACTTCGAGTTTATATCGCGTGTTAAACGTAAGTTCAGAGCTTCCGATTGCCAACGAGCGTGACGTTTGAAGTCCAACAACCCATCCGGTTGATAACATGCAGTCGGAAATGAAGTGGACCATTTGCACGATTTTAATGTAAAAACAAATTTAATGCACGAACAAGAAGTGTAGGCGTTCGGATTGGCAAACGTTCAAGAATCGAATTTTGCAATCACAGATAACATCAATAGACGGTAGCACTTCATCTGACATTTTCAGATTGATATGCGAATCGTGAGTTTCTCAGAAAAGGAAGCAGACCAAGGATCACGAAAGAGTCTAAATTGGTATAAGAAGTGATGTAGAAGTTGCAAACAAGAAACATGCATCCGGAATATTAATCGTATTTTCGAATTGTCCGCTTCGTGAGTTTATAAATGACCCAAAAAATAAATGACTTTGATCGGGGTTTTGCCGAAGAGCGTAATTGAGAGCGAAATTGATCGCGGTTGGCCAAATGAAAACAAAACGCCCGCAGCAAATTTCGAGTTTGTCGAAACGTGGCCATGAACTTTGTCGCAAATGGCAGCCGGAGCAAAGACCGTTTAGCGTACAAAAGGGCAAATCGACTTGTTCAGCCGACTGCCTATGCGCCTACACAGTGATTGCGATTAGGAGCATGTGTGGCCAACGTGCAGGAAAATTTACGTAACAAAAGTTGGAAATAAACGAAAAGATCAATGACGAACGTTTTGAATCTCGTTTCAAAAGGGTCTTCTCTGCCTAATCGTCGAATGAAGTTCAATGTTCGGTGGAAGAATAGACCAACTCTACGCGTTCTGAGAGCGTCTATAAACAGCTACCTTGCAACAAAAAGTGGTTTGAGGTTAAACGAGAACAAATCCAAGCCGCCAACTTCGTGGCCAAAGTGTAAAGTTGAACGATTGGCGGAATTAGCGTCGAGAGAACCGAAAGCGAATCGGACTCCGACAGACGGGAATTCGAATTTTTTGATGCGAACGAGAAAAATTGTTGGGAACCGGATTCGGATTGCCAACCGATTTGAATGTGGTTTACGACCAACAAACCATTTTATAGTGAAGTTACAATTGAGACGCTTAACCAATCAGACTCCAATTCAAACCTGAACATGTTCGTTGCATTAGGTTCAGAATTTTTGCACTACTTCGTGAAGAGTAGGCGGACCGTCCATTTCGTTGTAACTGCTCACAAACTCAACAATCCACAGCAACTAATAAGCCGTTTGATTGCCTCTAATCATTACATCACAAACTCAAATCTCCGGTTCGCTAATTGACATTATTGTGTTCGTCGGGGCTCATAGAACAGAGCATTTAAATTTGAAGGCCCAACAGTTGAGCACCATAAGCGATTGTCTAATATCCATCTGCGTCTTAACTCATTTGGCTTAATTCAATGGAATACGTAGACACGTACAACAAAACGACAATTTCATCGACGTAACAAGTCAAAAGCCAATTGAATGCGAATATACGTCGGTGTTTTGTTAAGTAAACCCACGCATTAAAATGAAAAAGCTCTTTGAAACAACTTGAGCGTAATAAGAACTTCAGAACATATACAACCGTTTGAGTTGAAATTGACGCTTTTCCGAACGTTAACGTTGATTTAATCGCAAAACACAAAACGACACTTGAAGCTGAGAATTAAAAGCCAATCTAGAAATCATTGGTATGTTATTGAAAGTCAGTAACACGCGAGAAGAATGAATCGCATTGTTTGAAATTATTCAGAAAACTTTCAGCTCAGAACTGAACGTATGAGAAGGCAGTTTCGCAGATGAGTTCAGTGGTGACGAAGCCTGAGAAACTGCGCTTGTCAGTAGCAAAATCACTCGTTGAATCAAGAACATTTCTTTGCTAAGTGTAAAGAGGGTAGCAGTTACATGTCAATAAACGACTGTTAAACTCTTAACTATTACGAATTATTTCAATTAACAGACCACCCACATGGAAATGCAGTCGACGTTCGTGCTTTAACACTCCACCACCTTCGAACATAACACGTTCATTGAGCAAGCAGCTGGTTTTTATGGAAACAGCAACGATTGCTAAATGCAACTTTAACACACGCAAACATACCGAACGCGTATGCTTTCGGTGGGTTGCAATATCTCGATTTCATTGACAAGCGTTTTGGCGAGAACATAAATTATTGTTCGTTTTTTGAGCTTCGAAGTCGAATAATCGCTGAGTTGAAGTTACCATTAAAGTCAAGGGTTTCATTCATCATTGATGCCAACGAACAGCAAAAGATCTTTCTTCATTATTCTAACTGATAGATGTACAAAAGTAATAAATTTATATTGCTCAATATAATCACATTGACTGTGATTTTTACTCGAGCTAATCACCGCGTAGAGAACAAGATCAAACACACATTTCGTTGAAGGTTCTATTGTACAAGTCGGCATTTTGGTTGGCATAGGACACGAGAGAGAGCAAGTAAAGGGCAATGTTTCGTGGTTAAAAGACAAAACGAGACCGGGAATTGAGCGAGTAAACGTTTGAATTTGTCCAAATCATTCGCAAGGAAAATCGCAAAATCTCAACGAAATTCTAACAAAAAGAAATGATTCGACTAAAACAACATTTTGTTTAAATGACATTCCAATACGATCATAAACAATTGAATAGCGAAAATGCAACAAAATGACAATAAAATTTAACCGGGAATAGGAATCAACGAATTTATTCTCTAATTTTCATTCTTAGAGGTCGTGGAACCACTGGAACCTGTGGATGCAATCGACTCGGTTTCGGCTTGTTCATCGGCCGTCACACTGCCAGCGTCTGAATTCCTGGCCGAAACAGCCGTAGAAGCGGGCGTACAAGATCGCACCATTTCTGTACCGCGAACTGTGGCCACGATTGCTTCTCCGCCAGTAGGAGACGATGTCGAAACGTTCTCTATGACCACATTTTGCGACGAGTTCTGGGAGCTGACAGTCGGTGTAGACTCAGCTCGTACATTTCTACTGGAAAGATCAGTTCGTTCATCGGATTCCGCATTTTGATCCAAATGAACGTTGTTTCTGAAGTTATTGCTTTAATTTTAACACACTTGTTATTCCCTACCTTAATGGTGGCAATTTTATGGCATCGTCATACGATGGAGGAAGTGGCGGCAAAACATCTCGTCCTCTACGACCTCGATGCTGAAAATAAGGCGGAGGACCGTGATCGTGAGCGTTTACTGGTCTGAACGAATACAAACGAGGATCATCTGGAGACAGCAAGTCGCTTCGACGTGCCGAAGTTAAACAATTTCCTGGACCGCTGGCGTTTACGACCGAAGCAGGAACTGGGAAGTTACAAGCTCCCAGTAGATCTGGTCGTCTATTGAGATATCTTGTTTGCATGCGATGTTTTAAAAGCAAGTAAACGGACAACACCTAAAACAATAGTGATCTCTATATCATGAGTCAAACACAAACCAAAACACAAATTAGAATCAAACTAAAGATGCTGCCCGAAACATCGCGTGTGAACATTTCACTTCCCTAAAAACAGTTTTATCGTATTTTTCACTATGAACCAACCTGATCACCAAATCGTTGAAATCGAGATCCACTTCCCGTATGGTTTGTATTAATTTCACAGTGAAAACCCAGAAACTGTGGTGGACAAATGCAACGGCCATTATCTTCACGCCCACCATTCAAACACAACATATCTCGGCATTCTTCTCCTTGATAGAATGGTATACAAGAACAATAACTTCGACCGCTGTGTCCAGTCAGTGGCATTCTTTCCTCAATGCGTCCAGTGAACGTCTTCTGACTGTTATCCTGCAACAACGTTTGTAATCGAACGATTCTCTCCATTTTTCGTTGATTTATTTCATGTCTTCGACTCTCTAGTGTCTGTTCGACAAAGAAAACAACGTTTCCATTACGCCCGGATAATTCGCTCTCGTTTCGTGTGAGAAATTTTGAGGGCAGTTTTTATCGGCAGCGCTTTTGAGTTGCGCTTTCAAGTTCCACAATTCTGGAAATTCCGTAAACTCCTGCTTGTTGCGTATCAAATTTCAAATGAAGAATTCTCGACTGAAGATTGTTAGGTCATCCCCAAAGAGCATGGCATGGGGCGCCATTGGTTATCATTTGGACCAGTAGGGTAAGTTTTAAACGTATTATTACACCAAAAATTTCTCATTTTTTAGAAATAACGTAATCCACAACACGAACATTGTCATGTGTACACTATTCAACGATTTGCGCAACGATGATAATCTTGAAGCGTCGCATAGGTGCTTAAACAAGAAGTGTGTTAACCCATATCATCAAACTTGGGAATCAAAACGCGAAAACAAGTCACGCGAATATTGTGATCATGAATGTGCATCTGGTTGCGTACATTCTCCAATTTGGTCGAAAAATTTCTTCTTTCCATTACAACGAACGGAATGCTTTGCTTTCCACCGGGATACGATGTGTCATCAGAATTCTGGGTGCGCCATCTGAAATCACCTGCCGACCGTATCAACGAAACGTCGATTAACGAGTGTTGGCAATGGAACGGCTTTGTTGATGATAATGATTATCCTAACACGGGTTTCCGGTTAGTCTAATACTCTATCGCTTTTTAATTCTCATTTTAGTAATTCATCAAGGACGGATAGGCTCTACAGATTTATGGCTGTCACCAATCCACTTTCTCGCCCATTCAGTTATGCGGACACTTCCCAAGACCGTTTCGACGCCTCGCATTTGTGCGGAGTTTCCGGATGCGTGAATCCCAAGTACCTCATCCTAGAATCTCAGTCTCTCAACGAGTCACGAAAACATTGTAAATATGGGCTTCCACACTTGTGTCCTTACATCATTTCTTGTCGTTACACAAGTCACTCCGTTTAACCAAAAATTGTTTTTATTTCAAATCACTCGTATTCTTTTTTCGCTTTAAACACGACATTTCTTTCCCGTTTTAAATCTCAAGGAGTAATCTCACAAACGTATGTTTATAATACGTTCTTCTCGCTTCTCATAAGTTGTCTTCAAATATTTTTTTTGTTTCCGCTTAATTCGCAGTTTTGTCACTCTCGTCATATAAATTCGAGTTTTTGCAATAAACTTACTTGAAGATAATCAATTTTTTAGGATAAAATTGTCAATACTTACAATCAGATTGCCTTGATCGCAATATTTTTCGCAAAGATTTCCAAAGAATGGTACCGGACAAACACATTGATGTGGTGCAGTTGATGCTCGTACTCCGTGATTTTTGCAGTCGGGTAGACGACGACAATTGAGATCCAAACTGTGAGTCGTCGATGTTTCTGAGCATTTGCATCGCAACGGGACTTCAGCATCCAAGTCGTTATCAGTGTCGGACAGAACACGTAAACGGCGAGCCAAATAACGAACTTCGAAGTCCCGACAATTCATAGTCACATCGTCAACCGTTCGTTCTTCTATCGTATAATCACTAAACGAAAAATTGAAAAAGCCGTAACAAATTAAAACGATTACTAAAAACGTTAACAAGAAGTTGAATCTTGTTGTTTATAAAGAATTCAACTCACCTTGGAATTAACGTAAAATTTCGAACTAGGTTCTCCGGCACTGTTGGTATTCCAAGATTACAGCACGTTATTTGATTCATTTCCGGCTGCCATGTTGTTCTTTTGTCTGCAGCGGACTCGTCTTTTTCTGTAGAACCCGATCCTGAATTATCGAAGTCAAAACTCGTGTTCCACTCAAAGACTCACCACGTTGCACTGCATCAGGAACACCGACGGCAAAACCAATGAAAAGGAATAAGGAGACAGAGGAGCTTCTTAGCATGGATTTGTGATTCGACAGTGAAATCGGAGTTCTCATCACTTCGATGTCATAAACCCGTTGTTATTTCGTTCTATTTGGATCGATTCCAGTGTTCAAAAGCCAAGGCCAATCAGAGAACACAAACCGACGACTTTCTGAACAAAAACTTTTGGCGGTGCCCAATGAAACTGAACACCTGAAAAAAGAATTTCAATTTGTTTACAATTTGATCACGATAGTAACTCAACCGTTGGAAATTAATTATCACGATGCAAAAAGAACGATCACGTGTGAACGCCGTCGAATCGATGCGTGCGAGCATTTTTGCGTGTGATCGAAAGGTACAATTCTATTTCTACAAAAACCACGTTAAGAAACAAAAGAAGAACGACGTTTTGCCATTCATTTCGCAATTTCTGAAGCCGATCAGAGGTCTTTTCATTGAATCGAAATGTTAACCACAAGCTTCAAACTAAGGTTCCAAAAACGCGACTTCTAACGAACCCGATGATTGTTGGAAATATAACAGAAACATACGATTTCGAAGATAAGAAGACTAGTAGATGAATAAAAAGCTAATTCGAGTGCTGCGTAATTGTTTTGTTGAGTTTACGTAATTCGACGTGAAATTGGAACGCGAAGATTCGACAAGAAATAGGAGGGAAATTACACCAATTTGTTGGCGCCAAGTAACTTCGGTGGTGATTCTAATTGAGCGTAGGAAATGAAGTGCGGCAACTGTTTCGACTTCTGTAAATCCGACAACAATTCTGCACATCTCGTAGCGTCATCGGCCACGAGTGAACAAACAAACGAGTTTTGGATTGTTTCCCATTCAAAACACCAACTGGCTATTGAGAGACTACAGAACAAATAGTTTTAGCCAGTAAAACGGTATCATAACAATATGCAGATGTTAAAGTTCAAAACTTCGACATTTGAATGAAGGAGAGAGCTTGTGAAGTTTTCGATTTTTTGTGAGTAAACGAAAGAAATCACAGAGCGAAGTGAAAGGATGGTGCTCACGACTCTCTGCGCCTCCTCAAGGTCGATCTTCTTCAAAAAACAAGTGCGCGGTTGGGGCTGAAGAGAAAACAATTGGAATATCAAAATTTTAACCGTAGAGTAACAAACTGCAGAAGAATCGCGAAAAGTCAAAGCAAATTTTGAATTGTTCATGAATTTACCTCGAAAAGTGTGTACACTCGCGAAGTGGTTACAGGAACGATAATGAAAAGAAAACAATGTTTTCAAGGAAAATTAAGTGGTTAGAAAAGTTCACGTGATAAAATCGAGATCGTTGCGAACCTTTCATCGTCAAATTTGCAGTTGAAATGCAATGCATTGAAGCCGACTAGAAAACGCGATGGCTGAGCTAAATTGTAAACAAGATCGTTCGAGTTCACGTGGCGGTCATTCAAAACCGCGATTCTGCTCTGAATGAAACGTGATGACCGCAGCGGAACACGCAAACTCGAACAATAGACGATCGGTCTCGTGGTATTGTACAAGAGGAAGAATAATGAGAGAATGCGGTTCATGGTGCATGATCAGTTGCTGAATGATTGTGATCGAACAAACGACTTTGTCTTAGAGAAATCATAAGGACACTTAAGCAGAATCTATTCTAACACCAATAGAACTTGGACTGCCCACGTCCTTCTAATAATCGTCGTAGCAAAACATAACTGAAACTGCGATTTCACTTCCAAAACTCGATGTGCTTCAAATGAAAATCTTTCGGCTCATGTTCCAGTCTCTCAATTAACATCAAACGTTACGTAACACACGCAGTAAACGGAAAAAGCGAAAGTAAAAAGTCCGTCACACATCAATGGTTTCCGTTTTTTCGCGTTACAAAGTCGAGTGTCCACTTCAAAAATAAGCGAGAAATGCAGAAACCGGCCTGATCATCTCCAACATATAAAACGGATGTGAAAATGACGAACAAATCTGTTGTCGTACAATTGCGCGCATTTAATTTCAAGTGGAATGATCGTAGAGTACCGAAGTTAACAGTCAGCCATCTGGAGGTCTCCAGTTATCAAAGTAATGAGCTCAACGGATGTTGTTGTTGCGCAACTTTACACGAAAAACATTAAGAAGAATAATGAGAACAAAAAATTGTCATCAAACGCGACATATCGCCGTAGAGAAGAGTGAGCAACAGAAACCGGTCGACAGCGACTCGCAGCATATCGGTCAACTTGCCCTTCAGATGTCGTTGTTTGTTACGTGATGTGGGATTTTTTGCTTGAAGGTAAAACGATGGAGGTGCACTTTTCACCTCAAACTCGCCCACGTTGCCTAAGGGCGTAAATCTAAACACTTTCACTGATTGAATCAATTCGCTCAATGAGCTCAAAAATGTCAGCTTGAGTGACCATCACTTGCCGCTTCGTTGAGTGTAGACAAAATTTTAGCAGAGACGTTAAATTTCACGCATCTGTTGAATACAAAAACCAGTAGGTCGTTCATTCCCACGTGAGTCTGCGGGATATCATGCGAAGCAAAGATAGATAGAAGCAAAGTGTAATGGAAATAAACCGCCAACAAAGAGCTGCTTACAATACGAGGCCAACATGCAATCAATAAATTCAAATAAGTTCGTTAAATGTCAAAACCAGCGCGCTCGCATGTCATGTTTGAGGCTTTGGCTATTGGCGTCTATTCAAATCCTTTGCTTTAAGCCATGATCTTTATCGGATAGATGACGAACGCGCAGATGGTCATCGAATTGCGCAGTCACGTTTAGTATCAAGAAGATCGAGGGCCGGGGAAACGAAGTGGTGCTCGCAAATGACCATTTCTTCCAAACTGTCGGTATCTGATAAAGTCGAACAATTAATCAAAACTGAGGCTTTCAATGTCCAAGCGGCCGACAACTTTGCTTAGAAGCCAGAAAAACAATAAATTGAAGTTGAATAAAAATTCGGATGCGGTCAGAATTATGCCCTCAAAACTTGCGGCTGCTCTTTTTGTGCTCATTACATGTCGTATGACATGCCGCTCAAGGCCAACGAACAATGAAGGCAGAATCCGGTTTGGAGAATTAGGTCAAGCACCGCAATTGTTGACCGTGGCACAAATCTGAACAGTTGACTAATCGAATGGACTTCAAACCACATAATTCCTCTCGGTGTCAATACCTGGAGTCCTAACGAATCGGACGATATTCATGTTATGCAGCGCAAAAAACGACCAAAACGTGTTGCTACACGTCTGAACCGGAAGTTAAAAAACGCAGCCATCGAAAAGAAAAAGGCAATACGCGCAGGAAAACACGCTTCTTATGTACGTTAACGACCTTTCCACTTATAGTCGCGCATTTGACTCTCAACATAAACCCGAAGGCCAATGAAAGAAACGGAAATCAAAAATTGAACGTAACAAGAGTTCACAGTCAACTGTGAAGCCGGTTAATAAGGTTGGAAATGTTCGCTGAAGAATAAGTATAACAGACAAAAAATGATAAAGGAACGCTAAGGCAACGGAACGGCAATTTGATCGTTTACGTTGCCATTTCGAATAACAGCTGACTTTAAGTGAGCTCAATCTTCACGGCCATTTGACTGATATCGGCAAAGTAGAAAACGCACGAGAGTCGTTTTTGTTATTTGGTTCTCAAGTTAAAGCGAACAGAAGGCAAAAGGAAACGGGAAATTGGTTCCGCAAAAAACGGAACGTCGTTGAACTAATGGCCCGTGACGATTACCCATTCGTTTAATCGTTTCGTACCTACACGAGTGCACATAGGAAACGTGAAAACTGTGTTTTAATCGTTAAATGTATAAACAACGGGAACGAGTAAGTTGCACACGACGAGCTCAAGAGTTCAAATCTGCGCGACAGTTTGTAGTTCACGAATAGATCGGTTTTCTGTCGCTATGACCGACTGTTAAATAGACCTTTCACTTTGGAAGTTCACATATTTTGTGCCATCAAAAAGGAATCCGATTATACAGAAAGGTTCTGGGTTCTACGCAATTTCAGACGAGTTGCAACTTCTTGAGCGATCGTCTCTTGACCGTCTTCGACCATCGATCGCAAACAATCGTAAGTGATCAGAAGAATTGAAAGAACTTTGCGCGCAATAGTTTTGCGAATTGGTGAGGATTTCGGCGGAAAGCACAGATTCTGTGGCCATAACATTCTGCTAAAATGATGAAGCGAATCTAGAAGGACGTAAGGTTGAAGAGTTTCGAACATCGAACAACGAAACAAACTTTCAGAAAAGTTTATATTGAAACCGTGAAGGTAATCGGGATTCAAGTTCCACAGCCAAACAATTTCCCACTTTTGGCCGAAACTTCAATCAAAATCTTTACGTCCGGAAGTCGCGAAGAAATTTCGGCGGTTGAAAAGGCAAATTGAAAGTCTGTCGAACTTTTGAAAGCGGATGCAACAGCCACGCCAAGCATTCAGACCACTCGTTGGCCGGCAAAATGCGTGTGCCGTCGAAGAGAAGAGGGTAAAGAAAAGACCAAACTCCCGTGTTGTGTTCGAATTTTCTTCCTTTTGTGGCACTTTTTCGCATTTGACAACAAACTCTTCGAACATTTGCGGTCCATGTAGGTGTTCGATGCCATTTGGTCGGTTTGGCGACCGTGTTCGGAAATTTACGGAACGAAGTTTGAGAGACAAAAAATGTAAATTGTCCAGACGTCGTCTTTTCAACTCGTGAATGGCGCCAAAGAATCGACATTCAGTGGAATTAAACGAACGATTACCATTCGGAGGTCAAGTAAAGATGGTTTACGTAAAAGAAGTTTTTCTTGAGACTATCGAGTATTTCGAAGTTAGACGTCTAATTGATAGCACAGACTTTCTGGTCAATGTACCATCTAATTAGCAGCTAATAAGCGTCAAAATAACAGTATGCTTAAGGTTCGAGAAAAGAAAATGAAGCGAGGATTGTAATCAGTTGTTAAATGCCAACATTCTCGATGTCCTAATTTCCACACTCTGAATCGATTGCTGTAGACGCAGTGAATAAACAGAAAGATCGATTTTGTGAATGTGCTCATTTCCGTTCATGTTTAGATGGCAAACATCCTAAATCAAGACATTGGTTGTTTCCGAAAGTGCTTTTCGCAAACACTCTCCACCATCATTGACGTTCCACTGTTGAGTAATGGAAACGGGCCAATTGATTGACTATTATTGCGTGGAATGAGTTCTCTGGGGAATAGTTGTGAATTCAAACAAAGAAAATTACAAGTAAACAGTCGGTGCCGACGATCTAAAATGCATGACAGACGACTGGACAAGCGGATTGATTTGACTCATGGAAAAATTGAATATGATTTCGATTCTAGAAACGAACATTCTCTCTTTCTCATTACCGCGATTTCAAGTTACCGATTGACCTGAAAGCACAGCCCTCGAGAGAAAAAATGAGCTCTTCGGAAATGAGAAATTGTAAAAGAGAAACCACTGGATACCGAACTATCGAAAGCGCGTGACCGTCAGTTTCACAGAACCAGTTGAACTGAACGACAAAAACTTTTTAATCGGCGACATTCTTTGAACCTCCAAATTAATGTTTTTGACGTTTTTGGACAGTTGTTTCCTTTGGAGCAATTAGTTGAGATGTGATGGAAGACGTCCGTCGGAAACCAATTTCGGTTCAAAAACGCGCACTAATCATTTCGACTGTTATTCAATAAAACTTTACGTCCGAATGAAAATTTGCTCGTGGCTGATTTCTCTTCTTTCGCTTCATCTCGTTGTTAGCGAGGTTAAGGCTCAGGTTGAAATCGATTCCCAGCGATGTAACAGTCGACCTTTAGCCGAGATCATGAAGGTTTGTCGCTTCTTCAATTCTGAACATTTTGTCAATTTACAGTCATCCATGAGTTCCGAGCTTTTGAAGTCTGTCAATGTGATTGAACAAAAAGCAAAAAACAAAATTGGCGGTTACTTTGGATGCGTTTGTTCGATGAACGAGATCGCCGCAGCAGTCACACCTGTGGACATTTTCTGTCAAGCGTATTTGGGCGATGTCGTGTGTTTTGCTTATAAACTTGGCTGATCATCGATTACACACGATTCTACTCGTTTATGTGTCCATCTGCAGTCTTCTTTCGTTCGAACAAACATTCTGTTCGTGGTGTACAGAGCTAAACCAAACATTGTTTCTTCTTCCAACAACGATACTAAGTCATCAGTTATTACAACTGGATTGCGCTGCTATTCTTTATATTCGATGTCAATAAACCAAAACATTAGATGAAGATTTAGATCGAGATTATTTGGATTAGTTGTCAATGTCAGGAAATAGAATTCCTGTTTAAAACGTGAATTTAAACGTCAAATGAATCAATTTATAGATGAAAGTGATAATCCATCTTCTAACAAAGATCTTTTACGGAGATTTGAAACCAAACAAACGCGAACAACAAATTTATCTCACTTTAATTGAAATGTCAACACAAGGTCAGTGGTGTAAAGTTTTGCTTTTCGTCCTTTTGGTACCTACAACTACGTCCTTATTTTTTGGCACAGGAGGAAGTTCTCAATGCGGTTGTCCTGCTTCAATGCCGGTTTGTCTGAATCCTTGTGCGTCGTCTGTATCGTGCAGTGGCAGTTCCTGTAGTGGTAATTACAATTCTTTTGGATATTCGAACACTAACAATTATGGAAGCTCCTACTCGCCCGTTTTACGTCCCCCACCCTCATTTTCTTCTTTCTATGTACCAACGGCTGCTCAACTACCATCTTCGTATCCTCAGGTTTCGCCTCAACAACCATTATCTTATCAACAAGCACCACAAGCTCTCGTTCCACCGTCAATCTATACATCGGCGGATTACATCGGCACTCAACAACCTTCTGCATCAACTCCAATCGCAAACAATCTTCCAAGTTATAACGAAAATGCACTACCGGATAATGCGGGACCGCCATCAAACGTTGAGATTGTAACTCCTGCACCTTACGTTAATGTTGATTTGCAAACAAATCCAACATATGGAGAACAATACACACAAGCACCCGTTCAAGCTCAATCTTACACTCCCGAACCTTATACTTCACAGTCTGAGACTTATACCGCTCAAACTGAATCCTTTACACCTCAACCCGAAGCCTATACATCTCAATCGCAAACTTATGCGCCAGAGGTTCCTCAGTTTGAAACATCACAATACACACCAACTGAAATAACCACTCAATCTATTCCGTACACTCCAGATGATTCGCCCGATTATTTACAACCAACCGGCTTAGACAATTCAAGTTTGTTGTTTCTATTCAATTGAATGTAAAGCTGCTTTCAGATACCTTCTCATACGATCAATTGAGTCCGGCGAAAACATCCAAAGCAAAAACACGAGGAACCAAAATTCGTACGTTGGATCCAGGTCGATGCAATAACGAACAACTGAAAAGTTTAATGGAAAAAGTGAGAACGATTTGTTTCTTCTAATAAGTTCATTTTACAGCAAATGACCGAATCACCGTCGATTGCCAAAAGAAAAATTCAACAGGCAGCTAATCGTCAATTCAACGCGACATTCGATGTAATTTGTTCGAGAAATAACTTCAGCTATTCGGTTAACAGTCAAATCTGGTGCGAGATTCACACTCAAGAACTAGTGTGCTTTTCGTTTCTACACAAGTTTACTTAGATTTTCTGGTTTGTCTAGAGTAATAAACTGTATCTATAAGTTTGCATCCTGTGCTTCTAACAACCACGATAACGCTTTTTAATAATGTTGTTTTTGCTGAACAGGGAAATTCGACGTCGCATCTTAATTTTACTACGTGGGTGGTCCGGAGTGTTGATTCCATGGACTCTTGGAATACCTGAGACAGCAGTCTTCCAGCAGTGTTTTTGCGACTGTGAAAATTGATAAGAAAACAAAATGCATCCTTCGCATGTTCAGAACTTGAAAACCTTTTCTATTCGATTAAATGTTAAAGTGCAAAATGAACCGCCGGATTCTGTTCATCACCGCAGTTCATGCCATTTTCTCATCAGCTACCGAAGTGCAGAACAACATTCTTTCGGTGTTTAGTATACCAATAAAACAGGTTCGTGAGATTTGAGGGCTCAAAAAGGTTCTTCCAGATGTTCAATGAGTCAATTTATCAGAACTACAAAATTACGTTGACATCAAATGAGTGAGTTGAACATACGAAGTTAATAATCTTTTGAACTTAATTGTCAATTTGTATGTTGGACTTGATTCATTCATTTGTTGCGGTTCTAAATTACGTCGGAATGTTGGTCGGTGGCTACATAGTAGGGAAGCAAATGGATCGGGGACGGAAAAGGATGAGTATCTACTTGAGGTATTCAATTAGAAGAAGTCTAATGATAAGTTTGGCTTCAGAAATACTGTGGGAATAATTGCGGGAGTTTGCACGATTTCTTCTTCGTTTTTCACTTCTGTTGAGTTGTTCGCTTTAAGTCACTTTCTAAGCGGCATTAACACGGCACTGTACGATTAACTTTTGTTGCCCGTTAGAATACGGTTAGAGTTTAGGAAAATTGTTTTGATTGTCTACGTATCGGAGTTTTCTCCTGCAAATCTTCGCGGTAAGTCGAAGCGAATGACGTTGTTGGGGATCTTGTTAGAAGAAAGCATCTTTTTCGAAAGTTTTTGTTTTGCAAGCAACGAATTTAAACACGCAATTGTTACAGGGACCACAGCTCTTTTGTTGAGTACCGGCAACTTCGTTATTCAATTCCTCTTGCAACCGTTGATTCATCCGATAGTGTTCGGAAATCGCGATTATTTTTGGATGCTATCGGCAATTGCACTCGTATTCTGTGCTTTGCATTTGATTATTGCGACATTCTTTCCGGAATCTCCTAAGCATCTGTTTTTGAATAATCACGACAAACAATCGGCTTTCAACTCTCTTGTTTATTATCAGGGCAAAGACGTGAACTTCGGTGAGCTCTACGTAAATGTAGTAAACGGTCATTGATTTTAGCGAGGATATTCGGCGAGTATGCAAAAGAACGAGAACTTCACAATTGCGCACGTCTTTCGTTGAGATCAATTTGGAAGGATGCGACCAAGAGGTTGGAGGGAGGATAAACGGGTCATGATTTGTCTGTTAAGAAGAACATTCATTATAGTTATCATTTCTGGAATGATTCCGGCCGTAAGCAACATCTCATTTTATTTGAACTGGAAACTTTAGGTATCTGCAATACAATTGAAAGCTCAATATATCCAACAGCTTTTGGTGGATATTGGCTTTGATCCAAACAAAGTAGCATCTTCAACTAATCGGTTATCTCTGTTATCTTTTAGGCATCGTTTGGAATAAACGGAATAGTCATTTTCACTACTCCGTTCAGTTTCGTTTCACCATATTTGATTGAACGCGTAGGCCGTCGACCACTTTTCCTTGTTATGTCGATGTTTTGTTGTATAGAATGGCTGGGACTGACCTTTGCTTCGAGTACACATTATGGAGCTCTCATTGGTTTGCTTGCAATGGGATCGGGACATGTTGCATATAAACTTGGTGTCGGCAGTTTACCGATGATTCTGATGAACGAATTGAGTTCTTTTGCAGCAAAAGCTGTAACGGCGGAAGTAGGTTGACAAATTTAAAATGAAATGATGTTGTTTATTAGGTACTTCAAATCGTCCCTGTACTCTTGAGTATAATAGTCGTTTTGAGCTATTCGTTGGTACATACGATTGGATACGCTTATTATTTGTCTTTATTTTTGATAAGTCTGTCACTATTCTTCGCAATGTGCGTCTTGTTGCCGGAGACTAAGGGAACTTCAGTTCAATTGGTGGTCAAAAATTTTTCGGCCCTAGCTCCGCCGTTATTGCCGATTCAGACACTTTACGAAAACGACTCAACATTGCAACGAAAGAGAGGTGTTAGTTATTACGGAAGTCTAAGTGGTGTAGACTAATCTTCATAATAGAAAGTGATAATAAAATTATTCTAACAACACAATCACATTATTTTCTTGCTGAATACCAAAGGACTTGAATTGGACTTTATGAGCATACTGTCAACAGTTTAGTTTGACGCAAACAGTTATTTTTGTCGCAGCATTTACGTTAAATTGTTGTGCTTTCCTATTACTGACTTTTGTAGCCAACAATTATTGGAAAAGAGTACGAACGTCACAAGTCAAATTCGTTTTAAATGCATCGCTGTAATGGCAACATCATGTTGTTTAATATAGATGGCAATCGAGTTGGAAAAACCATCTCATCTACATCATATTCATATTAAGTTCCGTGTACAGTCGATTGTTCAATGTCCCGAAAGACTCCAAACTCGAGAGTTTTTAACATCCGACTTGAAAACTGTTAATGAGTGGACGCGATTCTGAGAACTGAGTTTTAATTCAAAAGACTAATTAACATTGCAGCTAACATCTTATTCGAGGACATATTCCCGATATGTTGCTTACAACAAATTTCATTCGCCAGATGTTTGCGTTGAGTTCTTTCTACTTTAAAATAGTTTTCATCACATCGTAATACTCAATAGTTTACTGTAAAGAAGATAGTCAACAGAACGTCAAGTTTTCATTCGATTTTGTCACCCAGAGACCAAACATTTGTTAATCTTGTTCCGCAAGTTTTCGAAATTAGAACAAGCGAGGGATCTTTCGGATCGGTTAGAGCACGTGCAGATTCCCGGTTTTCATTTGATGTTGAATGTTAGGCGGATTAAGTCTACAGGCTTCTTGTTAGGTTGCGAAGAGTTGACGTGAGAATGAAGGATAAAGAAGTACGGTAACAATGACGATGAACAATCGAGAACGAGTGGTAGATGTTCAATCTTCGAGATTTCCAATTGACGTCCAACTTGACACAAAAATAAACGGATCAACAGTTCGAGATAAACTTGTGCGAAAACGTTAAGAATGTTGACAACAGGATTAGAAGACCAAACAAGTCCAGAATGAGGATCCAGAACAACAACAAATACACAAGAGCTGCTTAGCGATTGGCCGAATTTGCGCAAGAAAAGCTGCAAAAGCCGCTTCGAACTTGCACGTCCCAAATCGGATTCGAACCGCAAATTCTGCTCGTTGGTACCTTGGAGAGTTTCAAGAAGTTTACGACTATGAAGACCCACGTCAATGGCTTGAAAGTAACTTAAAGATGGATTGTGACGATAGTAATTGATCTTGACATCTAACACTTGAGAAAACATTGGGTTCGAGGTTTTGATGTTGCAATATTGGTAGTTCAAAAGTGTTTTTAGAGCATTAATAAGAGTCTTCGTATCTTCTTAACCAGTTGTTTATTTTAGCAAAAAACAATAAACGTGGTCTTTTGTCGTTGATGTCATTGTATTTTTACTAATTACCGTTATCTGACTAATTTTCCACGCAAACGGGATTCATCGTCACAGTGAAGCCAGTAATATAAACCCGATTGATACAAATCATCCAAAAGACCGTCTCACAACGCGAAGTCTTACTTTTTGAAAGAGCAAAGGAATCCGCTCATTGGCACCAAAGGGCAGGTCTTTAGCTTACGGGTTGCTGGTCGATTATTGATGACGGCTTGAAATTGAGGGTGGAGAGTTGGGCGGTGCAATTGAAAGCTGTTGTTTGAGCGTATAAAAGAAACGGCGCAACTCAACTTCTATCATTGCATTCACCTTCCTGCTCTACTGCTTCATCCAAATCTTATCACATAATTATTTTGACGATGCCGGAAACGTTGTACGAAGACGAGTTTGTCAAATTGAATGAAGACGTTCTTGTTTTGAAGCGCTATCATGTATTCCCTATATTGAAGCAGAAATACGTCCTTACGAAAAACATTAGGGTTGTTTGGTTTGAAGGTGAGTAACAAACTTTGTTGTCTTCTTTACAAGCATTCGTCGTTTAATCCAAAGTTGATTTTAAGTTCTGTAAAATGTTGTTTCACAATTCGAACGTTTCCTTATTGTCACCTTTCAGATCAAAATTGTGGAAAGTTTCCCATACGCAGAGCCTGGGGCAAAGCACGAGACCACGAATTGTACTGGGCATTGGATTATCGTCGGTATGTTTAATCAAATTAATCAGATACTCCCACATCTCAATCTAAAAGACATCTTTGCACTATGTTTTTGAAAGAGCACAAATCCATTTAAATTTCAATATTTGAGAGTGGAAAAGCCTTAAACCACTAGCTTTAATATTCTCGTTTAATCGTCTTTTATTTTTTAGATGTTTACCTGGAGACAAAGCTGGCAAGTCGGACGTTATTATTGACGCGGAAGATGGCCTCAAGAAAGGTTTTACCGTCACAGATGTCCAATCATTTCTTGCTTCACTGCGTTGCATTTGTCCAATGTCGTTGATTGTTGTGGACAACTTGAATTTGAGCTGAGAAAGATGTTTTAGTGGACACATTTCCAATCCAAATGTAAAATTGTTGCCATAGTCTTTCACCCTTTGAGCTCTTCCCAACCTTATACTGTGCTAGCTATGTAATTATCATTCTATTTGATTGCATCTTCAAAAATAAACTCATAATTGCAATCACAAGGTGTACGATAAATCAGAAGATTAGTTCTTAAGATATTAAAAGCTAAAAATTAATTTAAGTGCTGAACGTAGTTAGTCGAAGCTTAAATCAACTGAGAACTTGAATTGCTTAATCTTCTTGTCCAATCCATCAACGATCTTGGCCATCGAGAAATTCTCTTAAATGTCAACGTGATTAGCTTTAATGTCCGGATATTGTTGAGATTATAATCAAGGGTTGTAATGTGCAGTTTAGTCGATTTCCAAAGAATGATGTTCGATCTCAACAACAATTTCTTTTCGGAAAACTATTGGGTTTCACAAACAAAATGTTATTTGCAAATGGGGATTAAAAACCAGTTATTGCATGAGCTATTATCCGTTCCAAACACCAACATCGTATCATTGGACATCATCCCCTTTAAACAGATGGTCCCGTTTAATTGTTGGGCTCATAGACGAACATAAATTGGCTCTTTCAGTCATCTGAACATCTTTTTGCGTCTTTTAAAAAGCTGTTTACTATACAAGCTTACGACAATACCACTCGTGACCATTGGATGTCGAAACCAAAGAGTATCGATGACATAGAATGGATGAAAATATCGCGGATTTGCTACAAAACGAAAAGATTGTACGCTTTCAATATAGAAAACAGAAACACTATTTGACGTTGATCTTCGTGTACCATGACTTAGAAATGATAAAACATTTGCAAAAATGAGGATTCGCATGCGGAGGTTGTAAGATGCACATTGTAAATTTAAACTTGAAACTTCAACTGCATTATATTTAGTTGCGTTTTTTGCTTAACAACACACATACAATGACAGTAAACAAAACGTTTGGTTCAACGAAATCAGGCGTTAAGGCCCCAAAGGTGAGGAAAAATGTGCGTCACAGAAATTCACCACTCGAATCGCTCACGACGATCATAAGTGCGATCTTCTTTTTTCACCGTTCGGAGAAACACTTCACACGAATTTGATGAAACGTGCATCTTATCGTCAGTTTTGATTGGCATAAACGAAAACAATATCGTGGAATAAAGAAACATTTTCAACCTCCTTTGAGTTGGAAACAGTTGAACTTATCGATCTGCGATTTCTTAGCACCAGGTTCAAGTGTCCTCTCAGATTTCATTTTCTTGCAGAACCTATACCTGATAGACTAGTTCGTTTGAAACAAAGGTGTTTAGTCACTTCCAAGTGATATTGTTCTTCTCATTTACGTTTTGTTCAAACCCCGATCTTCTAAAGTTCAATGTTTAACTAAACTCGATTCACAGTCGAGATTTCTTTTGAACTTCCCTGAAATCTGAACGCGTCATCGTTCTTTGATGATTCAAGGCTAAAACAAACAATTGAACTTTGCGGATTAGAACGAAAAAATGAAATCATTTTTCGTGCTCATTATTTTAAACGATATAGAAGTCGAATTGATATACGCTCATTCACTTAACACCACGTTGTGTTTAGCTTCAAAATCTTCGGAAAACATTACAAACTGAAGATGGACGTTATGCAACCCGTTCGCCCAAAGAACTTTCGTGGGCTTCGTAATGATCTGCTGCTCTTGCCCGGTCTAAACAGGTTTGTCTCGAACTCTTGATGACTTAACAAAACATTCTTTGCAGATCACATTCCGACTTCCAAGTCTCGCAAAGATCTGCGTTCGATCGTTTCCGTAGTAAAAGTCCCGTGCAGAAACAAAGCGTTGAAGTGGACGACGACTATCAGTCAACGGAGAGCTCTCCTGAGGCGGAAAGTGAGTTGCGATTTGAGAGCGAGGTCAATCGGAAGTGTGGACGCTATTCAGCACACTCGTTGTATTCGATTGATAAGCATTGATTGGAGAGTATTTTCTGAACGTTGTAGTTATAGAACCCGCTCGAATGACTTCGCTTCGTGAACTGCGTATTAAGATTCCGAATACATCCGATGTTTATTTGTCGAGTCAACCGAATTCCGGTTCGTTAACTCCAAGTCCAAAGCCCGACATGCCGTTCGAGGTAAATACCAAATAACAAACCAGTTGATTTAATTGTTTTTAGTTTCTACTGCCCAGTTTGACACAATCTTTAGGCCCAAAACAAATGTCTTTTAATGATTTTCAAGGGTAAAAACAAACTGATTGTCCACATCAATTGAAATTTCAGTCCAATTTCTCTGGAATCCCACGAACAAAACGAACCTAAGCCTCAACGTTCGACCTTTTCCGAAATCTTGAATCTATTCGAAGTGAGTTGGCACCTTGTTTCCACCCGCATATTTTGAAGCACAACACAAACATTGGACTAATTCTCATGAACACTCTTTATTTCCAAAACACTCAATTTTTCGAAAAAACTTGTGGATCAGTCGCGTGAAGCACGTTGACAATTGGGCGCAGTTAAGTTGAAGGACCAACAAAACGATCGTTTGGCTTCACGTCCGGCCGAACGATCGGTCTCAAATTCATGATTCTTGTCTCAAACCAGTTACTCGCTTCAGGTGTCTTTCACGCGCTCATTTTCATGTTGCAATTTGATTCTCTTATTTTTATTATACTTCTTTAATGTCCACTTACAGTCGGCCGCACAAGCTCGAGCCCAGAAACGTGAAATACAATCCAATCGTTCACAGCTTTCGCGTTTTGCTTCCAATTGCTCTCAATCCTCTACAATCAGTCCTGAAGAACAGAACGACGGAAACAAAGTGAAATCAAGAGATTCACTTTTACATTCAAGAATCGTTTTAGAGTCGTCAAAATAAAATGCCTAGAACAACACGTACTGTAACCGAAACGTTCTCATCGGAAGATGACGATCGTGGGATCGTTAAAGACATTGCATTTCAACAACCTCAAGTAAACTGTCTACCTTGGGATCCTAAATAACTTTGGTTTCAGCGTCGTTTACAACCGCGCAACTTTGCGATGTTGAAAAGCAATGGCTCAACACTATCACTCAACGTCAATGAATTTCCACGTCATCGAAGTCTTGGTGAATTGATGACCAGCTCATTGCTGCATAGCCCTCAATCTGATCGTACATTACGATCTCCGACCGGTTCTGTTCGTTCACGTGCATCCGACAGTTTGTTTCATCAGGTAAATTCGAATAAAACACTTGATATCAATTGATATACAGATGGCAGTCTCTCATTCGTCAACATTGGCATTCGTATCTGAAAGTTTTCCGCAGTTGCTTCGTGACTATGGATCTCCAATCAGTGGAAACGAAGTTTTTCAAAAGTGGGTTTCTTTGATACCAACTAATCCTATGATTATTAGCATCTCATTGGCGAATATCGTATTCAAATCAACTGCACCAACTTTAGTCAAAGACAAGATTATGTTATTTGATGCGGCTTTCATTTCTCCAAACTACGTTGAACATCCAATTACCGTAATAGTGAGTCTTTGTAATTTCAACCAACATTTTCGATATGTTTAGATATCGCCAGCTGGCCAATACGCTCCATTGCTTGGCAGACACGCAGAGCGCAAATACGGACCATTGATTTTGACAGAATTCGAAGAGCTGGAAACTGAACTGCGTCATTTTCTTCACGAAGCCGGACAAGAACAAAAACCTATGACTACGTTGCGTCTTCAAATCATGCCACCAATGAATGTTTGCTCAATTCCTTCACTTGCTGCTCACTATCTTCATAAGGTACAAATATACTGTTGAATTCGACTATAAGTCGTTTAGAATTTAAATCCGAATGAATGTGAACGACAAATATGTTTTATAATGATCCAACTACTTGGTGCCTTGAAATGTTTACAATCCGATGGAGTTGAAAATCTCTCAAACAACTTTAAAGAATTCATTCTCTCATACCCAAATCCGGACTCCAAAAATCTTCTTCAAACTATGAACGAGCTGCCTCGTTTGATGCTTCTTAGAGTCAGTTGTTCTTCCAGCTCGAGTGTTCAGTAATTAGATCGAATTACACTTTCTTTTGCTTTGCACAAACTCACGGTTTTAATTTGCAGGATACGATGCAAGAAGAGTACGTTGATGAACAACAACTGTCGCCGTCTCGTGATTCTCCATCTGATCAGCAAGTGGGAGTGTGTCGTGTTGCTCTTCGAGCTTTGTACACTTTACTGAACCGCAAAATGCAAAGTGCATTACCCGAGATACCCGAACGAACAAAATTCTCGACTGCATTGAGGTATGAAATTGCAAAACAGAATGATCAAAAATTTGTTTCCACAGGAAATGTGCTTCAATATTACATTTGGAACGATCGTCTTCTATGTCCGACGCTTATATGCTGTTGTCCTTGGCATTCTTTGCTTCTGGACATCAGTTTGAGACAGAATACGAAGCCAAGTTGTGGTTAGATGAACAACGAGCTCAACAGGTCAACCAAATTGTTCGAATGCTTATTCAGAGGTCTCCGGAAATTGTTAATTGCAAACTTCAGATGCGATTGTTCTTTTTGCTTCAGTCAACTCCTCGAACAATATTTAGAACGCACAATCTTTTGAAGAGAAACTAAGGTAAACTACACGGTTATTTTCGTTTGCTCAATTGTTGTACAAAAAGTCGAAATAAAGAACGATCTTTTATTAGTGACCGTTAAATCAGAAAGAACAAGATCCACCGGATATTTACATTGGGTACGCGAAGTCACTCGAGATTTCCATCAGTATTTGCAAATGTGTTTCCATCGAAAAATGCTTGACGTTGATCAGATTTCCTGTCGTCCGATTTTCCAACGATGGTGATCACTCCTTGGCCTTCAGCGTAAACTTTGCACGACTTCTTAAGTCCGTTGGAGTCCTAAACACAAACTGGATTCTTCGATCGCCAACTTACCCATGTTTCCCCATCTTCGTGAGCTTTGCCGCCTTCCAAACACGTTACTGGAGCTGCTCGCACGGTCAAACACAATAAGGCCACGGTGAGCAAAACAATCAAAGCGATTTTGTTCATTTTCTCAAGCAAGTCAAGGGGAGACTACAGACAAAAGTGTTTATGACGCTCAATTTATACGTGCGAACCCTCGAAGATCATTTGGTTCTGTCGAGCTTCGCACTATTTTTTCACTGGGTAGTTTAAAACGTTTGAGTTAAAATGCGACGTGTTTGGCAAGTAGTTTAAAACTGAACCGCGCAACACCGATCGCTATCGATCGTAAAGTCAATTAACGCGCGTAAACTCCACAACAGGTGCGAACATCTCGACGTTTTTTGCGCTTCTTCGAACTTTTTTCCGGAACTTTACGGTTTCGAAGGACGTAAATTTGTCAATGATCATAAAAAGATGTTGGGATGAAGGTCGCCAAGACGTTAAATCTTTCGGCCGCCTAAGTGTTAGTCCAAAGACGTTGTTTGTGACGAGCAAGTTAAATCTGAAGCACACAAACTTTTAAAGAATTTGTTTTTGAAAACTGCCAATCGATTTCATTACGGTAATTGTTGCTTGACGAAGATCAAGTTCGGTTGAAGCGAATTAAACCGCCGGAAAGTGAACTTCTCATTGTCGTAAACTTTCTCATTATTTGAGAATGAGATTTAACGCTCAACCCACGTTTTGGAGTCTACTACGCCGCTTCAAAGGCCACACTTCAGCCAACAAACCGAAGAATTAAGGTTTTACGGACGGTTGTTAATCCTGTTGTTATTGAATTCGTACCTGTTTGTATTTTGTGCTTCCCCAGCTATTTATAGACTTGAGACGCTCAACACACTGCCGATCGCTTTCCATCCTTGTGCTCAAACTCGAAATGAAAGTGTCTTGAGAATATTTGAATTCTGTTTGTCCCACCACACGGTCGTCTAATTGGCCGTTGACGAAAAGAAAATTGAAAGTTCCAAATTGAACTGAACGAACGTCAGTCGTTGGCGTCGAGATTCAGCGTTTTTTGGCAGTTCGCACTTTCGACGATTTGGTTCGTTAGGAAAAAGCGACGGCCAATTTCCGATTACTTTGGTCGTTTTTGTTTTCACGGCCCGATGGAAAGTCGAATGCTCTGTTACCGTAACAGAGAAGTGGCTGTAAGGAAAAACCGAAATTCTCGTAACTTCATTGATATGCTCACTTTATTTGCAACTCTCATTGAAATTAAGCAAAGTTGGTAGCTCCGAGTGTTTCCTGAACCCACCCACTTTTATATCCGACATGCGGAGTTTCATCAAACCAACACGAACGTTGACAACTTCAATTATTATAATTAACATTCATCATTATGTTGTAAAATAAATCTGAAGAGGAAGTGCATTTCTCTCGAATGTACGTGTGGCTTTTTGGCAGAAGAACGACTCTCAGGTGAGTAGGTTGTCACTTCCGGTCTGACAAAGACGACTGTGCACATTAAATGGGAATCTTTAATGTTTTCTGTGGTTCGTGATTTCCAGCAAACCATAAGAATCCGGAAAGCAGTTTTTGTTTCAGTGAATTTTGATGATCTAATCATTGAACTGAACTTCCTTTTTGATGAGCGACTTTTCATTTCTGTCTTTTGACAGATTGCGTCGACTTCTGGGGTTTGCTTTATTCCCTCTTTATTCTCATCTTTGATATCCTGCTTATTCTAAAGTGAAGGTACGTTGATTTAGACTCTTGAAGCGACGGCGATCGATTGTCTTGGATTCGAAAAGACGTCGTTTGAATGAAAAAAATGTGCTTTTAATGAGGAATTTGACTCATGAATATCTATTCACTATCACACTTACTGCTAATTCTTGGCTTAGGACTTGAAGCTAATGGTTGAGATAGAGAATACTTTTTTATTAGTTATCTTATTTGACAATGCTCGTAGGATGTAAACTGCATTTCAATTTGTTCGTTTGTCTTAATCTCATCATAAAACAAAAAGAGTAAAAGCGCATCAGAACCCAAATGAATGCAAATGATGGGCTTCAAGATGTGGAGGTTCATTCTTTAGTCAATTTGTCACGTTGTAGCTTTTTCTTCGGTTTAGTTGACACGTCGATGTTCATGCTTGAATTACAGATTCCTAAGTTTGGATTTCCGTTTAAAGAGCCGCGTTTTATACTTCAAAAGTGGGATAAAAGAACGAAGATCGCGAAGATGTGAAGGCGATTTTAAACGTCATCCAACTTTGTATATTCGTATAGCGCTTGTTTGCAGAAGACGTGTTATCATGCTCAGTTGTGTACTAGTCGATATTTAGGTTTCTAATCATATGAAGGTAGCGACGTTAATTTGTGGTTTCTTTTTCACTTCCTTTTGTCTTCACGTTGCTTATGGATTCCAACATTTGGAGGCAAGCGAGTTTGGAGTCGTTCACGTTTATCCTGCATCGGCAGAAGCCGAACGTGAACCGAATTGCACGACAGATACGCAGATCATGGACAAACTCTTAAACGGAACGGGATACAACAAGTTCAAGGTTCCGCGTAAGTCAGTGATAGTAATTTAGGAATTAAACTTTTATAGAATCAAACGGAATTGAAGTAGCAGTCGAGTTTTGGGTTCAAGCAATTACATCAATGTAAATTCGATTATTTGTTGACTTTTATCTTATTTATTTAGTGACGAGATCACTAACGATTTTGAGGTTTGCGATTATGGAGAATCGACCAAAACAAGCAATTATTTCAGCTTGATCTCTACATCAACGAAGTTTGGTTGGATCCTGCTTTATCGTTCGAGCATCTATCACCGTGCAAACAGAATCTGTCGCTCAATCATCAGGTTTTAGACAAATTGTGGACTCCAAACTCATGTACGACTGTTAAAATTATTTTTCTGATGTCGGGTCTTTAGGTTTTATTAACAGTAAAGTTGCTGAGATTCATAGTAGCCCCTTCAAAAACGTATTCTTGGTATGTACAAAGAAGTTGATAGGCTAAACTAATTGCTATCAATTTAGCTTCTCTATCGAAACGGATCGGTTTGGGTAAAAGCTCGTGTTTTACAAGGAACGTAAAGTGCGATGTTTAGGTTAACTATCGTGTGAGAGCAAAAGGGTAAGTTTCCCATACGATTGAAAACACTTATGATTGTTATAGGCCTTGTATGATGAATCTGGCAAATTTTCCTTTTGATTCGCAAACCTGCAATTTGGTGTACGAGAGGTTGGCGTTTTGAGAATGCAGAGGTTTCCATTGTTTCAGCTTTAATTATAACAATCAAGAAGTTCAAATGAGATGGAATCCAACGAATGGCAATCCAGTCTACGCGATCGGAGAGATTTTACTCCCCGACTTTGAAATGGTAGTTATTATGATGATAGTAAGATAAAATAATCTTTTCAGACGAAAATTGTCGCCGAACTACAAGTGAGTTTATGTGTTTGTATAAAACAAATTGATTGATTAAGGTAGTGCCATATCCAGCGGGTAGATATCTTTTATTAAAAGAAATATGTGAACGTATTTTATTTGTTCATATTCAGATTAAACTTTTCTATATAATTGGTTAATTTGAGGGATGTGGGATGAACTGCACGTACGATTTACGTTTAAAAGACGTTTGGCTTATTACTTCTTGCAAGCTTATATGCCTGTGTAAGTTGGTCAACAGGAAGTAAATGACGTTGTTTCTAGATATCTTACTATTTTTATCAGTTGGATCTCGTTTTCATTGGGTTCGCGAGCGATTCCAGCTAGAACGATGTTGGGAGTAGGAGATTAGTGAATGAACGAATAAACACGCTCGTTTTAAGGTCAATGCACTGTTAGCGATCATATTTCAATTCGGTAATATCATGAGAAATCTACCGAAAGTTTCGTATGTTAAAGCCATAGGTTGGGTTCTTGTTGTCGAAGTACAATGAGTGCACTGATTTCAGATGTCTGGATGCTAGGTGGCATGACTTTCATATTCATGAGTTTGTTGGAATTGGCGATTATTGGACATTTGGTGAAAGACGAAGGAAACGTGAAGAAAAGACCTCCAGTGCTTTGCAGCAAAAGAAGGGTAAGTGAGCGAAATTGAATGCATTTTAAATCGTTTGATTTACAGCAAAGTGTTCCATTTCAACTTACCGAATCTCCGACACCTCATTCGCCCAAGGGAATTTGCAATTACGAAAAACGGTAACAGAAGATTTTCAAAGTTTATTACTCTCGGCATTTTAGGTTCATGTTTCCGGTTCAGAAGTGTGAGTTGGCGTGGTCAAAACAATCCCATTTCTGGTGGCCAAGTTTTTCGTTTCGCAATCTAACACCCAATGATATTGACAAGTTCTGTAGTATTGCGTTTCCGGTTTGCTTTTCACTCTTTAACGTGAGCAATTAGAGTCGAGGATTAGGTATATGTTTGTTTAGATTGCCTACTACAGTTTTTATTTGATGCGAAGTGCTGCTCGTGCTGCAGATGTGTGTTAATTCTCCATTTTCTCTTGATATCGAATGTGCAATACTTTTGCTTAAATGAATTTGCTTGAAATAAACTTTATTCGATTTGTGCAAGAGGTTTGGGTTTAGATTGCAATGAAGTAAACTTACGTGCATCATTGAAAGAAGTCGGAGAAGTTCGAAAGCAGCGAAGAAATGGGTGAGCAAACAAAAAGAACATCTGATACGATTAACGTAATCGAGAATATTTTATTCGAATAGCCGAACAACTCGTAAGTTTTGATCGAAAAAAAACCCAACAACGAGACTGATCATTGTTTTTATCTCGTCATCCGGGCGGTTTCAAGTTCCATTTTGCAGAACGTGACTGAAACACATACTCCAAAAAGTTTCGTTGGCTGCGTTAAAACAAGATCCAAGAGAACAGTTGTCAACCGGAGATTGTAACTCAGCTTTGTGTTTCTGATCTTCCAAGTGGGTTGCTAGAACGAAATGGTTTGCAATCGAACGTCGAGATGATTTTTTTGTTAAGTTCAATGTTTGCGATGTGCGTTCCCTCACGTAATCAAACAAACAAAACTGTCAGCACGGTGTAATGTACTTTAAGCTACTTCATTATTAATAGAAGTCCGAAAGGTTCAACGTGTTTCTTCTCACAACTCGAATTTTCAATCCTCTTCTATGCACTTGACAATCCAAAAACCACTTCGCTGAACTACAGCGAATGAGTTGGCAACTTGTGAGCCGTATACTTTCGCTTCTCGGCACTCTCGAATTTCAAATCCCAACCATAAACGAAGGGTTTTCATGTTGAACATGTCAAGCCAATTGTTTGTTTCACATATATTTCTGCGCGATGAACAAGCTCTTCGTAATTTGCGTTGGTTATCTTCGCTCCAACAAACACATTTCTGTGAACGTATTTGAGCAAAAATAGGGACAAAGTTTTGTTTAAATTGCGTTTGTCAATTTTCAGTTCACAAGTTTTGACTCGGTGGGTGACCGCTCTGCTTTTTTCCCCCAAAATTTCTGTTTTGTTGTCTTCTATTGACTTGTAATTTTGACATGGTTGTACGATTTGTTCGTATGGAGATTTGAATGCTCTGTATAGAGCTGTGGGGTTTAGATGATTTGGATTTTTGTTTGTGTAGTTGTCGTCGTTTGTGTGCTTATCCAACGAGCACGTGATGTGGCTGAAGAGTATGTTGAATGCTTTAAACGATTATGATAACGAACTTGTTTCTCTTTTGCTTATTTCCGGGAAAATGTACTTTACCGTTCAGCAGCGACCTTTTGCAAATCGAAGCTTTAATCGTTTTAATCGTCTTATTGTGGAGCCCACGGCTTTTAATGTAACTAGCGGAGAAGTTCAAACAAAACGTCAGATGATGCGACTGCAAAAGCTTGGCAACTGCATCTCCGACGTTTATTTGAACTGATTTCTTCATGTTGATCATCGATATTGAACGATCTGTGTACTTGGTCTCATCAGATCGGTTGTTTTCTGGTCGAAGGTTATCCTTACTCACTCAATCGAACTCCGTTTTCAATGAGCGTATTCTTCGGTTTCTGTTATCTTTTCGAACAGTGAAAATGGGACGGAAATGAGCGCAAAATGCAAAGTTTACGGCCCAATTCCCGGAGGCCCGAAGAACCTTTTTGGTGGTTAGCGGCTGTGAAATATAAGCGGAACTCATAAATCGCATTTCTGGTTGAATTTGCATTTTTCGACTATGATCTTTGAAGTCAAAGCAGATGGCTACAATAGACGAAGCGCATTCTCTCACCGATTGATGAGTTTAATGGGTTTCCAGAGAACGATTTGTTTGTTTGTCAATTCGAGTGTTCAAAAGAAAAGAACTCGTTTTTCAATTCCCTTCGAAGATTTTCATTATCGACAAAGTGGATTCCAAGGTTCATGCATTTGCGACCATTTCAGAAGGCGACAATCGTCCGCTTTGTCGAATTGCCGCGAGCGGTTTTGACTGTCCGGGAGTTTTTGAAGAAATCCCGACGATTTTGCCACGAGCATCTTTGCGTTTTGCCGCCGTTCCTTCTTTTTCGGTTTTGTTTGACAATTTCTGCTCTCATCTGAAACCACCGTTCTTTTCGCGGGTGTGAAAACAACGGAAATGTGCAGCGTGTGAATTTGAATTGAATTTAAAATTCAGAAACATTTTCAGCAGCTTTCGAAACAACTCAATGAACGATAACAGTAAACGACGATGCTGTTTGCTATCAGGTATTGGACTCACGTTATTCGGATGCATAGTGTGTGGATTGGCTATTGCACTTCCCGGATGGCAGGTGAGTTTGAAGCTTGAAGTCGGTCTCTAAGGTCGCCGTAGATTGTTGAGTTGTCGGAGTATAACTCGATTCATGAACACGGCATTTTCTACGACTGTGTACGCTCAGAAACGGTCCCATTGGACAGAGTTCGACCTCGTGATTTCACTTTTCGATCGAGCAAACGATGCACGTACAAGTTCGACTCAACGGCCAGTCGTTCGATTCGAGTTGCCATCGAAGAAGGAGATCTCAGTGCGTCGGAAATGTTGTTGCATCGTTTCCTACGTAAGAGATCGATGAAGATACTCGAATTAATCGGAAACTTTAGCAAATCACAAAGCGGTTATATTCTTCTTCATTTTTGGTGTAATCTTTGCGTTGATGTCGATGATTGTGGGCGCATGTTCGCCGTGTTTTGTACCGAATTCAATATTTCACTTCATTTCGGTTATGACTGCAAGTAAGAACCAGAAACAACTGAGCAATTAACTGTGTTTAAGCGGCCTGTTCAATGCTTGCTGATGGCATCTTTTTCGTTGGTGCAATGAAATTGGAAAATCGAAACGTTCACGGCGTCAATGAAATCTATCAAGTTGGTTGTTCGAGTAATTCGAGTACAAGTTTCGGTTTAGCAACGTTTGGGCTACGCATTCTTTGTTCATCTATTCGGAACTATGTCGTTGACGGCCGCAACATTGTGTTCGACTGTCTCGGCTTATTTGTTGATACGAAGAGAATGGCAATTGCACGGTTGTTGTAATTCAAAGTCAGTGTCCAAACATGCGTATTCCTGCGAATCGTATTGTCATTATCCTTCTTTGACGTTCTATGGAATGCCCGAAAATGAAAGTAGATTACTGGATATGCCCAACGGCGCGATTCGACTGCCATCGCAACCACCGCCGGTCACTTCGTTGTTTGCGACGTTGCCAACGCGAGTCGAACAGAGACGTCCGCACGGTTATGAGCATTTCGAACGTTTAGCACACGAAGAAGACGTTTAATTTATGATCTTTTATTTCGTAATAATAAATTCATGCAATATTGACGTCGAACTACATCTCTTAATGAGAATTCGGAAAGCTACTCTGTTATAGAATCACAGATGAGAGTTGTGATGCACAACTTATTCTTGTTAATAATCTTGATTTTTTAAATATATTATGGAACTTGGAGACTCGGAAGCAACTTTGACAAAAGCAGGTAACTAAAGTACGTAGTCGCAAATTCCAATTGAATGGATTGAAATCAACGTTTTGAAACGATTTCAACGCCTTCGAAGTTCCTCACTTTCTACACTTTTCGCCATCGGTTCTCAGACGATATGTTATGGCTTTGTAATTTCCTTGTGTAATAAAGAGATTAACTGCATTGTTGATTAAAATCAAGGGTTTTGACTCTGGCAAATTGACCATAAACTGTTCTTCATTAGGGACTTAAATCTTGTCTTCCTTGTGACTTGAACAATAGATTGTACGGCTGACTCTTAATAACCGGCTGTTTCTTATGTTCAATAATTAGAAGCTCTGAGCTCCATTACAAGCTTTGTTTACCTCTGGCTTAATGACCACAGGATTGACGACCACTGGAGCAGGAACATTCACGGCCCTCAAACTCGTTGCTCGAGACAGTTCAGAAGTGAACTCAGCACCTTGAAGTCTGATTCACTGAATGTTTAATTGATCAACGAGTTGACGTTGTTGAGCTATCTTGTTATATTCTTGTAGTTGCATCACTTGTTAAACAGCTTTAACACATGCTATAAGGCCCGCAAGATTATTGACCAACAAGACCATTTATATGATAGCACGAACACGTGGCCCTTGAGATAATGATCGCGAGCCTTTTTTGACCATTACGAGAGTTGACGGCATTCAAGTTGATCACATGCCGTTGTACGAAGGAGAATGGGACGATTTGGATCTTTTTTGGCTACGGCCAAACCAATTCGTCTTGTATGTTACCAGTACTCAAGAGGGTTTCGTGTAACCGTGTTTTACTGATCTAACATACTAACTTGTTATGAGGAAACTATTGGATTCGATTGTTTTTCTTATGGTAATTAATAAAGTTTGTTATGACAACTGTCCAATCGTAGTTTTGCCATCGGAGCAATTGAATAGGTTCATCGACGAACAAACCGGAAGTTGGATGGCAAATGCGAATAAGTGGAAACTTATCGGTGCACTTTCCAAGTTTTGGTTTAGGAGATGTCGAAAACGAAAGAAGAGCATTCGAGAATTCATCTCGTCGTCTTCAATTTGTTTTCTGTTATTGTATTTGTTTGTTGATTTCTGTTGTTTTAAATGAAGTTATCGAATATATTGACGAATCTGTTTGTACTTATGACCGTTTTCTTAATCAAACGAAACTGGCTTCTGAATCTGTCAGACTCAACGAATCACTCATTATTCAGCATGCAGTTAATCAGTTTATTACATAGAGAGATTACAAAGCGATAAGATGTCGTGTGAATTTGAGTACGTTGATTCGGCTTGTCTTTGCTTAACGACCCCACATGCTTAAAATGATTGCTATTAATGATTAGAATGCTATTATTACCCATAGGGGCGGTAGCCGCCGCCGTACCCTCCTGTAAAACCGCCACTATCATTGCATTTTGATTGTTAAACTAACCGTATCCAAAGCGATTATAGCCCATTCCCCCTGCAAAATGAATTAGCGTATTAGGATAAAAATAACTAACCCCAAGGGCGTCCATACATTCCTCCTCGTAAAAAATTTTGCTATTAATAGATTACATTAGAATAACTTATCGTACATCCCACGACCAAATCCTGAACGAAGAATACAAGTAATTATACCAAACAGAAAGTAAACTCACCCCACTGGGCATCAGCTACTGACGTAAAGACGACCAAAAGCAAGCAAAGCAAAGCGACAAATTTGACGGACATAGTTGAATTAAGTTTCTGAAATGATGCACAAATCACGATGAATTGACTCGCGTCAAAATGACCACGATGAACAACCCAACGATCCAAAGAAACCCAAAAACTGCATCGAAAACAGTGAAATCAAAAGTCTTATAAATGAGATTGAAGAAGTGCCATGATTGCAATCACGTAAACAACTTACGCAAAAACTCATACGTGGGCGGGCACTCGACGATTGTACCTAATGACCTTTGTATCTTGAACATTTGACCAACAAAACTGCCATGCCGAAATCGACAAGCGTCATCTCTCTCACGCAAAAGACCATGTCGGAGATCATTGATCAGTATACTGGAGGTTATTATTCGTAAAAGATCGACTAGACGTCGTTCAGTATCCGATCAAGTGAAAGTTGTAAGGAAATTGATGGACAGTAAAAGCGAAAAGCAATGATCACATGGACGTGAATTGCGCCACTAAACAGTTGTCTATATTTGTGTTTTTGGCCATCTTTTTATACTGTCACTGTTGTTGATTGCATGTGATCTTTGAGACGAGCACATGGGACAGTTAACCGAATCGACGCCAATCCAAAACGCCCACTTTTCGTCTGTTGATGCATTCAAATTGGCGAGTAAACAGTTCCGAAACGCGGATGACTATCACCTTGACTTTTAAAATAGTTCGCTTAATGCGGAGTAAACAACACAAGATCGACGACAAAAACATGGACGTCTTTTCGGCGTACAGTCATCAATCAACGTTTTCGTAGAAATGCGCAGTCTCTCCACCCGCGTCCATTTTCGACAATCAGCAAAAAAGCTGAAACTTTTACTTGTTTGTTAAAACCAATCATATACGACCTTCAGGAGTTTGAGACCAAATCAAGAACAGTTTCTTTACTTCACAATTTAATCGTTTGGTTTATTGTCGTTTAAAGAGAAGTAGAAATATACAACGTGTGTGAAACTCGTTTATGAGTTGTTTAGCCCCACATCATGGGTCCTCCAAACGCTCCTGGTCCAAAGCCACCATATCCAAATCTTCTGCCCCAGGGTCTAGGTCCGCCGCCATAACCATAAGGGCCTCCAAATCCGTAAGGTGACATCATTGGACCATACATTGATCCATAACTAAACATCCATCAAATAGTATTCATCTATTTGAAAACAAACCCCCATTGTGCGGCAATCGGTTCGACAATAAGCAACAGAACGACGAGAAGAAGCAAAGATTTGAATTGCATTTTGAAATGAAACAGTCGACGTCTCACGAACTACCTCGATTCCGGAAGTTTAAATACAACCAACAGCTGTATGATCGTCGAACTTTTAGAGGTGGAGACATTAGTCGAGGTCCGCAGTTTTAAAGTCTACATATTATTTCAAGTTTGCAGGAACTGAAACAACCAGAGAGCGAAAGTATTTTTGTGTAAACTCATTTCACCGCCCTCTTCACTGGAATCGTGAATGCAGTTTTTAAGTGTTTACTCGATTTCCACTAATCGATTAGTGATTGACGCGAAACTTTTCACTGACTGTTATTTTGATGCCTACAGATGCATTCCAATAGAGCAGCTGACGTCTATTGTAATCATTTCAACAATGGAGGTTTATTCAGTAAACTGAGCTCTGAACTCAGATTCCAATTGACTTGATTCTCTTCACACAAACTGAAGATAATCGATTGCTGAGGTTTTGGTGCAACAAACTGATGCATTCCAATAGAGGAGCAATCAATCAAAACACTCAAGCTTATATAGACAACAAGAACAACACGAAGAACAGAAAACGAATAGAACTCGACGAAATGGATCTTCAGTCCTTCTTCCTTCGGCAATGACTAAACGACAGAATTACAAATGACAATCTTTTTGCAACTTACGCGCATTTGTTGTTGGATAAACGGATCCGCTTAATTTTACCGCACCCAGTGCATTTGCCTTGCTTTTCGTATCGTCGCGTAAGACACGTTCTAAAACTCAAATTTGTACCTTGAGAATTAACTTATAAGTCACGTGCACATGTGATCAGAAATTCGAATTCGTTTGTTTTGGTCCTTACAAGCAATGCACGTACCAATCGTATAAATTTGGTCCTTACGGCATTTCCTGAAAGCTTGTAATTACGACTTCATTTTGCAACTTGCATTTGCCATCGAACTTGCGGATTGTCTTGTTTGTTCCAACGCATTCCGAACACGTTCCGATTGTTTTGCTTTGCTTATTATAACACGTACTAAAAAAACAAGCAAATGATTTTGAACTTCTACTTTTTATTACCTGCACAATCGAGTGTATATGAAAATAAACTTGAGTTCGGTCTTTCCATTCTGCAAACAACGAAAGCACTGGCCAATCTCGAAGAACTTGTCCTGAGGTTGAACAATGGTTCCAGTCTTTTCGTCGACGAATCGATTTAATTGCTCCGGTGGAAGAACTAGAAGTCAACAGTTAATGTTAAAAAGTTTATTGGTTACCAGTCGAAAAACAATTTTCGTCGCAGATGCACGAGTCTTTTGTCGGATCATTGCGGCAACTTGGTCTACCATTGGAGTTCATGAAGATGCAGCGCGGACCTGTGGACGCATGGATACAGGACGAAGCACTTGAATGATTGAAGCAGAGTTCCCGCAAAATGTTCGATCGAAAGGTTTCCGGGAAAATGCGATCATAATTGACACGGTAACGATTTCCGCATAAGTGAGATGCTTGTAAAGTCGATATGTTCTTTCAGCCATACGCGATTTCACACAACGCTCGAGCTGCAGACAAATTGTTCATCATGCTGAGATTGAACACATAAAAGTGAATGTGAATCCTCTTTTATCTCAACATTGGACGTCCATCGGCCGTCTGGTTGGCAAGCTTCCAACAATTATCGGCGTTCGTTAATGCTTGTGGTTTCAAATTCTACAAATGATGGACAATGGCAACTGCTTGTATTGGAGATGCTATTCCTTGGTAAATTGCAAGATCGATTTTAAGCTTTGCGACATCCAAGACAGTATTAAATCAAGGTAATAGCACTTTTGAATGTTCGACAAAGCCAAAGACTTGACTTTTTGTTCCTTGGTCTTTTTCTTGATATTGCGTTTGTAGGTGTCGGGCTCTAAAATGTGAAATGCAGTCTAACAGAGTTCTGATGAACGACCTTACTCGTTTCATTGACCTATTCGTCAACGCCATCAATACACATGGGGCTTTTCGTATCGAACAGCATGTCGAACAATGAAGCAAATTTTTCGGTAAATGCGAGCTTCCCGTTTCGATCGAGTCCAAAGAATTTTTTGACGTATTGGCCCTCTAAGTACGATGGTTTATTTTTCAAATGCACCGGTTGATGCATCATCGCTTCCGTTCGCACTATCAAGTCTTCTGTTTGAATCATCGGAACTAATAGATTCTAAAGAGATCAATTAACAGTGACAGCAAGATTGCGTTACCTCGGTATTTGGTTCAAACAAGCAAATTGTGTTTTTGTCAATTGTGCGAACCTTTGATTCGATCAACTTACTCGCTTCTTTCGCATCTTTGAACTGGACGTAGATTTGGTTTCCATCTATCGGAGTCAACGAATTCGTTACATCCATACTATGCGTCAAGACTTTGAGAACATTCAATTTGTTAGTTGGATTCTGTACACCCACAACTTGGACCCAAGTTTTGATGTCGCCAACTTGCTCAATCGTATACAACACATCATTCGAAATTCGACCTGAAGATGAGAAATGGAAGTTTGTTTTGCTAATAGAAGCTTACAGTTTGTTTCCAATTCCTCAGCCATCTCTGCTTCTTCGGCGTTGAGTTTTTTTCCAAAAATTCAAAGTCATCGAAATCTGTCTCTCGATTTGAAGTTGGAACAGAAGGTTGATCGTCGACTTGATCTTCGATTTCACGCTCATTGTTTTGGATACGCGATGATCCGGGATTCAGATCCAATTCCATTTTTCTTGGATTCACAAAAACCGACAAACTGACTGAAAAACCCAACATTGTCAGTGTGTAATGCTTTTCGAGTATATCGACTATCAGAAATCGGAATTCAAAGTCCGTTTCTTCGCATCGTACTTCTACGTCGAGTTCTATTCGTTTTCTCTTCTTCGTGTTGTTCTTGTTGTCTATATAAGCTTGAGTGTTTTGATTGATTGCTCCTCTATTGGAATGCATCAGTTTGTTGCATCAGAACCTCAGCAATCGCTATCGTTCATTTATTGCATGAAACATTGTGAATACACAAATTTATGAAGAATAAGGAGAAGTTCAAAAAGTCGAATACTGAAGTCACGTGTGCAGAGGAGCATGTACTGATGATTCTTGTTGTTACTACACGGTTACTTCTTGCCCCACATTCCCATTCCCATGCCTGAACAATAAAATTATTCCAGGCACATTAACCGCTATCTCGGTGGAGATCGAAAAATCGTGAAAATGATTGATTTTCGAATTTGTTGGAAGAAAACATAATTGTTGTTAAATAACTAACCTCCCCCATAGCCACCGTACATCATGCGTCTCATCATCCACGGATTCATACCTAAAATAACAAGATATACATCAATTGACGCTCAGTATGTGGAATTTTTGGATTTTTGAAAAATGGATCGGTTTTCATTTACGATATCTTTATGTAACTAAAACTTGCCCATTCCGTAGCCTCCTCCGTACATTGGATATCCCATCCCATATCTAAACGTCAAGAATCAAGCACAGTAATCACATCTAAACGAACCCCCACTGCGCTGAAACGGGTTCGGAGATGGCCAAGACGAGAAAGACCAGAAGGAGCAAATGAACGGCTTTGAATTGCATATTGACAGTGATTTTTGACTGAAACGAACACACGTTAGCTGATGGCAGACGATGTTAAATCAAAGAACGGAAAATGGAAGTTCAAAGTCAACTTAATTCACCGGCTCGCTGATGCTCCTTGAACTTGACGACAACGGTTTTAAATACTCGCTCGACACAGTGCATTGGGGTGGAGCAATGGTCGCAGCAATCTTAATCGTCGATCTCAGTTGTTTGCCGTCAGATCGATTTTGCCACTTTCGCTGCCCACGCACTGATCAGCTCGCCGAATTTTACACGCCCTTTTGCTCTTGATGTTTGTGTATACGGTTGATGAAATTGAAGAACGAAGAATGCATGTTGTTTACAACTAAATGACCTGTTCTTGCTCTCCATCATAGTCGAGATGTTGAAATAACTTCATTGATTCAAAAAACAATAAACATTTCGTTAGATTGGTACCATCGAATTAACTGCTCTTTATTTGTAGTTAAACAAATTAGCAGTCTGAATGTTTTCGTAGACACCCAACTGCTTGTGTTTTCCATTTGCACGAACTCCTGTGCCAAAACACAACACGTGACCTTGATTATCGACCACTGTAATGATGTCGATCAAGTAAAGATGAAGATCATTTGGGTGCATTTATCGGCATTCAACGGCCGATCGTTTAGTTCTTATCCAAAAACTCTATTGCGCATACGATCGTGCTTTCATTTCCCCGCTCATCATTCACACGACAACCCCTAAGACAAAAAAACAGTTCTGTCGAAACTCGTGCACCTTCCGAGTGAATCGACTATCAATTGATATAGTCAATAACTGCAATGGCGATCTTATTCACATGAAAACTCGAAATTGTTTTCGTGAACTTGACTTTCTTAGTTACGTAATCGAAGTACAAGGACAAAAACTTTTGCGGTTGTAATCGAAATTACGAGAACTTTTCGACTCCTTCTAATGACGCGCTATTTCATTGAAGCAAACAACCTTTTAGGGTTGAAAAAGGACTTAGTTCATTCAAATAGGTCTACAATATCGACAATGAACGCAGAACGTGCATTATCATCTTCTTTCACTGCAAGTCAATTTAGTGGGTGTCAGTGCAGTTTCTTAGATCCACTAATGTCCATCTGATGTGCTCAATAAATTCTTTAATGAACCTACAAATAAACTCGAGAAGTTTGTTCGTTAGTCAAAATAGTCGACTTCATTGTCCTCAGCATCTAAAACTGCTAATTTCCATTGTAATTGTGTGTCTGATAGGAGACACGTGTTCAAACGAGTAACCACAACGCAAAAAGTATCGTCTGAGTGTTCGCTAAATTATGAGTGTGTTACCGACCCATCGTTTCACAATCACCTGTTTCTTTCGTAGTTTCAATCGATTTCAAGTTACGAATTTTTCAACATCAACTTTACTTATTGCTGTTTAAGCAGATGGATTTGAAGAACTTTATTGTCATTAACGACACTCTTACATCTTCTTCAAATAAACGGCGGAGGAATAGGAGGACCCAAGAATGGCACCGGAGCAATAACCGGTCCCGGTCCATAAACAGGCGGTGGAATCGGTTCGTAGTAAAACTGACCGAACGTCTCTTGAATCAGCATCAAAACAACGACCATAAGCAAACAACTCATAATTGAACTTAACATAATCTGAAACATTTGTGAATTAACAGAATACGATGAACGTTCTCAGATCGCGAAGACTCGATTACTCTCCGTTCTTCATCCAACTTATTTATATAAACAAACTTGAATTTATTTCGAACAACAATGACGCTTAAAAGGATGAGAATTGTGAGTTCAGTTCATTGATCGATCATTTCTCTCCCTCAATTTACGAGATCCTTCCCAAATCGTGTTCTATTGACGTTCGATTTACGATGTTTGTTATAGACATCCTCATGAGAACTCGTTGATAATCTTTGATCACAAATTATGACCATTCATTTGCAAGCATTTACTTTTCTCCACATAAAAAACGAATCCAAAGTCCATTGAAACTGCCGATCAACAGTCAACTGATAAGGAAATTTCCGCTTTGCACAAAACCAATTGGTAGTGACCGAAAGCTACTTTGATTCAACAGTGAACATCTGTATTGTTTGCCAAGAAGTATGGTTAGAACAATGAGCAACCGGTTTGTTTGTATCCAATAGATTGATGTATTTAATGGGCACCAAAATGTCAATCATGTTTTGTAATAAGCATTTTTTGGTCGAAGACCACAGAGTTCAAAGTCGACCTTAGCAATAAGTTTTCTAACATACCCGAGGTATTTCATTAGTTTCTCTAAAATACTACAATCAATCAAAGGTTGCGTTGCTGTTTTAAACAGTTAAATATTATGCCTTTTCGTTCTTTAGAAAGATTATAGCTTCTGGATTGTTTTCAGACACCTCATTTTTCTTGTTCATATAATTCAGTGCGTTAGAACCTTAATTTTCAGACCGTAAGTCTCAAGTTCTAGTGATCATGAAATGGCTGTTTTGCAGCAATTCCCTACCCAACTTTATGTTTTAATGTCTCAGTTGTTTCGATAATTAGAGTGATTGTTTTGGAGTCAAGAAGTGGTTTGTAGACGAAGATTCTATAAGAAAAACAGACACAAACTCTACAATTTTGCGGAATTTTTGGCGAAATTACTCCAGAAACTCACAACTTTCGCGTTTAAAAGGTCGTGGTTATCCTCTACTCGTTTACGTCGCGTTCGCTTTCCGACCACGTGACTTTTGCGAACTTCCTCGAAAACGTCCGGATGGAAACACCTCGTGAGTAGACAGAACTCGCCTGTTTGTTGCAACTTGAAAGAACCCCGACATTACAAGTAGAATGTTTCTTCTTGATAAGACTGTTCACTTGTTTGTTTACAACTCTCGGCGATAAACTTTGAAATCAAAACAACAATCCAGTCGACGTCAATCGAACCGAAATGTTAATGTTGTTTTTCATTTTGAGTGATGGTCTTATTAGCGAGTGTAAAAACGCGCGATACCCAAAAGGTTTGAGTGCGTGCAAGCGATAAACTCATGCGATTTGTCAACCCTTCTGTCTACTTCTTCTTATCGTTTGTTTCAACGGAAACAACCGTTTTACTCAAGCAATCACGTTGCAGACGCCCAAGTGGAATCGTGCAACCAACACGTGATTTCGACTGTTGTCCAGTGAACCACGAGGATCGTTCTTCCAAAAAGCCGTCGGAAAAAACGCGTGATTGTTGGTGGCGAATAAAAGCACGCTGTCGAACACGCTGAGCACGTTGTTTACATTCGTTCGAGCTCGGAGTTCGACGACCACTCGCTGCCGTCAGAGCGTTCGACTTAGTGAGTTAAGAAATTTATGGACCTCTGCTTTTCTCTTCGAGTTACCAAATGGTGTGCATCTGCTCCGACATTTCGGCCAAATGGAATGTTGTTTTCATCATGAGCTCACTCAGAAAAACTAACAGATTTTGTCAAAACTCATTACAACCATTGAAGCTGTTTAGTGTCAACAAATTTTCGTGCTCAACGTCTCGATCTGATTGCTCCAAGAAATCTAATTCAACGACGCTAATTAACCTTCTCCGTTCATTTTCTTCAACGATTTTAAGTCATTTGACTGCAAAAACAAACGTTGCCGTCGCGTGTCACTCAACGGGAACAATCGATCTTTACGACCGATTTGCTTTTCAACTGTTTTTTTGGTTCTCTCGACTTCGTTGCAACTCCCGTGTACACAAAAAAGAGCGCAAAATACGTAAACAACGTCCACTGACACGGACGGAATTTCTCTCGTCGCGTTTCGAAAGCTTCTCATCAGCCGCCTTTCGCCCTCCGCTCCCAACGACCGTCAGAACTCAGCTGCTGATGTTTACATGATCAACGTTCACTCCGCCTTTTGTGTCGATAACCGTGTTAATTTCACGACGGCGATCTGATCAGAATTTCTTCACATTACTCATCTTTTTACGGGAATTTCGTTAATTTTTCGTTGAAAATTTGCCGCAAATTTCCATCATTTTAGTTGTTTCAGACCGGTACTTCTACTCAAAACCCGGTCAGCACACAATGGACTACGTGTCGACTATATTCAATAATATCGTTCATTTCTATAACTCTATGAATCCGGCCACGTTATCCGGTAAGTCGAATTTCTCCCGACTTTTTGTTGTGAAATCATTTGAACATTTGGGTCTTTTGGACGACAATTTAGCTTTGTATTTCAGGTGCAATTGATGTGATAGTGGTCGAACAACCCGATGGTACCTACTTGTCAACTCCATTTCACGTTCGTTTCGGCAAATGGGCAGTTTTCAACAGCGAGGGAAAGGTGAGTGGATGTTTTGAGTTTTGTTTATGACTTTAACTTGCAGTTCATGGACATTCAAATCAACAATGAGACGATCGATGGTGTCAAAATGAAGTTGGGAGAAAATGGAGTCGCATTTTTTGTTGAAGAAATCGACGCTGAAGAAGAGTTTCCCGCGTATTTGGCCACAAGTCCAATTCCTGGTATCAATGCGGAAAGTGACAACGAGAAGGGTGAACAAACCGACGACTCACGAAAACCACTGCCCAAGAAGCATAGAAAACGAGTGAGTCAGCGCACAAGTACGGGAAAGTAAGTCGATTTGATACCAAGCGATCTTTACTGGCAACGTTGTTTTAGTAAAAAGTCTTCTCGAAAACGATTAGTCGACGACACACCGACAGTGAAACAGAAGCTGCCTTTTTCGTCCTCGATTTTCTCTTGTCGAAAGTATCGTTCATTACCCGATCTTTCATTCCTTTCACAATACGAAGATGCGATTGTAAAGAATCAGCCACGAGAACCACGTACTCACGGCCATCAACGAAAACTCACGTCCGGAAACATCGATCCGAACACTGTGAATGTCGATCGTCCACTGCCGCATTCGAAGTCAGCGATTCTGCGCGTCGATCACAACGACCGTCGAATTCCGTCGACTTCTCCTGGACACTCAAAAGAACATGACAAAGTAAAGTTCGATAATTACGATTCGGACAGCGAAGACGAGGGTCGACAGAAGAAGGAGAAACTTGCGGCAACTTCTCGTCAACTGTCAGACATTGCAGACGGTGCACTTTCGGATTCGGAAATCGATCGGCAACGCTACGAAACGGTTGGTATCGAATTTGTCTTTTTGCAATTTTGTTTGTTGTTTTCAGCATCACGACACAGAAGATTGGAAGTGGGGAGAGTATCCTGAGTCAAAACCAAAAGAAAAGAAGATGACAAAAACAAAATCTAACAAAGAAAATAGTTCGAAAACTGGAGGTTGGAGTTGGTTTCGATGGCGATCGCGAGCTGAACCACAGGAAGAAGGCGTTTATTTGGGTGATTTGAAGTACAAAGATCCGAATGAACTCGAGAAATACTTTGGTACTTCTTGCACAAGGTAGGAAATTTATTTGCAGTTTACGAGTATGTCAATTCATTAAGCAGTCAGACTTCCAATATGGATAGTGGTAATGGACAATCAAATGGAGCGTCACCTAATTCTCCGTCAGCAATGTCAATGGAAAGTTTGGTTGACGAGTCAGCAACCAATATTACCCCTTCAGTTCCTGAAGAGGAAAACGTAACTTCACACTTTTATGATAAAGTGGAGATTTTTCTTTTTAAGGAGAATGCTGCAAGTCCAGAAGAAATTGACATTGCATTAAAGAAGGACAAAGTGATCAAAAAGGAGCTTCTAGCTGGAACCGATGAGCATGATACAACGCCTGCGATGCCTGAAACGGAAGAAGTGAAGGAAGAAGCCGAAGAAAAGGATTCAAAGCCATCGTCTCAAACGGATCTTGGAGATTTGCCAGTTAAAGCTCGATCACGAAGTGGAACCTCGGTGACAAGTGATTTTTCATCGGCGGACGAAGAAGTTGCGGTTTACACGTCGCCAGAAGATGGACGTCAAGTTCGTTTCAAAAGAACGTTGCGATTGAACAGCGACCAACTGAAATCGCTTCGCTTGGAATACGGGTCAAATGATGCACGGTTCAGTATCACAACAAAATTCCAGGTATCTTTATTGTTCTTATTGGTTTTATTCATCTTTTCTTCAGGGTACTGCGTGGTGCTCATGTCATATCTACTTATTAAAATGGTACGAAAAGATTGTGATTTCGGATATCGATGGCACGATCACGCGTTCCGATGTGTTAGGTCATGTTATTCCGGCAATTGGTGGCACTTGGGCTCATGCGGGCGTTGCTGAGATTTACACTCAAATCAAAAACAACGGTTATCGAATGATCTATTTGTCGTCTCGTGCAATCGGTCAATCTCACTACACAAAAACGTATCTTCAAAGTCTTGCTCAAGGATCCCGTATGCTACCCGATGGTCCGGTTCTGTTGTCACCAACTTCCGTTCTCATGGCATTTCGGAAGTAAGGCACTTCTATGTTCATTGCTTGTAACCATTTATTTTGCAGAGAAGTTATCGAACGCAAACCTGAAGAGTTCAAGGTAAACAACGATCATTTTCCTTGACTACAATCATTCTATTTAGATTGCTTGTCTCACCGATCTGCGAAGTTTGTTTCCGGTAAAGTATCCGTTTTATGCAGGATTTGGAAACCGCGAAACGGATGTTAAATCGTATGCAAGTGTTGGCATTCCGAACGAACGGATTTTCATTATCGAGCCATCTGGGCGCGTCGAAATTGCTACACGTTTCGGTTTTATGTCAACTTACGATACGATGTCCCGCGACAACACCGTCGATTCATTCTTCCCACCATTACACGCGGCGAAACGAGCACAAAGTTTCAATGAAGAGGAGATGGATTCAAGTCCTGATTTGGTTAATCCGTATACTTGCAGGTTGGTAGTTCACAATACAAATTGACGCTAATTTGTGCTTTTAGTGCATTTACAAGTTGGCACACTCATCCTGATGATTTGGGTGTCATCAATGACCGCGAGCTTGAGGATTACGAGCGAAGACGAAAGAAACGTCTTCAGGAATCGAAATAAACAGTTACTGTTATTGTACAGTCTACTAACTCTATTCATACGCAATAAATTACTTCTACAATTATAAAGCGAATTCCATTGAGTACTCAATGAAAGAATATAAACGTAGAAGTGAACAGTTGACCGACTAAACTTACGACAATTGTTTTGAAATTGTGAGAACACAATTTCCGTCGATGGGCCCAAACCACTCAATTTCTGTTTGACGATTTTGTTTTCAGACAATCATTTTCTCTGCCAATTTCTGTGCTTCTTAATTTCTGTTTGTTGTTTCAGTTTCATGGATAATCGCGAGGTCCTGTCGTTGAAAGATGAAGACGTTGATGCAATGGACGAAGAGAAGTTGCTCTTGACGCATGCTCAGCTGGAAAATTACGTGCAAGATGGTCGTGCTTATCTTGAAATCATCAAACAATAGTAACAAATACTCACTTCTCATTTACCAAGATCTTTTTAGCATGGAGTCAATAAAATTGGATGCAAAGATTGTGAGCAAACGACAAGAGAATACGTACAAACTAATCAAGAGTGGTAAATGACATGTTGTCAACGACCTTTCAATTCTGCATTTCAGCCAAACAAAACACCACTAACTTGAAACAAGGCGAACCTCAGTTTTACGATCACAGCAAAAGTGTTGCCAAGTGCATTGAGGAATTGAAAAAACAAATTGCTGAAGGTAAGACGACAATCTTGCCGTGTGCTAATCGGTTTTTTTAGCGCCATGGACTTCAAAAGTGTTCGATGATTTGAAAAGCAAAATCGAAGATATCAATAAGAAGCTCGGAATTGTGCTCAAGAATAGCAACCGAGATTTGAAAGAACAAGCGACGAAAAGAAATGAACTTTTGGAAAGAGAACGTGTTTTGACGGCAAAACACGAAGAATCCAAAAACAAGATTGGTAACCAATGAATAGTATAGTTGAATTAGATCACGTCTTATTTTAGTGTATTTAAAAGGAATGATCGTAGAGAAACGCAAGCTTGCCGAAGAGATTCGAATTCGACGTTTGAACGAAGAGCAACAAGAACGTGAACGCGTCATACAGGCTCAACGTGAAGCTGAAGAACTCTTGCGTTTACAAGAGGAACGCGAACATGCTGAACAAGCTAAGCGTGAGGCTGAAGAACTGGAACGTCAGCGAAAAGCTGGAGAACTGAAGCGTCAGCAAGAAGCTGAAGAGTTGGAACGACAACGTGTTGAACAAGCTCAACGTGAAGCTGAAGAATTCCGACGTCTGCAACAGGAGCGTGAACAAGCACAACGTGAGGCAGAAGAGCTTCGACTTCGTTGTTTGCAAGAGCAACAGGAACGTGAACGACTCGAAAACGCCAGACGAGCCAAGGAGATTGAACGTCAACGATTGCAACGCGTAGCCAACGAGATTGCGGCCAAGAAGCGCAAAGAGGCGGAAGAAAAGCGACGGGTGAGAAATCCAAAGCGACAAGTTCCAACACGAAATCATACGAAACGTCAGTTGGCCGATGCGAATTTGGACGAGACTATTGAATATGATCCAGATGAATCTGATTAAAGCTTTTCTTCTTTTTTTGAATTTTTGTTTAATAAGTTTATTGAAATAAATAAGAAAGATGTATTTGTCCAAAACTCATCATACGGTCATCATTTGAATCAGAATCGCTTTATTAAAGTTAAATATTACGTATGTTCGCAGATCCTTTGTCAAAATGACACAAAGTCTTGTAGACGTAAGTCTTGCCGGTTTCTTCCAATCCATCAACAAAGAAACATCTCGGCTTTCCGTCAATTTGAGGATCGAGCAGAGCGTCCAGGACTTTGTCGACAACTATTTTTTGTTCGGCGTTCAACGTCTCGTACATTTCTTTTGCGGCTTCCAATTCCTGGTCGTGATCGATTGTCTCCTCAATCTCGTCAATGTCCTCAACTGCATCCATTGATGGGAAGTCTTTGATCGACTTGTTTTGACGTTGAAGAAGTGCGTCGATTCGTTTGTATGCTCGTGCGATCGCTATGATTTTGTCTTTCAAGTGTCGGTTGAAATCTTCGCTCAAATCGTCTTTGAACATCTCCCACAACTTTTTTGGATGCGCCGGATTACTGTGAATGAGAATGTTGACAAAGAGAGTTCGCAGTTTTTTGGGCATCAACACTTTGATCGCTTCTTTCATACACTTAACTTACTCTTCATCGTCGTCAATCAAGCTCTTTGTAGTGCGTTGGCCCTAAGATCGTTGTCGTGAATAGTCTGTTTAAATGATCATATTGTTGTTTTACAAAAGTTTTCATGAAGTAAACGAACTAAGAATAAAGTTTATAATGCAAGAATATATTTACCATATAAGTAGCATAAATTGATTTCAAAGTTTCCAAACCATGACCACTTGTCTTCATTGCATCAATGGCTCGAGAATCGTATGATGGAACTTGCGAATCTGAGTAAACTTCAATCTTTTCCAGCTTCTCAACAAAACGCGACAATTGTTGCGGTGTTCGCGCGTCCAAAAAACGACTTTCGTGGGAACGCGACCGTCGTTCAAGTCAAATTGACCACGAGTACAGGTAAATTCGGTTTCTCTTCCTCATTTGATCCTCAAGTTTACAGGAGGCACCTTTAAAGCTGCCGTTCATCACGGCAAAAAAGTTTCGACGGTTCTGTTGAACATCAACGAAAAGATCGGGCCTGCACTTAAGGGCTTGCAAGTCACCGAACAAGCGGTCATTGACAACTTCCTGAATGAATTGGACGGCACTGAAAACAAAGGTTGTTTCATTGTTTGTTCGATTAACATTTGGTTTTTTAAGAAAATTTGGGTGCAAATGCAATTTTGGCTGTTTCGACGACTGTTTGCAAGGCTGGCGCAGTGCATAGCAAAGTCCCATTGTATCAATACATTGCAAAGTTGGTCGGAACATCAAAGGTTGTTCTTCCGGTTCCAGCATTCAATGTCATTAATGGTGGATCTCACGCCGGATACAAACTCGCCATGCAAGAGTTCATGATTCTTTCACTTGGCGCGAAAGATTTCCGCGAAGCCATGCAAATGGGTTCGAAGATCTACGATTATCTTAAGGTTTGATTTTACATTGTTGTAATGAATTTGAAGCAACTGTATAGGCGGAGATCAAAGAGCGCTACGGATTGGATGCTACTGCAGTTGATGACGAAAAAGGTTTCGCTTCAAACATTCAAGATTGCAAAAAAGCTTTGGACTTGTTGAACACCTCCGTTTTTTGGCCGGTTACACTGGTAAAGTGACAATCGGAATGGGCGTTGCTGTTTCCGAATTCTACAAGGACGACAAATACGATTTGGACTTTAAAAACGAAAAGTCGAACTCATCGAAATGGATTGATGGCGATCAACTCGGAGATCTTTACAAGAGTTTCATCAAAGATTATCCGGTTGTTTCAATTGAAGACGCATTTGATAAGGATTATTGGGACAAGTTAGTCATTTTGAAAAAACAACAACCATTTTGCTTTTCAGTTGGTCCAAACTTTTGGCTTCGACTTCAATCCAATTAGTTGGTGACAATTCACCGTCACAAACTCGAAACGTATTCGTCAAGCAATTGAGAAGAAATCGTGCAATTGTCTTCTGTTGAAGTTTTTTTGCAAAGTACTCGTGTATCGTGTATATCTTTTGTCTTTTAGGTCGACCAAATTGGCACGATTACGGAATCAATTGAAGCGGCCAAATTGTCGCGTGAAAACGGCTGGAGTGTAATGGTTTCGGATCGTTCTGGCAAGACTGAAGACACCTTCATTGCTGATCTTGTTGTTGGATTGTCGACCGAACAAGTACGTTTATTGGAACATCAATTAACTTTCCCTGTCTTTTAGATCAAAACTGGTGCCCCATGTCGAAGTAAACGGTAAGCTGTGCAAATTGAGTAGTAATATAACAGTTGAACAATTCAGAAAAGCGAAATACAACCAAATTCTTCTTATTGAAGAGGAACTCGGAAATAAAGCGGTTTACGATGGAGAGAAGTTCCGCAATCCATTGGCCTAAACAGCTATGTAATTCAATACAATCATAGGTATATTCTCGTACTCTAATGTTCGATCGAAATCGTAGAACCCTGTTTGACTTAAAGTTGCGCTCTAATTGTCTAAGTTATTCCTCCGTTCTTAGATCATATCAATTGTGTTGAGATAATAAAACACTTTTTACTTCATGAAAACTTTTGTAAAACAACAATATGATCATTTAAACAGACGATTCACGACAACGATCTTAGCGCCAAAGCACTACAAAGAGCTTGACGAAGAAACTTAATTTTGGTTTGCAACTCTACGGTGTGTGGACTATCAGCTGCTTTGGACGGATGAATGATCGCGTTTTGAAGTTCGAAGTTGTTGAGCGCTTTCATTAGATCGTAAATTGAGTCTCGATCTAATTCGGGAACCTGAATAATAAAAGTGTTACAATCCAAAATCTTAAGTACGTACCTGAATGAAATCCGTGGTGGATGGATCTAACAACTTGGAAGGCAATTGGTGCCATTCCAGAAATCACCAACTCGTAAAGTTTCCCGGCCACTTCGCTTGCTTGTCCTCGAAAGAGAAAACGACGAAATTGATAGAACCGTTGGAGAAGAAGCAGATTTGGATAGTTGAGGAACATGGTCGAAGTTGCGTCGAAGATTCGCAATTGACTGATGACCTCGGCATTGAATGTTGAGAGCATTTTGTTTGAGACCAAGTTAATCAAATCGGAAAGTTCAGAGCGAAGAGCCCAAGAGAGTGCTTCGTTGTAATGACCATTCTTTACATATCTGAATGGAAACCTCAAACCTCGAAACTCAGGATTGTTACCATTTAACCAATGATCGAGCAACTACCGCTTTTGTTCGTGTTTAAGAGACAAGGCGTACAATTGCTCGACCTTCTTCACTGAGTCCAAATTCAAACGAGCTAAACAAGAATCGAGTTCGTAGATTGCATTTTCGGCACCACAATTCAAAACGTAAGAGTAGGAAATGTTCCAAAAATCGTACGACTCCAGCGGCGCTGTGCCGTAATCGATGATCATTGAGGTTCGAACATTTTCATCAGCAATCAGTGGATACCCAATTTGGAAATTCTCATTCACTTCATAGTTGTTCTGTTGAGCTGTTTCAGTTTCCATTTCATCACCGTCGGAACTCGTGTTGAAACGAAGTGGAGCAGCAGTCGGATCAACACCCAAAATCTCATTATAAGAAGCTAAACAATATCGATTCTTACCAAAAAGCGCTCGGTAAGAAGTCATATTGATGGCGGAATAAAAACGAGTATTTTTTGATATCGGATTGTAAAGCGACACCACTAAACAAAGTTAATTCAAAGTATTGCATCCATTTACCTTGGGATTTGATCAAAAGTAGTCAATAAAGATAAGGCGTTATTATTGGGCATTCGGTCGTGTGAATTCCAGAAGTACTGACTGGTTTCCAAACGTCGTAAAATACTTGGTCGTGACGTGCTTCGCCCGCGAAAAGACGGAGCTGCAGATACTGAACGATTACGATGTCCGATCTAAACTGCAGTTGTTACAAACGATCGAACAAAAGTTATCAACTTGATTTTGTTGGTTTATTTCGGGGACCTCTGCTTGGCTTTCTTTTAGAAACTTCAAGTAATCATCCTGAAATCTGAATCCAACAATAGCATCGTCGTTACTCACCCGAGCTTGTTGGGCCTTTTCTAATCGTCTTTCCAGTTGTCCAAGACGATCGTTGATTTCGTGACGCCTTTCAGACGCAAACGGCAGTTCGCCGGACATCGCAATGACCCAAAGAATCGAATTGGGTTTCCAAGCAAAAACTCTTAAGTTGCTATGGCGACCTGTAAATCCATCTTTCTGCGACTTGTTCTCGATGACTAATGGTTGATTGTGGAATTTGATTATTCTTCGTTTCGAATAAACTTTACAGACTTCAGGGTCGTGGTTGTTCGAAGAAGTGAAATCGAAGTTTTTACAAAAAGTGCAATAAACTTTGTTGAAACTCACTACAACAAAGTAGTTGGTTTTCTGTTCAATTCAACGAAAACGTTCAGTTTCTACGACCAAGAAACTTGTCGTTCAAATTTTTCCTTATTATGCAGCTCTAACATGAGAAAACACTTCTGATCTGCTTCAAATTCACTCAAAAATTCCACCCAAAATGACTGCCCCACTTCTGAGGAAGCAAAATCACTGTAAATCTTAGCAAAAACCAACAGCTCCCGGAGATTTTACATTTTTTTTAATCCGGGAAGCATATTGAAAAGAGGGGGCTCCTCCTGCGAGATGTAAGTTTACTTTCGGACTGTACAATTTGCGGGACCAAGGATTCGAACTACTGACTAGAAGGCGAGCCCTACTTTCTAGTCCACAGTCTTTGTCACTTGGCTACAACAGCTACATTGGTGGCCAAATTTCCTGGAGTTAAAAAGTGCAAAAAGATCGTTAAAATGGTCATTTTATGGGCGTACGCACGCGAATATTGCAGGTTGGCTTTGAGAGTTGACTCGTGAACTGTAGGCGGCTCCAAAATTTACTCTTCTCGGAGACGGCCACTAAAACGATCGGAAATTTGATCGGTTCTAAGACGAGCGTTTTCGAAACTGTGTTTGGACATTGCTCTTTAATCATCCGCTACTAAATTAGAACTAACTGGCCAAAGAGATTGATACAATTCAACTGAAAGCATCGAACCAGAAATTGAGGCACTGTTTTATTCAATGTACTTTTGATAATGCAACAACAACTTATTATAGATAAGATTTAAAGATGCAAAGACAACACCCGTAAACAAAGAGATCAAAAATTTACAATGAGATTGAGTAAGAGATTCAGACCAACCAGTAATTCCATTCAAAACTTTGCTGGCTTTTATTGTTCCGCCTCCGACTTCCGGGCTAAAGCACAAACGTAGGGAGCAATTGAAAAGGAGAAACTCACGGTTAAAGTCGCAAAGACTTTTTTGATTCCCGTGGTGTACTTCTCAAATTCCTTCTTATCAACGTTTGCATTGTCTTTGATGGCGTCGTTGTCCAGCACCACTTGTTTGCCATTTTCAACATTCTCTAACAGCTTCCATTTGAGAATGTAGCTCTCAAAGTGCGAAGTGTCCTGTCTGGACTTGGATATTTTTGGTGTTCCTTTGGCATTCGCCTAAAATTGACAAGTTTTTGAAGCTGTAGATAAAGACACTTACTTTAAAGTCCACTATTTTTGGCTCTTGCACTAAGCCTTTCGCGCTATCATCTTGTCGTTCGACCATGCCGTAGTTTCCTGAATTTTCGAACAGGTCATTCAGGCAAAGCAGTCCTTGAAGCAACTCCAACTGTTTCGTGATTCCGCGGTCATTACGGGCTTCGGCACGCACGCTGAAATTCGCCATAATTTAATAAAAAGATGGCGCAATCTTACCTTCAAGGTGCACACTTTCGCCCAGTTTTGAGTGTTTTACCGGAACCTGTGCAAAAGTCGTCAACTAAATTCAACGAATATTACTTGGGTTGGACAAATTGTTGGCCTTTACTCAGCTTTGTGGCCAAATACACGTATTCAGACTTAGTAGTGTCCGGGACAATATGCACTTCGTCTGCACCAACGCCAAACAAGCTCAGCAAATGATAAACAAATAGCTCCGGCAAATCAATCGTCTGTTTAGAAGTGGGAGCAAACTCGACTTTTGGCAAATTTCCAGTTTTTTTGGCGTAATATTTGTTGGTCAGTCCACTTGACGATTCCTTTACAAACACAAATAGACCCAACTAAGAATTGGGCACATTAAAGTGTTTTTGAAAAAGCTGTTTACCTGCACTCCGCCCAAATCCTTCGGCTTGTCGACCAATTTCACTTCATGACCACTGAAATGTTGAGCAAAGTAGGCGTCGACGGAACGTTTTAGGTACTTCATGGAGTTGTGCACAAGATAATTGATTTCGGCGTCGATGTCCTCACGCTGACTGAGAAAAGTGGAATACGCAACGAAAAAGTCGGAATCATCAAGCGGAGACAACTAAAACTCTACTTCACGCCTGATTTGCATATAAAACAAACTTGTTCACGGGCTCTAATTGCTATACCCTTCCGCCGACTTGTCGCTTCGGACGTTGTAATTCGTCGAATTCGTTCGACTTCTTCCAGGTACGCGTTCCAATTTGGTAACTGCGCATGTTTCTGAAACACGAAATTTTAGTTACCAATTGGTAAGACAACATTTCCAAAAACAATTTTTGCTTTAATTCTTAAAACAATTTTAGCCTACTCATTATAAATGACTTACCACAATCAACGCGTCCACGCGCTTCAAGTTGAGTTGAGATAGAAGAGAATTCGAACCAAACAAGTCAACACGCTCTTCACCACAAAAGATTTCTTGTTTGTTCACTGGGATTTGGAACGTAGACTGAATTTGATCTTTTAGTTGTTCGACGGTCGCCTAAAGCAGTAGTTTTAAAGCATTCAAAGGAGTTAAAAAACAAACCTCATCTCCGAACTTCAATAGTACTTTTCGATGAGACTTGCCGGTGTGATCTTGTAAGTCAATGATCAACTCCATGGTATTGGTCAATGCCTAAAAATGACAAAGTTATTCATAAAAGTTTAAACACGCGCAAATTTGTGAATAATTAAGCGAAAGAAATTGAAGAAATCGACAAAACTTAGACACCTGAATAGATATAATTGAGTGTTGAGCGGCCGCAGACCTAAGGTCTTGGTTAATGAAGCGCGGATTGAAGTGATTCTTTTTTTAATTTTGAGTATTTGGAGGAGGGAGAAACGCGCGAGATAGAAATTGGAGCCGAAAAGTTGCGTTATCTTGCATACGCTGATGATTTGGCTTTTTTCCTCAACGCCGACCGAACTTCAAACAATGCTCGATGAAATAGCGGTGGAATTCGAACAAGTTGGACTTAAGATCAATGTTGGGATAACAAAATGGATGTCCCGAGAAAACTGGATGAAAAGAAACGACTTGTCAGCCCAAACGTTTCGCTGGAATACGACGGTGAACCAATCGAACGAGTCGATCAATTCGTCTACTTGGGCCACAAAACTACGCCTCCGCAAGATCACAAGCATGAAATTGGTACAAGAATTGGAGCCGCGTGGTCAGCGTTCAACCGCTCAAGATTGCTGCTCACGAACAAGCGAACACCGATACTTTCAACAAGTCGTTCTCCCGACGCTACTCTACGGCTGCGAAGTCTGGAGCCTTACGAAGATCACCAAAACACGACTATTTCGATGCGAACGTGCAATGGAACGGCGCTTTCTCAGCATCCGGCTCAAAGACAAGAGACCGAGCGAGTGGATTCGACAACAAACTGGACTCAACGACGTCGTGATTGCATCAAGAATTCGAAAATGGGACTACGCGCAAAAGATCATGAGCCGAGAACACGAAAACCGATAAGATACCAAACTCATTCGATGGACACCCAACGGGAAAAGACCAAGAGGCCGCCCAAGAACGCGATATGCCGACGACTTTAAATCCATGGTCGAGAGCCACGAAGATTGGAAAGACGTTGCAAACAACACCGCGATGGAAACGACTGCGTGCAACCTTCGCTACACACCAGCGATGATCTCTTGTTATTATTGTTGCTGTTGTACGATATAGGAAACGAATTGAAATATAGAACATCTCAAGCGTATGTTTTTGGTTCGAGCCGCAAAATAAATTTATTGGATAGTTGAGAGAACGCGCACTAATTTTCAAACGATCAAATTCTAAAAATTGGAGCACGAAACAACCACCTAGCACTTCACAAATTCAGCAAATAAAGCTTCAAAATCCGACTATCTTTCACAAAAACATCATTAAACATGACTAAATACCCTCGATTTCCCGCCCGAATCTACTCGCCAAAGAACGCCAACAAAACGCCACAATGAAGAAAGCGACTGTTTTCGTGCAGAGACTCGGGCACAATCCCCTTCAACTAGCACATATCATTGACATCATTTATTTACAAAACAATTCAACTATTTCAATTGTCAAACACTTTCTTTTCATCACATACAAAACCGACCATTTGCTGTGTCGATTTCCAAAAACAACTTCAACGATCTCTTTCGATCATAACAAACCAATACATCTCTTTGCTCAAGCAGTTTATATTTCCTAATCAAAACCAATTTCTTTTCATTATCTCTCCATCAAATACCGGACTTTCATCTTCATACCCATATTTCAATATTCGCTTCTTAAAGAGGAGAGAGAGGGAAACTTTCGGATCCAACGTCACAACCTTCGCACACTTTTGAGATGTAGACGGGCAAGCCGGGACCTAAGATGAAGACTTGCTTTCTTCGTGCCTTTACCCAAGATGGAGACACGGTCTGATGAGCGAATTTGTGGTTCAGGCTGTGACGCGGCTCTTCAAGTGTGCAACTGTGAGGAAAAGGAAGCTAGTCGATGATCAATTGTATACACGTATCGTGTAGTCAATTCGTTAAAGTCTGCAACGATGTTGATGAAGAAGATGAACAAAAACTAAACGAACCATTTCAATTTTGTTGTCTTTCGTAAATTCGGTCGGTCAATCTCAAGTAGACAATGAGTGTACGACACGAATGTGAATAGATCCGCAGCAGCAATTTCTGTAGACAAATAACATTGACGATCGTGGTAACGGTTGATAATGTTCTCGTCGATCCATTGGTACATAAAGTCAAAAGACGGGCTGAAACAAAACCACATTGGTTATGTTGAACATCAATTCAAATACCATGAGAGATCGTTGTGTATTGATGAGGAGCAGAATTCGGCGAGTGCAAACATTTAGTTGAAGATGTAGACCTGAAATACGATTGTAAACAAATCGATTAGAAACGAACTAACCGCTTCATTCCTGCTGTCCATCCAAAGTTCGGTCGTTCGAACACACGTTGAGGAATTGAGAAACTGGAATCGAAACGTGCAGATCGCAAAGATAACTCGACAACGTACGTGACCGAGATCAAAATTTCGGTGCTAAACGGGTGGACAGATCGGCAATAATTGGACCTGAAAAATCACAAAGTAAATTGCATCAAATCGAGTTGCTTACCGAATATTCGATGTTGTCCACTGCATCCCGTCGTTTACGCAAAAAAATCGCGTCCTTGCCACGCCCGAAGGCCATGGACTTTCTTTCAAACAAACTTATTTTCGTTCATGAACTCTGCGTTTTTTGCCAATGAAATGTTGTTGTTATACGAATTGTTCTTACAATCGTTTGAATACTTCCCGATGCACGATGTTCTTAACTAAACAGTTTGTTGGGTTTTGTTGGTCTGTTGACGGCGCAAAAAACCTTTACCGGAATCCCAAGATCGAGCTCGTGACAAAGCGACGTACAATTGGCCATGTTCGAAGACTTGGTGTTCGAGGTTCAGTCCAACTCGTTCGAATGTTTGGCCTTGACTCTTGTTGATTGTCATTGCAAAGGCCAATTTCAATGGAAATTGTTTGCGGTTCAGTTGGAACATTCCACGGTAATCGATCGTATTGTTGATTCGAGGGATGATGTGTCGTTCTTTTGCGTGATGTCCGGTTAAGATTTCGCATTCAATAGAGTGATCGTTCATGGCCACAACCAACATTCGAGTTCCATTGCATATACCGTCTTCTTGAGACAAATTCCGGATCAAATCACGATTGCGTTTTCCTTCAATTCCATTTGTGAGGCGGTAGTGAACCTTCTTCGATCATGTTCAGATACTCCAGTAGCAGCAAAGTTTGATCATCACAGTTCTCGGCATCCATGGCAGTGTCAATTGAGAGATAAGGTTTTGTTTGACCCTCTAACATATTCAAGACTTTTTCATTCGATTCGTTTACGCCAATGTGTTTCGACACCAAAATCGCCGAGTTGCCCATTTCATTGAACTTCTTTTTTTCTATTAACACGCGGAAGATCTCTTTCTCCAAGTTTTGCTGGACTAAGCAATGGGATGGCAGCTGGATCAGTTCGTTTGCATCGTTCAAAGTTCCTTCTCCGACTTGTTTGAGAGAATCAGCGAATTGAACTTCGTTTGGTTTCGTTCGCATGTTCTTGGTCAGTTTCAACTGCTCAAAGCGCTTCGACAAATTTGACGAACAAATGGACAAATTGATCGTCTCGCTGACTGTGCCGTATTTCAAAATTGGAAGAATTTGTCGAAAGTCGCCTCCAAGGACCATGATTTTACTTCCAAATGGTAAACTGCTTCTCATCAATTCTCTGAGTTTCCGGTCGGCGATTTCGAGTGCGTATCGTGGAGCTATCGGTGCTTCGTTCCAAATAACGACATCGGCATTCATCAGCATTTTACCGGCACGACTTGTCGCTGTCAAGTTCGAATTTGAATCGCGATCAAGCGGCACTCCAGGTCCAAAAGTTTTGTGACATGTTCGTCCGTCCGATAGCAATAAAGCTGCAATTTCGGTGAATGCGCATGCCAAGAACTTCTTTTTGTTTCCGTTGATTAGAAGAACACGGAAACTGCTAGTCCTTTGTGTTATAACGTTCAATTATCAATTGGTTCGTTTTATCACGAGAAGTAATTCAAATCATTCAACATAAACCTGCAATTTCGGAAATAAACGACTGATCTTGTTGCTCACTAATTTACTCCTTGGTAGCGTTGAGAATGGTCGCTTTAAACTTGCATGATTGGAACGAATCAACGACAGTCTTTTAAGGTTTCATACATTGAGTCTGCGGTAATTCACTTATTTAATTTTTTGCAACTTCTTTTATTGCAGACCAATTAATCGGAGTCCAAACTTATGTCATTAATTGGTTGAGAACACAAGCACAAGTCTTTTCAACAGAAGCGATGTTGTGGCCTATGGAAGCATGAAAAGTGGACTCGCCAACGCGCACGACTCTGACATTGACTTGACCATTTTGATTCCTACCGTGCTGGCACTTCAAAAACAATCAGTTTTCATTAAATTAAAACAGAACATCGAGGAATGTAGTTGTTTTTTTAACAAAAATAGAAATGATTAAATGCGAGGTAAGTCTCCAAGCCTTATTTGTTGTTTACAGTACATCATCTTGAGTATGATTTTGAATCGAGCGGTCAAACGGTTGTGGTCGATTTCAACGTAAACAACTTTAAAGCCAAACACTCGAATGCTCGCATTTTACTCAAAGTATCTACTTCTGACTGCTAATTTATAATCCCTTATCCTATTTAGAATTGATCCTCGACTTTCAATTTCGCATTAGGAATCAAACAATGGTTAAAAGCAAACGACTTATATGATGCGTCCAAGTACCGTTTCAACAGGTTTTTGCTCGTTCTATTGCTTGTGCACTACTTGCACTCGGGAATAAGCTCACCAATCTTGCCCGTTCTCAACAGCTTTCGCTACGACAACACAACTAGTTGCACGAAAATTTGATGAAAATGAACGAATCGCATTCGACTGTTAAATTCGGTAACAACAAAGTAGTAATAGCCAAGTTAACAGAGAAATTTTAGAAACTCAAAACACTTCTACACCGCTGTAGTTGCTTCGTGGATTCATGTACTACTGTAGCCGATTTCAATTCGAAAACTATAAAGTAGCCGTACATTCTGATAACTTGCTTTCTCGGTTCAACAGCTCAAAGTTCTCAAGCGATTTCTCTGTGATTATTGACGATCCTTGTTTTGGATTGAATCCGGCAAGACGTGTCAGTTTTTCGTGTTTACATCAATTACGAAAAGCTACACGAGGATTTGTGGAAATTTCACAACAAAAACTTCCGAACAAACTTGGTTGTTTAACGACAATACTGGGAAGCATTAGCCCCACATCTGATCTCGAAATCCTGTAATTTGTCAATCGATCTTTCTTCTTTTATAAATTTATAATTGATGCATATTTTCTAATATCATCTGAATGTCTTTTAATTCCATGAACTCACGAGTCATAAGTAACTCTAAATGAACCTCAATCTTCTGCTCAAACTTTAGAACATCTTTCGGCTTTTCTACTTGTTTTGATATAACCTTGTGTAGATTTGAAATCAATAAAAAGTCTTTCGCATTGATTATTGCATTTCGCTAGTGGCCACGTCGATGAGTTGTCTATCAAGCAATTAGAGAGAAAATGGGCGTATTGATTGCAGCTGCTTAAACATCGTTCAATTGACTAATTCGGATATCAATTGGTCGGAACCTGCAGTTTGTTTTTCTCTTCTATTCGTTAGCAAAATCCTTTCGTTTCAAAATAATTCTACCGTCTTATTACGTGGAACAGCCGGCAAATCAAGGTATAACAACAACTGTTGTTAATTGAAAACTGACATTAACGTTCGTTTTTAATTGTCGATTTTCAGCTTACTATCGTCTCACTAATCAAAGACCTATAAGTCATTGTATACGTCCCAATATGTCTAATTGTTTTGACGAAAAAGACTCGAAAGTGAGCGGAATTGAAAAATAACTTCGAAACAACTGAATTTTAGTACCGAGTTTTCTTCAAGAAACTGCACATTCGAATGGCAGCTCGAATTGTTTGTGGTGTGTTGGTTGGGTTCGTTGCTCTTGATTTGATTCAATCGTTTGGTCGAACAACAGCAATGATGATGTACTCGTGGCTAAGTGCGTGCTTCGCTCTTGGCATATATGGCAGTTTGACTTACGGGGTATTCAAAGAGAAACGCATCTTTACGATGCCCTTTCTCGTATTTCAGGTAATCTAGTTTAGATGTTTCATAACCAGCAATTTAAGTGCGTATTGGTTGGATTCCTTTCTCTCGTTCTGTTCATTTTCACTATGGCTGCTTTGTTTTCTCCAACTGGTCTCAAGAAGTTTGCCATCGAATTGGGGGGTGTAGATGAGCACGCAAAACCGGAGGAACAAGCAAAACGTAAGATTATAAGCAATCAGTTAACAGGTTGATATTTAGAGCTACGCGGTTGGGTGATTTTCTTTTTTATTATGATGAGTTTGGTTGATGCATTGCAAGCGTGGTTCCTGGAGATCATCTATCGCTTTTTTCATTATCTAAAAGACCGTGAAACTTCTTTTACATTCAATTTGGATACCGAATTTCAAATGACCGATTAATTTTTGTAAATACATCGGATTGTTCTTTAAGTTTTATTATACGAATGCAATTAATAAACCAAATGAAAGACAGATGAATACAAGTACAATGGAGGTATATGTTTTAAATGGTTTGCCAAATAGCAGCTCGTCGAATAATGTCATTAAATTTCTTTAACTCTTTAACAGAGCTCATAAGAAAAAAGCTAACTGGTAAATTGAATTTTGGGTATGTGAGAGGAAAAGGAATCCTCGTGTTTTAGACCGATAAATGAGCAAAAATTGAAGCCAACTATCCGGCCACATTCACCCAACCTTGTTGATTAGACGGAGATTGTTGTTGTTGTTGATTGTTGCCGTTAAATTGCGGAGAAGCTTGTTGTTGATTTCGTTGAGCAGATAAGTCGAGTCCAAATTGCTGAAATCGACAATTGAACGAATCATTTGAGTGTAACGTTTAAACCTGTTGAACTGATGAGGGCGGTTGTTGAGGCCCCCAGTTGTTGGTCTGAGGTCCTTGTTGCCACGATGACTGTTGTGGTTGGTTGTTTGCGTATTGGTTGGGAAGCTGTGGATTGCGAAGATTGCCAAGACCATTGAAACTATCGCTTGTGCGTCCTTGTTGTTGATTTTGATACGGAGATTGCACGTTCGATGGAAAAAGACCGGGCGGTGATTGTCCATTGTAATTATATTGATTAGATTGGGATGATTGGCCAGAGAACGGTAAGCTCGAAGGAAATCCGCCGATTTGATGTGGCTGAGGAGCCGGTGGAACAACCGTTGGAGTATTTCCGTTGCTGAATACACCGGAAAGACCTGGAGCACGGTTTTGATTTTGCTCGTTATTGTTCCCAAACAACTGTTGTCCCCATTGATTAACATTGGTACGGAAATTTTGAATTGCTTCGCCGGTACTATTCAAAATCTGTGCTGAAATTCGTATGTTTAGTTGAATGGCGAGGAGAGAAGGTCAATTACGTGGAATCGAGTTTTTGATTTCAATCCATTTCGACTCGGCATTTCCCATTGCTTGTTGAATTGCTGGATTTTGACCAATTTGTTGCCCTAATTGTGAAACTCCCGCACCAATCGCTCCGATTACACTGCCGCCATTTCCATTCGATCGATCTTGTGAACTCGGTCCGCCTAAACCAGCTGGCCAATTGGGCGGCAATTGATTCGAATTAGGTTGTTGATACCTAAAAAGAGCTATCAGTTGAGTATATTGAACGAAAACAACTTACGCATACCCGCGCCATTCGGGAATGTACAAATAGAAACAGTTACGTCGAATGATATTCAATGAGCTCTCATCTCGAATTTGGTCCTGTTCTATTCCATACTCAGGCACGCAAAAGTCGAAACAGTCGGTGCATTTTTGGTTTTTTTGATACTGATTGATGTAATTCAATTCAACCCAACGAGCTCCACGACATTCAGCCACATCCGGACGAAACTGACCAATGGGTGGTTCATTACGTACTTGTGGGATAAAACTGAAGAACTCATGTTTGTATTCCATTTGTAATTCATTGACCTACTTCCAGCTCTCGTCCCATCCACGATTTTGGTTTCGTTTTTTCTCAGCATTTCGGGCAGCTCGTTGAAAAGCCTCGACCGATTTGATGTTATCGCGATTAAGATCCATTAGAAAACAAATTATATTCTGGCCACCAGGTGATTTCAATGCAGAGTCAACAATTGCAACTGAGTGCTTACTGATCAGAAATATTTGCTTCAAGTCCACTTACTTTTATTGGTTGTGAAATCGAGAACCGAAACGTAGTTGCTCTTGAACGGTGGATTGCCTGATAGTTCCAAACGAACTTGGTTGTCAGCAACATCCATGCTTACAATATTTGGATTTGCATTTCCATGTCGATGTAAATCGGGTGCTAACCATTGCATTTTCAGATGCTAAAAATTGTTCCATCGAAATGAGTTGATATCGGATTTACCTTTGGTAGGGCAAAAGTGTTCGTTAAGACAATAGCAACAATAATCGCCACAATTAAAAGTATGATTATGCACAAACAAAGTACTTTACTCCACGGTTTTTGCCACCATTTACGCAAATCTTCCATCCGATCACGCTTCGGTTCCTGTCGATGTCTCGATGGTTCGGAAACGACCGATGCAGCCGTTGATGCGCGATGACCGGGCATGCCAGCAGGTATATCCGAGGAAGTTAAGCCGGCAGGAGTTGGTGGCATCATGTAGTTTGGACGATAAGAGGCTGGTTTGGCCTTAAATTCACGAATAAAACAGTCAAATTTAAAGTTACGTACCACATCGCTAAACAAACTACCACCTGATGTAAAACTTGCTGGTGCACGTCCAGTGCCTTTCGGATCAGAGCTAATGAAAGTCGGTGGCGACGCCGAGTATGCCGAGCAAGTTGATGATGCAACGCGTGGATAAGATGAAATCGGTGTGCCAATAGCATTCACCTTCGACTTATAGGACTCATTAACAGGATCCATTAGATTTGTCCACGAAGCTCGTCGTTTACCGCCTGTTGATTCGGCAGTTGACGAACCGGAAGACCAACCAAAATCGTCGTCGTGAATCGAAGCAACTGAACGATAAGGTGGTGGTGCTTGTCCGTAAGTCGTCTTAGACGCGTCAGCAAGTGGCACGGCAGAAAGAAGCATAGAATGAACACGTGGCTCGTGTTCTAGAGGCGGAAATTTTGCAGCCATAAAAGCACGGTATTCCGTGTCGGAATTCTGATTTTGCGTTCGTCTTCGATTTGACAGTCGGTCGCGTAATCTCTGAAGAAAACTTGTATAGGAATCCATTGACGTTGATTCTTGTCGTCGAATGTTATTTCGATGCTGTGACGGTCGATAGACGCGAGAATTAGACATCAGAAGAGTAATCACGAACTTTCGAGAAAACTAGAGGACGTGCAATTTGACGAAATTTCGAGGGTTGTCGGCACAATTAGCGGCGTAATAAGCAATCGCTGAGGTGACGGCAAGAGATTTTCATCAACCCTCGGGTTTAGGTTAACTCCCGAGTTGTTATGGAGCTGTGAGGTACGAGAACTGAGCGCACGTGCGAGAGGATTGAAAGTGAACTGAGAACGATATTTCGAGTGCAAATGCAAACAGACGAATAAACGAACACTCTCAGTCGAATGGCGCGTATTCAAATGAAATCGAGTTGCTGTTGTAGATGGAGCTTATAAAACGTGAAGTCGACGACAGTCGATTAATCACTTGATCACGCTCTCAAAGGTTGTGGTTCTGCAAGCTTTGCTGTAATCAAAAAGCAAATTAACCGCCGACGCAATGTCAATTTCTAATAATAGAAGTGAAAGAAGCTTTTGATTATGATCACAACAATCTTATTCTAACGGCGCGGAGTTTTGCAATTTCTTTCATCAGACAAACAACTTTATGGATCGAGTTCAATGATCATGGTAGACATTACGGAAAAAAGAAACTGCTTTTGTTTACATGAGGATTGAATATCTGAGATGCGATAATGAGTGCATTTCTAGTTTTATGTTCAAGATCGCTGAATTTTAAAGTTTTTGAATCGGTTCTTTCTAGAACACGCCCAGTGAACATCTCGAAGATGATGGATTGATTAGTGGGTGTCAAGTAAAAAGACCGCGCGTTTTTTGATGGTCATCTGACTTCCGCCCAAAAGAGAATGTGAATCATCCGGAGAGTGTAACAAACAACATTGAATAAGCTGTCAATTTTACACCAAAATGTTTTAAGGAATTCCAGTTGGACCACCACAAACACATTGATTGCACATCAGAAACCACATGATACTCGGAGGTTTGATCATCTAACTGCGTATTGTGATGAACGTTTAGATGATCAGATTCGTGCAGCGAGTTTGCCGAAGTGGCTCGTTTAGAAAAACGAACTTATCATCATGTGTAAGTGCACAATAGAATTAGATTGCCAGTTGGATAAGGAATTGTGAGCACCGTAAGAAGAGATTTCGAGTCAAGGAAAGAAACTTTCACGTCCGTTTATTTGGCTTTGTGTCAACATAAACTTTTTTAGTTTTAATATCGTGGATTTACATTAGCAAATGACAAATTTTACTGGTGAGCCATTAGCAGCGAAGAAATTGAAGATGACTGAAAAACAGCAAATAAACGGCAAGTTCACGTTCTTGTTTATGAAGCTTGTGGTTTTTAGGTTACTTCGACTTTCCGAGTGATCGTGTCGCCTCAATGGTTTTCAATTCGTTTGGACACGACGAAGAGCCACCGAGATCCAAAGTCGAGAAACAACTTTTGATCGAAGGAAACCGATTGAAATTGTGAGTTCGACGATAAGAGAACGCAAATTCAATCATTTCAGTTCTCTGCGAGCAGACAATCAGAAGTCGCTGAACAAAACGTTGGAGAGCTTAAACGATTGTGTGACGCTTGTGCAAAGTACTCTGTTTGTGGCCAGTGAATTTGGAGGCCAATTGGACGAAAATGAACGAAAAAAACTCAGTGAACCGGTTGTACAAGTGATCACTGCACAATAAAGACAGTTTTGTAGAATAAGCGTGGAAGTAAAAGGGCGAATAATCTTCACGTTTCATATCACATATTGTACGCAAAACAGAAATCTCTAAATTCAATTTGTAATCGCAATCTGAGACCGCAAAGGTGGAATCCATCTAAGCGCCTTAAACTACGAGAGTTTTCGCACTTTCGGGCGAACAGAAAGTTTTACGATATCCCGCTGAGCATCGAATATTCCTTCCGACAACTTTGAGTAATCAGTGATATTCCCAGATTCAATTGACAACCAGAAAACCACGTATATCGAAAGCAGAAGTCGTTGAACGTGAACTGAAAGAACATCTTATGGTCGATTGACAAAGCGATTAATTCCCCTCTAAACCGTAAACGTGACATACTCGTAATAATCGTCGGATATTCGTAACAAGTGGAGCGAACAATCAAACCACTTACAAGCTCGCGCATCACATATTTCTCCCCTTGTGAAGGTCGTATGTTCAGTGGTTTTGCGCGCCAATTACACGGTTAAGTTCACGTAGTTAACTGATGCAAGTATATTTAAAAACAGCCTAATTTAAGCTTTAACGAGCAAATACTGCGATAGAACAAGAACATTTCATTTAATTAGAATTCAAAATTGAGATTCAGTTTGGAACTTGGACCAAACCTCTTCATCTTCAAAACGTTTCGTAATGAGCAAAATGAGCTCAAGAGGCTTCACGTAAGAATGTAAACTTCTTCCGCTGCTCATCGAATGCAAAGATGACCGAGCGTTTGTAATGAGAACTTGACGTTGCAGAGCCAGCGGTCACTCGGCTCTCGACTTACGTGTCTGTATACTGCGTGGCCTCTACGAGTGAGTTGACGGTTATGTTTACATTGGCAGTGGCCGACCAAGATCGCGCACCTTTTGCCTTTGGCCCCGAGTAGGCCACAGAATTCGCGCGTCGGTCAGTTATGCCACTCGCGAATTTTTCTCCAATTGAATAGGGGAACGCAAATAAACAGAAGACAACGACACGAGTTGGGATTGTCAATAAGAACGAACATCCACGACAATTCGGTTATTAAAAGTCAGTTTGCCGAACAAATCTCTTTCAACTAACGTCGTAAGCAACTTCAGTGAGATTTGTATGTTAGCGACAATCGTGTGTAGATAAATGGTGAAAAGCAGCTTTGGAATGCTAACAATCGAACTCTTTGTTTAACAACCTCCCAATGATCGTCCATCGAAACGATGTCTATTGACCTCAAACCACTTGATATCGAATTCCCACAAATTGCTCGCGTACTAATCGGAGACCCAACGTCGAATTAAGAGGTGAAGCACATGCAGTTAATTTAAAGAAAACGTGCGCAAAATACGATCAATGAAACCGCATGGTTTAAGCGATCGAATAACAACGCTCGTGCGCATTGAGTTTAAGTATAGAACTTTACATCGACGGTTGAAAACAAACTCACAAGATAAAATTACTGACTTAGATTCATGATCGAGTACTTCAAATCAACGGCATTGACTTTCACGTTTAAGAACAAACAGTCAAAAAAACTGACTACGGTATCACGAAATGACTACTGTGTGAGGGAAATCGATTGTCATTCCCAGTGTGTTTTTGCGACAGAACATTTGAACAAGAAAGGAGAAGAAACAGTAAAGTGTAGGGTTGAAAGGTGGAGTTCATAGAAAGCACAAACGAAACACTCGACGATGAAATTGAGCACAAAAACGCCCGTTTTGTAATATTGAGAGTAACCATCGAGTGCGCAGATTTGCTTTAAATTCGCAGATTAATTGAAATACTGCGCGACCTCTGGCAAATTTCATTGACCAGCATCCCAAAGGTTGCCCGGGCAACAACGTTTCACGCGCGGATTAAACGAATGTCCACTCGCGCACCGTCATACCGCCAAGTATTTGGCGGCCAAAACACGAGAGTTTGTGGTAAGTAATATCATTTAAACTTCGTAGAGAAAGCCTATAAAAGTTGTGTGATGTGTCAAATTAACAAGAAACCCATTTGATTAATATAATTTTATTCTGTTTCTTAATGCATGATGTAGTTTGAAGCAGTTGAGAGATGAAAAAGACGTGAAATAGTTAACAACAGTATGATGGACTAAGATTATGCAACAAAGGAACCTCGTTTTGTCATAAGCGAACTGTCGAAATGGAAATCATTTGACATGTCCAGAAAATTGAGCAGATTACAATTCGGAGTGGGGAGTTAGCTTCTCTTCGAGATATGCCTCCAACTTCTTCAACTTTCGAAACATTTTGTCTTGTCGTTCTTTCATTTGAACAGATCGCTCGTCCGGATCGCTTTCACCCATCGACTTGAGAATATTTTCGTGTTCGTCAAGATGTTCGGAGTGATGGTTGACTTTTTCCCATTCACGATCCAAATGTCGAAGTTCGGTCTTGATCACGTCCAACTCATTGGGTATCAGACGTTTGCTCTTACGAGCCTACAGAGAAACAGATGAGAAGCAAGTGATTGAACAACTCACTTTGTTCCACAACTCCCGAACTCGTGTGTTACTGAACGGAATGCTACGAATCTCATCGACCTTCTGTTTCAGAATTTGGAAAGCATTCTCGATTTGAGCGTTCAGTTGTTTTACTTCGCTCGTACTGTTCGTATGCTCATCGTGTGGTCGAATGTGATTGTCGTCCAATTGCTTATGACGACGAAGCAGCGTTTCGTACACCGCACAGCGTTCATCCTGTTCCAACAGTTGATTGCGGACATCTAAACGCACATTGATGTAAACAAAGAAGATTGCAATAACCTTCCAAGTCATCAGAACTGAGATTCTCTTTGACTTCATTCCAAATTTTGATCACTCGCTCGTCCACAAAGTTCGGTTCGTCCTTTCGACTCGTCGAACTGAGATCCTTTTCGTGTTTGTATTTCTGAAAGTTTAGTTGGTTTGTGTTCGATTTCTGGTGCTTACCGTGTTGAAGGCCCGAGCAACATCAGCCAAATCGTAACGCTCGAGCATTCTCTCCAACTTTGCGTCCACTTCGTTGAGATCTTTGCTTTTGAACTTCTGATGATCCACAGTTTGTTTGAGGCTTAGATAAAGATCGTCAAATTTCTTGAGCTCTTTCTAAACAACAAGAATCGTTGAGGAGACGAGAATTGAAGGACAAACCGCAATTTTTTCAACAACATTCGGATCTTGGACACGAGCTGTGGCTTTCGACCAGACGAAGTTGATTTTCTCCATTCGGTATTTGTCTTCTTCGGACTTTGTTTCGACGGCATTTGAGGATAGAAGTAGAACATGATGGAGCAGAACGAGGAACCAAATGTGCATAATGAGTCAAATGAACGTGCGAACGAGAAGAAAGCTGTGGCTCGTGATCGAGTTGGTGTTTTAGCGCGACTTTGCGTTCACTTCGATTGATGGCTTGACGTGCCTAGAATTTTGGTTGCACTCTCATGGTTGCCATTTGTGTAGCTTGAACTCGATGGTTAACGATGCAGAAGTGGGACTGCGAAGAAGAAGAGCCGGACGATCAGTTTCGAATGAAAACAACGAACTTCGAACAGAAGCCAATGGAAATTCGGAAAGTTTGTTGAGTGAAGTCGAACACGACGATGTTTTCGAAGTGGAGAGGAATCGAGTCGCACCCACAGAATGATTAACTTTGAATTTGGACGAGAAGATCGTGAGAAGTGCAGCAGACGGAGACCTGCCGATCAGTCCGATTGATGCGGACATTCGAGCACCAAAGAAACTAACGACCTGGGAATTTGTTTGGTTGGAACTGACAAGGTGGTTGGTTCAAACAACTGTGATCCTAACTTGTGGTTTTAGAGGGTACTCACTGGAAAACGATCAGAATCGATACACGGAGAAACGTCGAAAAGTCTATGCATTTCTTCGAATTCCCTACGAATTGGAAAAGTTTCTGTTCTACGGATTTCTACACTGTTTGGATGCATTCTGCTACGTTTACTTTGTTGCCCATTCGACTTGTGGTCTGTCTCCAATTATGCTTTTGTTTTTATTCTGATGCTTAGATGGCTGTGATTGGCGCGGTTTTTCGATGTCGAGATTGGACTGCGGCAGAGACGTGCGATTTGTTGAAGATCACGATTATCGTTGTTTCCTCGTTTATGATGCAAGCAGTCGACACCTCAATGTTGTATCACTTGGTTCGTGGTCAAGGTGTGATTAAGCTATACATCTTCTACAACATGCTCGAAGTGGCAGACAAACTGTTCAGCAGCTTCGGACAGGTAGTTTGCTTGTTCTGAGTTTCGATCGACTGTTTCAGGACATTTTGGATGCACTTCTTTGGACGGCTTCTGAACGAGGCGGAAAACGACGAGTAGTATCCACGATTCTTCATTGGACAGTTGCGGTCATCTACGCAGCTTTTCACGCGTTGCTCGTTCTTTTTCAAGTTAGTTGGCTGAAATCGTTCAATTGACCATCAATTTCTAGGCAACGACTTTGAATGTTGCTTTCAACTCTCACAACCAATCGTTGCTCACCATTATGCTTTCGAACAACTTTGTCGAATTGAAAGGCGCCGTCTTCAAAAAATTCGCCAAACCCAATCTCTTTCAAATGGCTTGCAGGTGAGAGGATTCGATTGGATTCAAGAGAACGCAACATTTTAGTGATTGTCGTGAACGTTTCCATACGGTCATTCTACTCGTCGTAGTTGTTCTGAGAAACATGACGGCGGTTAATTGGAAGTTTGAACATCTCATCGAAATGCTGCCCGATCTCGCAATGGTCATCATCGCTGAACTGATTGTCGATTGGCTGAAACACGCGTTCATAACCAAATTCAACGAAATAAGTGCTGAAGTCTATCAAGGTTGTTTCCTGATACATTCCATTTCATTGCCAACTTGTAGACTTTACAATCACTTTGGCATTCGATGTCGTCAAGTCGCACGAACGAGACTCGTTCACTGACTTTTCCGATCAGGTGTCCCGACGAATGGGTTTCATTCCGATTCCAATCTCCATTATGTTGATTCGTGTCATTGCTCAATCCATTGACTTCACCACCAACTTTTTCACACTCATCTTCGGTTTTGCATTCTCATAAATCGCTCTTCACCGTCGGCTTTTAGTTTGTGTTTGGATCGGGATGTTTGCAGTCAAAGTGTTGAATGGAGTCTTTCTACACGACCGATCCGTTGATTACGTTGCCCAATACCGACAACTGCAATCCCAAGCCGAGCACAATTCAAATCGAAAACGAATGTTGGCAGCCAAATCCAAGAGTATGCCAAATTCGCCTCGTCTTAGTCTGATTGATTTCACTGGTTAGTTTGACGTTCTTTCCGAAACCTACAGCCTCATTTAGATGTGCTCACTCAAGCAGCCCAAGGTGCCAAGGTCTTGACGGCCTCTGATCTTCTATCGCATTGGGACGAGTTAACAAGAACACCACCCATTCAACGGCAGCCATCAGTCACCGAAACTCCACCTCGAGCTGCCGCAGATGAGACACCGCGTCGTTCCCAGTCCATGGCCAATTTCTCCGGGATACGAAATCGTCGCGACAACTCGATGCCGCCGGCTATCGAGGAGGAAAATCGAACCGAAGAACCAACAGAATCGGCAGCTCGAGGTCCTTCGAGTCCAAAACGTCGAGTGACCGAATGTGAAAGTTTGTCCGATGTTCAGGCCTACACGTTGTTGAACGGCGCAGAAATCGTACAAGAAATGTCCTAGACATCCATTCTGTTATTCCAATTTTTACGGGTGTTTGTTAATCGGTTTTTGTTTTAACCTCAGGAAAAATATTTTTAAATTTGCTTGTTTTTGAAGTTCTGAAGTTAACAGAAATTAAGAGGAAACGTTTATGAGTTTCAGCAAAATTGTACAACTAAATTTCCCTATTTTGGTTCAGACGTCTTGAATCGAGTCCAGGCCGTTGATTTTGTAGAAATTGCCAGTCAGACGATGATCACGTTTACTCATTTCGATTCTGAAAGCAAGAAAGAACAATGCGTGTAGTCCACGATGAAAACTCACTTTGGATGAGTTGCTGTGTTTCGACGGTTCCAACGTCCGGTGTCCAACTTGTTCATCGGTCCACTGATATACAACGCGAGTCCAACAAATGTGGCGGTTATAATACCCGAGTAGATTTGCTCGTACCACATTTCAACCTAAAACTTCAAGTAAAATTTTAAAAAAGTAAATCTACACGTTAACACGAAAATCTCGAAGTCAAATTTCACGTTGAACACTTCAGAAAGCTCTTGGAATCAGGAGATCTGGTTGTCAGAAGTAAGGACAACAGTGAACGTCCTTCTTTGAAAGCGAGAATCCGCCTGTCGAATCGCTGACGAAAGCAGCCGTTTGTTTGTTGGCGAAACACTTGACTTCGGACAATATGTACTCCTTCATCGAAGATTGTGAATTTACTATCTTTTTCGACGCCGAAATTACTTTCGTCAATTCACACATCGATCATGGACGTGGAAATGGAGGGTAAGAAACGAAGCCTTTTAATTCTCGACAATCAAATCGATTTAGAGCTCATCTACGAGGATGTGACCGACACGAAGCCGGTGAGTTGCAATTTCACGTAAGATATCAAAAACCATTGTTGAAATTTCGTTAATTTGAGTAACAAAAACGAATCCAACACTCCATAAAATATGCGGATATCGTGTGTAAATACGAGAATAAGGTTTTTTGATTGTTAGTGAGTATTCTCAACCTTCTTGTAAGATTTGCCACTTTCCAATTCGTCTTCTCATTTTGTTTACTCTGCTGCAGTTTTCGAGCGTTGAATGTTTAGACGAGAGTCTACGGTTTATAGAATCGAATTCTTGGGTTTTGTGTTTATTTCTAAGACAAAGACCACTTAAACGGAACTCTTCGTCGACAAGCTTCACAGACCAAATGCGTTTAGATAATGCGGTCTCGGCTATGCAGCATTCTCATTTGTGTGACGGAAACGCACGGTACGGCCGAAATGGTACGTTGCGGTGAGCGTCGAAGGGTGGAAATGCTCTGTGCAGTTTATGGTCGACGATGGCGCGATATTGAGGGACTCAAAAGACAGAACAGAATTGTGTGTCTTCGACCGGCTGCTCGGCGGGAGTGCCGTGAAAATTTCGAGACATCCAAAAACATGGGCCAAGCTTTTGCCCTTACGATTGGTTTTTTAGGCATTTCATCGTTACTGCCGCGGGCCTTTCGGTCTAAGTCATCGGCGAAAATGAGCACACGGCAACCACCAACTCAGCAGGCTAAAAAGGCACAGCGTGGGTGCGATCGTTAAAAGCGAGGCCAAAGGCATTTTACGGTTTGGCCTTATGGTCGACACTTGCGAATATTTGATTCATAAAATTATAATAATCTCCTGCTAAGACCACTCGATCTTATTTGTCCGGGATTATGGTCAAATAATTCTCGTGTTTGCAAGGGAAATGTGGTTCTTTATTTCCTTCCGTACCTTCTTTTTAATTAACTACCTAGTATTTTGACGGGCCGACTTCTTTAATACGAACTACTAGATTTGCTTTGTTCCCGGACGATTCGTATTTTGAAGAAGTGGCATGTTTTCTTAGAATTGCAAGCCTCTTAAACGTCTTGTTTTCATTCTTTGGTGTTAGGATATTAATTTCGGATCCCAAAATGGCAGTTTGGATCTTCTAAGGTTTTGTCGATACAAAGAAACCGCTTTCGAATGCATGAGACCGTCCTCCTCGAGAAGTCCATTTCCATGAACGATTGCTGAGAAATTTAAGTTCGAAATTCGTGTATTATTTTGCTACTCCCTTGCTGCGCATTCTGAAACTGCTAACCACGGACGTCATTGCTTGAAGATAACAAGCAATAGTCCGCGTATCTTTCGCCCGTGCCGCCTTCAAAATCCTCGGGCAATGTCGCGGAATTGCGTTTGTGGGTGGTTGTGGGCCCGTTAATGAGGAGCGCGACCATTCAAATGCACGTTTGGAATGATGGTTTTGGAGGAAATTGGATGCGCCTCGTTGTGAAAGAGAAACAACGCTCGAGGCGGACGGTTGAAAGCGGGAGCTGTCCGGTCGACTGCATCCACGAAGGCGGTTGGACCGGAAGAAAGCCGCAGATGCCACTCGCACGTTCCACACTCGCTTCTTATCTGCTCATTTTCACCCGCGTCCGTGGCAATCTGTGGGCCAAGTATTGCCGAGCGTCCGATTCCGACCTTCCATTCAATCGCTCCCACGACGTCTTTGGGGACTCCAGCCACCAGATAACCATTTCATGCGTTGTGTCATTTGGTCGTTGATGATGAGACCTTCTCGAGGGTCGTGAGTTTTGAATGGCATATAGAAGACGCAACAGATTCGTAGGTCGTTTAGCGGATTCTACTGTACGCGTCGACGATTACCGAAGAAGATCAATGGATGGACTTCTTCGCAGAGTTTATTGCAATTGCTCCGTGGGTTCGTCAACTAGGTCATTGTGGTCACGATGAGGGCGCACTTCTTCCGATTCCTCGCTCCGACCACACGTCCTCACCACAACGTCCGATCGCCGCAAATTTCTTTTCCACGAAAATCTTTGCACAACAACGCGAAAATTTTTTTGGTGCCCTTTTACCGAACATTTTTGCAGAAATTGAGTTGTCGATCTAATTCCTCTGCTTTTTCACTACTTCTTTTCTCTAACTAACAAGTGTGCCAATGGCGATAGCCGATTGAAAAGCTATTGCAACTCTCGTCCAATTGGTTGTCCCGCAAAATGTTTGTTTTGGTTGTTATTGTTCAACAAATCACAAAGACATCCACTTTAATTTTCGATAGCTGATTGATGGGATGCAGCAACGGCGGCGACCACCGTATTGCAAAGATTTTGTGATTGTCGACGGTCAAGTGGAAATGATGGCCGCCAGTGGGTTCTTGAGTTTCGATCGCGCGGTTGACGATCAGAAGCCACGAACTGTGAGATGGCCGTCCGATTGATCGGTTGGAAATCTTTCTAATCCTCTCGTCGCCCCATTCGAAATGGCTCCAAAAGTTTGCGCAGTTGGATGTTTGTGCCCGTTGCGGTTCACGTCTTCGTTTGCCGTCAGACTACTAATCGCTTTACGCTGATCAATGTTACCACTGAAGGCGGCCCATGACGTTAATTGTGAACATATGCGGACGTCCATTCACTCATTAAGATGGATGAAGTTTCTGAATCTGCTAACAAATTGGTTCTGCTAAGAACAGCCCTGCTCTTTCAGACATCGAAGAAATTTGTGTTCTGTTTATTTACTGTCAGCCACCTTCTCGAAGGCCGCCAATAGTCATAATTGAGTTATTTAATTCGTTCTGAAGTTGAAGCACACGCAGAACTCGGCCAAATGACGTCCAGGTCGTAAACGCAAAATGCAAATAAAGAACGAAAAGCGGTCGGCGATTTTGATTGAATTGGCCTTCAGAGGTGTGTGATTAATTTCGCAATTCTTTTCATCGATTCGCACTCTTTCCGTCTAGCAACTCACTACTTTGCTGCGGATTCACGTGACTTTTGGACCGTGCAGATTTGCGTTCGATTTGGCTGCGGATCGTGAGCGTCAGTGGAGCGCGCGATATTTCTCCTGCTCGTCGGCCGAATGCGCAGAAACGTGAATTCGGTCGGAGGTTCGAGTTTCCGCAAAACGATCCACCGACGACCATCTCCGGCGAATCTGCGGGGTCGTTCGAAACGGAAATCACAAATTGACATCAACCGTTGCAATTGCTTCGCAGCCCTTGGACTTGTTTGGTTTTGACCTTTTTCTACGCTTCGACGCCTCTTCGATTGCCGTCCGCTGGTCCCGCCCTGTTCTTTTTGTGTGGCGGTGGGCGGTTCGTTTCTCAATACCCGCAATATTCCCGCATTGTCGACGTCCGTTTGCCGTTTTTTGCTTACCCCCGAGTTAATTAAAATGCGTGCAATGTCCGTGAATGGCGCAAATCGGGATGTTATTTCCGAGGAGCAGCGTTTTGGCGACGTGGCGACATTGCGTCTGTCGCTCTCGAAATTTGTTTGTTTCCGCAATTGGACTCCGACAAATCAAAGCATCAAATCGTCTACTCACTACTCTTATTCTCATTATACTGTAAACCTCGTATTCACACACGAGTGTCCGGTAGGTTACGGCTGATCGTCGAACTCAATCGACAGTCGCAAAAAACGCCGCCTGAGATTTTGACTCAACCTCAGTTATTTCTGTTGCGTGCGGTGAGCAAATTTTCAGGTGTGCGGAATTTGCTTTGCGGGTTCGGACGATCAGCCGTAGAAGTTACACTGAAAACTGATTGCTTCTTTTCAACGCCCACTTTTTAATAACTGAATTCAGGCAGAAGAACTGAAAGTCGTCGAGAGTTCGGTGAAGGAAACGAGCTCGACAGTCGAAGCTTCGCCGGCAATCTCTTCACCGTCGACTGACTCAACACGACGAACAATCACATGGACTAACGAAGATGCCGATCGTTTGGGTTCTGAAGTTTCGACTTCGGAAAAAGAATCGAATCGACAAATCTTGAAGCCACGACGAAGTCAACGATCCGTTTCACCGTCAAGTTTCGGAATCGAAGTTCCGATTCGACGCGAACAAGTGAGTTGAATTGCCCTCGAACTCAAATACTTTTCGAATTCATTACTCTCTTTGTAAGTTTGAGGGGCGCTTTCGATTTCATTTCGAAGTTAAATGTGCTACGGGACACGAGCGTTTGGACGAAACGCGGTGCAGTTTTGGCAAAACGAAAACTCGCCGCCGGATATGAATTATTCATCGCAAAATGTTATACTCCGGCTATTGCCGTCATTATCGTCGCTTGGTTGCACCGTTATACTTCAAAGGCCGAATCGGTCGATTACACGCGAAGGATAGTGAGAGTCAATGGACGATTTTATCACGCGAATTGGACATATGCGATTAGTGTAAATTCTACACCAAAAACTCGCGTTTCCATGCAGCTTTTGAGCGAAAAATAAAATCTTCTGAATTCGAAATGAGCATTGAATAGTTTTACGAAAAGCACAATCTTTGCAACACTACGGTAATTGAAATAGAGAGTTGCCCAACAACTCGGATGTTTTATTCGACAGTTCAGGTGTCTCTCAAGTTCTCTAGGTCTACAGTAGGGATAGCATATGTTCGTTTGTAATTCACCACCTTAGCTCTCTTACTCTGAGAACATCATTTATTCTGAATTTGCAGCTTGATGAAGAGCAGATCGAAGCCTTGTACGATGGCCTGCAAGTTGATTGCAACGATGAAAATGTGCGACTGTCAGCCCTTTTCGTTCAAGCTCTGAAGCCGATTTCTGTTTACGAACTCCAAAAGTAAGTCTCGTATTTTGGTGGTCAGAAGTTGTCGTGTTGGGGTGTAATTCATTTTAATCAGGGGGCCCAACTGATAATTGGCAGAGTGCGTGCGTGTGAGTATTCTACAAAATGGGGGATTTGTTTCCGACCATCGACCCACCGCCAAGAACCCTTAGTTGTAATTTGTAACTGTCACCATTGGCCTCAACGGGCTAATCATCAAACACCCGGAATGTCTCACTTGTCGATTTCGCGCTCCATCGGCTTCTGCGTTGACATCTCTGCGAATATAAGCCGCGCAAATTGGGAACAAGTCTGCACGTTGAAACTCATCAATTTACTTGGACAAATCGAAGACTCTTGTTGTTGACTTTGCTCATCAATTTGAACATCAAATTGAAATCTCGTTCGTCAAATTTTAACAGAACATTTTTATTTACAAACCCACTTCCATTTAACAGATGGACGTACTCTCCGGTCTACGGTAGCTGCTTTGAAGTGCAAACAGCGGAAATGATTAGACTAATCAACTGAAAACCTTATTCAGCGTTTTGTGTGGTGCCATTGCACTAACAAAGCGCGTTAGCTTGATGGCCATTGTTACTTGGAAACAGATTGATACTCAGCAAGCAACTGGACTTCTAATTTGCTTTTAATGCCATTATGTTTATGATTTTGGTTTTCAGAATCTTTGCGGAATTCAAACCAACTCGTTGTGCTCTGTTGTCTCCAAACACGGGTTTGATCAAATTTGGAACCAACTACGAAACAGCTGAAGTGAACTAGACGTTCAACAGACACTCAACTGCTCTTCCATTTTAGGCTCTGATCGCGTGCACGAAACTTTTGATTCGCACTCGAAAGTACACGGCACCAGAAGAAGGCGAAATCAACGATGGTGTCGAAAACGATGAAGCAGTTCAATTTGAAAAGGGCGAAGATGTTACGGTGATTCGGGGTAAGAGGTCGTGTATTTGACAACAAGCACACGGTGGCTGACGGTTGTGAAGTCGAATTCAACCGCAGCTTCGTGACTGTTTGTTTTTCATAACAAAATTGAGAATTTGACCGTCGTCTATTGATAGAGTTATTTCTCGTATTTCGTGCTAACAACTCGACATCCCGTACGGTTGTTAGCTGAATCTCAACGAGTGGCCATCTCGGCAATTGACTGCAAATATTTACATAAAACGTCCGGCTCAAAATCGGCTTCACGCTCAGATGGCCCGTCAAAGCGAATTGTGCAGATTTGCAAGTGTTGACGTTTGTTTGTTATTGGCGTTTTGCAAGCCACTTGTTTGCTACCGAACGTTGCGTGCAAAATTGCTGCAATTCAATTGACCGAAAGGATTTCAAATTGAACGGAATTGAGCAACAAATTAGACAATTGAATTAGTCGAATCATCCAAATCGTTTAATAGCTTAATGGTCTTTAATGAGTCGCCGACCATCGAAGTTGGGCGACTCGTCCTTCATCGCTTTTATTTGGAATCAAATCAACAATCGCTCTTCGTGGACTCAAACAATCCGCGAGAGCTCATCGCATTCATCACATGTGCCCTTCAACCTTGTTTTCGATCCACAGAATTTGCCGTGTCTCTTTTTCGTCAGCACTCCATTTTTAAGTAAACAAACAAAAGACCGACAGTCGAATTGAGATTCCGAAATTGTCCCGCTTTGACGACTCTGTTTATGAAAATTACTCTTCCGATTGTTCAAGGCTATGTAGTACCCAACAATTTATGGTTGGATGGTAAAAACGGTTGAGTTGAGCAAACAAAATTATGCGATTCGCTCTGTTGCAATTCGGTCAAACTCAGGGCTTTCAAGCACTACAGTTGTAAATCATGTACTTACGTAATGGATATCCGATGGAAACTTTCTCGACCTGTACGCGTCCAGTGCGCACGTAATTACCGGTTTCCGGCGGTTTCTTTCGTAAAGGATCAAAGTCGTAAAATTTGAGGGTAAAACAACCGTACGGTTGTTTCTTACTGAGATCGCAATTCAAAAGTCCGTCAGTAATTTCGCAAGTCACGCGACGACCATTAAAACTTTTTCGGTTTGGCGGATTTACATTGCAATCTCTAAGCAACATGGGGGTCACGAGCAACGGATATCGTAAAATTGAGTTCCTTTACGAGTTATGTTTGCTTTACGACAACACGCTTTTCGGTACCGTAACCAAACAATATTCCAAATGGACGGCGAAAATATTAATCACGCAAATTGTTTTCGGTTGAATGTCCATCCATGCACTTTCATACGGATACTCGTAGATAACAGTGGCACTTCGAAACAACAGAAACTGCAGACAACCAATCGATCTACTCATTAAACTGCTTTTTCAGATGTGTCACGTAAACGGAAGCAATCGACCGATACGATCGAAGTGGATGTTGACGAAGTTGAAATTCCGGCTGGTAATTAGCTGTTCTCGGAGAAATAATCAGGTGAAATGTTCAGGAAAATGGCGTTTAGTAACTTGCCACGTGCCACAATATCGATATCTTTTTGTTCGGTTTGCCGTTGGAGCAGAGGTTCGAACAAAACCAAGGAAACCAACGATTTTTTGGTTTTAGGTGCGCCGGTCGATCATGTGTCCGCATAAGCAAGAATTCACGGAGAGCGAGGAAGCAAATGTTGACGACGGTAAGAATTGGAATGTTAGACAAAATTAGTCTCTTTAGAAACCCACAAGAACTTCAAGAAGTCGACCGTCAAGCCGGGACTGAACATCTTCAACGATGAGGGCGAAGAGCTCAACTGGAAATACGAACATGATACACGATTCTACGAACAAAAAACCGGCGATAAAGATTCCGAAGTGAAAGTGGAATGCAAGACGCCAATTTTGAAGGGCGATGAGAAAGAAATCATCACACCGGGCGGTCGAAAGATTCGAAGTCGTGGACGTGGAGAAAAACGCTTCTTAGCGGCATTGGAAGAATAAGTGACTACAATCAAGATATAAATACCATGTTCTTTAGCTGTAAAAACAGCATTCGTTTTCATTGATTTTCATTACTTTCGCATAAAATAAATCAGTTCTTTATTCTCGACTAATACCAGCTTCGACAATCACTTTTGCTTTAAGGTCTTTGCAATACGATTAAACGCGAAAACATTTCGGTTATTTAAAGCTTGCGATTCCTTCTTACCTTCAGTTAAGGCGGCCTTTCGTGGAAGCGATGAGAAAACAATGCGAAAATATCCGGGCTAAAATGTGTCCATTGAGTGATTACAAACTCGGGATTACCTTTGGACAATAGCAGGTTTCTCCAGCGGTTCTGAAAATGGGTTCAACTTGTTTTTGAAACACTTTTTTACATCATCACACGATTCTCAAAGAATCGCCGATTCAACTCCCGCTCAGCTTCCCAAGTTGGTGCATCGAGATACTAAAATAAACAATTCGATAATGTAATCGTTGTTCTTGTACTTTGCTAAAATCAACTAGAACGAAGAATCCAGCACGTGGCTTAATAAATGGCACTTCCAAGGTTTTCAACAAATTGAGAAGATGATCTCGAGCATCTTTCAAACGGCGATGATTTTCGGGCAAAAACACGTTTTGTATCCAATCTAAAACTGACCATTAAACATTATAACAAGAAACAAATTCACCGTAATCATTCAAGAATTCTCGAGCAATAAATTGAGTCGTTGTGTTAGGAATATGATGCATAACGAAACGAGAAGATGCAGTTCGAATAGCCGGATTTGGGCTGTAAATGACGGCAAATCGAAGACCTGGCAACGAAAAGTTCTTGCTTATACCCCAGATCCAAATCAAATAATTGGCCGCTTCTGGATCCTCAAATAGTTCGCAGGCCGAACGAAATGGAAAAGCAGGATTTTCATCATAGATGCTAAGATCGTAAATCTCATCAAGAATAACGAATATCTTCTTTTCCAACGCCCACTTAATGATTGGACGTAGTTCGTCAATTGAAAAGTAGTCTCCTTCTGGATTCTGTGGGTTGACTAGAGTTAAGGCCCGAACTTTGTGGCCCTAAACAACCGTGTTAATGGAACTTATTTGAACCAGTTACATTTTGCAATGCTCTTTGATACGCTTCTTCGAAACGTTCAACTTTCAATTCGGTGCGTTTACCATCTTCAGACAACGCAGTAACAATCTGGATGTCAACCAAACCACCTGAGAATAATTCTGGTTATCGAGTTTTAGTTAACAATTCACTGACGTTCTCCAAAGTCATTTGCGAAACGATAGTAATAAGGTGCACAAATCTGTTTGATTAGCCAAATCTCAATAAGTCAGTACTTACTAAAAGAACTTCGCCAACATCGAATAACACTTGCGACAGCAAGTCTGCGCATGTTGTAACGCCCGGCACCAGCAATAACTAAAACATCTTAATCACAACGATTGACGATATTCTCTACTTCTTCCCAATTGATTGGTTTCAATGATGGACGACAGAATTTGTTGATGAAATTGGCCATTGTTTGCAACGTACTGAAATCATTTAATTATTCTAACTATCTTGTAACAGAGTACTTGCCTAACTTCTCCACATGATCTCGGATAAAAGAATAGTGGGCTGGTGTCGAACTTTGACCAATCAATTTCGCGAAACTTCTTTTCGACTATTTCCTGACAAAGAACATTGTCGGCAGAACTCAATTTAATGTATCCCTAGAGTTAAAATAAGTAATATAGAATAAAAACTAACCGTTGTATTTTGCTCAGTATACGGATCCTTCAAGTATAAGGCATTTTGTGGCCCAGTTGACGAAAATCTAAGTCCTCGTTGGGCACGATGAGACAACAACTTCGTGTGAAATGGATCGGAAGACATCTCAGACGCAAATCTGCATTGATATCCAACGCGCAATCAAAACTGAAAGGTCAATCCAAAAGATTGCAGAGTTTCAGCTTCGGTTTCAAAAACCAACGTTAATGTAATAGTCGAGTAAAAAGCTCGAAAAACCTGAAAAGACGTTGAATAGAAAAGGCCAATGACCAACAAAAGCAAATGACCTGTGAGTTTGTTGTCCTCGAAAGACTCCAATTGATCTACGAATTGAAAGCAAAACCGAACTTTAAATCATTTGAAATTTTCGTTAAAATTGAAAACAAGTCAAGAGTTCGTCTGCCAACTTGGCCACCTGTTCCCTCAAAGGGACGTTGTTGTAGAGCAAACAAAACTGTTTCGTTGAAAGAACACGAACTACTAATAAACTAGTTGCTAATGAACTTTCCTGTTCCGGTTAAGTGCAAAGAGACTAAAAATCACTGTCCGTTTGATTGGTCGAGTGCACGTCACAAAATGAACTTTACAACACACTTAATGTCGAAGGAGGAGAACCATAAAATAGGTTCTAGAAAGTTTAAGTAAAAGAAAAAATGAAAAGAAACCAAGTGGTCAACTGAACAGCAATTAAAAATCGACGATTAAAAGATAGCAAACAAACGGTTGGTGATAATTGCGAAGCGTCATCGAAAATATCGAGCTAATCATCACAATACCATTGTCAATCGATCCAGCATAGTGTTTTGCACGAGAAATTTACATGAAATCAAAGAAGAGAACCAAATGGTCCAAAGATTCATTCAGAACGATTGTTGGAAATGTCGTGGGTCCAATTTGTTTTGGTTTCGATATTTTTGTTCAAGAGCTCGATTGCGGAAGAAGGTGAGTTATACATCAGACGAGTTTCGATTAACGACATTGATGCAATTGATTGCATTAAACCACTGATTTGGTGCGCAAAGAGTCGTGATTGATGATTGTTCGCGAAAGAGCGATGTGAAAGGAAAGTTTCAATAATCTTTGGTATCTTCAGCTACCGTACTTCAATCACAATTTTACGGCGAATCTGTTTCCGACACGGCCAACCGTTGTTTCGCGGGAAGAGACACGACCAAAATCAACGAATTCGCCATGTACATCTTGAACTGTTACGCTCAACTACCGGATCAATCGAAAGTTCAGAAGAAGATCGACGGTAAATCACTGCGAATACCTGGCTGATGGTTTTTAGATGTGGTTTTTTGTTGCAAGTTATATCGCACATGCACGCAAAATACGAGCAACACCAACTGCCTCCTCGAGCACTGCAATTGTCTGCAAATGTTGAAGAAAATGGATATTTTATCCGCTTTAACTTGCAACGTCAGCTATCTTCCAACTTGTGCAAACGAGATCAAGATGCATGAAGTTGAAAAAAAGAATTCATTGTGGGTCAGAATCAAGTTTGATTCCAAGGAAGTTTGTTTTGGGCTTGTCGGGATGATCGTCTTAGTTCTCATTGTCCTGGTAAGCGATCTGTCAAATTTCCAACTAACCGATTTATAGGTGGCTATCGGCGAAACAGTTTTTCTGATCGTAAGTTTTATTCGTTATCGAATTCTTGTGAAGAAGGATGGACACTTGCAAGCGGTGAGTTGAGCCGATAGAACAAGAAGATTTGCTATTTTGGTTTTAGGCTTATAACGAAGCTGAGATCTTCAACGATCTTCAAACGCCTGGATTGCCATTTTTTATTGATCCAGAAACCGACGCGAGCACCACGGCGACGAACTTCGGAATCTCAAAAGAAAATGAACTCTAATCATGTTGTTTTGGTGAATTAAAGCTATGAGTAAACAAACTTGTTTTAAAACACAACTTTTCAACGTATTGAAGGTTTTGTTGTTGCATTGGATTAGAGAGACCTTCCGGCTCGTCACGAGACACATTTGGCTTGCTGCACGCGATGGACACGAGCTCTGCATTGTGACCGCGGCTTTCTGCTTCTTATAGCCTCGCACTTTTTGGTCGGCCATTCGGAGGTCGTTGAGCAATTTCCGAATCCAACTGTGTGTCACAAAGCGTGCCCCTTCTACTAACTGACCGCTGGGTTGACGAGATTTTTGGCCAAGCGGTTTTTGTTGCCGACCACGTGCTCGTGATGCAAACGAATTGTGAGCAGGTGGTACCCGGTCATTTGCGTTCACCTTCGAATCAATCTCCTAGTTCGAACGTCGAACAGTTCGGTTTGTAATTTTGTTGTGTTCAACACCGCCGTCTGTTAATTGGTTCAACGACCCGAGAATTCAGGAGTGACAGATGTGTTGATTGTTTGTGATCAAAAACAAAGTTGTTTACTTCGCACTCCAAAGGCAGAATCTGGTTCTTTTTCGATTTGTTTATTTCGTCGTTTGTGCCCCAAATGCTTACAAAAGTGCAGATCATTTTCGCGACCATCTGCGTTTCTAATCAGATGAAAGGAATTTGTTTCTGTCCACCTCGTATTCGACGTTGCCGCAGTTTTATCTTCGTGCATTTGAAGTTGAAATTTTAAGCGATCGCGATGTTTCACTTCAAAATTCGAGCGAGCGCATGACGACGAGAACTTCACACGGTCGTTGAACGCACACAAACGAGTTCTTGCATCCCTCCCATTTCTTCGACCTCCAGGTTGTGTGATTTACAACGACAAGACTTTTTTCATGCCAAATTGACGCGATCACATGCGAAACATATGAATAAGATGTGTTCTGAAAGCCATAACATCCTATTCAATCGTTTGATTACCTTGTTCTGATGCCATGGGACGGAAATAGACGCGCACTTTTCCTGTTCGTTTCTCGTATTTCAAGGACAAAAACCCGTGTAATTACGCTCATTTCATTTACGGTGTTCGCGAAGTTTGCGCACCGTCTAATTGCGGTCAATGACGAGAATCGAATATCCGGGTTGTTTTTTGTTTTCACGCTGAAACAGAACAAAAGTTCTCGAGATTCGAAATGTCGCTTTCAGATACGCGAATGTTCAATTGAGACATCACGAGTTTCTGAAGGGTCCAACTTGGAACAATGGCCAAAGCTTAGCGGTGCAGAACTAAAGATGATGGTTGTGCCTCTTGTGCTTCGGTCTCTTGTATTTTTTGGTTGCCGCTGGTCGGAGGTTTATGCGGGAGGCCTTTGAAAAAAGCGAATTTGTCTTAGTTTGTTGTGTATCGACTATCTCGAGAAAGCAACCACTGACTTTACGTCAAATGTTTTGGTTGACTAAAGAAAACGGTTTGCTTTTTCGAAGTTTTTTCATTTTGTTTCGCACTTAATTTTTGTGCATGACCCACCTTTAATGTTTTTCTGCGACTCTTCAGTCGTCAAACCCCAAAAAACGACTACGCAATCCTCTCTTCTTCTCGCACGTATTCTTTGCATCGTTCTTTGTGCATTTGAAGCAACGAACTGCTTTTGTGGTGCATTTCAAATCCGAGTGTACAACGACTATATTTACGAACGAAGTGGATCTTTTGAATTTCCCAGGGATCTTGTCTTGTTGCTCGTGAAGTTCAAACTCATAAGTGCGTGGAGGCATTCGAAACAAAGCCATTCGGTTTTTGGTCCAAAGGCTTCTCGTTTTCTGCACTCTTACACGATATTGATGGGCCTTGGGGTAAAAGCAGACGATTGCACGGGCATGTAATTATTCAAACCGTGGCTGACAGCTTAAATAGTGAACGAAATTTACGACCTTTGCCCTCCCACATCGTGAGATATTTTTTGTTCGTTGGTGAAATGGTTTTGAATCATAAGACCGTTTTTGTGATTCAACTTTAAAAACTGCAAATTCTAACGGTTGTCGTTGAAATTTCTTTTGAGCAGCAGATGGGCGTCGATCGTACGAGCAGCTGTGAATTTCGCTTCCCACTGGAAACTATGAGATCAAAAGTCAACAGAAATTTCTGCGTTTCATCTATTTGATTTCAGTGTTGACGAATATGATATCGACAAAACAACTGTGTGGTATTCAGTTTGATTGTCAATCAAAATGGACAAGAGACTCGGTCTTATCGTCCATAGTCCCGCTTGTTTATATCGCAATTAAAAGAGCAAACAGCTGAGTGTTCATCATTCGAACGCCCCCTTTTCACGTGACCCTTACGAACCGCGAGTGATGTAACAGAACGTTCGGAGAGCGAAGGATAAGTATTCGGAAGAAAGAAAGACGTCAAATTCATGCACTGCTTTTATTCGACCTTTCTAAGCGTGGGGATCAAGAGTTCTGCCGATTCCTCAGCTGACCTTTCGCTTTGATGCTCGAACAGCCCATTTGTCATTCAACTGCAGAAAGAAAACAAACGGAAGGAGGACTGGAGTTTTCACAAACTCTCAAACTGAACAATCTCAAGTTTTAAAATCGACCGTGTAATTGATTTCTGTTCTCAATTGCTGTTAATCTCCGCTATTGAGCGATTTAATCACGTGCGTAGAAGCAGCGAATGAAGAGAATCCAGGAAGCGCGCGTTTTCCTGATGCGATTGCACACAAAAAAACTGACCATTGTTTCTTCGGAATTGTATCGTTGTGTTTACGCGATGACAACCATCTGGTTGGTGTTGTTGATATCGGTTGAATAGCGTTTATTCTTCTGCATCATGATCTAAACTTATTTTTGGCCTGACACAATGAGACACCGTCAGAATTCAGAAAACATGAATTGTTGGCCGTTCTGTTCTTTTGCTGGTACGACCACACACTCAATCGCCAACAGCTGAGTCGGCAACAAACGTTCGTCGATGCGAACAAACCGAGAGGATTGTGCGTGCAAATTGAAGGGTCATGTTTGCATTTTGATCACCTGCTTATCAACGCAAATGACCGAAGTACTCGAAAGATCGACAAGAATGCCGACTAAGATTTCACGGACATTTGCCTTAACATCGTGGTTACACATCGAGTTTTTTGTGTGAAAACCAATTAGTTCAATGCGATTTCAATTTGTGACCTCCGATCAATTTTGCTATTTGCTCGTGGATTCGTGCTTCGGAATCTCTCCACTCACCTCTTCAGTGCGGGCTTGTTATTGTTGTTGATTTTACGGTCCCGTTAGTCGCGCTCTGCAGTCGACTCGCCCAAAAGTCTCGTTCACGTGGTCGAATTTTGAGTTTTATAAAAATTTTCGGAGATCATCTGTCAAATGACGAATAGCCGTCTGTTCGCTAAATTTGAACCGTTTGGGGGGTTTGAAGTCTGAACTTGTTGTTCCAAACACCAACAAACTTTTGATCAATAGCACAAGATCGCTCGCGCAAAGCACGAGGCGTGAGGCGGACCCCAAAAAAACAACACCAAAACACGACCACTGACTTCTACGGTTATGATCGTGATTTCCAAATTCACGGCTTGTTTTTTGGCGACGTCCGAAGTACACACCCGAAGTCCAAACTCGTCAGGTGTAATAATAAAGTGCGGAAAAGGGCGGAGTCGGTTTTTCTGTCGTGTGTTCGGTTCTCATCGTTTACATTGCGGCCTTTGATCTTCTCACGCTTCGAAATTGGTCATATAAAACAAACGGAACTGTTCGTTCACTCAATTTCTATTTGGCACGTTCACTCCCTATTAGCAGTAAAGAGATTTCTATCCGTTTGAATGCACTGATCATTTCACACTATGCCTCAAATTCCATTAAAACGCGAGCGACCCAACAGTTCGCTTCCAATCTTCGAGTTTGACGTTTCCGCAGGTAAGCGCGTTCGCTCGTGCTTCAAATCAGTTGAGTTCGTTGACTAATTGTCTGCAATCTACAGAATCGCTGGTCGATTTGTCTGCTCTGTCTCCATTGGCAATGCCCGTTCAAACCGCATGGAAGAATGTTGAGAAGTCGGCGACTGCAATGTTCGGACAACAAGAATCGCAATTGACGTTGAGGTTAGTGGCTTACAAAAAACTTGTCAAACTGCTTGTTGACGAACACGTGATTTTGTTTGTTTGAGATGAGAATTAGTTGCGAAGTGGAAAGCAAAACACACGACGAAAAAAACATCAGAAACGAGACGCTTTCCGTTGTTTTTGTTTACTTTTTCCAACACAAAAACTGGAAGTATCAGTGTTCTTTGAACCTTTAGCGCACAGAGCACTGGGTACGAAATTGCGAAACAAAACATGTGAAATTAGAAACATTTGATTGAACTCATGACGATCAGCCGTTCACAATCCAAACACCGCCCACTGGGTCACGTTGTTGTTGGCACGCAAACATTCCAATTGTTTTTTATCTAACTTAATGAATTACAGTGAAGCCGATTTTCCTCTTCTTGCGAAACCAGAAGTCGATCAATACAAACCGAAGAGTCGACGCAACGCTGGTGAGCAACTTCTTCAAAAGAAGATGGCCGGCCAAGGCTACGTTATCAAGCAAATGGTTGGTGATGGGCCACGTACCAAGACCCTCGGAAAGGTAAGTGACATCAGTCGTTTATTGGATTGCTGTCTATTCTACAAAACCTTAAATGCAAATTGTTTCAGAAACGTCGTGCTCGTTTGTTGTCTGACAACTCCGAAGATTTCCAACTGAATGTCCCCTATAGTCTCAACCGAAAACAACTTTGGGAGATCAAGAGTGGGGCTGAATTGTTGCGTAATCAGCACTCTGACCAAGTTCATCTGTCGGCAGCTGATTTCGTTGCTGGAGCCGATTTGAAGTTGAAGAATCCACGTGACGTTTTGGCTTTGCATCAAGTCGACGAGAATGGAATCATTAATTCGCGTCCATCGCGCAGCAATCGTGGTTCATTGCTCTCGGAATTGAACCCATCAACCGATGAATCCGAAAAGGAAATGACTTTTCGTTATTCGCTTGTCAAAGCGCATCCTATGGCCAAATGTAGCACCGGCAATTCGTTTAATAGAAGTGAGTTAGTCAAAAGTATCATTAGTGATCGAAAACACTAAAAATTGCATCAGCAGTTAACACACCCATTAATTGACATTTTGAAATTTGTGCTGAGAGCAAACATTGAGTCTTATGAAATCAATTTGATTAACCAACTGCTTTCAGATAAACCAATGTCTCGATCAACTCGTCGCGCTCAAATGGACGTGAGTGTTTACAGTACCGATGATGGAGAATTGAATGAAGAAGAGGCCAAATTCGAAGAGGCCGACAATTCCGACGAAACTGTTCGAATGTATCGACCAAAAGAACGCACTTACAGTTTGTCGGATTTCATTCAAGAAAAAACATCACCAGTGATTGTCCAGAAAAGTCGAGTCGGTCGAATGGCTACTGACGATTATGTTCAGGTTCGTCTCGTAGAACTTCGTTGATGATATCAAATTTCTTGCTTTAGGTCGAAATGCCTGAAGAGAACAACGAAACCAACTCAGATGAAATGGCTCAGAAGATCGCTGGAAACGATCTACCACCTGCTGGATGTCATCAAACAATCAAACTCAAAGCTTCGACAGTTGGAATTCAATCGCGGGCCGATTGGTTACAACAATCTAAATCATTGGCTGAACGTCCGGAGATTCGATTTCAATGGCTCAATGCTGCTTACGGTGCTTTTCTGATTGATGTTACGGGACTTTTGACTGGCGATGCCGTCTGCTCTCCACTATGTGTTTTGACCGTTAGATACCGCAATAAAGACGTGGAGGTGCTCATCAACACATCAGCTAAATGCACGGTATCGATGAAGAAACTTGAGTCGTCGGTGACTTCTACGGTCGATGATGGACTCGATGGTCTCGTACGTTTGGTTCTCAAAAACATTTGTGTTTGTGCTTCTGACAACGAAACAAAACAAACTAGCGACTTGCAATTGTATTCTTTGGATTGCAATTCAACTCAATTGGCTGCTCTTATTCAACCACTCAATGACTACGCGCTGTTGGCCGGAAAATTGGAGTTTGGCAATGAGGATGCTGGTAATCCTTCGTTTGCTCCGATTCAACCGTGTAGTGATGTTGAAATCGACAATGAACTGGAAGACGATTTCGAGCATGTCGACATGAGCGAATTCGAAACGACCAGCGATTCTCAACTTGAAACCGCGTGGATTGATACCAAGTTGGATGAGCAAATGGCGGCGATGCGTACGATTTGCGATGAATGTGGCGAAACAGAAATCTCGAATATTGTTTCTCTCGGCGATTGTGGTCATTCATTTTGCCGTCGGTGTCTTCACGAACAATTGCAACCACTTTTGAGTCAAAAGTCAATGCATATTCTCCGGTGTCCATTTGAAAAATGCACTTCTGCTATTGCTCCACAACTCTTGTTCTCCGTTTTCCCACTCTCGTGGGTCATTCATGCCGTTCATCTCAACGCCAATCATCAAGCAACAACCAATGGTCGTCGACTCTACGAATGTCCGCAAAAATGTGGATTGGGGCTTCTCGATGAAAGTCGTCTTCGTTACTCGCACGTGTACTGTCAAAATTGCCACATTCATCGTTGCAACGCCTGTCAATCGCATCCCCCACATTGGCCATTGACTTGCAGTCAATTTCGTAAGTGGACTGGAAAGTGCGCTCAATTCGACGATGCGGAGAAGCGTGTTAGTGCACAATTCTGGACACCGTACACGGAAGCTCGACAACGTCGTTTGAACTTAAGTTCAGCACGCAGCATTGCAAAGGATGCACGTAAAAATGTTGGATACAAATTTGAACGTCAATTCGTCGAATTGCGCAAAGCCGTGAGTTTTATCCAATTGCTACTGTTCACCCATTTCGAATCTTAGTGTTTGCAAATCGTGGAGAATGGATTCGCTTGGTTGTACATGACGCGAAACGCAAATGAACGTCCGGCAAATTGGTCCAACGCCAAAATCATGTTGAACAACCTTCTCAACGCTATCAATCAACTAGAGAACGATATCGTTCGTAGTGGACAGAACGTGGACAAGACGCGAGAACAAATTCAGAAGGTTACCGGTCAATTGCACAAAACTCTTACGGAACTCAGCTCGTCAGTTGGCAGCGGTGCCGCCAAAGTCGAGTAGTCGACGATTCTCAGGGTTTCTTCTTTCTAATAGATTATATTGTAGCTTCTCTTAAAAGTCTATTGCCTTTCTAAAACCGGAATGTACCATTGAAATCAGGTGTTTTTGTGGCTTCACGCTCACTTTCGTACTTTCCTGCCTCTCTTTTCGTGTACATAGTCAAAAGCAGAAATGGAAAATCCAAAAAAAAGTTCAAAATCTCAAATGAAAATCAAAAAAAGGCTTATTGTAATCACTTTGTCTTTTTCGTTTTTTGATTTCATCACTCTCCCATTAATGCTTTTATTATGAAGATCCTCCTTCGAACTGTAATTAATGTAGATATTCAATCAGCTAGAAGTCGAGTATTGTACATAGTCTTTTATTAGATTTTAACATTAGAATGCGCATTTACAAATAAAAATATTAGCGCCAGTTGGATGAGCTGATAGGAATCACTAAGAATGTACTATTGCTTATTAGACTGTAAAGCACAATGTGAATAAAATCGGATGCAAATAAAAGGAACGATTATAATCATTCAATTTTGACGGGAGCAGGAAGAGTGAATGCAAACTGTTCGAGAACGTTTTCAGAACCCAAAACAAACTGGTTGTTGTTTAGAACACGGTTTGATCCGTCGGTTAGAGGACCGCTGTCAATGTTCAAGTTTTCATTTAGTACTTCAACGACATCAGTTAAAGGTAATAGTTCGCCGGGAACAGAGTCGTTGACAAGTCCGGAAGTCAACAAACCGCTTGAACTTCTGGCTGCTTCTTGAGAACCGTTCGGATTTGGGAGTCGAGAGGCACGTGCGAGATTGATGATTGTGTTGTAAAGGGCTTCAACTGATTGCTCTTCAGTTTTTGTTGCTGTCAAATCACCCGGTTGACTCATAGTCGCTCGTTGTTGCTTTTTCCGGATTTCCATTTCCTCTTGTCGTCGAGCTTCAGCCGATGATGTACGCCAATTGGTCAAAAGACTCAAACAATCACCACGAGTACGATATGCGGCGGCAACTCGATGATATGAAGCGGAAATGTGGTCGAGGTAGAGATTCAAACGCATTCGATGGCTGTCCAATAACGCACGCAAATTCTGGAATTTGCAGCTAAGAAATGCGAATTAGTCAACGGAGTCACCTGTTCCCACAAACGATGTTCATTGCAATGCCAACGATTACGCAAACAAATTCCACCAGAAAGCATCATATCCAAAGTGGCAAATATCTCGGGAAGACGTAACGATTTCGCAGACGTCCATTTCATTGGATAACCACAGCACTAAAGTTCGGTTGGTTGAGGAGATAATTTAATTGAGTACCTTCATTTGAGAACCCAAATTGTCATCGTAATGTTCGGAACACGCAAATCGTAGTCGTTTGCAATAGGTACCAGTATTTGCATCGAATTCATCGCAAATCAGTTCGTGCGGATTCTCGCTCAACTGAAATTCAAGTGATTTCAAGTATTAAACGTTTTCGCTTACCGAATGCTTGGAACCGTAAACAGATCGTTGTTCCAACTGCGCATAACAATCGTTCACATGTTGTGCTAATGTACATAACGGCACTTCTTCTCCACAAACACCACAGGACATAACCTAAAACAACAACAATTGGGATGTTTGTAACATTTTTTACTTACTATCGACATATCTTTCATAACGTGAGATCGATTCTGTTGGACTGTTGGTTCAATTCGTGATAGTTGCTGAAATCTTTTGAATCAAAAACTCGTCATCTCCAACGATAAACTTACACTAACGTAAAGATTGAGTGTCAAAGCGAATTGATTGGCTTGTTCGATCTCACCTTCAGCTAACGCTTTTCTAACGGTCAAATCGCGAATGAGCTTATCGTCCGTTTTCTCAGCCAACGGTTGAACACTGTAGTAGTCACGAACTCGACTCGGCAATATCCGTCGCAGTCGATCGTCCGCCATTTTCAAACCGCACTCATCGGAACAATATTTTGAGCCGGGACGCGATGCTTTCACACAATTCGGACCATAACACTGTTGAGCAATTTCCCAGCTCTAAACCAAAGTAAACATTAACTGTGAATTCATTTACTTTTCGGTTCTTTGCGACTCTCAACTCCTTCGGCAACCAAACATGCGGCTTATGCGGCTTATGAGGTTTCCGTTTTCGTACCACATCACCATTTTTGTTGTCGATTTCGATCTCTTTGGCTTGAGCAACGACATTCTTCGGCTTTCTTCCCGGACGTCCAGGTGTCTAAATGGCGCTAAACGACGAGAAGTTATAAAAGAAAACTCACATCTTTTTTCCCTTTCTTCGTATACTTTTTCTTGTCATCTCGCTTCCCGCTTGCTATCTTGTCGTTGTTTCCGTTCTGATCTGCAGCAATGGCAGCGGCCTGAACACAAATCCTGCGGACACACGGATTCACATTGTTGATGCAGTTTTCACATTTTTCGCAATTGGAGGTTCGGAAACAACCAATGCAATTTCCACAACGGGCTTCGGAAGCTGAAGCGAGAGTTCTCAGAAGAATAAGAAGCAACGAAAAGCTTCTCCAGAAATTTGCTTACCTTTTAGCATTGTGATCTCATCGAATCCAATTCGTTTACATCGCCAATTCGCTTTGAACAGACAAACACATGCGTCCACTAGCTAACGAACGAACACACGTCTGCAGTTTCCCGAAGATTGTTTTGGGTTTTGGCCAAATGTTAAGACCGAAATCTTTGTCATCGTCGGCGAAATAAAAAATAACTTCAATACAGGAATAGCATTCCGAAGCACAATAGAAATACCGTTTCGGTGCTTCAAATTTCTGTTCGAAAGCCTTGCTGCCGCATAGAGACGTTTACTGATCAAGTTCACAGTTCAATTGATCGTTACGTTCCTTATTTTTGATTGGACTCATTTCCTCATCGTTTCAAAGTGGTGGGTCATTTGGTTGTTTTCGGGATTTGATCGGTCGGTTATCTTAACAGGAGTCCTCAGATAGCGAGTTTTCGGACTACGAGGAAGTCGATTTCTCAGAAACCGAAGATCCGGACGGCGAGCCGACGGATAGTGAGGATCTTGAGTACGACGAAGTTGAGGACGAGGACGTTTTAGCCGGTGTGTTTGATGGAATGAGAGCCTAGAACTGAGTGTCTAGAGGCATTCCAAAATACTCAACTAACACTCGCGATTTAGAAACAATGGACGTCGACGACGATAGTGGTGGTGAGAGTTTGGCCGGCGATGATAACGAACAGAGCGGTTTGGATTCGTTTCAAAAAGATCTCTGGCAAATTCGATTGTTTCCGGTGAGAGATTTTATCAACAATTCTGGTCAGATTGTTTAGTATGCGGACGAATTGCGAAAGAATGCGGACGAGTATTTTTCGTACGTGAAAACGGGCTTGGCCAGAGCAGTTTTGCATCGGGACTCTCGACCTGGATTGGTGTATTGGTCTCTGGAGTTGCAGAAGTTTCTTTCCTTCTACGGACGACGTTTCACCAAAAAAGATCACATCCATTTGGTCGAGTTGTTGTATTCGATAGTCGTCGCCGAGAAGTTAGACTTCAGCATTGTGCTCACCGCTTGCAACACGTTGATCCAACTCCTGTCGTATGTGGTTTAACGTTTCAATCTCAATCAACAGTTTAGACGTAAAAACATGCTCACACGGAAGGATTTGGTTTTGGACTGGAAACCGATGTACAATTTGTACTACGAAATCAGCTACAAAAATTTGGAAGAAGTTAGTTGGTTCTTGCTCTTAATTATAGAAAGTTGTCTTAGGAAGGAGTGTTTTTGTTGCCTGAAGATTTGAAGAAAACACTCGATCGTCTCTTGCACTACGTACGTACCTACTTTGCTGATGAGGCCACTCAAGAGATTTTGGATCACATTCGACCATTTCTTTGTCCATATGATGAGATTTTCAGTCGTGGTCTTTCGCTTGCTTATCATTTTCTGCCAACTTGTTTGACTCGGGAAGAGCACGCTAAATTCGGTGCTGCATTGTGGTTTGACGAGTTTTGGCACTGGTATGCTCTTGCGGATTCTCCAACGAACAGCGAAGCGACGTTCGTGCAACTCTTCGGTAAACTAGCTCGTGATTCACCGTTCTACATCGATTGGACCGGAAAACTAGATGTCATCTTTGGACAACTCATTCGTTCTTTCAAATTGGAAGTTGGAGCGGATCGTGTGAGTGTATGGACGTCGTCAAACGTGTTTCAACAAGCGCCGTTGCTCATCGCATACAATTTAGGAGGTGAAAACAACATGTATGTTCAAATGGACTTGAAATTTTTTTACAATTATCGTTTAGTGCTCAGCCGTTGTTGAGCAAACTCTTCACGACACTCAAAAACTATTTTCATCCTTCGAACAGTGGAACTCACACTCAAAATTTGCTCACTTTTGTTGCTCTCTTATCACAAGATATTTTGAATCGTGTTTCTCGTGAACGATATCATTCGAAAAAACATGTTGTTCAGGTATGCAATTTATATTTTCGATCATATAACGTGTCTTAGGTGCCTTTTGAATATCGTTTGACTGATGCTCAGTTGGACAAACTCGTGAACTCCGTTTTGCCATGTCTCGAATACGCCGCTTTCTCCAAAGTCAAACAGGAATACGTTCCAGTGATCATGCGATCGTTATCGTTTTTATCTCCCGGTATCGTTCTTCCAGCCGTTTTGGACTTGTAAGTATAATTGTTTATAAAAAAGTACGTTTACAATACCAGAGTCTATCCATCGTTGGAAACTTTGTGCGAACCCCATCGTCTTCAGCAATCGTTGCAAATTCTTACGGGAACGTTAGTTTCGTTGGTTCGCGACGATCCAACAAAACAAGGAGGAGAACGAAGACCATTGAAGTTTTTCGAATCGGATTCTGGCGACAATCATTTGAAATCATTTCGAATTCATGTGATCAACATTTTGGAAAGCATTCTACCGGCAATTGATTTGAACGACGTTATCAAGAGTATGCTCTCGCTTCAAGTAATGGATCTTGGTTCATAGTGTTTACTAAAGTATGAGCCTTCAGATTACTGGTATTTTGCTGCAACTGATTCCTGTTGCTGACTGTTCGGAAGCAATCTACCTTCGCAATGATTTGACCGAGGAAGAAAAGGAATTATGTTCGGCGACCGCGCGTTTCGACGCCATCATCGATCAACTGCTCGGAAAACTATTCAATATGATGGAAATCTTTGGACAGAACGCTGCAACAGCAACCAATCACAATCGCCGACACAACTTGACACGAACTGGACGAGTGAATGCCGAAGAAGTGGTGATGGAACGTGGTGTCGTTGGAGTTATTCGTGCGTTGTTAAAGAACTGTTCTGCCGCGATCTATGATGTAAGTTGATGTAACGGTTGACGGAAGTAAATCAATTTGCAGCGTGTTCTCAATCACTACTACGGCATTTTGAGTACGACTGTCTGCGACTCTCGTTCGATTCTTACGACTTTAGCTTCTTTACTTCCCGTCTTTATCATCAACAATCCGGACAAAGCATTTCCGTTGCTTTTCGATTTCGTTTATGGTCGTTTGAAAGATGCGATAACCGAGGAAACTTTGCAAGAAGACGAAACCGAACCGGCAGTCATTTGGTATTTGACACTGTTTGCTGAAGCAGTCCATGGTGTTCCGGGCAAATTTATTATTGGTCGTCGGGCACAAATTGATCATATTATTGACGTTGGAACTCAGTTCAAATGCAAAGATGCGATCACGGCGATGGGAAAGATCGTTCAAAACAGCATATCGTCTTTGACTGCCTTCTTTCCGCACAGTCGTAGTATCGATCGTCGGGAACAAACCAATTTGGCTGAATATCTGCCTATTCGCGTAAGTTGTCTCTCATTGCCTTCATCACAACTTGTATTTTCAGCATTGGGCAGAAAACATCGACAAAGACAAGTGGACGTTGAAATGGAGTTTACCGACGGATGCAGAACTCGACTACGCACAGGAAATGGTCAATCGTGTTGTATTCTACCAGTTAGACCGTTTAGTCAATGCGAACGAAGTGGACAAACTTTCAAACAACGATCTTCAAAAGCGTTTGGTGTTCGTACGCTCAGCTTTGCTTGGCGCTTCAAAATTGTAAGTTTTTGACTATGCGACTAAACCAATTCGTTTTGTATTCAGAATGCCGTTTATGTCTGGTAAACCCGTGCAACAATTCAACACGCTTCCTGCCGGCCTTTACGTTGAACCCGTCTTTCTGCCACAAAACTTTCGCACTTTGACTTCAATGGACGGTCGAAACTTACGTTTGGTCATATTCGACCGAATCAAAAAACTTCTGGAGTACGTGTTGATCAATCGCGAAAATGATACCAAGTCGATGGCCGAGTTGATTGGAATTCTGCGTATTCTACTTCTTGTACGTGGAATAGACGACAAAACTTTCCAACCATTGTTGTCAAGTCACCGAGCCGCCAAAAATCAATTGTACGATCCTCTTCGTGGTCCGGTTGCAAACATTGAAAGTGTGGTCGAGGATTCACTCATGTTTCAACATGTCAAACGTTGCATCTTCAAACATTCACTTGGGCTTAACGACACGCTCATTGAGGCGATGAAACTGTTGGTTAATTTGAGTGTTTGCGCTTACTCAACAATTCGTATTCCTGCGCAACGTGTTCTCGAATCTTGTTTCAACACATGGGTATGTTAATTATAGTTGATTTCATTTCGTAACGGTGTTTTAGGCGTGTTCATACAAATACATTTTACAAGATGTTCTTTACTACATACAGAAAGACAACACAGTCACTCACGATCAATACAAAGGCGCGTTGTATATTTTGTACATGTCAAAGGCACGTTCAATTTCACTTCGACAAGATTGGGCCGTTTTGTTGAACATTTGGCCAAGTTTGGTCAATGCTCGTTACTCCGATCGACCTTCGATCGTCGCACTCACCGATGGACTTCATGATCTTTTGGTCAGCCAGTTCGCTTCTTTTGAAATCTATTTCACGGTGAGATTGAACACAACTCTTGGTCTTAAATTTGTCTTTGTAGTTTCCGGATTCAGTGATTGCATGCGCTAACAAGTTGATAGAACCATACGAAGGCTGTCGACATCTTCCCAACTTCTCCGGTTTCAATATTCTAACGAATGCAGAAGCCAAAAAGTTTGAAACATCTCGAAATGAAGAAAACTTTCAATTGTACAACTCGCTTTGTAACACGTTAGTTCAATTCTGCAACGATTCGTCACTTCATTGGCGTCACATGGAACTGGCTCAATCACTGCTTTCACTTCTACTTCGCCGAGACGTCGAATATCCGAAAGACGCGGTTTTGATTTTCACAAAACTTTTGGCTTCGGAAACAATCCGAACTCGCAAAACGGCGGTCAACATAATGAGCTCTTGGCTTCGAATCAACAAACCGAAAGCTATTCGCGAAGTGTTGAATATTGATAAGGTAAACTTAGAACCAATCGAGTGATAATCGACTAATCAAACGTTTAGGGCGAAAATGGACCCGGTGCTAAATGGCCAATCAAATATGGAATTCGTAAAGACAATCAGTTCTTAATGTCTAAAACTGAAGATCGAGTAACTGGCGATAGTTGGAATAACACAAGATTTCACACAAAACCATACATCGGCTTCTACACTTGGCCGCGTGAATATCGAGTTTACGCGCCTCCAATTCTTCAGGAAAACGTAAGTACTTTATGTCTCAATTCTCTCTAATCTGTGTACAGTTGAATCGCAGTCCAGCCAAGTTTTCGGCAACCGAACGTGAGGTCATTAGTCTGCTGACGGATCGCAATCATTTGGCTCTTATTTTGAAACTTTTGGCAGTTGAAGAAAAGAAAGGATCCGAACAGTTTAGTGCTGCTTCTTACAGTTTCTTTTACGTAAGTCAACTTCATTAACCTGGTAACTGTGTACTTTGAAGGGTTTAACTCGAACTTTTGGACCGGTAATTGTCGATGCATTCCGCCCGTTTGTTGAAGAATTCATGGCTGATAAACAGGTGAGTTAAATGATCAAAGATACCAATAGCGTATTTGTATTTTAGGAAGCAACTCAACGTTTGGTTGCTGAAATGGTTGCCGGAATTATCAAGGGAGCAAAACTGTGGACATACGACAAGTTCTTTGCCTTACAAACATGGTTAACACCTTTGCTGATAACAAACTTTGAAAATATGCGAAATGAAATTGAGGGTCTTTGGGTAAGTCATTGATACACGAGTAATATTACAAAGTTGCTTTGAAGGCTCAAGCGATTGTCTCAATTTGTTTCGATGCTGAACCCCGTCAAACTGCTTGGTTCTTGGATCTTTTGATGGCGTTGTATCAGAAGCCGTCTGAATCTGCGTATCATACGAGTGTTCGTTTGTACTTTCTTCATTGCGTGGGAAGTCAGTGGGAATGGCGATCGTTAGAATTTTGGCACAAACTTTTCGAAATTTGCAAACCAATGATCGGACATTCGCTGCAAACTTTGCGTTCGCGTGTCGCAGGGTGAGAAACATACTCAAGACGTTTTGGAATTTCCAATTTTAGAGTTCTTGCTGATGCATGTCAGTACGCTTACAGACATATTTACATTGAGCCGGGGCTCGAAGAACGTTTTCGGCCAATTTCGTTTGAACGGGTTTCGGAGTACGTGAAACCACGACTTTCGAAGATGTTCGCCAATGCACTTGAAGGAACGGGAGGAAGCGGATCGAATTCGGACACGGAGATGACTGATCTGACCGTCGAAGCAAACGGCGAAGTCAATGGCGAAGCAGCAATCAAAAAAGAGAAACTGATCTTCTTGACATATTTGTCGGCACTAACAATCTCTCATTCGACTTCTGTCGAACCGCACGTTTTGGACTTTATTCCCGTTCTAGCCGATCGTTGCAATGAAACCAAGTATGCATTACGCATTGTTTCATATCTTACTTTTATATTACAGAGATGAGGAGATTCGAAACACTTGTGTTTTGATGCTTCAGCACGTCATGAGTATAATGTTCATCAATGAAGAACAATTCCCGTATCTTTTGCAAACGGTTGCTGAGGTGAATTCAAAAGCATTGTCTTCATTATTTCCTTGGTGAATTTTAGTCGTTAACTCATTGCTCGTGGTGGAAAGCAAAGGTGGCATTGCTCAAATTTTGTCAAGTGGTTATCTTCTCGAACATTTTTATTGCCCAACATGTTGTCGATCAAATCTGCCAGCTGATGTTTATGTTACTAAAGGACCCGCAATTGGAAGTGCGTTCAATGGCTGCAGACACGTTGTCCGGCTACATCAACTGCGGATACATTGAAGTGAATTCGAATCTTTTGGTAAACGCGCTCGAATGTTTCAAATAGTCATTTGTATGTTTCAGAACGTAGCGGCTGAAATGACTGCATCAAACGATCTACTGACTCGCCATGCCGGTGTTCTTGCATTATCAGCCGGTTTGTGGAACTGTGATTTCTAGGTTCTATTATATTGTTTCAGTAATTCTTGCTTATCCCTACGCGGTTCCGCAGTTTCTTCCAGATGTGTTAATGAAGTTTTGTCGTTACGCTTCGGACAAACAGCCGATTCATGTGAGTGAGAAGTTTAGGAACCGGTAATTCTGTTGATTTTCAGGGAACGGTAAAGAAGACCTTGAGTGAATTTCGACGCACACACGCGGACAGTTGGACACAGGATCACAAGCAACAGTTCAACGAGGATCAACTCGAAGTCTTGACCGGACTTTTGGTTTCGCACAACTACTACGTTTAAGAACATTATTGTGATTCATTCATACCCTAGAAATACAATCAATTTTTATTGCGTTTTCGCATTTTCGCCTTACTCGTTATTGCCTTGACTTCGACGTTGTTTTTGGATCAGAGAGATGTATCTATGTTCGGGTTCGTTATTATCGTTCGGTAATAGTTTCTTTTAAAATTTCCTTTCGCCAATCTTGAGGGTATCCAGTTGTCTATTTGAATTTCTTATATTTGAAGTTATTTTTGTAATAAATTTTAGCATAATACGTTTGTTTGATCTATGAAGCGGTGAACTTCCATATTCGATATTCACATCAACTTCAAACATTATCTACTTTTTCGTAGATGGCATTCGATTACTATCTTCGTGGTTGGTTGGCGATTACTCTCGTTCAACAATTTGGCGTTCTAATTCAAGTTTACATCGATTCCGAGAGCCTTCAACGAGCGTTCCTACAAACTTCGGTTACACGTAAGTTACTGTCAAAATGAACAAAAAGATGTTGATTTCAGGAAAGATACTACGACCCTACGCGATGTTGTTTTTCATCAACGGAATCCAGCAGTTGGTTGTAAAGGGAATACTTCAATTTGATTTCCACAATCGTCCGTTACATGCAATCAACATAGCCAACAATTTCATCACTACAATCTTTATTCTTTTGGAGATCTTCTTATACGAACATTTTCAATTCTCAACGGCTACTGTAACTCAATTGGCGTTTTCAGGTTTGACAGAAATACCATTAAGAATCTCAACTATTTTAGCGCTCACCTTTATATTTACGTTAATCGCTTGGAACCAACTTCTTCCACGGCAATCTACTACAGCTGAACAGGAGCCGCGAACACGCAAATTGTTTGCTAAACACTACATGGAAAGCCAGATAGCCGGTTTGCAAACTGAACCGAAAAAGAACAAATAGTTGCCGTCTAGTCATTTATTATCTTTCAAAATCTCTACGAATCTCAACTATCTTTAAATCTCAATTGTTTAAAATGTTCTCACTATCAATAAACATGAAATTACTGCTCTTGTCAAAAGAACTTTCCAGTTGGCGATAAGAAATTGACATACCATTCTGATTGACCAACTAAAAAGATCATAGTCAAACTTTATTCAGTGAACGAGGAAGGATGGATAACTTGTAAAAAACGAAGAAATTCACTTCTTTTCTTTGATATATTCATGTATTTTCTGAAAACTCGGACGATCGGCCGGATCTTTTGCCCAACAAGAGTTGACGATCTTTGCAATTGACGTTGGAGTGTCCTGGAAGAACCCAAACAGCTTCGAGAACAAGTAGCTGAACAAACCTTCGGCATTTCCATTCGATAGTTTTGAACGATGATCTTTGCACGTGTTTGAATGTTCGACAATCCTGGATAAGGCTCTTGACCGTCGGCATAGATCTCCCAAACCTAAAAAAATGAAGTTAATCTCCTTAAACACTTTTATAACCATGATTCCAAAGCTCCAGACGTCAGTTTTGTTAGAGTAAATTTTGTTTTGCATTGTTTCTGGAGCCAACCACTTCACCGGAACTTTGTCCAATTTGTCGTCGGTCAGTTCCTTTCGTTCGTCCGACATCCCAAAATCGCTAATCTTCAACTCGTGTTTTTCAGTGAGCAAACAGTTTCGTGCACTAAAACGTAAAATCGAATTGAGCAAAAGAACGATAAACAGACGCAATGTCTCGATGTATAAAATTCTGTTGTTCAAGATATGCCAATCCAGCTGATGCTTCAAAAGCGAATCGCAACTTTGTTGCTTGAGTCAGTTTCCCTTTGTTCTTGCGTAAGTAATTAAGCAGCGATCCACCAGGACAAAGCTCCATAACGATCATAAGTGGTTGCTCATGAACCTAAAAATGAAAATTGGCAAGCGAAAAAAGTAAATCCAACTCACTGCTACACCTAGGATTCTAACGATGTTTCGGTGAGAAAGTTTGCGCATCAATCGGGCCTCTTTCATGAACTTTAGTCGAGCTTCACGACTCATCTCTTCGCGCATGGTCTTGACAGCAACCAGCGTTGTTGCACCGTCGCCAGAAAACGCTGCAGTGAATACCGGAAATACAAAGTTGATTAGCGTTGTTTGTTAGTTTCAATTCACTTCGCCGAATGCTCCTTCTCCCAATTTCTTTTGCATCTTGATGGAATCGTGAGTGAGAATCCATTGAGGTCGTTCAACGGCACGTTTGAGTCTGACTCCGGAAGCAGCAGAACACGGGGTTTTGGTGCGAAAATGCCAATCGATGAGTTCGCCGACTGTCTTCTCCTAAAATGTAAACGGCCAGTTCGGAAGTCGTACTTGCAAACTTACCGTGTGAGTCTCCAAGTAGAAATGTCCGCGCTCGTTTTGATTGATCATGAAATGCTTGACCTGAAAATGAACTTGAACTTCGAATTCGTTTGTAACTCACTTGTGCTTCCCATTTGACGCTCAGTGCCAAGATTGTTTGACCGTTTGTCTCGGTCTTCCGCAAAAGAAAGTCGCCCTCCTTCTTCAAGAGCGGTTCAATGTCTGCTCGTGGAACCTAAAAACAAAATTGATGATCAGTTGAATCGCCTCATCGAACTCACCAAGCCATGGTAATAATCAGCGCGCTTCACGTCGTCAGTGATCGATAAACACGAGTTCTCCTCGTCTTTTGCGTCAGTCATCGCCCCCAAAGTAAGAAGCTAGAGAATTGATCAGCTGCTTTTATACTTTAGCGAATTATCGATTCCTTTTCTGTTTATGCAGATCCCTCCCACTAAAATAATCGAAGACCGTCTGTTTGTCAACAAAGAACGACCGAAAAAGTGACGAAATGAAACTGCTGAGACTGATTTTTATGCAAAAATTCATTTGAAGATTTTTGTTTGATTCGACGAGAAAAGCGGTCGTAAAAAAGAGTAGGTGATTGGAAATGGAAAAAGAAAATGATTTGTGTGCAAAATACTACAGTAGAAGTCATTGGGTTGTTTTGATCGATAGAAATCGTTGATTTTGAACTATCAATTCCAAATGTTGTGCAATAAGCGTTGGATAAGCCGGGGATTTGATTATGAAGCTGATTGCGTACTTCAACACCCCTTCTCCCAAGTTGAAAGACGGTTTGTTTTTCGCTTCTACAAGAGATTAGAATAAAGAAGGATACGCGAAGATTTTAATCGGAACCGATAATCAATCCCAAACGAGCAACTCGTGGACTTATCACAGACAACATACTTTTTTGCTCATTTAAGCGGTTTCATTTACGAATTAAGAACCCGAAGCTCGGGAGAAACTGAAATGAATTCTCTTGATTTGATCAAAGTATCTGCAACGACTAGCGAGAAAATTAGGAAACTAGAAATCAACTAGAAAGAATTAGGAATATCAGAGCTTGAGTTCCATGGTTAGTTTCGCTTAGTTTCACAATTAGAGTTTAGTTTTCAGACTGGTCCAAGATTGTTTGTTTTGGAAAAACTATGTTCTTTGCCGTTATCTCAAATTCAGAAGACAAGTCTTACTTGTTCTCGTTGGATTTGCAAACCTTGGAATGGGATCTGGTGGGCATTTTCAAAGATAGAATTTGCTTTCACACCGACACTTGAAAGACAAAATCATAGCGATCGCACGAGCCTACAAACGAATCGACGCACTTCTTCAACGTCAAAACAAGTCGATCAAAGACTTCCCATCAATGGATGCAGTTGAGGACATTGACGAGATTGAGGAGACAATCGATCACGACCAGGAATTGGAAGCCGCAAAAGAACTGTACGAGACGTTGAACGCCAAACAAAAGATAGTTGTCGACAAAGTCCTGGAAGCTCTTTTCAACTCCCAGAATGACGGCAAGCCGAAATGTTTCTTTGTAGATGGTTTAGGTGGAGCTGGAAAAACGTACGTCTACAAAACCTTGTGCCATTTCATCAACGGAAACAAAAAGAAGTTCTTGGCATGCGCATTCACCGAAATTGCAGCTTTATTGCTATCGGACGGACGAACATGTCACAAAACTTTTGGACCTGGAGTGCCGCTTGATCGCGATTCAAATTCGAACTTGACAGCGACAAGTCGTGCCGGTAAAATGCTGATGAATGCCGATGTCGTTATTTGGAACGAAGCACCGATAGCTCCACGATACGCACTCGAAATCGCCGACCGGAAACTCAGAGAATTGATGAGAAGCAGTTTACCATTTGGAAGTAAAATCATGGTCCTTGGAGGCGACTTTCGACAAATTCTTCCAATTTTGAAATACGGCACAGTCAGCGAGACGATCAATTTGTCCATTTGTTCGTCAAGTTTGTCGAAGCGCTTTGAGCAGTTGAAACTGACCAAGAACATGCGAACGAAACCAAACGAAGTTCAATTCGCTGATTCTCTCAAACAAGTCGGAGAAGGAACTTTGAACGATGCAAACGAACTGATCCAGCTGCCATCCCATTGCTTAGTCCAGCAAAACTTGGAGAAAGAGATCTTCCGCGTGTTAATAGAAAAAAAGAAGTTCAATGAAATGGGCAACTCGGCGATTTTGGTGTCGAAACACATTGGCGTAAACGAATCGAATGAAAAAGTCTTGAATATGTTAGAGGGTCAAACAAAACCTTATCTCTCAATTGACACTGCCATGGATGCCGAGAACTGTGATGATCAAACTTTGCTGCTACTGGAGTATCTGAACATGATCGAAGAAGGTTCACTACCGCCTCACAAATGGAATTGAAGGAAAACGCAATCGTGATTTGATCCGGAATTTGTCTCAAGAAGACGGTATATGCAATGGAACTCGAATGTTGGTTGTGGCCATGAACGATCACTCTATTGAATGCGAAATCTTAACCGGACATCACGCAAAAGAACGACACATCATCCCTCGAATCAACAATACGATCGATTACCGTGGAATGTTCCAACTGAACCGCAAACAATTTCCATTGAAATTGGCCTTTGCAATGACAATCAACAAGAGTCAAGGCCAAACATTCGAACGAGTTGGACTGAACCTCGAACACCAAGTCTTCGAACATGGCCAATTGTACGTCGCTTTGTCACGAGCTCGATCTTGGGATTCCGGTAAAGGTTTTTGCGCCGTCAACAGACCAACAAAACCCAACAAACTGTTTAGTTAAGAACATCGTGCATCGGGAAGTATTCAAACGATTGTAAGAACAATTCGTATAACAACAACATTTCATTGGCAAAAAACGCAGAGTTCATGAACGAAAATAAGTTTGTTTGAAAGAAAGTCCATGGCCTTCGGGCGTGGCAAGGACGCGATTTTTTTGCGTAAACGACGGGATGCAGTGGACAACATCGAATATTCGGTAAGCAACTCGATTTGATGCAATTTACTTTGTGATTTTTCAGGTCCAATTATTGCCGATCTGTCCACCCGTTTAGCACCGAAATTTTGATCTCGGTCACGTACGTTGTCGAGTTATCTTTGCGATCTGCACGTTTCGATTCCAGTTTCTCAATTCCTCAACGTGTGTTCGAACGACCGAACTTTGGATGGACAGCAGGAATGAAGCGGTTAGTTCGTTTCTAATCGATTTGTTTACAATCGTATTTCAGGTCTACATCTTCAACTAAATGTTTGCACTCGCCGAATTCTGCTCCTCATCAATACACAACGATCTCTCATGGTATTTGAATTGATGTTCAACATAACCAATGTGGTTTTGTTTCAGCCCGTCTTTTGACTTTATGTACCAATGGATCGACGAGAACATTATCAACCGTTACCACGATCGTCAATGTTATTTGTCTACAGAAATTGCTGCTGCGGATCTATTCACATTCGTGTCGTACACTCATTGTCTACTTGAGATTGACCGACCGAATTTACGAAAGACAACAAAATTGAAATGGTTCGTTTAGTTTTTGTTCATCTTCTTCATCAACATCGTTGCAGACTTTAACGAATTGACTACACGATACGTGTATACAATTGATCATCGACTAGCTTCCTTTTCCTCACAGTTGCACACTTGAAGAGCCGCGTCACAGCCTGAACCACAAATTCGCTCATCAGACCGTGTCTCCATCTTGGGTCCCGGCTTGCCCGTCTACATCTCAAAAGTGTGCGAAGGTTGTGACGTTGGATCCGAAAGTTTCCCTCTCTCTCCTCTTTAAGAAGCGAATATTGAAATATGGGTATGAAGATGAAAGTCCGGTATTTGATGGAGAGATAATGAAAAGAAATTGGTTTTGATTAGGAAATATAAACTGCTTGAGCAAAGAGATGTATTGGTTTGTTATGATCGAAAGAGATCGTTGAAGTTGTTTTTGGAAATCGACACAGCAAATGGTCGGATTTGTATGTGAAAAGGAAGTGTTTGACAATTGAAATAGTTGAATTGTTTTGTAAAAAAATGATGTCAATGATCTGTGCTAATTGAAGGGAGGCCCCCCGGAGGGGGGCTCGACCGCCGTTTTACTTGTTCTATGGAAAAAGCTGAAGAAAAAACTTGAAAATTGAAAATAGAGATTCTGCAGAAGCAAATTGCGTAGTTCAATCGGATAATCGACCATTCGATTCACTTGTTTGTACCAATGGGTATTCCATCCCGAAGTTTATTTGAAAGATAGATTGAAGAAACTTCGATTGAAGAGTTGTTTCTGTTCTTGTGTTTACCTGCATAGATTGACGTGCAAACAACATCGTGTCTGATTTAAGAAATTATATGTGCTTTTTGATGACATAAAGTCGTGAATTCTATAAGTTGACATCAACGGTTTTAATTCGATGAAGTGGAGACCCAGAAGGTTTACGATAAAGTAACAAGAAAAAATACTTGTGTATAATGCAATAAGTAATTGAGTTGCCTATAAAGTGGATTGTCGAAGTGAAGTTTGATTTTCGGATTTGCACGACAGTGTTGATTGTTATTGTCAACAAATTGACTTAACCCACGCCATTTTGCAACTAATTGTTGACAACAATATGTTTTGGCACGGCTTATGACCAGCACACAGATTCGATTTGTTGAGTAAACCATCGGTCGTACCATCCGCTTATGATCTCCGGCATTGTCTCGTTTACTGCATTCTTGTTGTTAATTGAATTGAAATGTAAACATCGAACTTGAATTCATTTTGCCACGCATTTCAGGAGACTCAAACGAGTTTATGTGTTGAGACTTCCAATTGTCGAGTTTTTAGATTAAATGACAACGACAAGTTGTTCAGCCATAGGATTCAAATAATACAGTGGATCGACACCTAACGGTAGTCGTTTATTGAATTTGTTTGGGACGTTTTTTCGTAAGGAGACGCATTTTGTTGTTCGTTAGCAACAAATTCAGGGAATGAACAGAAGATTCGATTAATTTCGCGACAGTTATTTCGGGCATGAAACTGTCAGGTGTAATACAAAAGTTGCATAACGAACACCATATCTCTGTATCCTTCGCAATTAATATTGGACCAAGAGTGGAATAGTGTGATTGAAGATCTTTGCATGTGAAGGCGTTCAACATAAACTGAGGCGATGAATTTTAAGGTACACCAATCAAAAGACTTGGAAATAAGTTCATGTAGTTAAATGACATCGAACAGACTTCTAATCATCTCCTACACCAACGACAAGCACTAATCAGTTTATTGAACAACATAGAATTCGGAATTCGCAATAACATTTATTGGAAGCGTGATCATCTACTCCTTTTAGACGTGCATTTACCTTTGATTTTAACTACAACATGTTTGCAAAAAAACGTCAATCGGCAGTTTGTACTCCAGCTAAGGTCGAGCGTCATGACAGTTAATCAAAACTCGGGAATACTGGTCTTCGAAAGTTATATAAGAAAACTATTTTAAGGCGAAACCACAGAACTGAACTTTGTTGTTTGTAAACAACATTCATTACATGTTCACTTTTGATGAAACTGAGTTGTTGTAACTAAACGAGTGCTCATAGACGGAAAAGATTTCGAAAGTTTTCGTCTGTTACCCACAATTTAGTCAGAATATGATTCATAGGTTTAGTCATAATAACTCGTTAACTTCCGATTCTTCTTACAGTCATCTTAATGAGTTGACGATTTATATTGGGGACGTAAACTCAATTTCAATTTGACGTCGGTCTAAACCTCTCCGCCGTTTGTTTCAGCTTACGGAAGTAAATCGGTTTGCGCAACGCAGTCAAAACAAAATTTAATTTTAATTTCGCGAGTAGCCATCGAGTTCGTAGAACGTTACCAGTTAAGCAAAACCTTGGCTTCCGATGACGCCTATACGTTTTGGTGTGCCTTATACTTTCATAGATATTGAAGTGTATAACCGCATTCAAATCCAATCAACTTACTGGCACAGACCTACGGCAGCTTCCTACGCAGAAGCCGGGCTTCGGAAAATTAACCAAAACTACGCCCATTTGCCGGAGGAAAACAATGGGCGGTCAAGATCGAAACTCGATTAGCACGCGACCTTGTGCTGCCTATTTAATCGTGTGGATAACAGTCACTGCGCGCTACTGGAGCCTCTGAACTTTTTCATGAGCTTTCCTTAGCCTTTGGGTTGCTATAAGCTGTTATCTTTTCGAAGGAAACACGTGTTTTTGATTAGACGCGTTTTATATTGATGTTGTTTTACACTCCGTTGTTTGCAGTCATTTGTGATTGTAAGCAGAAACCTAACGAAGAAGCAGAACTGGCGCCGAATTTGAATTTCACGATGACCAACGAAACTTCACCATCAGCTCAGCCGATCCGGGCTCGTCGGCAAATCGGCCGTCGAACTTCGATGGCTGCCGCTGCTCTGCGACGAAACAGTTGCAAGTTTTGGGACAACGCGTTGAGCGAATTGGCGGTCGGTCAAATGAGTATCTACGATTTCGACCCGAACAACTCAAAACCAATGACTTTTTGCGAAGAAATGGTCCATTCACCTACAACTCCAATGGTTATTCGAGACGCTGTGATCTTTCAACCAAGTAATCAGCCCAAACAAGCGATTATCGATGGAGAGGTAGGAAGCGCTAGCTCAACTGCTCTCATTGTTTGTAGGTTTGGCCGCCAATCTTTCAAGCCGAGAAAGTTCGATCAGCAAAAACAATGCAGCCATTTCCAACTGATGTTTTTGTGTGCACGTGAGTTAAAACAATAAACATTCCAAAATTACGAACTCATTTTAGTTATCCGAAATGCGGTACAACCTGGGTAGAAAGATCATTTGCAGTTGTTGAGAATAAAAACTGAATTTAGGTTCAACACATTTGTTCGCAGCTTATGATGAACGAGTATGGTCCTGAGGAAGGACAAGGTAATGGAGTCTTCGCGTGTTCACGAATTATTGCGGCATTTAGCTTTAGAGCTCTGCAAAACGTCTCCGATGATTGAGAAGATGGGTGCCGATTACGTGAACGCTTTGCGACATCCTCGTCTGCTCAAAACCCATTTTTCGTACTATAACTGTCCGAAAAACTCGAAGGCGAAGTACATTTTTGCTGTTCGCAATCCAAAAGACTGTCTTGTTTCCTACTACTTTCACAATCGTAACTTCAAAATTTACAACTGGTATGTCAAAATTCTTGTGAAACAATCGCAAAACAAACGTGTTTTAGGGCTGACGGTGATTTTGACGTTTTCTTCGAATTGTTTGCTTCCGGTCAATTGGCTTTTGGCGACTATTTCGACCACTTGCTCAGTTGGCTTCCACACATCAATGATAAGAACATACTCTTTCTGACCTACGAAGAAATGTTTGAGAATCTTGACGAAGCAATTCAAAAGATCGGCCATTTCATCGGAGGCAACGCAGCGGATATGGTCGATGATTCGGTTCAACTTGAGAAGATCGTCAATGAGAGTCACATTGACGCAATGAAAAAAAACCAAAGTCGTTGGTTTCCGGGCAATCACTTGTACGTTCGCATCAATTTGATTGTTAGAAGAACTGTGAATTTAGACGACAAGAAAACTTTATTCGAAAAGGCGGAAGTCGTGATTGGAAAAACTACATGAATAGAGAGCAAAGTGATCGGTTGGATGCGATTTTTAGAACTCGAATGGCCGGGACTATTGCCGAAGATTGGTGGCAATACGAAATGGCGTGGGATGATGAGGTCGAAGAAGTCGCGATTAACATCAACTCAGAAGACGAAGTGGAAAGTGACTCCGAAGATTTCCGCTCAGTTTCGCGTTCATCTGTCTACACTCCAACACCTTATATGCCAACTCGTCGCGATTCGATGGACAGTTTGGCGAGCAGCGGATTTGGCAGCGAATGGTCTGTGGCTATTAATCGTCGGGGATAACTTGTTCAATAACAAACAATTAACTATTGTCTTGGCTATAAAGTAGCCAGTAATTTCAAACTACTTGAAAATTGTATTTAAAATCTCGCTTTTCCTTCTGTACATTCTCATTAAGCACCATTTGTGTGTAAGTTTATTCAAACATTAGCAGTATGTTTTAGCAATTGATCTTCGAACTTTAACGGACTGTTCCGTAAAAGCCAATAAACTTGAAATAGATTTGTCAACGACAATGAACAGAATAAGAGATCTCAACGAAATTTCAGCTCTCAATTCGACAGTTTAAATGAATTCAGAAGTCAACCGGCACGGAAAAAACGCTACTGCGTGTTAACAAGAAGCGTTGAGAATAGAAAGACAGAAAGGAGGATTTGACACAATTTATGAGCTTACTTTAAACAGCAATACAAGTGTTGTCCATACGATTTAGCAAATTAAGAGGAAACAGTTACAGTAACATTTGAATTACGAACAAATTGAAGATCTTAAGTTTCGTTTTCCTTCTCTTTCTTGTCCAAAATTGAAAAAAAGTCGGTAATCTTTGGACGATCGTCGAATTCACGCGTGGTGTTATCGAGATCTCCGAATGTTTCGTTGTTCAGATCAACACCCGCCAAAACGTGGAGTTTCGATTGCACTCGTGGCCAAATCTCGTCATCGGCCGTCTTTTTCGCTAAAACGTATTCAACAAGAACCGAATCTCGTTGACCGATACGATGAGCACGATCTTCAGCTTGAATCATGATCTGTAAATCACAAATAGAAGACTACAAAACGCTTGAAAATTACCGCTGGAGTCCAGTAGAGTTCAGCAAAAATGACTTTGCTTGCCGCAGTCAATGTGATTCCTACGCTTGCAGCAGTGATGCTCAAAACAGCCACTTTAATCTTCGGATCGTCTTGAAACTGTTTGCAATAAAGCGCACGATCCGGTCCTTTCGTTTGACCATCGATTCGAATGGTAGCAATGTTCTGAACAGCTGTCATGAATCGAATCAAAATTGTTTCGTTACCTTTGCTTTCATTCGATTCTCCAAGATATCCAAAACTTCTTTGTGATGAGCAAACAAAAGAAGTTTGCAGCCCTCGGCCTCTTCGTGATAGTAATTGTCGATAATATGATCAGCCACAGCATCGGCCTTTGCAATTCCCGTTTGAAGATAGTACTCCATCAAAGTGCGCTGCTTATCCTCGTTAGTTCCCTAAAACCACAGAAGTGAAATAAGCGGGCAAAATTGTGTTACCTTTTTCGTCATGTTTTCGTGTTCTTTTCGCGCTTCACTCACGGCTTTCAATCGTTTGGCGATTATGTTTCCGGTAAGATACAGAACCTGTCGACGTTTTTCTGGCAGATCCTCAAGAACATCATTTTTCAAACGACTAGAACCCTACGAATCAACGTATTTGAAGAAATCAACGTACCGAATCAAACAAGTGTGTTTTAGAATCGCCGACAACTCCTCCAAATTCTCAGCACCTTTATCGTCCATAAAACCCATATAGTTCTTCTTGTATTCGCAATAGCGTTTGGCATATTCAATGTAGTTTCCAAAGATGTTTTTGTTCACAATATTGATCTGTGAGTACAATTCCGCAGGTCGAGACAATGCGGGCGTACCGCTCAGCAGAATTCGACGTTCAGCACGCTCCTGAAGTTTATGGATAAAAACTATCAACTTTGTTTCAACATACCGACAACTTTTTTGCGGCTTTTGAACGTTTCGATTTCTCGTTCTTCAGACAATGAGATTCGTCCTAAAACTCCACGTACTAGTGATTGTAATTGGAACTCACAAAAATGATGACACGAAAACTACGACAGTAAAGCTCGTCAACACGTATGCTCATCATATCGTAGCTGATAATCACCACAGTGTTCGAAGTACGACCACTCGGCAGCGTTTGCTTTCCGTTCTCGATCACGTTCACATCGTCGACATTTGGCAGAAATTTTTCGAATTGCTACAAAGAAAACATACACGATTGTTGCGAGTTGTTCTTACCAATTTCCATGCGTATCGAACCGACGACGGACAAACGATAAGCAAAGGCCACGCGTCAGAATACGTACGAGCAATAGCCATTGCTTGTAGCGATTTTCCTAAACCCATCTCATCAGCCAACAACACTCGACCTTCTTTCTCAACGCCAAATCTAAAAAAACAACCATCAGATGTGAAAATAACTGCAAAAACATACCGCAAACCAGTTAGTTGGTAGGGAAATAGCTTGTCAAGCAAAGAGGTTTCGACTTTGTTGTGGAAACTTGGAAGCGTAACGGTTTTCTTCACGCCTTGAAACGCATCACTAAAAACCTAAAATGTTAGTACTTAATTATTGTCGTGCATTCGAATAACAAACACGAAAGACCCAAGGCGGCAGCGGCTTCACGATGCATTTGATACGATTGAACGGACCGTAGAGTCGTTTATAGAGCTTTTGATGATCCACGAACTTATAGCGCCAAGTTGCCTTTTGGCAAACATCCTTGGGACCGGGTTTGTGAAATGTGCAGCCGTGAGTTCGCAGAACTTCGACCAATTCCTCGTTGTAAGGTTCGGCAATCAACTGAAATCGTTACATTAATCATGACATTAATCTGCTAAGGTACCTGGATTTCATTTTCGCTGTAAACGCTTAACGTAACGGTAATATTCGAGACATGATTAGCCAACGGATTGGGAGCCGACTGACGAAATTGATTGCCAGAAGTCACATTCGATTTATTCGGATTTTGAAAGCGAATATTCGACGATTGATTTTGGAAAGTGTTCGCAACCACCGGTCGTACAAGCGATTGATTGCGATTGTAAGTTGTCGGTTGATTGGCAACAACTGTGTTGGCTGGCTGAGCGGATCGAAAACTTGAAGTGCTTGGATGTGGAACGTTGGACTTTGGCCATGAAGACGGTCCACTTCGATTTCCACTTTGATTGTCATTTTGAAGTGGAACAGTGACAATTTGCACTTTCGGTGGTGGTGGACCACCATTCTCTTCACGTTCTCGACGACGCATCTCCATGAACTCTCTTCCCTGAGCGCTCTTCATCAATTTCGCAATTGCCGCCGCTCGATTGGCCTCGATACGAGCTAACTGCTCGGGAGTCAATTCGGCTCCGGGAGTCGTCATCTAAAGAATAAAAAAGAATCCAAAACCGAGTATCTACTTGTCGTCCATTCGAATCAACGGGCACGTTCTCCAAATGTTTTGGGGCGGAAAACGAACAAAATCGAAAAACTGCAAAATGCGGTTTTGGCGCGCAAAGTATCACGATGTTCAAGTCGAATAGTCGACAATGTTTTGATCAGTTTCTGCGCTCCTTCGATGTCGTCTAAACAAACAACTTTAAAGAGTTTCTTTGATTCTGCTCCAGTGAACGATGAGAATCGAACACCAAGATCGTCAGAAAAGCGACCACAGAAAGCGACGCCAAAACGAACATCACGAAAACGAAAAGCAGATGACAATCAAATGATTCTCGATGCTGGGCAAAAGAATTTTGGTTTGGAATTGTGCACAACGGTCAGTTTAATTGTCTGATTGAATTCTCATCTTCTTTGTTTTAGTGTGGAATGACATACAACTTGAATCATGAGCACGATGTGAAACTTCACGAAGAATATCACAACCGTTTCAAATCCACAAAGTCGTTTCACATCCGTCAAACACAACTAACGGCATGGAAGAAGTGGGTTTAATTGTTTGTGTAGTTGTTAGAATGCCCTTTAGACAACTGAAACATCAAACAATAACAACGCCAATGGAAGCCACGATCTTGGTTCTTGACTCCGAGTCGTCGTCGACTTTGCGACAAAAAGTTGAAAGCATAATCACGGTTAGTTTGTTTTTTTATTGGACTTTAATTTTTGATTGTAGGATTACATCAATCCGGAGCTCGGATTTTGTGATGACGTTGTTACTTGGAAGAAAGATCGTTTAGCAGCGGTTTTCATTGTTCACTCGAATCAGAAGATCAAATGTCCACAATTCATTGCTTCGGTTGTTCTTGTCGATCCCATTGACTCGGCAGTTTTGTTGCCGGACAATCGAAAACTCTGCGGATCGTTTATTGGCGTCAATCGTCTGTGGGTGCACGAATCAATGAGGCGACGTGGAGTGGCTACGATGTTGTTGAACGTCTCCAGACAGTTCGTCTATCCGAAAGCTCAACTCTCCAAAGTGCTGGTCGCTTTCGATGAGCCCGAAGATGGTGGTCTGGAATTCGTTATCTCGTATACAAAACAAAAAGATGGAAAATATTTGATCTACAACGATTAGTTTTACTTTTTCTTATACTTCTCACTTTGTGCGTTTAATTCGTCGCATGTTTCCAGTTCCTGTGTTTAAAACATAAACTTCTGTTCTCCGAAGGTTTGATGGACGTTTAGAAGTGTCGTCTGTTTCGCTGCAGATGTGTCAAAAGGAAACATGTTGAATTGCTGGCATTTTTGTCAACGTCAAAACGATGAATAATTGGACTTCTTATTATGTTTTTAATCAAATTTCTATTTGATTAATCTTCTTCCATACGGACACTATGGAGTGAAATGAGCGACGATCATCTTCAATCTCATGCTTCAGGTTCCAAATCTCCGCCGTTACCTCGAACTTGTCGGCTCTGTCAAAATCGACCACAATTCGTCAATGAATCGGACATCATTCAACACGTACGACTAAAACACTCCAAAACAAAAAACGACTTGGTAGAATGCAGGCGAGTGGTTTTGGGTGAAAGGACCGTGAATCGATCCATATAAGCGTTTTGCATTTTCATGAGCTTTTCGCTCTCGTCAATTTCTGTGCGATCAAAATAACACAAGAGCGCGCAAAACGATTCTTTTTTGTTGGAAGCTTTAAAGATTTTCGTGTCTTTAGGTTTGCAAAGAACGAGTTTTGTTGTTCCGGTCAATCAGAAGCCAACTATGTGCTTCACGTAGAAGCCGTTCACCTTCCCGACGTTGGTACGTTTCGTTTTCTTTTGCATTCATTCTTATTTTCTTTGATTAGATTTGCTTCCATCAGTTGCAATGTCGTACGGCGAACAATTGACGCCATTCACCGTCAACAGGTAACTTTAATTCCTACTGAAAGTTTATTTTCTATGAATGCGACTACAATCAAAAATTGAGTATGTTGAAGCCATAGCAGTTGAGAAAGTATTACAAAACCCGAATAAGATGAAAAAAGAAGCTAAGTGTTCAATCATTCGATCTGAATATTAGTCGTTGGTTTTTGCCCATCGTTATAAGCGGGTGGTGGATTGAAGGCTGTGGCTTTGGAGGCCTAAACTGTCAGTTAAATTGTATTCCTAATGTACAAAAAAACCTTCTTAAATGGTGTTTCGAATGGGTTGGCAGCTATGTTTCCGGAATTCTTTGTGTCTTCATCGCTTTTAGTTGCTGGAGCAACGGAGGCTTTGCGCTTTCGAATCTTCTTCTTAATCACCGTGTCAGTTAAGTAGGAGTACAAATAAGTTCCGCCCTAAACAACATTCTTTCATTTTTTTGTGAATTCTATAACCTGAATTAAACTCAAAATCGATAGTCCCAACCACAAGCCAATGGAACCTCCCAAAGCAGCGATAAACGTAGTCACAGACCAGACCCACTAAATGCATCTAATAAACTTGTCTATCATTAGAACTAACATCTTGTTTCATGCTCAAATACTCGAATGATCCCCATTGAAGTTCCATAACAGTCATGTCTAAATACTCAACAGTTGTGCTATTTTTATTTCTTATTACCCGGTCGTAACAAACGTCCTTGTGTCTTGTGAGTGACTGCATATCGTATTTGTGTGCAATCACGATGACAATTCTTTTGACACTCAATATCCGTGTAATTTCGACTTTGAACGCTAAAAATGTCAAATAAAAGACAAAGATTTCTTTTGTCACTAACTCGAGAATACACTTTTCGTAGTTACAGTGCGGATGAACTTTCAGTTCTTCTTCAGGATTGCGCATCAAATAGCCAAGAGTAAGCGGAGTACATTTGCACCATTCGCGCAACATGTCCATTCGACATCGTGACAAACAATCAAACTCGTTATCTTGACCTTCTTTCTGTTCACGACAATGGGTTCCGTTATCATCTGAAGCTTAGAGGTGAATTTTGATTGTCTTCAATCGCGTACCGTTTTCAAGCATTTCGTATTTGGCACGAACTTCCACAACCACTTCATGATATTGTCCCATGCATAGCTGAGAAATAGTTTTGTTTCAAAATTGTTAGCAACTTCAAATTAGGTACATTTTTCCATTCATTTTGCCGACCCAGTTGAAGTGGTTAGTTTAATAGAAAGTCGCATCCACTTCAGATTTCAAAAGCGTTCCGATCAAACAAAAACTAACCTCATCGTCAAAACCATCACGTGTTCGTCCTTTTCCTTCCATGAATCGATTCAATGAGCTCGGTCGGCCATGAAAATCAACAGTCATACAGCCAACACTCTTGTTATTCAAATTCTCGCCGTTATGTGACAGGCTCATGGTGAAGAAACGACCTTGATCGTCGATGTTCATATAATCGGCGCTTGGGGACCAGGGTTGAAAACAAAATTGTTTTTCGGAAATCCACGAAGTGCGAAAACGCGTCGGAATAGTCAAATCTTCGTTGAATGAGAGTCGTTGAAATCGTTGCATTGACGGACGAATAATCTCGGCACCCACTTTTTGTGTGAACTCTTCAAAAGTCACATTGCGCTCTTCGATCACATTCAACCATTTCTGAAAATAAAAGTTTAGAATTTAACAAGAATCGTGATACCTTTATCATGATTCGTTTGCCTTCAAAACGCGGTACTTTTCGAAACATCGTAATCGCGTGTACTGTGCCATGAATTGATTCGGTTTCTCGCTCCATACTACTCAACGAAGAGATCACTTCGTAGCCTTCAACTGCCATACGGTAATCCCATTTGCTCTTCAAAAATGAATCCCGATCACTTAGATTGGACAAATTTTCCTAAAAATTTCGCGACAATAAAAGAGCAACAGAAAAGAACGAACATCAATTGACCGATCCCAATTGGCGTCGACGGTCAGATTGAAATGACTGTACGCTTGATTTCTCATCATACAAAATGTGATGTTTGGCATTGTCATTGTATCTAAAATAAAAGGAGTTATTATGATTAAAGCAGGCAAGAAGTTGTTTAAAAACAAACTTTCCATTAAAAACGACGTTGATGTCCGATTGTTTTGGATCAGCCGAATATTCGGTTATCTGCAAAGATTCCTGATGAAGACGCATTGTTCGTTCTTGATCTACCAATTCAACAACATCCTTGATTGTCAGTGCCGCTAGAAATGCAACAATAAACCAAAAGGCCCAACGTCTCATTTGACGGCTCCCAAATCCTCCTTTCTTTTCTTCGTTCTCTTGACTCATATCTGAATCGCTGGACTCTGTGGAGTTGTCACTACAAAGAATAAGAACAATCAGACATTCTCAGCTTACCGTTCTCTGTTTTTCAGTTTTCTGCGAACTCTTCTGTACAAGTTTTCGAATTTCTCAATGTCCACTTGAATGGAACTGGCGGCGGTATCGGATTCAGAAGCTGAATCGTCAGTTGTACCAGAGACCTTTTCAAAAATGTAGTTGAATCCTGATTGACGAGTGAACACACGGGGCAATCGTGTTTGATTTCTGCCGTAACTGTTTTGGTGTTGACGTTGAGAATTCGAAGTTGATGAACGTCTTAATGGTCTTTTCGACTTTTCGTCAACGACTAAAATGAAATGTTTATTTTTGAATTTGAGTTAAACGAACATTTTATGCGGGTACCCGCCTCTAAACTGCGCAATTGCGGACCGCCTTCTGGGTTAAGTTCTTTTCTACTGTTTTCGACATCTCGTTCGTTTTGTTCGTCGACCTTCGACTGAGTTTTAGAATCGGAAATTGGCTTGGAGGATCGATGTGCGTTTTTGAGTTGTTTCGAGCGATCGGGATCGGTGTTGTTGATGTACTGCAAGCGGTTTTTGATTATTCATATTTAATGTGAAATCACCACTGCAGCCATCGGCCGAGATAAAAGTGATGGAGATTGAAAGAAGGAGTCTTCTGAATATCCACAATCGGGAAAAGGATCAGAAGACACAGTGCTTGGTGTTCCAGGTATTTGAGCTGTTTCTGTAATCATCTTGTTTTAAACCGTTTGTTCGTTCTAACCATTTTGGTAACTTGAAGACGTAGACGCTCCACAATCGTTGGCACTGTAGGTGGCAATTAAAGGGGCTTTCGATTCTGCGGATTCTTGCCGATCGAGTGTATGCCGGATTCGCATCGTAGTTATCTCTCAAACCAAAAGCTTTCAAATTATCTTTAGCTAAGAAACAACAGTAATGTCGGTTGCAAAATAACGTTTATTAGTGGAGTTCGCGAAGTCAAATCAATAAGTCAATCAAAAATACACGCTTACTGTATCGAATTGATAATGGCAAACTTCTAGAAGTCAAAACTGAGCGTATCGACCAAAATTGTGTAAACATGTGACGTGTTAGTTTTAAGTTATAAGACGATGTTCGTACAATTAAAAAGTTGTCAGCGGAACGCAATGTTTTGAAAAACCTCTTTGAAGGGATCGAATTCAACTGCTTGCGAGCGAATGGACTTTTGGCTCAGTGAACAGTTGGGTCGGCGATTTTTGAGTCCACACATTCGAGACGAACTAATTGAACAGATACGAGGGAGGATGAATGCTTGATCGCCACTCAAACCATTCAATCCCTAATGTCGTCTGCAATTTAGTTCCGCTTTCAGATCATAAAATTTCACCTTAAATCTTGTGTAATAAGCATTTACATGTTCACAGAAATCGAATAAAAAAGTCATTGGACAATGTTCTTCATTTTCGCAATCATGCTTCTTACATGCCAATCGAACGCAAAAAGTTGTTACCGTACACCAGCAAATGAGGTTTCTACTTCCCAGTAAGAGCTCGGATAACAATTTTGTTTTTGTTTCTTTTGACGACAACGAGTTTAATCTACGATCACAACGAGCTGTCACATATGAGTGGATCCGTTTGACGTGCAAAAAGACGGAACGAAAACTGTACGAAACTGATCGCATTCATCGCGCCAAAATCAAAATTGAGGGTGGAAAGATGGACCATGTGCTGCAGCTGTCCGGAGTGTTCTTCTTTTGCAAAAACCGCAGTGGCCGTCGAATTCATGAGCCAACTGAAAGAAGATTAATGATCGTGCGACTAATTGCGATCGTGTGGCTAAAAGTTTAGCATTCAGTTTGAGTCTCCTTTCCATCCATTGGTCCGATGGTCACAACTGCTGACGTCCAACAAGTTCGATGTCAATTTGAGGATTGCTTTCTATTATTCGGTCTTAATCTTGTAGACAAGAGAAGCGATTGAACATTGCTGCTTGCAAATTGCTCGTGGTTTAGACATCAAATGTAAAACAAAAACTTTTTCGAACAAGTAATTGAAGCCAATTAGTCGAAGCACGTCGCCAACTGAAAAGAATTAAAAGTCAATTCGACAAAATAATTACACGATCAAATCGAAACCAAAAAAGCTGATCTCATCTATTTTACGAACGTATACCTAAACTTATGCATATCAACTGTACAATCCTACTATCATTTAGTTTAATCCATGCATTTCAGTTTCACACAAAATCTTTCCTCTGTTCTCAATGATCCTCGACGTACGCGTTATGACACCCAGGTGTTTTTTACTCGACACTGGGGCGAACAATATGCTCCACGATCATCTGTTCCAACGGCTTCCAGCATTCCAAAAATCGGAAATGAGGAGTTTCGACACTATTTGGCAACGACTGCAAAAGTTCGTTTGTTGATCATGACCGACATCATCATCTCGATTTCAGAAGCACAAACAATATCTTAAGTCCAAAAAGGCTCTCAAGCGAGCCCTCGCATTTCACGGCGATCAGTCCAGATTCACAATTGACGACGTACCAGCGGTGAGTTAACTTTGAAATAACTGAGAAATTTGTTTTAGTTGTTTCTAACCAACGACTTTTCACTACGTGATCCGAACACTTTTGAAGCGGTATTCCTTGAGCCATTGGATGGTGATCATGATCGAATTGTGTCCGAAACAGAACTTCGACGTTCATTAGCCGGATCAATTTCTTCGCGTCCCGACACAGCAAACTCGTTGTCGCGGGTGCCAAGTACCTCGTCGTTGGTTTCGTCTCACAGTTCGCAAGTAACTTGAAAGCTCGTGTACCGTCATAAGACTATTTTTTAGCATCAACTACCGACAGATGCAACCGAGGGTCGAATGTTTCGTTCGTATCACGCATTGCAGAATCGACTGGAGCTTTACGACGATGTTGTCAGCGCTCTGCTTAATCACCAATTGGAAAATAAAAGCGAAGAGTTCTGGAAGACAGTCAATTCGTATGGATCGTTAAACCGTGACTTGAAATCAACACTAAGCGCAGTGCAAGAAATACGGCAAGAGAATATTCAATGATCACTCTAACCACTGAGCTTTCAGAAGTAACTTAACAACCGTTCAAACGAGAGTTCACGATCGTTCACGTCACATCCTTCAGTTACAACACGCACGAGAGAATCGCCGTAAACTTCTTCAACGATTGGAAGACATTGCTTGTTTACGCGATGCTCAGACCACCGTTCAAATGCTTCTGAATCAAAACGACTTTCCACGTGCTCTCGAGTGCATTGAAACCGCTCAAGAAGTTCTAAGTTCTGAATTAAAAGGAGTCGTTTGTTTTCGGTTAGACAAAACTAAAATTACCTTCCAATATAATCTTTCAGACATCTAAACAGTCAACTCAACGAATTACATCGAGCGATTGGGAAAATGTTGTTGGAAGAGTTCGTTACACTCATTCAACGAGAATTTGGACGTCCAATCGAACGGGAAATGGATTGTGCATATCAAGAAGTAGCCTTGGAACCAGTGATTCATGGACTTTTACGTTGCGAAGAATTCAAGTTTGTCGAAGTTTTACGAAATGAAATCGTTGAAGCAATAAAAAACATAATCCGACAGGTGAGTATCAGTAAGAAATATTGTTAATTAGGCGCTTTAGATTGTGAAGAATCGATTAGTTGAATGCGAAGCAATGATACCTGATTACGATCCATCATTGAGTCTGAGTGAGCAAATGAGAAAAATGAGTTTCGTTCAGTGGTTGGGCACGTTGTCTGCGGTCTTCGACTCACTGTTCTTTTTCTGTTGTCGAATTCTGAGCATTCAAAACATGATCTTCGAGAACATCGATAGAGTTGAACGACTTCATCGGTTTCGATCATCAAACATCGAAGAGACAGACGAAGCGATTGCATCGAACGGTGTTCTTGCAATAAGCTCGGCAATGTCGTTTGCCTCCTTGGATATGAGCACGAACAACAATCCGCTTGGTGTGGAAACCGAAGAAATTGATGAAGAGAAAGAAGACTCGGAACTCGAAACCAGCACTTCTGAGGCCGCAGATACAAGTGACCATTCTATTCATATGAATGGATCAATACCCAAAAATGGTGAAATCAAGTCGGTCAATTCAACTACAGCGTCGAATGGTGACATTAACCATAAAGAATCGACTGTTTCGAGTGCTGGTGTAGAAGCACAGACAAAAGCTCAGGACGAAACAACATCTTCAGTGAAAAATAAATCGGCAATGCACTCATTTCTGTCACTTCCATGTAGAACATTGGCGCAACTGAAAACTGTTGTTCCGTACTTAATTGATCATACAATTTGGAGTGCAGAGGAACGGATATCAAAGCGATTAACAACGAAGTATCGTGTAGGTTCTAAAGCAGTTTTATTCTGTGAATGAGCGTCTTTAGGACAAATTTCTAGAACGTTGTTCTCCGGAAAATTTCATACAATTCGAGAGTTTGGTTCGGAATTTTATTTCCCGATGTCGTCATCTTGTTCGTCCTGAATCGCCACTATCATTGAATGACGACTCTCAAAGCGCACTCACTCCACAACGATCGCCGTTGATTGCGGCCATTAAAATTCAAACTTTGAAGTTCGTCAAATCATTTCACGACACTTGTGCTGAACGTCTTAGGTTTGTATTGGATGCTCTTCATTACAATTGTGTTTTCAGTCTTACTCTTGATCATG